>OX411306.1:168031138-168668638 GCA_948150685.1 Rhaphigaster nebulosa | reverse complement strand
AATAACGCTACCCGATTACTCAGGCCAATACGGCGCGGGTTCGATTCCCGCCTAGGGACAGTAATGTCCTTACCCTGAGAGTCACAGGGAGGTGAGCGACCCCTGTGTCTGACATAGCTCCTGGCCCTCCAGGTTGGGGGTTGGGCATAGGGCTAATAACCCTATCTCGTCAAAAAACAAATATTACGAAACCTAAAACTAGCCTCGGAAAATCTGACTGTCTTAACATGGTAACGACCCCGGCTTTGTATAACGGACTCCATCTTGGATCATGGAATATTCGGAGCTTATACAGACCAGGGGCCGCCCAAACGGAAGTGAATGAAGTAAAAAGGTACAACATACCGTTAACAGCCATACAAGAGGTGAGATGGCCAGAAGGTGGTGAAACCACTATTGATGGTCACACACTGTTCTACACCGGGAGAAATGCCAAAAACGGAACAGCTGGCACTGGATTTATAGTTAGCCCAGCTGCAAGGAAATCAGTTATAAACTTCACCCCGATTAACGAGAGGATAAGTGTATTACGAATTAGAGGTCGCTGGTTTAATACCACGATTATTAACGTATATGCACCAACTGAAGACAAAGATGATAAGGTGAAGGATGATTTCTACGATCAGCTAGAAAAAGTAGTGGACCAGGCTCAAAAATATGACATCAAATTAGTCATAAGTGACTTCAATGCCAAAATAGGCAGAGAACCCCAATTCAGGCCCATTATCGGAGGCCAAAGCCTTCACGAAACGAGCAATGACAATGGAGTGAGATGTATTAGTCTTGCAGCAGCTAAGGGTCTAGTGGTCAGTAGCACGATGTTCCCGCACAGAGACATCCACAAGTACACCTGGGTAAGCCCTAAAGGAGCTAAAAACCAAATTGACCACGTGCTGATAGATAAGAGACATCAGAGCTCCATCCAAGATATCACATAAACACACAAAAACTGATGCAATCACATTTTCATACAAGAAAACACTCAAACAACAACCAAAACTGAATGGACAAGCCATACAGAATAAAAGACAGCTAACATACCTCGGTATGATATTGGAATCACACCTATCATTTACAGCTCACACAAAACACAGGATACAGATAGCCAAAGCCACTACACACCAACTAAATCACTTACTCTATTCACCAGGGCTGTCACTCAGACTCAAGATCCTGATTTACAAAGCCATCCTTAGGCCTACATTGCTTCACGGTGCCCCCATCCTGCACTACCTATATCCCTCAGCCCTGAAGTCTCTCCAAACATACCAAAACAGCGTCCTACAAAAAATCACAAAACGAACATCTCTCGAAAGACGGAACATGGCACACATTCACAATGAATTACAACTCGACACGGTTCAACAGCACATCACAAGGAGACATATAAAGTTCTTTGACAACATCCCTGCCTCATTTAACCCACTCTTCCGGGCCATCACCCCATCCTCCCTTCCTGCCAGATGGCAGGGCCGAAAGGGACCACTCAACCCGGTCAACACTATACTTTAATCCGCTTCTAATGCACCCCCACTCCCAGTATCCTATCCCATCGCCCCGTCCTGCCTACTCCCTAGTCCCACCCAGCACCACTCTCTTATATTCATCCTTTGTAAATATAACCATGTAAATATTGTAAATATTATCATTATAAATCTTGTATATAGTTCTTAGTAGTAGGTATTTTATTAACAAACAACTAGAAGAGGACCCTCACCTCTAAATAATGAGAAAATTCCCTGACTGGGAAATATCATTCAAATTGTAAATAGTCATCAGACCTTCAAATACCAACAGGTAGTAAAAGGTAAAGTACATCAAGTTTATAATTTATCTAATTATTTGTTTTATTAATGTTCTGTTTTGTTTGAGGGATTGGAAAAAAAAAAAAAAAAAAAAAAAAAAAAATCCAAGATATAAGAAGCTACCGTGGAGCAGACTGTGATTCGGACCACACTCTGATTAGGATCAAATTCTGTCAGAGGCTGAAGCGAATCAACAAAGTAGGGGACCATGTGGAAAGAAACAGGTACGAAGTCCATAATCTGAAAAATCCTGAATTAAAAGCTAAATTCCAAATTGAACTGAAGAATAAATTCGAACCCTTGGACTCAGAGGGCTTCACGGTTGATCAACACTGGGAGGCCTTAGAGACCGGGTTAAAAGAAACAGCTAAGGAAGTAATAGGTATTCAGGAGAAACGAAAAGCCAAGAAGTGGTTCACAGAAGCATGTGAAAAGGCAGTGGAGGAAAGAAGAAAAATTAAGGTTCTCTCCGTAGCCAAAGCTGATCATGACACACTGGAAAAATACGCCGCCGCCAGGACAAAGACAAACAGAATAATAAGAAAAGCAAAAAGAGAATTCCTCAAAGAAAGACTGCAAACTATTGAGGACAACTGGCAGGCCGGAAATATATGTGAATTCTACGCAGACATCAGGAAAGAAAGGGTAGGATATAAAGCGAGAAACACGCAAATGCGAGGAAAAGATGGCAAACTGACGGCATCAAAAGAAAAGGTATTAAGCATCTGGAAAGAACATTTCCAGCAGCTTCTCAACCAAGGGAACCCCACGAACGAAGAAGACATGGACCACGCTGAAGACCTCGACCCGCAAGAGGTTGAAAAACCAGACATTCTGGATGTGGAAATAGCTATCGACAGGCTTAAAAGAAGAAAGGCCCCAGGGTTGGACAGTATACCATCAGAGCTGTTTAAAGATGGAGGCGAAACTCTAAGAACCAAGCTATTAGAACTAATCCAGAAAATATGGGAGGAGGAAAGGATACCGGAGGCTTGGAACACAGGTCTAATATGCCCTATCCTAAAGAAGGGGTCCATGTATGAATGTGGTAAGTACAGAGGCATAGCACTCCTTCCGGTCGCCTATAAGATAATGACTAATATCCTGCTAAACCGGATATATCCCCACTATGAAAATATAATAGGCGACCACCAAGCAGGATTCAGAAGAGGAAGGAGCACGCTAGACCAGATCTTTATCCTAAAACAGGTGCTCGAAAAACGTTGGAAAGTAGAGCAGGATGTGCACGCCTTATTTGTCGATTTCAAAGCAGCCTATGATTCCGTGGACAGAAACTGCCTATGGAAAATCATGAATGAGCTGGGTATTCCCGGGAAATTGGTGAGATTGACGAAGGCGTGTACAAACGACCCCAAATGCAGAGTACTGATACAAGGAGATGTGTCTGAAGCCTTTGAAGTTAGAACAGGTCTGAGGCAGGGGGATGGACTCTCGCCGATGCTGTTTAACTTAGCCCTTGAGAAGGTGATTAGAACAACTTCATTCGAAAATGGAGAGGTGCACGTCGGAATGAAACACAAAATCCTAGCGTATGCAGACGACATAGCTGTCCTTGGAATCAATGAAGAGGACATTGAGAGACTTGCTAAGACTTGCTAAATGAAGACAAAACAAAATACATAATAGTTAGCCGAAAAATCCACCCCAACAATAGTATCTGCGTGGATGACAGAACATTCCCGAAAGTAGACAGCTTTAAATACCTCGGCTCCACAATAACCTCAGTCAATGACCAGCATACAGAGATAGACCAGCGTATAACAAGCGCAAATAGAGCTTTCTTCTCTCTGTCAAGAGTACTGAAATCCCGAAAAATCTCCAGAAATCTCAAATTAAGGGTGTACAATGCTGTGATAAAACCAGTTCTGATGTACGGCTGCGAGACCTGGGCTCTAACCGGCACCCAAGAAAGCAGAATCGAGAGATTTGAAAGGAAAGTCCTCCGCACGATAACCGGAGCGATATGGGATCAGAATCTAAAATCCTGGAGAAGAAATACCAATAAAGAACTACTTACAGAAACTGGTCAGTCAATATCTCATGATATGAAGGCAAGGAGGTTAAGATGGGCGGGGCATGTAGCTCGAAGCAATCCATCAGGACGCCTTTTCACAACGATGAATGCCACAATAGTTGGCAAGAGACCACGTGGAAGGCCAAAAACCAGATGGATAGACAGGATCAACAAAGATGCGAAAGAGCTGCATGCAGCAAACTGGAAAGCAGTGGCCCAAGGTAGGCAGAGGTGGAGAAGGCTTGTTCAGGCGGCCAAAGATCTACAAGGTCTGTAGAGCCAACCGAAAAAAAAAAAAAAAAAAAAAAAATATATATATATATATATATATATATATATATATATATATATATATATATATATATATATATATATATATATATATATATATATATATATATATACTTTTATAATCTTCTTTCTAAATTTCGATAAGACTTATAAAAGAATATAAAAAAGATTGGTTACAACAAAAAACACTAAAATAGATTCAAAATCATAATCAAACTAAATGTTTATTTAGAACAATTAGATCATAACATAAATAACAGATTTATATTCATAGATTATAATATATATATTAATAATCTCAAATATTTACTTCTGGCAACACTCATTATTGGTCGTTACTTTTCTTATTGGTTGTTACTATTATTATTGGTTGTTACTTTACGTTCACTCTGTTCTTGAAAACTTTCTATTTATCGAGTTGAAGAATAATAGATATAATTTTTTTTAAGGATAAATTTAAAGAACGATGACATTAGTTACTGGTGCTAAAGTTAAAATGTTTCCGAGATTGATGGCGACGAAGAGTGTGGCGTGTGTATCTGCTATTAATCGCTTAATGGAAGAGCCACAAGTGATCTTTTCAAATCAGTTCTATTGCCCACGATCTTCCTTCCAATGATAGCTCAAGGAATGGATATATCTTCATCATTTAGTGGTTCAGGATTAATTTAATATTTTTTCTTATCACACATCTTAAATGGAGTTTTGTATTAGGCTTTTGCATGTACTATCACACATTTTTATACTGAATGAAGCACTAATTGTAGGTAAATTTTTGCATTCATAAGCCCATTATGTTTAAATTTTTCATGGTCATTATCTTCTCAACTACATTTAATACTAAATAAAAAAATTCGATATAACATATCCGCTAATTTTTCTAATGCCTAGTTTCTAATAAGAGATAATAAACTAAGAGTTATAGAGTATATCGTGCCAGGCTGTTGGTGGTTTATGAAGTAGCATTTTGCTTTTGAAAAGCTTTTCTCAAGGATCGAAGTACATTGAGGTACATACTCAAAATGCAGTGGAAAAGAAAAACTCTAATATAATAAAAATTTAATGAACTTTAAATATTTATATTAATTTATTTATTTTTAAAACTGAGGCCATGAGAAATATCAATCTTTACACACTGTCTACTATCGCTTATGTCTGCTATCGCACTGATTACAAATTTTCTAATATGTTTGTTACTTCTAGTAGGACTCGAGCATTATTTAAATTTTCTATTGTCTAGAACTAGGTATTGTCCTCGATTGAAATTCAGATTTAGGAAATGGGATAAAGAGTTTGGTTCAGTTTCACCATACGATTTTGGGTAGTTAGAGGAGTACCGCTTGCTTCAGGGTACTACAAAACTAACATTTGTATACTACCATTAACCATTTGTATAATTTTCCATATTACTAAGGAATGTGTGTATATATATATATATATATATATATATATATATATATATATATATATATACACACACATACAAACACACACAGATACACACAGCAATTCCGCGGGGTGGCAATGATGATTAGGGAGGTGTTTGTTTAGTGAGTAGGAATCTCACACTGTTGTGGACGTTCAGTCACACATCGTCTTATGAAAAAATTTTCTCCTACTCCTATAAAAAAAAAATGAATACATAAAACACATAAACACATAGTGGCAGGGATGCTAATAATATTTTTCAATTCAGTCTCAGAAGGATTACCTAATTTGATAAGGAAGGAATTATAGTATTACACATTGTAGAGTCTAGAAAATTGAAGTTAGTGTGACCACTAACTTTTTTAGCAGTAAATATAGCTAGATTATTAAAATGAACAATTTAAACATAGTGGCCTAATAATCCTTCCTACCAAAAATATATCTTGGTAAACCAATATCCGACTGAACATCTCTCTAAGATAATCTTGTATTCTGACTTACTTTTTCATTCAATTTAAATATCACAAACAACGTACAGTGGAACTTCTCCAAGCGGACACTTCCGACAACCGAACAGTTTTATTTTACGGAGAATGATACCATTTACTTTACATTTTTTGAACTATTAACTGGCTTTGCTAATAAACGGACACGGACAAAGATTCAGTCCTTTTTGTTTCGAAAAATTCTCTTAAGCGGGCTCAGAACAAAAAATAGACACAATTTCTTCGAAAGGCAGATAGATATAGCCTGTTAAAAAAAAACTGGAGCAATTTAAAAAGGCACCAGAAAAAAAAGGTTTCTACTTTAAAAGAAAAAGTTGAATTGATAAAAGCAAGTAAAAAGATAAAGAAAACATTCAGGCTCTCGCTCATGGCTTCAAGCCGGAAAAACACAAGTGGTCGACGCTAATAAGTTTTAGATTATCTTCGAAATTTCGCGTACTTTTCATAAATAACAGATTTTTCTATCCAAAATTCGAAAAATCGCCATAATCACACGTTTGAAGTTATTTTATCAAAATTACCTTTGTTTTTTTTCGAAATTCAATTTAAAAAAAAATAAAATAGTTAATATAACTGCAAACAGCGCAAAAAAGTTGCAGACGTTTCGCAGACATCTAATACAATTTCTGTATTCTATGTAATTCTAATGAAATTACTGGTACAATTTCTTTTAAATTACAATTTTTTAAGAGGTGTAACAAAATTCTTACCACCATCAACCTGAAGAATATTTAGTCTTGAAGGCAATGACGTTTGTTTTATTTTCCTAGGGCATTAGTATCGCCAAGGGCAGATTTTTGTTCCAAAAAGGTTCGGTTTGAGCCACATTACGTCGATTGGTTAGACAAATTTAAAGCTGGAGAAGTTACAAAACTTCGAGTGGAGAAGGAGGATCGGTAGGCTTTATTTTTTAGAACACTGCCAAATAAAACAATCTTGTACATACAAATTTAAGTTTAGTGCATATGTTGATATCTGAACTGAAATATTTACTGTACAAACATGTACGATTTATTAATTTAATTTATATAAAAAAAGATTATTACAAACTCGTTTTACGTACTTTGCTGCATTTTCCAAGTTCAACGTCATTTTTATTTCTATATTTTATATGCTGTTTTACATTTTAGTCATGTTCGTATTTTTAAAAAAAATTTCTCATAAGCGTAAACTTCTAGTAACCAGACGTATTAACATTCCCCAATGAAGTCCGCTTAAGAGAAGTTCCACTGTACTTGTTTTAGAGTATCCGCCCGAAAGTAGTAGGATATTCAGTGAAACATGTTCGCTCCATTTTTTATAATCTATTTAATTTAAAATTTTATTGATTTTTCAATTGTTCTCATAAATATATATACATATGCATCTAAACACATATATAAATTCACCCTACGTATGTTTGTGCTCGCAAAACTCGAAAAGTAGTCGGTCATTTAGAGAATTTCTTCCGAAAGGTTTAAATGGATACAATTTTTCGAAATGCTCCTCTTAAGAGAAGTGGGGAAAAACTGTTTAAAAAATAGATAATTTTTTTATCATTTCCTATTATTAATTACTAATAACCGTCTTATTATTATTTAAGGGTCTTTAGAAAATGTTTTCAGAATTCAAGTTTCAACTTGAAAAATATTAAAGAAATATAGCTTATTAAAAAAACGTATTTTTTTTCTGATAGCCTATGGTTGTGCAAGTAACAAAATCATTTTTATTCCTTTCCTTTCATTCCACATAGCCTCGGCAAAGCATGAAGGGTATTGAATTGAAGGATGTGTCTTCTCTGTGAATCAATGTTAGCTATAATAATTTTATTTACTTTTTACAATAAGTCTGATGAAATGGGCAATATATAATTAATGTGTTAAAAATAAAATAAAGATCATAGTTAAACTTAAACCTCTTCTTGTTTTTAAAAGTTGTTTGTAAAAGTTTTTTTCAACCTTTTAATCAGTATTTTTTTGTTTAAAATCGAAGCATCATCGATGATGATCAATCAGTATGATGATGAATGATGATTAGGAATGAGAAAAATAGTTCTGTTTAATAGTTAAACATAAAAAAAAACATGAAGTGTGGAAAATTATATAACTCGCAATTATTTTCACGGGTAGCGTCGTGCGGGTATATCTAGTAATTTTATATTTATTTATTCGTTATGTTCGAATGTTAAAAAGTTGAGTGGACAATTAGATTAGTGAATATTAATTCTAACGAGTCCCACATCTATTCTGAAAAATATTAGAAAGTGGGGTAATGTGTGGATAAGTGCGAATTTGTCTCGTTTAATCCAAATTCTCAACTAATAAGAGCTGCCCTTTTTGGAGTATTAAGTATAGACAATGATGTATCAGAAATAAGTCCCGAAAGTTCGCTAGGATGAAGTATAACGATCTGTAAAAATATTAGTTCCCACCAGTCGATAAAGTTTTATCTTTCAACTTTTGCTATACATCGGTATCGGTGTTGACCAGTAGAATTTTTTTGTTTGCCGTAAGTGGAACCTACAGAAGCTGTTCTCCAATATACTTTGTGGTTTGCATTTCTTCCTGACAGTTTTCTATGTTTTAAGTGCTTATCCGTAGTCACCCAGCAAGGCATGATAGTAGGGACAAGACCTCTGCTGTGTGGCAAATGTGCTTGGTGTATATTTACCCTTACTCTCATGTATATATATATGATACATAGTTACTATTTCTAATTTGACTGAAGACGATGGAATCTCTGTGTGGCAATTTCTATTTATTCATTAATATACAAAACAATATTTTAGAATAATTCATCACAGTAAACGTTTTTTCTTCATACTTTTTATAAAGGCTTATTCTGGTTTTAAGAATGAAAACTGTTCAATGATATTTGATAGGAAACTTTTATTTAATTCTCCAAACAAAATTTATAAGCTCACGTTACTAACCAAATATTTTTCATACTCATGCATCATATTCATACATACTTTTGAGTTATAAAGGAGAGAATACAATAACTATATCTTTATATATTCAGTTCATTAAATGAAATGTTTTCTCTGTTTATGTACTCGAAAAGAATTTTCGAGGCAACAGATTCCTGTCTATTGTATTTACCACTTGTTTCTGGCTGATTTATTAGGAAGATTAATGATTTAATTAAATCGAACGGTTGAAAATTCTAAAACCAGAATAAATAAATAACGAAAAATAAAATATTGGATCGAGAAAACAATAATTATAACAGATATTGAGAAATCAAAAATAAGTAATGAACAGGAAAGAAAATATAAAAAAAAAACTACGAAAAATAAGCATAAAAATGCTTAATTCATATTTTATTGCATTTTTTTTTATTAACAAACTAAGAATCGATGTTATTCAAAGACATTCTAAATATTTTATAGGATAGATTATAATGTTTAATGGTATAAGAGTCGTTTCTTTCCAAAGTGAGCCCTAAGCGATATTTTTGGAAATCGTGGCCTTATTTAAAATTATATACTGTTTAATTAATATTAATATAATCAACGATTTTTGGAAATATGTAACAGAAATGAAGATTTTTCTAATTAATTGAAAAAAAAAATTTTCATATCATCATTTGAAGAGAAAATATAATTTTTTCCGTTTTCTGAAAATTTGTCAGTGATGATTATCGTTCACATTGGAAATAAAAAACGACTCGATGTAATAGATTTATTTTAATTTTGTGTTCAAACAAATGATACCTAATCTGTTTAAACACAAAATAAATTAAAATAAATCTGATATATATTTTTTCATTTATATATAGCATTATAGTATAATATGTGAGCACCCATGAGATTAAAATGTTGAAAGTTAAAAAGATGGATTTCATTGGCCACTGGATATTAAAAAAAAATGACGTAGCTGCACGATCATAGATTATTTTATCGTGGGCAGGGTTTGTTGACCCTGGCAACTTTCATCATTAAAACTAAACTTAGAAAAAACAACGGCATAATTTCTATTTCTATCTACCGTATGGCTCCAGTGATTATGAAATTATACAGGAGCGAGAAATCATTATAGCCCTGTTTCAATGTAGATCTAAAAATGAATGAAGCCTTACAAGAAGATTTTAAAAACAGAATGAAACAAACATCTTCCAAAGTTTATTAGGTTGGGATCATGCCTTTTTATAAATATTATTTTTAAATTATTTGATTATCCTATTCCATCGAGTCAACATTTCCATTTATAGGTAGTAAAACGAAACCACATTTTTCTAAATCGACCGGGACAAATGAAAGAGATGATTAAATATAACCTAGATACATTTCTTCATTACCTGCATCTCTTAAATTTTAACGAGAGAATTTAAGTCTAATTTCTATTCACAAGCAAGAAGCCAATTCTCCTTCAAAGCGTCTATCAAAATTTAATGATGGCCAGTAACATAGACACTTGAAGTATATTTTCCCAATATAATTTGAAGAAATAAGCATGGGCGTCCACTGGAACCGTTTTCAGCCGAAATTTCAACCGCCCGGTCGAAGAACCGATTTCAACCAACAGCAAAAAGTATAGCATAATATACTATGCAAAAAGTATAGTATAATATAATAGTCCTTCTTTCGAAGAACCGAACCAGCAGCAGTTAATTACCAGTTTGCGTAGAATTTCAATATAAATTTACAATTGAAAACTAAGACTTTTTTCTTCTCTGTCCATAAATATCTTTATTTTGAATTTTAAGTATTATAAACTTTATTTTAAGCTTTAAGTTTTATTTTTATTTTTATTATGGTTAATAAGGTTTATCTTGTTTACTACTTTATCAAACCTGTTTGCATTAACATTCATTAATCACACATTAGTTAACGTATGGTAAATGTATGCATAATTTATAATATATGAATATTTGTATATCTATTTGTATAATTCGTTTAATAATTAGCTTAGATAAAGATTATATCGCAATAGAAAATATAGTGGAGAACTTATAGATGCAATTGTAAATTTTACTTTATAATTTTTGAATATAATTTTCATTAAGTATATGTTTTCTATAATCAGGCGGTAGAATGAATCTTTACTAAAAATAATTATTAAAAAATATCTCGAGGTTCGAGTATGTAATTAAGAGCTTCGTTATCTTAATTGCAAGTTAGTCCTCAAACTGCCAATTTTTAAAAATATTATATTACGGTGTCATAGAGATAAAATAATATATGTTAAATTATAATTAGTATTAATAAATATTGGCAAGTTGTAATAATGCTAAAATCTCATTCTTATCTTGCCGCAGGTGAAACTAATAAAAAAAGTGCCAAACTCAAAAGGTAACTACTAGTCCAGGCGCGATAGAGAAAACATATATATTCATTATTTAAATAAATTTCCAATGGACTTTATCGGTGTGATATTTTAGGAGAAAAAAAGTAGAAACTAATTTCATATTTTTTAGATAAAATCGGTTTGGTAGTGGTATGTAGCAAACTGGTGAAAAAAATTCATTAACATGCCGAAAAGGTTTTTTTTTCACGTTTAGGATAGAAACAATTTTTATTTTTAAGAAAATGAAAAAAATTACGTAATAGCTTTTAAAGAATCGGAAAAAATGAGTTTAAATTAATTGAAGTCGGTCAACATCTTTTGGCAAAACAAATATTAAAAAGCGCGAAAAATGGCCAGTTTTGTACATTTTATTGCAAAACTTATAATTTTCGCAGAAACTTGATTTGGGTCTTAAATTCTGGGTTTTGTTAGTTTGTAGCTACAATAAAAAATGTGTGCACAAAAAAAAAAACTTTTCTCGGAAAAAGTGAGGAAATGTAAATACAGGTATTTTTTAAAAAGATTTGTACATGGACCAAAATGGTTGACTTTTCCTAGTGCTATTAGTTCTCCAGGAGTTTCTCTACAATCCTATTTTCACGAATTATATGTGAGGTTCAGAGGGTCTCTTTTGTGAAAAGTTGTTGACCGACATTAATTGTTTGAAACTTATTTTTTCGTCCCTTTAAACGCTATTACGCAATATCTTTATACTTTTCTTTAAAAAAAAAATTCACATCTTAAAAAAACTCTTATCGGCACGTTTATGGGTTTTTTCACAAGGTTGCTGAGACCGATTTTATATCGAGGTTGGCACTTTTTTTATTAGTTTCATCTGAGGCAAGTTAATAATGAGATTTTAGCATTATTACAACTTGGTAATATTTATTAGTACTAATTATAATTTAATATATATTATTTTATCTCTATGACACCGTAATATAATATTTTTAAAAATTGGCAGTTTGAGGACTAACTTGCAATTAAGATAACGAACCTCTTAATTACACACTCGAACCTATTTATTATTTTTTTTTTGGTTGGATATAATTGAAACCACACTATCGATTCTACAGATTTGAAATGCCTTCGTCTACCATTGATTTACAAATTTATTTAGCAATGATATGGTAATAAGTACCTAACCGAAACGTTTTTTTTTATATTTTCGAATTAACTTTCACATCAGCAATATTTCTTCGTTGTCGTTATTGTTTTATAAGGAATGTGGAGACATTTTTTAATAATTATTTTAGGTAAAGATTCGTTCTACCGCCTGATTATAGAAAAAAATATACTTAATGAAAATCATATTCAAAACTTATAAAGTAAAATTTTCAATTGCATCTAAAGTTCTCCACTATAATTTTCTATTGCGATATAGTCTTTATCTAAGCTAATTATGAAACGATTTATATATATATATATATATATATATATATCAACACACATAGATATACAAATATTCATATGTTATAAATTATGCATGCATTTACAATATACGTTAACTAATATGTGATTAATGAATGTTAATGTAAACAGGTTTGATAAAGTAGTAAACAAGATAAACCTTATTAACCATAATAAAAATGAAAATAAAACTTATAGCACTTAAAGCTTAAAATAAAGTTTATTATACTTAAAATTTAAAATAAAGATATTCATAGGAACAGAAAAAAAATTCGTAGTTTTCAATTGTAAATTTATATTGAAATTCTATAATAACTTAAATTTCTATGTTATATTTCCAACTGCACAAGTCTTCCACATCAATTTCGATTATTTTTTTAAAGAAGCTTGTAGTACTACGCAAACTGGTAATTAACTGCTGCTCATTCGGTTCTTCTTTTGGTTGAAATCTGTTCTTTGACGGCTGAAATTTCGGCTGAAAACGGTTTTAGTGGACGCCCATGCTTATTTCATCAAATTATATTGGGAAAATATACTTCAAGTGTCTATGTTACTGGACATCATTAAATTTTGATAGAAGCTTTAAAGGAGAATTGGCTTCTTGCTTGTGAATGGAAATTAGACATAAATCCTCTCGTTAAAATTTAAGAGATGCACGTAATGAAGAAATGTATCTAGGTTATATTTAATCATTTCTTTCATTTGTCCCGGTCGATTTAGAAAAATGTGGTTTCGTTTTACTAACTATAAATAGAAAATACTTTCATTTTTTTAAATGAATTTTCAGCGAACGTTCTCAATAAGATGAAAAATATTAGAAACAAATTGTAAATGTTTTATATAAAATCGGTCTCAGCAACCTGGTGAAAAAACCAATAAACGTGCCGATAAGAGTTTTTTAAGATGTGAATTTTTAAAGAAAAGTATAAAAATATTGCGTAATAGCGTTTAAAGGGACGAAAAAATAAGTTTCAAACAATTAATGTAGGTCAACAACTTTTCACAAAAGAGACCCTCTGAACCTCACATATAATTCGTGAAAATAGGATTGTAGAGAAACTCCTGGGGAACTAATAGCACTAGGAAAAGTCAACCATTTTGGTCCATGTACAAATCTTTTTAAAAAACACCTGTATTTACATTTCCTCACTTTTTCCGAGAAAAGTTTTTTTTTTGTGCATACATTTTTTATTGTAGCTACAAACTAACAAAACCCAGAATTTAAGACCCAAATCAAGTTTCTGCGAAAATTATAAGTTCTACAATAAAATGTACAAAAATGGCCATATTTCGCGCTTTTTAATATTTGTTTTGCCAAAAGATGTTGACCGACTTCAATTAATTTAAACTCATTTTTTCCGATTCTTTAAAAGCTATTACGTAATTTTTTTCATTTTCTTAAAAATAAAAATTGTTTCTATCCTAAACGTGAAAAAAAAACCTTTTCGGCATGTTAATGAATTTTTTTCTACAGGTTGCTACATACCATTACCAAACTGATTTTATCTAAAAAACATGAAATTTGTTTCTACTTTTTTCTCCTAAAATATCACATAATTGTTACAACTTGGTAATATTTATTAGTACTAATTATAATTTAACATATATATTTAAAAAAATGAAAGTATTTCCTCTATCGCGCCTGGACTTTTGTAAAAGGTATCTTTTTAGTAGGATACTTTTTTATTAGTTTCATGCGAGGAAAGTTAACAAAGATTCTTTAACGTATTACTGCAAATCGGTAATTTATTTAAAAAAATAAACTATGGCACCTGGACTAAACTCCTTTTGTCTCATTGAACAGCTAAACTCGGCCGGAAAATCCCATCTAGATGGGACTAAACCGTTTTCGGCCGGCGTTGGCCGAAAGGGCGGATGCAGTGGACGCGCTCCAACGCTTTCCCTTTACTTGGGATCGTTCAGCCGACCACGGTTCCAAACGGCTCAAAGGTGATTCGGTCTAAAACGGTTCCGGTGGACGCGCGGCCTAAAGTTAAGTTCATAATTGTCGGTTCGTGTTATGATACTCGGCATATTTTAGAAAAATATAATAATTTATTTATTTATTACGCCACAGTAGGTGGCGTGATATCTTTGATATTTTGGATATATTTTCATAACATCGATAATAATTTTTAATAAAATGAATATATAACTGCTAAATTGAAAAGTAGATGTGCCAAAAACTGTCAGTCACGCATAGGCCACATCATTCATTACAAATTTGCCCACTCTTGGTTATTCTATAGTGATTTCACCAAAATTAATTTAAAACAAAAAAATGTTGATGAATGACGCAATTCCTAATGGTATAGAGAAGTTAAAAAATTACAATATTTAAATCAAATATTGTAATTTTTTAACTTTCTTTTTTTTAACAAATCGTTTGGTTGTTGTAATCGACCCTTTGGTGCTCTCCGTATGAATATGAAAAATGACAAATTATTTATGGAAAAATCTAAATGAGATGTATGGCTATGAAGAAAAAATATCATATGTAAAGTTCAAAAGATGGAAAAATACAAGGTAATAAATTAGAATGAATGCAACTACTTATGTTTAATTGCTACTGGTGCTGCCTCTGTCGTTTTCAATGTTGTTATTTGGTTTTTTCTTTAAGCCCTGATGATGGCCTAAAACTTAGGCCGAAACGTTGGCACAAAATAAATAAGTCTTAATTATTAATGTGTTAGTCTTTGAACGCACTCCCCCTCCCCCCGACCAACTTCATCCTGAAGCAATTACTTATTAAAGGTTGATGTGTAGAAAATGTGAAATATTATAGGATGTGAAATGTAGTTAGTTAGACGATACTGAGGATGAGGAAAATACCTCCAAACGTCGGTGTTAAATGTAAATGAAGAAAATAAATATATAAGGAAGTTATGGTTCACAATAAAACTTATATATATATTATTGTAACATATATAAAAGGATATCGAAGTCACGAGAAAATATGTGCCATTTTTGTGATTTTTATATTTTGGCTCTATATTGTTTATTTGCATTATCGACATCTAATAAAATGGATCAAATCACTGGATTCAATTTAATTGAACAAGAGCGGGGCATCAATAAAATGCCATGAAAAATGTCCTATGTTATTATGAGAAAATATCGTTTGTGCCTACTTCTACAGTAGTGGTCTAAAAATTTGCAAGAAAATTTGTTTAGTATGGTTTACTAATAGACAAAAGCAGAGACATATCCAAGAAAGCTAATATTCTATTTTTTATTTTTTTATGATTTATTTGGGAGTGCCACTTTTATGAAGATTTTTTATTTTCATGAGAACTGATACATATAAAAGGTGCAGACATTTTCAATGCTATTCATCAGTTTCTTTCAGAATAGGGCCGGATAAAGAGAGAAAGGGAAGAAGGAGGCACTTGCTTCGGGTGGCAGAATTTAGAGGGCGGCAAATTTCGAACGAAACTTTATTTTTAGGTTAAATTAAAAAATATTTGCTTCTGCTTTTGGATTGCTCGTTTGTTTTTGTTTATAGGCTTAAAGCTCTAACGCCTCGGCTTTTGGATTGCTTTGACCTTAATTCAGTGAATAAAATGAGTGATTCGCAATTTAATTACCTTTCATATCACTATATACATAATTTATCATAAAATTCATACTGTTCAGTTGTGCTCAAATAAAATTTTCTTATGGCTATAATTTTTTTCTCTGCATTTTCTCGGTGATGTACAAAATATATAATATCCTATGTGCATTCAAAATAATCTACGTGAACAAAATCGGAATAATTTTTTTCTTTGTTTAATGAAGTTTAATATTTTTAGTGACTTTATTAATTTCAAATAAAACTCATTCAGAATGAATTGGAACATATTTAATACTCAGAGAACTAAAGCATTGGCATACCTAACTTGAAAATTATCAATAGACTAAACTGCTTTTTGAGTTTACTGAAAAGTAAGATTATAGCACATAGAATATTTTCTCATGACAGCGACGATGTATTCGTTTTCAAGAGATACTATGGTGTTCTTCCAGGTTGTAAAGGAGATTATGGTAGAGAAAATAATGACTACAAGAGCGTAGCGATAATGGTTCAAGAATTGAAAATTGTTGTATTTAATATTAATGCACTGTAGGAGGGAACGGCGTGTACAAGTTGTTATTACCCAACAACTTAGGTAATAATGAGGTAATAATGGATGCGATAATTCATACTTAAGAAATGAGTTCCTCCTAGTTTATCAATATTTTAAATCATAATAAAAAGCGAGAGGAATATACTGCAGTGTGATTTAAATTTACATTTTATTAAGCAATAAACATCAAAATTTGATAGTTCAATTTCTTTTTTAATGAAGCCAATAAAATGTTCCGCAATGACATGGTGTGTGTGTGTGTGAATGGGTGCTAGCACAGTACCTCATAACTGTCCTAGATAGATTGGAAAATAATCCACTACTCCATTCATCAACGTTGCAAAAATATGAATGTTCTTTTTTATGATGCATCTTAATTCTGTAGTTTAATTTTATATTAGTCAACTCCAAACTGCATTCAATAGATACGTTTTCTTAAAAAAACGATAAATATTAGATATTTCTATCATAAACGATTTAAACATTCTGATGCCAAATTTTAGAAGATAAATTGATCAACTAATAAATAATAAATGAATTTAAATTACCTTTTCTTAACTAAAAGTACGTCGTGATAGTGTTACATTTTTGTTAAAACTGAATATTCCCTTTCGATATTGGGCTTCAGCAATAATAACTGTGAACTAATCATGGGTGTTTGCTCCTTTTACAACTACGACACCCTCAAACAAAATTTTGATCATGAACAAAATGAGAGCATGCTACTTTTCGTGCTCTCTTCCTCCTCGAAATGCAATTATTATCATATTCATTAGCTTGCAACAACATAACACAATGTTGTTAAAGACTTCGAGCATTACAAATCTTTGTGTTGCAGTAAATATTTAATGCACGAGGGTGCACTGGGAAAATTACAAGGAAGATAGATGAGGTCATGGTTTCGTAAAGACTGTCACGATAGAGCTACGTGTCAAACAACCTGATAGTGTACACCTATAATTAAGGTTGTTTTTCAAAGTAATCTTCTGTTTGCAATTTCGTTAATATTCTTGGCATATACATTTTTTCTCAAAATATAGACCTCTACCTACGTTGACGGTAAAAATACCAATGGATGTAACCCTCAAAAGAAAAACTTTTCAAGAGACGCAAACAAAATTATTACCGTCCAAAATTTACGCCATATAACGCAGGAAACCGAAATAAACCACTTTCAACCAAAAAATCAGTTTCGATTTTTTTTTTTTAGTGTTACGCCCAGTGGCTTTACTTAGTGTCTAAGTAAGATTTCAATTGAGGCAAATAAGAGTTAAGGGTACTAAAATTATACAATTGAACAATATAATACAATTATTAACGTAGGATTTAGTTGGGTCAGAAAACATTTAAAACGCTTTTGGTGTCATTTTTAAACGCACTATAAATGCTGGAAAGGTTTTTTTTTCGGATTGGCCTAGATTGACATCTGATTTGCCAAAAAGTGTGGTGTGGTATTTGGTTACCCCGATAGAGAAATTCTTTCTTTTCCGACTTTTTTATATAAACAATTCTTCTATCTCTTTGAATGTAAGATTGATCAAGTGGCCATTTTGAACAAAAAATGCGCAAGAAATTTTAAATGTCAGAACGCGTGAAGGGTACTTCGAGTCTGGCCATTATTTGTTACACGTCAAGATTAGAACAATTCCAAGACAGGAAAAGACAGCAAAAAATAATGTAGTCAAGCCTCATCCAGAATATTTGAAGATAAACAGAGACAAAATCACTGAATAAATTAATATACAGTCACTTGGACAGATCTTGCGAACACTGTTCAGAAAGCTATGCGTTTGGCACAACGTCCTAGAAAACGAAAACATCGGTAGCGGAACGTAACTTGTGATCAAACCATTGAGAGAACAACACAGGCATGAATGAAGTTCCGCAGTAACAGAACAAACCGAAACATGGAAGGATTTTCACGAAGTTCAAAAACAATCATCAAAGGAAATCAGAAGAGAAAAACGAGCATACGAAATCAACAAGCTAAAAGAAATTGAATACGATTTTAAGAGAAACAACATAAGAAATTTTTATAGAACAATCAAAGGAAACATTAAGAAGTATCAGTCTCCTAGCCTCTGCTTCCGAAGAACAGATAAGTCCCTCGAAACGAACACGAAAGAAAACTGTACAATTCTCAAACAATATTTTAATAATCTTCTAAATTGCAAAGAACCCACGGAAAAAATTTACTTTCCAAAAAACCACATCCAATCCCGATTCTACTCCAACTACCAAAGAGGAAATAGAGGCGATTATACAGCAAATGAAAAATAACAGAGCGGCAGGAGAAGATGGATGGATTATTGCTGAAGTATGGAATATAAAAATATCATCAAAACAATTCATAAGATCATCACAGACATTTGGATCACAGAGAAAATGCCAGAGGAATGGAAATGTGCATTGATCTACCCATTACATAAAAAGAGTGATAAGTCTGATCCCGATAATTACAGAGCTGTTTCACAATTGCCAGTCACGTGTAAAATATTCTCTAAAGTGTTATTGAACAGCCATAGAATCACAAGCAGATCCCTAAATAGGAGAATACCAGGCAGGCTTCAGAAAAGGGAGATCATACATCGAACAGATCTGGAACTTGAGAACAATATTGAAAGTCAGACAGACAAACAACACTGTAGTTACCTTGGGGACTTTAAAAAAGCGTACGACAGCATTGATAGACAAATGATCTTTGCAATACTGAAAGAATATGGTATTGACAAAAAAACAGGGCACTAATACAACTGACGCTGATGGACAAAATCTCTAAATTCAAGTTCATGGGTGAAATTTCAGAACCCTTTCAGATACGCAAAGGTGTCTGACAATGAGACGGCCTCTCACCAATCTAGTTCAGCATGGTCTAAGACAAAATTGTTAAGCAGTGGGAGGAACAAGTTAAAGGAATACAGCTCGGAAGAACACGTGAAACAAAAACAATCATAAAATGTCTGGCATTTACAGATGGCCATACTCAGCAATAACACACAGGAGGCAAAGGAACCACTGGAACGATTACATGAAACAGCTGCTAAAACAGGTTTACAGATATATTATGAGAAGACCTATTACTTAGAACGATATACCAACAATGTACAAAACACACATAAGGTTTATGGATCCAAACAGAGTCGAAAAATTTAAATACTTAAGGGAATATATACAAACAGCAGGATCAAACAAGGTGTCTAACATAGAACGAACGGACAAACTTCAGAAAGCATACAAACTTACATGGTCACATTATAATAAGAAACGCATATCAAGACAGGCCAAACTTAGACATTACAAAGCAGTTGTATTACCAGAAGCATTGTATGCATCAGAAACGACCACAATTGGCACTCTTCTTACAGGCATTTTATCCCTTTCGAGAACACAGGCAGCCTGGAAGGGTCACCCAACCGCACATTGCTGCGAACTATGATTTCCATGGTGTAGCAGCAGACTACTAAAAGCCCATAAGCAGTCCCTTTTGGGGCCAATTGGGCCATTGCATAGACAGGAAGGACATTTCCTTCCCACCGACTTTCTCAGGTTCAAAGACAGTGACAAATCGGTCTAGACTCTCGGATTATGCCTCTTCGGGGTCAGCAGGTGAACGAGGACCTATATTTCTTTCCCCCAAAGCAGACAGGTGGACCAAGATCCATGGACCAAACCTCCGAGCGGCTATTTGGCATCCTGGAACGCACCATCGCGATTCACAATGTATGTACACGAGGGCCATCACTCTTACGCCCGGTCTGTGTGAGTTGCCTCCAGTAGACTGACGGGCCTCTCACACCCGGTAGTCAGTCACCCAAATCGGACGGTCACCCATCTAAGTACTAACCGCGTTCGACGTTGCTGTACTGTGATTGCCTATTGCAAACGCCTTAGCCCGCTCGGCCATCCCGGCCGATACATATATATATATATATATATATATATATATATATATATATATATATATATATATATATATATATATATGCCTGTACATTATTAACACAGTTGTTCAATACCAGATGTATCTGAAAGGTTAAATAAAGATTTTATGTTAATGTCAATTTTTATTTTTTTTTTATATCAAAACATTATATTTAACTGAATCGTTTGATTAATATTTTTTTAAAAACTAGTCCAAGGCCACATTAGTTCGCCAAGAGTTTCAACGTTGTCCTAAATGAAACCGTAATCTATTTTGGCAAGTTGTAGGCCGGAAGGGCTCTTATCTCTCATGCAAATTTCCTGTTCCAAATATTCAAATGTTTGGAGGTTTAGAGAAAGCACAAATCTGTGTGAGTTCCAGAATGAGAAATAATAGCGATAAGGCAATATCATGTTGAAGATTATTTCTGTTGTAAGACGGATAAAATATTGCTCCTTAAATTGCAAAGTGAATTATTTTTTATCCATGGATTATTAAATATATAATCATACCAAATTAATGATTAAATCAACCCCATCAACCGGGTAATAACGTGTTTTCCAATATATACATTCGAAGACGGCACTAGTAAATGTACCGGCAGAGGGCGCTGCTCCAGCAGTGGCCAGCTGGGCAATTAAATAATGAAGATCAAGGCTTTGATTCAGATTCGAACTTGGAGTACATGCACCTGATACCATCGAATAATGGTTTAAGTACTTTTATAAATATGAGTTTTTATGTTCTGAAGTTGCAACTTTGCTTTCGAAGCAGCCTGCCTTTACTCTTCATTTATTACAATCATAAGTATTGTATATTATAAAAACACTGCATCATGAATTCAATGAGTAGCTGATGCAATCAAAGAATACGTTTTAAATCTCAAAAGCAACTGCAGAAACCATTGGGTAAGAAAAAAACAATGAAAATTTCCTTAACCGCTTCCACTACCGGCATATTTATCTTATATGGACGATGATGGGGCACTTAGGAATATATATATCGAGGTTGTTTTTGGAAAAAGGCGTAAGCGCCATTTGGTGAGCTTTACAGCAAACACATGAATTTCCAGAATTTTTTATTTATTTTTTATTAAGCACTTTAGGAGTTTATTAAGGTGGCAAAACGTTTATAATTAGAATATATATAAGGTTTCTAGTACTGGTCAAGGCCAGAGTGACGACTGAGAGTCACCAGTATTTGGAGTTTACGTCATCAAAAGTCGATTTTTAAACCATTTCCAATTTTTTTTTAATATATAGTGAGCGAAAATTTATGGGGGTGTTAATAAATCGAAACCTTAATTTCCAAGTTTTGGTGCTTAAGCCTTTTTCAAAAAACGACGTCGATTTACGAGTATACTTCCATTTTCAGTAGTCTGTTTAATCTTTCTTCTCCATAACTATCCTATTCCAACTCTAGAGTAGCTCTGTTAATTACATTAATTTAATAGAGAAGATTTTTGTTTTCTAAAAAAAATAATAAAAAGCGAATTTACTTCTAAAATGTGATAAACAAATCCCCATTATAAAAAGTATTCGAATGGTTTGTACCTTGTTACCGAATGTTTATTCTGAAACATTATTGATGATAAGGAAAAAATGAAATAAATACTCTCCTTATGTAAGAGACTTGACTATAGTCTAATGACAACAAAATCTTCTTCCTTCCGAGATGCTGCTAGCGGTTGTTACATGACTAATGAGGTGCACCGAGGTCAACTAAATATAATCAACATACCAGAAAAATATTAGTTATTTTTGTTTCTATTATAGCGTTCATTTAGGTACCTATTTAATTAAATAAATAAGTATAAGCACTGTTGTCTGCTGTTCGCCTTTCGTCTCATGGTCTGTCACCAAGAGTACAACGCATCATGCATGTAGAAATAATAATTTTCAATAAAGGCGTTATTATAATTATAATGTATCATGATGAGTAAATTGTCATATCATACAATGCTGTTTAAATGTCCGCATTTACATGTAATATTAGTACGAAGCAGGAGGATCACATTTACTTTTTAATTCATTTTCCTTCTACCTGGAGTAGAAGGAAAATGAGTATTGCTCAAAAAAAGTGGTTGGTGTATTACGCATGTAGAGTACGTATGCCATTGCTGCCAATAAAACTCAGCTTTATTTATTATTCTAATTAAAAGGATACCTTTATTTATGGAAACAATAATCGGATATTCTATGATGCAGCCCAGTGCGCGGCTGCACACCTTTTACGGAACCCAGACCGAGGTAGTCAGTATAAGCAACAAATCCAGAGATACGAGTCAACATAACGTTTCTGGAAGTCCAAAACATAAAGCAAAAGGTGAAAAGGAAAAAATTAACGTACTGATTTTTTTTTAATTTTGTGCATTGTGGTGCTGAATCCAAATGAATCGAAGCAGAAAATACGGAAGTCGTGTCCCATTGTGTAGTAGATGAAGGCAAGTGTTCAAATAATTAGTTTTTTTTTTCTTTTTTATTATTTCTTTCTCTCCTACTGTCCTGATGATGCCTGAATTGGCGAAATATCGACAGATGATTTTTAGAAAATTAATTTCTGTTATTTTTGAGACCATTGCCTTCATTTTTGGATTTTTTCATTTATGTCTTAGTCATTATTATTATTATTAATTTAAAACAGTTCTGTTTGGGCGTTCTTGTTGTGTAATGCATAACATTTCTGATAACGATCCATTGTTTCCAAAGTTCGATTCCCAAAAAGGGTCACGAGTTTATGTACCAGCCTGGAAATGGTTTTATTAATCATCACTATGATATAAAATTTTAAAAAAAACTACCTATAGTATCATCGTTATAGTTCGTAAGTGCAACGTTAATGTCCCCTTTGATTTATTTACTACACCATTGAGGAGTATCAGAGTCGACATCTAAAAATAGGCGTTGTTTTTACTATCATTTCGGTGAGGGTATTCTGTTTTCAGATTGATTTATTTGGCTCTCTTAAGAATAACACTGGAGATGTCTAGAGGCACTGAAGAAATTTCAGGCTTGTGATAAAACTGTGATGGCCGAGCGTGTTGACGGCCTATTGACTTTTATTTCCTGATAAATCCACGTAATAAATCAAACCTTCACACTCTGGCTAAAATAGACAGGCAACCTATAAAATAACCCGTCCTTCCTGCAATTCGAATTAGGAAATACTGACGGACGTTAAACCAAATAAACAAACAACAAATCTTTCATTATGACTAAATCTTTCTTATACTACTATTTCCTAATTTAAAACATATTATGTCTTATAATATCATAAATATCATTTTCCAATTAGGGACCTTACGGGGCCCTGACCCATACAATATTGCAGAGCTCTTGTTATGGCGGAGGACTGCCATGGTATACGCCCCAAGAGGAAGAGACAGTTCGAGGGGCCCCAGAAACTATAAATTAATCTCTAATGTATAAATAATTTATTTTCTATGTTGCGAGGCCATGGGTTGTCACCCCTTTTGCACTTCTCTAGATCCGCTCCTGCCTTTTCCGTTTCTCCTAAACAATCAAGTTGCAACTTCAACTGCTAATCAAACCATTCTTCTTTATGATCCTAAAGAAATTTTGGATTATAGTGAAACTTTCCATAGACTCCCGCACTTGAGGACCTCCAAGACACGGATGACCAGGCGACACAGATACGATGACCAAGAAGGCAGGGCAGGGCATCGATCCAGCTCTCGTGCCAGATCTGAGATAGCCCCTCCACCTCACGAGGAACTGACCATCACGCAGCCGCATCGACCGCCTTCTTACCGTTCGTCTGTCTCAGCTGGTACTGTTTCGGTTAAAGGTAGAACGATGGTAGCCAAAAATGGATAAAAAACAGTGTATACCTGTCCATAAAGTTGATGTTTTCAAGATAATATAATCTAAAGAATGTCGAGTTTAATAAAGGATTGGAATCCTTTTCGAATTAATTTATTTGTTTCTTTTAAATCAGTCAGCCAGATGAAAACAATGCATAATGCAGACAAAAACTTTTTACCAAAATTAAAGTTGAAAACGTCTAACTAACCAAAAAATACTACTTTCAAATTAAAAGCACTTAATATGTCATTTTCGTCCACCTTTACAAATAGGATCAAGTCATATTTAATGAGGTTTTGAATAAACCAAAAACCGACGACATACACGAGCTCACATGGCCAGCTCGAATGTCAGAAACCGTATCTATTGCTAAGTTTCTACTCTATTAAAGTATATCCGCTAAAATTGAGCACAGGGTTATGTTTGTAAAGGTAATGGACATACCCTGACGGCACAGAGCATATCTGTAACCACAAGAGATGAGTTAAGTAAAATAATGACAAGGATATGGCTGCTATTGTATTTTGTTTTTGTTTTTTTATTGGAAACTGATTATCAGACTAAGAAATCCTTGAAGAATCGAAACTCAGACACCCTTTATTTAAAACAAATGCCATGAAACAAAGAAGTGCAATGCGCTGCGAAACAATCAGCTGAATTAAAAGAAATCATTAACAGAGAATAATTTTAATCAAGCTTCATAACAACCAAGTTTAAAAAGATTGTTGTGTATAAATGCAATACGCCAAATGATTGTTGAAGAAGAGGATTTACACAATAATTTTCGATCAGAGGAAAAAAGAAATCGAAGATAGTAAAACGAAATGACTTTTTTCATAGCACATCACGGATACTGAAATATTTTTAAGTAATCTGATTTACTAGAGGTTGTGCAGCAACTAACCGAATGGATATTTGAATTTGATATACGTATACCTTTCTAATAAATATGGACAACAGGCAGGCTATCAATCAATGAATTTATTATTCGGATTTTTTCCAGTTAAAAGTACAGCTTGATTTGAAGCGAAAGTGCATCAGAAGCACCATTGCAGAGAGAATTCCATGCATAGCGTGATTGAAGAAGTGCAGGACTGCATGACAGCAATATGCACCATGCGTCACATTTATGAATTTTCATGAGCATTAACCAGGGAGGTTTCCATCTTATGTAAGTTCTAATTTATGAGATGATGCCGTAACTTGTCTGCACCACTCTAATGAAGGCACGATTCTGCCAGGAAGTTTGAACTTCTCCACATTCCAAACTGTTCCAATTCAACATTGTTCTGATGAATTAAAAATTCTAAAGTACATTTATTTACCATTATGTATTTATGGTAATGATTTAATTCGCAACTGTCAACGATATATTGACCATTAAGGGAAGTTATAAAGAAATAAAAACTCGAAATTTTTAAAGTTTCGCATCGATAAATAGTGCTAATGCTTCTTCTTTATTAAATTGGTCTTTACTGTTACGTTTTGCAGGTTCTTTAGCAATTTTATCAACTTCTTCCGTAAGGAAATTTATTTTGTTTGCGACATTACCATCACTAGCCTGACAAAGATTGTATTCACGAGCTAATTGAATTTCATTTCTTGAAAACGCGACATTTACTTATGCTCTTCTTTGTTTTTTTTTTGCAGCGATCAAAGATAAAAAATGTCCACCTACCTTCAGGTTCACCACCTTCTGCCGTAGATTTAGATGAACATGCAATCGACTCCTCCAGGATATGTATGACAATTCATAACAACAATTTTTTAATCGATTAAGATTAATGGCGAAAAAAACGTTCCGTCATTCCGTTCCAATCTAACCTTCTCGCTTTGAATTGTTTTAGAAATTTTAAATTAAGTTCTACAGATAGACTTTGAAAATGTTCTGGACAATCCTCGTACTTATTTGAAAAATGGCTCAATAAGGATTCTAATTCATTCCCACCTGAAGATAAGCAGATATTCACGAGCACTTCCGGCTGTTTGTCCTCTACTGAAAACCTTAATTTAAGGATTAAACTATTTTTCTATGAAACATATTTTTTGGTCTACTCATTGAAAAAATTTCTGCAGCGAAATACGCGTTACGCTTCGGCTAAAGCGTAGAAATTGATGTTTTAAATAGTTTTAAAATTTTCATGGTAAAATCTAAAAACAATTTTACGTACACTTCGCATTCCAATATGTTATGTATATATTGAGATATGCAAATAAATTATAATTTTGACGACATTTTTGTAAAAATCGTAAAAAATCACCAAGTTGTGATATAAAACTCTATATTTTCTTAAACTTATCTAATAACAAATAAAAACAAAGGAAAACACAGAAAATATTGATATACAGAGTGCCCCACCTCGAGATGTCAATACTTTAGGAGGTTATTCTAGAAGTCATTTGTAGTTAAATAGCGCAGAAATGAAATTTCTATCTTAACCCATCAAAGAGATATCCTATTTTTTGTGTATTTTTAAAAATACACGATTTTTTAGTTGCATCAATTCATAAGCTTTAAAATGATATCCCATTCACCCAGAAAAATAAATGTTTTGTGTAAAAAACTTCAATTTCTAATTCCAAAACCATAATTACGCTAAATTTATCGGCGGCGTAGAACAAAGAGTGAACACACTGAGAACATAATACAAAGAAGGAGCGGATTTTTTTTGCTTTTCTTCTTTATTTTATTATAACAATCTAATGTTTGGAGAACCTATTTAGTCACTCACATATTGAAATTTCCATATTTGTGACGCGCCACGAGAAAAGGGAGCTTAGGATGAAGACCCAAATTTTTCACTAGAGCATAAAAACTTTTTTCTAGTAAATGTATTTCTGAGCATCTAAACTACATGTTAAATACTATTTTTGACGTTGGTCACTCTCCAGCATTGTGTAAGAGCGCTGTTTTGTGAAATTCGGCTTTAGACCGGACGGTTTTTCAATGGGAGCTTGCTTTTTTCTAAAATTATAATTTGTAAAAATTAAACTTCAAATCGTTATAATTCTTCGATTTTTGCCCCTAGGAAGCTAGAGAAGGGCTCATTTGATTTGTCTCTTCTAAAAATTAGTGGGAAGAAATAGATTTTCATTTGTTCACCCTAAGCTCCCTTTTCTCATGGCGCGTCACAATAATTATTACAAAGGTAAATAAGGATTATTTTTTTTATGAGCGAACACTCCTAGAACATAATAAAAATAAGCAGATTTTTTTTAAATTGTTTTTATGAGAAATATTAAATTTAAGACATAATCATAAATTTAGTTCTTACAAATTATTATAAGTGATATGTATGTAGATACATAATATCTTTTACACTTTAAAATAAAAATGTCTGAAATGTAGGTACCTAATAATACTAATTCTAATTACTACTCTTTTAAAAGAAACAATAAAATAAAAAATATTATTTACAATAAAAAAATACAAAACACGAAAAGTAAAAAAACCTGTTTATGAAAAGTAAAAGTACTCCTAGGGAAACTGTTAATAATAATACATAATATGTATAAGAATATTATTCTTAAAATAAAAAAAAAAAATCAATATTGAAATATTCAAATTAATTTATTGGCCCATTAAATGCTCAAAATGCCCCCTTGCCTGCTGTCTACACATATGAGCCCGTAATCTAACCGAATCAACGGCTTTCCGCAGAATGTCTCGCCCTTCTCTCCTCATGATATTGCTCTGCTCTTCAATCCTGGCAAGGAGTTCCTCCCTTGATGCTACAGGCTCGGAGTAAACTTTGCTCTTCAACGTTCCCCATACGTGAAAGTCGAGAGGAGTAAGATCGGGGGATCGAACAGGCCATGGAACAGTTCCATATCGACCAATCCAACGGTTTGGGAAGTGGTTATCCAACCAAGCCGTCACTTCTCTCCCACTGTGGGCCGGGCATCCATCCATTTGGAACCATGTGCGATTGATGTCAGGCAGGGGATCTTCAGGCTGATTAAAAAAAGGATACAACTGGTTTTCCAGAAGTTCCCTAAATAATTCCGCATTCATTCGTCTGGGCAATATTATCGGGCCAATTAGACGATTATCTACCACTCCCATCCATACATTTATATTGAACTGGTATTGGAAGGAGGATGGCCTAACAGCATGGGGATTATCCTCCGTCCAGACATGAGTATTGCGGGCATTAAAAAGCCCCTCACGCGTAAATGTTGCTTCATCAGACCACAAAACACGTCTAGGGAACCAAAGGTCTTCCTGGTACTGATCTGCAAACCATTCGCAAAATTGTCTCCTATCCAGCAATTCTTGAACCGGGCTGAGGTGGAAGGAATGTCTTCCGTCACCGACTAAAATTAGGTGCACTGAGCTGTGGGGGATCCCAAGTTGTGCTTCTGCTTCATGAACACTAGAAGAGGGGTTTTCATCAAAAAAATTCAGCACTTCTTCCTCACGTTCAGCATCCTGGACATCCCGTGCCCCGACAGGCTGTTTCGGCAGTGATCCGGTCTCCCTCAGGGTACGAAAAGTAGAAGAAAACGTTCTGCGATCCGGCAACCGTCTGTCTGGGAAACGACGACCGTATTCACGGACAGCTTCCGAGGCATTTCCATCGGCAAAGCCATATACAAGCACAATATCAGCGTATTCTTCAGTTGTGAAAAAATTAGGTATGTTGCTGGAAGCAAGTGCAACTCACCACTAGTAAAGTGATAATGAATGGCCATTTGATACTGGGAGCGAGTCTCGAACTAGACAAGCACGGACAGGACTGGTTGACTAAAGGTATGAGCTTACCTTTGATCTATCTTTAGACATGAAAGTATTAGAAACATTATTATTATTATTCAATAAACGTTCTTTTGGGTTGGACCATGCCACATTATTGTAAACCTAGATTTTGCTCATCTTGCTGTGAGCCTCTTCAAGGTTAATATCGTAATGAAAAAATAAATAAATAAATAAAATAATTCTAATTTACCCATGTAAGTATGGAAATTTCAATATGTGGGTGACTAAATAGGTTTTCACTCATTTTATTGTTAAAAGACAAAGAAAAAAAAGAAAAGCAAAAAAAATCTCCTCCTTCTTTGTATTATGTTCTCAGTGTGTTCACTCTTTGTTCTACGCCGCCAATAAATTAGCGTAATTATGGTTTTGGAATTGGAAATTAAAGTTTTTTACACAAAACCTTTATTTTTCTGGGTGAATGGGATATCATTTTAAAGCTTATGAATTGATGCAACTTTTAACCCAGAGGCAAACCTCTGCGCCTAAAATTGGCTGTGCTAGAAAAGTGTAAACACAATCAGAAAATACTAATTTTTAAATTTTTAACTGCTATTAATTACTGTATACCGCTTGTGTGAATAAATAAAATTTTAAAGGGGGTGTTCCTTATAGGAAATTTAATGTAGTTTTTGAAAATATCCTCGTTTTTTACGATACATTAATCAGAAATTAAATAATTACATTTTTTCACTAGAAAATCGTGTATTTTTAAAAATACACAAAAAATAGGATATCTCTTCGATGGGTTAAGATAGAAATTTCATTTCTGCGCCATTTAACTACAAATGACTTCTAGAATAACCTCCTAAAGTATTGACATCACGAGGTGGGACACCCTGTATATCAATATTTTCTGTGTTTTCCTTTGTTTTTATTTGTTAATTTGAAAAAAAAACAAAAAGAATTATAGATTTTTATAAAATTAAAATTAGCTAAAAATTTGATAATCTAAACATTTAAAGTGAATTTACTTAGAAGTAAGATGACATTGAGATGATTGCTCTATCATAAATAGAACGACCAGGGCGGAGTTTTGTCCCGAAAAAGTACGTTTTGATCCACTGTGTGCCAGTCCAAAAAAATGATAGAAACTGTACAAGAAGAAAACAGTAAAGCCAGTTATACGATCAATAATACTGCCAGTACTTGGTATTATTCTAAGGAGAAAACTATGACATCTCAGTTAAAAAGTAAACTTGGCTGCGGAATTGTGATGATTTTGTGCAACAATATTATACGTAAATATAACTGAGATGTCATAATCTTCTTCTTAGATGAATTAGGAAAGGGAAGATGTCATGGTTGGTCATATCCGCCCTCTGGTGTCTACCATAGGAACAATCGTTGCAATAGTTGTTCCCTAAAATCTTAGCATATTATGATTCAAATCAAAACCAGAAAAATCAAAATTTTGAAGATATCATAGTCTTGTTCTTTAATAATCTGTGTCAAACATGAATCAAATTTTGTGACTGCGATTTTTCATTCCCCATTCCAAAATCTATGTGGCTAATTCGTATAAGCTTTTCATGAAAACTGTATAAAGCACACCTTACTCGGTCAATATTATTGGATAAATGTCGAATTCCGTCAATATTTTGACCGTCGGAGGGGTATTTTGTAGCAATAACATTGACACGTGCGATATATAAACCAAATTAAATAGCACAGCTTCAATAATATTGGCTGAGAAAGACGGTCTCAACTCAAGCTAATAATAGAAAAAATGAGAGTGGAGAGTGTTATATCAACTGAATTGAATGAAAGCTATTGACAAATTTTACTGTCTTTGAAATGGGCAATTAACACAAGAAGGACATTTTCCCTACCATACCCGGGCAGAGCCTTTCAGAGATTAAACCAATATCTTACAATTAGTTATTTCTCTGGCATCTATTATATAATACATTCCTTTTATACCAATATTCAAATCAATAAACCTGATATTAAAGAGGGATGCTGATCATCTTAAAAACAAAGATGATCAGCATTCTTTTTTTATTCTTTTTATGGTGTACTCTCCAGCATTGGTAAGCGTTTATGAAAGTAAATGGAGAACTACATATCTCCTTGCCTTAGTATTATCGTTAACACCTACTGTTCAATCTCATATCAATCTGGCCAATTCAACTCTAGCAAGTGTTTATACTAATGAGTGCTATCTGTATTTCGTTACTATTTTATCTACTACATATTCTTTAACATATTAATCTAAATATAGTTTCTCGATTTACAGCATTTGTCGCAATACATTTAAGAAAACTTATTTATTTTTATTTTTCGGCACTTTAGACAGCAAACTTCAATTTACAATGCATAAGAACATTTTCTATTCCGATGTAATCTTAACAATTGCGTGTTCATTCCACCTTGTATAGTAATACATAGATCATCATGTTATAGATAATTGATTGTCAAGCTTATTTCGATTTCGGGACATATTTTGGTGTGGTGTCGAGGCATAATTCTATTGTCGCTTTTTTTCCATCCATTAAGAACTTAAAAATGTACCCTCAAAATTGTGTTTTTTATAGTTGTACCTTATAAAATAAGACAATTTTTTACTTCCACTTACCTACATATGAAACATATAGTAAAGGGAATACATACTAGTAAAGGGAAGTATTCTAGTCGTAAAAAAGTTCGAATCCGAATTTTCAATGGATTTACACGTTTCAAGGGTCCCTAAAATCTAAATAAATAAGTCTCGCGAAACGTTCTGCATATGTGCCTGTGAGTGTCTATGTGTATGTGAATAGCCTAGTTCAAAAAAGAAAAGAAGGAAATGGAAATTACCAATGGGTCATTTTATTTCAAATCATCCAGCTAAAAATTAAAATGAAACACAAGGTCTCAGATTTAGGTGATTTTTTTTTTATTTGTTCCATTTTCCAACCTAATTAACCATGTAGAATTTTATTTTGATATCTTCAATACTTTTAGATACATTAATTTTCCAAAATGTATGAGAAAAGTCGTTTTTGCATTACCAAGAACTGTAGCGATAGAGACATAGTTTAAGGGGAAAAATTATAACTTTAGCAATTTTCATCATATTCCAATGCTCACTGAAATATTCAGGACAGCCTAATAAATTTGGCAAAAACGCATTTAGCAACACATCTATGAAATGGTGCACTCATTATACCTCAAACTAGGACTTCATGAATATTTTATAGAAAAAACATTTAAAAAAAAAGAAAAAGATTTTAGATAAAAGGCGCTCCATTAATCAAAGTATTTATTGTTTTAAAATAATCCTTAAAGATTGAACTAACAAGATCTAGAGTAAAATTGGTGTCTTTTACTCGTAGTTTGCCAGTGTGTATCGTTTAGCATTACCGAGAACAGTAGCGATAGAGACAAAGTATAAGTAGACAAATCATAACTTAGGCAATTTTCATCATATCAGAATGTCTTTCCGACTAAAATATTCAGAACATGCTAAAAACTGTGTTACTTTTAAATAACTGATTAATATTTTATGTACAAGTATGGAAAGGAAATATATTTTGATTAAAAATACTTATAAATACCGTTGGAAAGCTAAAGATTTTAGAAAAATTAATATCTAACATATAAAGTCTTATAAGGTAATGGCGAGTGATGAAAAAGGCATAAACTTCCAGTGATTGTAGTAGTTAATAATTTCAACTTGTAAATTATATTACGGAAATTGAATGTCTCCATAGAAACTAATTAGAATTTCCATGGAAACTTTTTAAATTTATTTGAAGCAGTGTGGTAATTGAAAGTTATATGATACACGCATTGTAGCAAATTTTTATTTTTACTAACGTGGTGAATCTGAAGTACAAGGCTTCATTTGTTTTAGATATCAGATCATCGTACACAGTCGTAGTACGAATCTTTTCCTATCGGTTAGTAACATTTCTTTGGAAACTACGTTCACTATAAACAGCAGAGTCTTGTTTACAGACAGACAGCGTCTATGATCTGCTTCATCTCTTCCACTTCAGTGAAACATGGAGTTAAATTGCTGCCTGTGATGTCGAGAGCAAATGACGAACATGTTGGCTGAACATGCTATTTGATCAAGGACGTAATAATACAAACACATTCGACGGGTTCTTATCACTGACTAGTCAAAAAAAAAAATTATGCTGTTTTCATGATTAAAAACAACCAACATAAATAATTGAACTATGCTGTAAGTAACAAATAGAACGTTATAATATATAGCAGTTCTCACTATGCCAGCATCATCATCATCTTTCTTAGTGAAGAAAAAATTAAATTAATTAAATAATAACATTAAAAAAATTAATTACTTTAATCATTTTTTACTGTTACTGGTACTGCTTTTGTCGATTTCAATGTTGTTATTTTGTTTTTTCTTTTAGCCCTGATGATGGCCTAAAACTTAGGCCACATTTCGGCACAAAATAAATAAGTCTTACTTATTAATGTATTAATCTTTGACCGAAACCCATCTTCCCCACAAATTTCTACCTTAAGTAAGAAGTTATAATGAAAAAAAAAATATTAAAATATCCGAATTCAAATAATTTTTATAATATAGATTTTTCTAATTTTTTCCATTAAACTAACAGACACCGAAAAAAATGAAGAGAAACATTTTATCAGGATAAACTTTGTTTTCCTTGGATATATGGCAGTGTATAGTTATAATATAAAATAGAATAGAATCGTTAAAGTCTATAATTTTTAAAGCTAAAACCTTTTTAGAGAGAGTTATGGAGAGGGGAGAGACTCGATGACAGTGGTGTATAATGGAAGCCTACTGCCTCGGTTATGTCTCTAACGAATGGGCTAATTATATCCTACATCAGCATATTTTATTCTTTATTTCCAACGGATCCTTATTTTCTTCTAGTGAACTCTAACTAATTCATATCATGGGGCTTTCCTTGGTATCCAAATAAACCAAGCCCTCTCATGTTATATTTCCAATCAACATTTCTTTCATATTTTATAAGAACTTTCCAACTACCAAACATTTCGGATAAAAAGCAAAGAAGTTTAACTGAATGGAGACCTCAATTTTAGATCAAGTTCCTATTTCGGAGTCAATATCCTATTTACAACTACTATAATTATACTTAATAATTGCTTTTGAGACCGAAATTTATATCAGTATTTTAATTAGATAGTACATATGTATTTAGATCGTGATCATATGTTTTAATTTTTTATAAGAACATTAACTTGAACCTTCAACTGTTCAAATGCACCTGCATTGTCGGGATAGAGAGTGGAATAAAATCGAGTTGGAAAGTTAAATTTGTATGTATATGAATGTATAGGCAAGCAACTTAAGGGATAACCTTGTGGGCGGAGATTAGGCCGGGGGGTTATTTAATAAGATTAAATAAGAAGGAAAAGTGTTCTCCCTCTACACAACTTCAGAAAGTTATCTTGTCAAATATACCATCATGAATTTTTTTTTTTTAATTTTGATTTATTTTGCATTCTTTCATTGGCTGCACTTCGGGGCCTAACTAGCCTGGGACCCCGAGGTATGAGAGCCCCCAAGACAGGGGGATAAAATGAAGTCATTTTTCATTCGGGTTCGAAATCTTTGATATTTCGCTCTTTTGTTATCATACTTTATTTTAGGATGCATTCGGAAAGGTTTGGTTATTGCTCATTAGTTTGCCGTCAGATGCCAAATAAATTGACTTTTCTAGGTTCATAGATATTTTTTCACAGAAATCTAGGAAAAATTCATTTAAGAATTTTAATATCGTCTATATGGTTTTTCAATGTCAGAATTTTAATAGTTAGGATGTCCTGCATGCTTGTGAAACCAATTCATCATAATCAACACATGTAGAAATTGTCTCTATTAATTTATTATTTTAAAAAATTACATTTATGTATGTTTCATTATCCTTATAATTTCCATGACCTTATTAGTATAGGCGTGCGCAACATTCTTTATTAGAGAGTACACAAACCATAGTACAGGGGGGTTCTTCCATATTCCTCAGTCGGGTGGGGATTCCGGGAATATTTTTTACTCCCCTGGAAAATTGTATAAAGAATATGCTGTCTAAAACGTATATTATCAATTTTGTTTTTTAAAATTAAACCAAAAATTTAACACCCTTGGGCTAAAAAAGGTGTAATACTGACATATTAGCAGATGCCTGTGCGCCTGTGTCATTCCTCTAACTCCGCATGGAAGCCTATATTTATTAGTAGAGCCCGGATTCTCGTGCAATAGTACTTTTTTTGGTTGCTTGAAATCGATGGGGGACAAGTTATTTACACTAATTAAGGCATCCGGATTAACATATCGAAGTTTTATTTTGCACGAAAATGCGCATTTTAAACAATTTTGCGTAAATTGCATATTTTATGTTTTGTTGCATTAAATTGCATATTTAGCCGTAATTAAAAAGATATTTGTAAATTGTTTGAAAATATAAATATTGAACCAAATTACATATGACAGATTCACAAAGTAATACGTTGCTGTTTATAACACATTAAATATAATACAATTTTCTGGAAAATTCTGTAACTGAAACTATTTTGCGCTGAAAGTTTGTTTTGCTCTTTTTAGATTCGTGAAAATCCAGTTAATTCTTACCAATCCATTTATTTCCTTTTATGTTCTACAATGCTACACTCAGTCTATAGTTGGCAAAATAATTATGTATACACACAGTTTTTCGGACAATAATTGAAAATAAATTAATTAGTGGATATGATAACAAATAACATCCCGCATAAATTTTTACGAGTGGAAGGAATTAAAAATCCGTTCAACCTAATTAAAAACAAATATAAGAAATTGGATTATAGTTGTGATATTAACTAGTTAGTTATCTGCTCATGGTTTTCATCGAATTAATTATGTTATTCATATAATTAATACAATATATTTAATACAATTAATACAATATAATTAATACAATATAAATCCAAAAAGGGGAAAAATGATCAGAATTGAAAGACAATATACCAAAAGGATCGTAAATCCAAAGAGTTAAGTTCTACCAGCAAAGATGAATGTTTCAACTTTTTCGAAAAAGATTAAGTTATCGATATATCGTCAGAAATTTGGGGTTGTCTCACTTGACCATGCGATACTTAATTAGCAATTCAATTCAATGCGTTATTAAAAAATTTATCAGTTGGGAATAAAAAACAGCCAGAAAATGCGTTGTCAAAGTGCGTGAAATGAGATGATCGTGCGAAAATTAGCAAAAAATACCCTAATAAGAGCTCGTGAGGTTTTCACCTTTTTCTATAAGAATACTCCAGCCTAACTAATTTATTAAGAAAAAATAGTACTTTATGAAAGAAAACAAAATATGTAGATTTTCTTTAAAGCATAAATGATGTATAGGGCAGAATTTAATTTTTTTTGCACGTTTTACAATTTTTTTACTGCGCGAAATCCGGGCTCTACTTATTAGGTATAAGATTGTGCATCTAATATTTTCACTACAATTTAATATTTTAACTTTATTAATAGTTATGTCGACCATACAGTCAAAAATGTAAAATGTCTTCTTTGGATAGAATGGTATTTTTAGTTCACATTGAAAATAATGCATAAATCGAATATCTTACTCTTTTACTGGGAACAAATTTTTGAAGCGTAGGGTGGAAGGCTCCAGAAAAATTGTTTCATTATTTACCCAGGGAGTCAAATTAGCGTCCTTGCTTCGGGGGCCCTAAATGCTCAGTTACGCCCCTAACTTCACTAATTTGAAAGTCGGTTTTTATTTCAATAACAAAGGATTATTTTAGGCCAATGCCCATTAAAAGGCGCTCCCTAAAGTTGTTCACCTCTAATTTTGTATTAAGTTTAAAACGCCTGTTTTGAATTTGATTTTATTATTAAATTTAGTCTTAGTGGTAATTCGGTAAATCGGCTGTTTATACAATTCCCATTTACAATATATTTGCAATGGATAATAATAAAAGGATGTACGTAATTTTTTTAAAATTAATTTATAAATCAAAAAAAAATTTGTTTTGTTTTCAAATAACCGACAGTTATAGCTTTAGTTTAAAATTTGTATTTTTTATCATGAACTTCTCTTTCTAAACAAACCGCTGGCTTCACGAGAGCATCGTAAAATTGATGAAAAAATTTAGTGTTATCACTGTCTTAGCCGTCACACTTTCTTCCCCAACGAGGCTTACACCTGCACTCCTCGCCACGGGACCGGAACACATTAAGGTAACTCAGCACTTTCTACATATCACGTCGTTCAACAATAGCTATGTTAATGTACAGGGGTAATTTCTCATCAGTATCGTTCCAGAGGTTTTATCTGCCGAATCTTCTTCATAAGTAATAACAGAAAGCACTGTATTCATATATAGTATACCGACGATATATACCTATATACTGATCATTTATAAAATTATAAACGTCCATGTGCACAACACTATCTATATAATAAAGTCCTAGCGTACACGTAGTTGTCTGTAATCGTTTAGACAATTTTATTGTCGTTAAGGCATATCCGTGGAAGCAAGTTAACTACACAAACTTTTTAATAAGAGTGAAAGTATTGTGTAAAAACGTGAAACTTGCTGTTGTTTGGGGATATTTATTGCCATTGGGACAAATGAGGAATTCACTTTCAAAAGGACACATATCCATTTTGGAAACTTTTTTAGTAAGGTGAAAAAATGAATGAGAGTTCTAGTTAAATAATTATCCTAACTTAAGCCTTACAAGAGAATGGATTCTGTTTGCTTTTTTATGATAGGAAATTATTGAAGGGTACGATTCAGGTGATTCAAAAGAAATTAAAGAAGTAAATTAAAAAGCAATTTATTTTAAGCATAAGTCATATGTCATTATATAGATGTATTGCAAAACCTCGTGCTGAAAATAGCTATGAAGAGGATAGAGATTCTTCAAAGATCCTTCAATCGAACCTAGCCACTAAGAATTTGGGCGACGATATTTGGACAACTTCCTTGACAGGCATAAAAAATAAAATATAAATTATTAGTATGAGTAGAGCAGGTACATATTACAGTACATATATAAAGGAACTGTAAAAATTAAATCATCAAAAGTATTCGGGATCTCAACGGAGGAAATTTACAAGCCCTCGTTAATATTCAATATTAATTACAGTAATCCCTAAGTATTTGCAGAGATCTCAAAGCCAGGAGGCGTATGCTAAAATAAAATAAAATATTTGTTTAAATAGCGTAGAAAATGTTTATGATAAGTAAAGAAAAGTTTTCATTTAATTATCTTTTGTACAGTTTATAGGTGTACGTAATTAATTATTGTTTGCAGTTGCGTCCATGTGCACAACACTATCTATATAATAAAGTCCTAGCGTACACGTAGTTGTCTGTAATCGTTTAGACAATTTTATTGTCGTTAAGGCATATCCGTGGAAGCAAGTTAACTACACAAACTTTTTAATAAGAGTGAAAGTATTGTGTAAAAACGTGAAACTTGCTGTTGTTTGGGGATATTTATTGCCATTGGGACAAATGAGGAATTCACTTTCAAAAGGACACATATCCATTTTGGAAACTTTTTTAGTAAGGTGAAAAAATGAATGAGAGTTCTAGTTAAATAATTATCCTAACTTAAGCCTTACAAGAGAATGGATTCTGTTTGCTTTTTTATGATAGGAAATTATTGAAGGGTACGATTCAGGTGATTCAAAAGAAATTAAAGAAGTAAATTAAAAAGCAATTTATTTTAAGCATAAGTCATATGTCATTATATAGATGTATTGCAAAACCTCGTGCTGAAAATAGCTATGAAGAGGATAGAGATTCTTCAAAGATCCTTCAATCGAACCTAGCCACTAAGAATTTGGGCGACGATATTTGGACAACTTCCTTGACAGGCATAAAAAATAAAATATAAATTATTAGTATGAGTAGAGCAGGTACATATTACAGTACATATATAAAGGAACTGTAAAAATTAAATCATCAAAAGTATTCGGGATCTCAACGGAGGAAATTTACAAGCCCTCGTTAATATTCAATATTAATTACAGTAATCCCTAAGTATTTGCAGAGATCTCAAAGCCAGGAGGCGTATGCTAAAATAAAATAAAATATTTGTTTAAATAGCGTAGAAAATGTTTATGATAAGTAAAGAAAAGTTTTCATTTAATTATCTTTTGTACAGTTTATAGGTGTACGTAATTAATTATTGTTTGCAGTTGCGTGTAGTTTAGCAAAGAGTTTAAGTAACCTTAGACATAGAAATGAACACCAAGGATGTCATTCTCGGTGTTTCGTTCCATGGCTTAGAAGAAGCACGTTTAACTGAGGAATAATTACCGAATAATTAGCGTCACAGCTTAAGAGAAATGGAAATTTAAATCGGGCGGACTGTGTTGGTACCCTATTGCCTAGGAAGCAATTACAATTATTACCACAGTCAAAAGATAGTCACTATACGAATTGTTCCAGTCAGACTGGGCCCCGCCCAATTTTAGCTTCCATTCCTTCTTAGCCAAGACGTAAAGCTCTGAAGGATGCATCTTTCTGGTTGGAATCATTATCGGTCGTTATTCCTCAGGTAAACATGCCCCATACTAAGTTTAGTTGAGGAGCAAAGCACTAAGGGTGACATCCTTGGTGTACAGCAAATATCTGTTGCAATATCTAGCCGAATTCGATTCTTTAATGGCAGAACATTTGAGGCAATATGGTGACAAAGTTTCCGGAAGTTTATCTTATCTTTCTGAAACAACCTACGAACTTATTGCTGTTATTATGGCAGAAAAAGTAAAAAAATAAAACAAATTTAAAAGAAGTCAATGAAGCAAAATACTTTGATTCTTCACCATACATTTCACACGTGAACCACCTGATTATGGCAATCAGAAATGTTACCAATGATGGCGTGCTGATTAAAAGGTTAATTTGTTTTGTGCCTAATCTAAGACATAAAGTTAAAGAAATTGTCAACACAGTTCTAGAACTCTTTAAGAACATTAATTTGGACAATTGCAGAGGCTATGCATACGACAACGCTTCAAATATGTCTGACTTGTATACCGGTGTTGAGGCTCGTACTAAGGAACTTACTCCTCTACCACAGTGTGTATTTACATTTGTATTCAGCGCCTGCACTAAATTTAATATGGTCTTGTGCAGCAGAATCATTTGAAGAGGCTGTTTCATTTTTTGGTTTGCTGCAGGAACTTTTTAATTTCTTTAGTGCCTCAACACACGGGAGAGGTTTCCTAAAGAAAAAATGTACTTTGTAAATGCAAAATCTATTCAAGACTCGATGATCTGCAAGTCACGATCCTTGTAGGATTGTAAATGAAAACAGAGAATACATTTTGGACAGTTTAAATTAAATAGCTAATGAGAGCGAAGAAAGACCTAGGAAAGATTATTACTAATTACGAATCTCTTCGTGGTTTTCTTCAAGAAGTGAGAAAAAAAGTTGTTGCTTTAGAAAGTGCAGCGAGAGGCAAATGTAAGAAGGAGTGAGTAGCAGATTTCGTATGCAAAAGGAAGATATTTACAAAGTTTGTTGATTATGGTGGAGAAAGCAGCGATGTTGTACATACATAATCTGCATACTTTCTTGTGAACAATTATAAAAATAATAACATTCCAAACTTAATACACATGGAAATAAATATGCCCAGCTCCATTAAAGGTTTGATTTTTTCAAAGCTTTTGGAGGACTGGAAGCCGTAGAAATCACCAAACGTGGAAGAAAATTATTGAGTTTGTATCCCGAAGATCTTGAGCCTGTTTTTGTCGAGGGGTTTACATTATAGATTCTTTTTGATGCAAAATAATGACAAAGGAAAACCCAGCATGACCCTAACTAAAATCAGCAAGATTTTCCGTCATTTTGATGCAATTGATACATATCTATCCGAACATTGACATTGCATTAAGAACGGTTCTTAGTGAGTGAAGAACCTTTTAGATCTTCAACCAGTCATGACAGATTGACATCATTAGCTCTGACCACCATCGAGAGAAGGCTGACCCCAGTAATGCCATAGGATGACATCATTGATGCATTTGCATAAAACAAAACAAGAAGGAAGGCTTTATTAATTGGCTTTGAAGTAATACAGGTCTACATATAGAAAAGCTGAACTCATTTTTATCGATATTTCTGTGCCGATATAATTAAGATATTGCTTTTATACTACGATATTTCTGAGAAGGTATAATTAAGATATTATTTTTAATATAATTTGGCACAGAAATGTAGATATTATAACTAATTATACATATATGAAATTGTGTAAGCACCTGCATTTTTAATAAGTGTTTACTGACTTTTTTGTTTTTATAGTTTTATCGAATACATTCCTTGACAATCTTGTTACATGAGTAAACTTAATTTTAGATTAATGTTAAAAACTCTCAGAAATTCATAATTGAACGAACTTTCAATATTGAATTTTATTATCAGTTCAATTTTAATATGTCAATAATCGATATATTGTGTTGATAGCTATCGAAGAGATTAAACTTTTTTCCAATACTTTGCTGGGATATTTAATTTACTATTAAATACATCTAACTTACAAAAATTTGATTCTCAAATTATTTTCATAAGTGATGTTATTATGCGAAAAAATTAAAATTTTCATCATAAAGATTAGTTTATTGAAGAAAATTGCTGGACCGACCGATGGTATGAAGAGAGGGCGGCAAACATTCTTGGGCCTAGAAGCGCCAAAAAAAAAAATTTATTTCATGTGATAAAAAAGATTTATTGAATATTTTTAATCTGAATAAACGTTAACAATTATTTAAAAAGTGTATACAAATTGCTGGTGAAAAGGCAATTGTAAGATAATAAAGATTATTAACAAAGCGCAAATAGCGCAAGCCGTGCGCGGTGCTGGCCGTTAGGTGAACTAGAGTGTGCGTCGCTCTCCCCAATTAGACAAGGCTGTGGGAGCAACTGGGTCATATGTTCCACCACTATCGCAATAAAAAAGACCTGGTGATAAGCTCTCCTGGCAGTGGAAATGTCGGAAGGAGACGGCGGCTGTAGCTAAAGTGTATTTCGTTCTATGTTGAAATAGATGCAGCAACATTTTGAGAACATATGAATAACAGAAACATTGGATTTGGTGGTAAAATGACTGACCAATGTACAAAAGGGTACATCATGTTTCACTAAAAATTAAGAATAATGAAGTACTTGCACGGAATGTAATGTAGGTCTTTAATTTTCTTTAATTTAATCCTTTAAATTATAAACATTATACGTTAGACGTATTTTTGGGCTTGATTTATGAATATCCTAAACAAAAATGAGATTCGTTATGCAAACGATCAAACTATCTACGTTGTTTTATGACCGACCAATGTTTAGTAATAAAACTTCTAAATTCTAAATAATTTTTTATCTTAGAAAAATCTGAAGATATTTGTTCTTTTATTAAAACACACACACATCTGTCAGTGTGACACAATAACTAGCCATTCAGGAATAAAAAATGTTTGGTGGAGCAATTGGTTAACAGACATTTTACTATGCAAGAACAACAATATATTATCAACAGAATTTGGATAATGGCGCAAAACTGATATAATTTTCGTGATAATTTAAACTGTAAATTTATTTTCTTTATAAAAAAAATATATTTTCCTAGTTACCACCATGTACGGAGGAGTCTCAGAGAATCTCGAGTCCAGACATAGATGGTTGATCATTTGTTCGGTACGATTTAGCTTCGATATCCTAAAGGATGTCAACGTTTCCTGGTTTATTCCACAGTTGAAGTGGCTTCATCCTTTCTACCGTCGAAATTATTTTTATGGAATCCATTATATGCCAATTTATTCATCCATACATGCTTCTCCGATCTTCTTCAGTTCAGATCCTCTGTATATTCCACATATCCGCCCATAAGATTTATATACATAGTAGCTCATAGTACCGCTTTATTCGACATATGAATCTTACTTCATATGAATACGACATATGAATCTTTACTTTATTTTTCTAACTGGTAAAGTTATTTAGACTATCTCAACCGACTATTCGGTCATAATTTATGATGTTTAGTTGATAAGCGAAATTATGTTATTAATATTAAAAATTACTGCCACGTTTAACTGTAAAAGGATGACGTGTAGAGACAAGTTAACAGAGCATATTGTAATTGTGACTGCTATTTACTTTTATAAATGTACGAAAATTATAAATAGCTGATCCAAAATAATCATATAACCCACATATTATAAGTACAATAATGAAGTATTACAATTAACACTTAACATGCAATTAAAAGATACTAAATATATATTAGTCTACCTCATTAAATAAACTTATTAGATAGTGACGTAAATTCTTCATTAATTGAACAACTTGTATTTTTCCATGATCAAACAATTATAATCTTACCAATAATTACAGATACCCAACCTTTTTTTTAAACAAAACATAAATTTAAAATCAGGAAAAATTGGGTTCCACAGTGTGGAACAATAATTTATTTCCACATCAATAATCATTCTTATGAACTGGGAAGTTGAAAAGAATTTTTAATTCTGGATATATATTTTTTCAGATCAAAATACTATTAAATATTTGATATACTATCAAAATAAAAAAATAAAATTCTAGTGTTATTTAAATATAATTACAATTTAATTAGAAATTTTTGAATTTATAATTTATGATGAGTTTTTTCTTAATAAATTAGATATTTCATAGGAAAATCTGATTTAACTTCATTTTCAAATATTTCTCAACTAATAACAGTTATTGAAGAGCATTTTTTCTCAAAAACAACTGCCATTTTTACGAACCTATTTCTGGGCTTAATTTTTCCTTCACGTGAAATAATTTTGATATCTCAAATCCAGCAAAAATGTTTTTTTAATAATAGTTTTTACCTAATTGACCATCTTTGACCCCAACAGTTAAACAAAACCTCAAGTATGCCAGATTTATCGAACCACTTCACAGTTAGTTTGGAAATTCGTGTTGGCAAAATATTTTTGTTTGGATCTACCATGTGAGAAAATAAATTGGGTCGAGATTAGCTAAGCAGATAACCATAGTTCTCAGTTTCCTAATCGCACGAACATCAACTTCCTCCTTCAAAACAGTAAGGTTCGTTCTAACAGCTGTCCGTTAAAGTATTTGTTAAAGTTATATGGATGACTATATCAATAGCCATAAAACTATAAAATAAATACTATAAAAACATTGTTCTGAGTTACGAACGTGTTTCTTCAACTTCTTCGTTAATCTCATGATTCTTTTTAGGATTAAAAATATATTTTAAGAAATTGACTAAGCTAAACTCGTGGTGAAATTTTTCTTTTTGGAAAAACATTTAAGACCGTTTGATGAGGAGTTGATTGTAGATCAAGATTATATCTAGGCTAGCCGACCGTCAATCTCGAAATAAGCCAGTCTCCGGATAGTGTCAGCTAAAGAATGAAACTAACATAAAACAATTTTGCAATTTTTTATTGCATTTTTGTAGTCTTCAAAAAAGTATGAACTAGAATAGGTTAGATTGGGTTAAAACCAATACTAGAATATCCTTGACTCAGCAACCAAAACATGTTTATGTAATTTTTAATAAATTACTGGAAACATGAAATTATTTATATCGGCAATATATTTTATATAAATATTAACATACCTACATCATTTATGAATGAACCATTAAAAAAGTATCCTTTGTATATATCGTTATTTTTTCCCCTCTCCTTTTACTTATCAAAAGTTCTTAAGGATTTTTTTTTTTTATTATTTGGAATGCTATAATTCAAATAGCAATTTGTTGGAAATAGCAGAATAGTACATATCATATTTATTTTTTTCGAAAAAATAAAGAATTTCGAAGATTTGTTCACGCTATTTCAAGTTAAAACGGATGTTGTTTTATTTATAACATCCTATGATAATGAGAAATATAAACATCGGTCTAGAGTGAATAGAATTGTATGACCATTCACATTTTTAGCAATAACTTCTAAATAAACCGACCGATTCCAAAGGTTAAACACACTTTTAAAAAAAGTAAACTGTAATGAAAAAAACAAGTGTATAAAATTTATTTTTGGATCAAACTTTCGTTGTAAAAAACCGTTTTAAAAATTAAAAACCAAGGTTGTGATGAAAAAACGTATTTTTACTGATGCTAGAAAATGTTCAATTTTTTTTTAAATACCTTACATTATAGTGTAAATTTGTGCAAAATTTCAAATTCCTGCACTGTATATTTGAAGCAGAAAAAATATGTAAAACTATTTTGGAAAAAACCTCAGAGGGGTTCAGTCCCTTTTGGTTGACTGTTTATTATAAAAAAAAATTGTTTTTTGATCTTCATAAAAATTTGAAATAAAATTTTTATCGGGAAAATCCAAACCTGATCTCTGTTTCTCAGAAAACTAATTTTCCCCGAAATCACTATTTTGGGGACGTTTTTGATGTTTTTAATATTTTTACCAAGCAAAATCCTTTAATATTTAAATGTCTTATTTTTTTTTATTATTTCGCTTGGTAATAGGTTCTATTCAATTTTGGTACTAACTTCATTCTTCTAACTTCATTAGAATCAGAGACATAAAATAAAATGTTTTGCGAATCCAAACTTCCCGATTTTTTTCCGGAGCCCCTGAGGAGCGATGGCCCCTAATATTTTACACAGCCCAATATTTTAAGATCTATATTCACCTAAAAAACTTTCATCAAAATCTAGGAGACATCTGAGGGATCCTCTCCTTGTTAGTCCGTATGTACTTTTTCTTAATGTGGTCAGCATCTTCGCTCAACCGCCAGTTTTATTCACCAATCCAATGAAAGGCCAGGCGCCCACTTTATAGATCCGGGGTATGCCTCGCTATATAAAAAACAGAAAATAAATTCTGTTCTATTCTATAATCCATACTGTTCTACCACATCAGAATACTTTACGAAATTTAAAGCCAAGTTAACTTAAATTCATAATGACAAATTTCATGTTTATAACTTACTGCCTTAATGGCTTACCAAACCAGATTGAATAAATGTTACACAAATTTTCCAAAGAAGACTACAGAACTTGTTTTTAGGAGAATTTAGGTTATACACGAACTTTATAATTCTTATTTTTTTATTATATGAATTTATCAAAACTTTATTTTATACTAAGATACAATAGTAAAAGGAATAGTGATAATCGTAGAATTCTAAAAAATAAAGGACTGATTCTAGCAACTTGGAATGTTCGCAGTCTGTACCGGGCAGGAGTTAGTAAATGCGTGGAATCACAGCTCGAAAAATAAAGAATTGAAGTGATAGAGGGCTATAGAGGAAGGATCAAGCGATTAGATATGGCGATTCCAAAATTGAGGAGCAAAACAATGGAAATAAGCAAAACTCACTAGGAATAAGTTTCATGGTAAGGAAAGACCTAAAGCACACTCTTCTGAATTATTGCTCAATCAACGAAAAACTCTTTATTTTACTCCCTGTAAAATCCCGTTTTTTCAATATATAAATAATAAGCGTCCATGCTACAACGGAAGGATGAAAAGGTGAAAGACAGCTTCTACGGATTGTTACAAACTGCATATGACAAATGGACCACATCCTTGTCGACATTTGTCATGCAAAGCGGTACGCAAAGAGGTATGCATCTCACATTACGGATGTACGACGTTACGGTGGAACAGAATGAGATAGTGATCACTACTTAGTTAAATATAAGCAAAGACAGGCAGTAGCGTAGAAGCGATAAGCCCAAAAGACGACCCTGACTTATAATGTGGGAAATTTAAAAGATGATCCAAAGAGACAGGGATATAGAGAAAGACTCCTAATCACACCCAGGTAACAGCAAGGGAAAAGAAAGCAAGTATAGAGAAGAGATGAGGTTCGTTTAAGAAAGCACTGAAAAAATCTTCTGAAATTCTAGTAGTTAGGGTAAAGCCCAAAATGAAGGATTGGTACGACGAGGAACAATATGTTAGAGAAATGAAACCAAGGACCAGAAGAAAAAAACGAAGAGGATGTAAAACTAAGGCAAGTGCTCTGCGAGGCCTATGAGAAGAAAGAGAGCAAGAAGTTCTACAAAAGCATGAAAAACGTCCGATCTGGTTTCAAATCCCGCTCGAACTATGCCCTAGATGAAGAAGGAAATCTTATAGCAGATGAAGGTAGAATTCTTGAAAGATGGGCTCAATACTATCAAAAGAAAGAGCCGTTTAATTCTTGTCGCAGTGAGCTGATCCTGGGAGATGAAGAAAGGAGAGACGAAATAGGGTATAATGAGGTACCGCAGGAGTACAGGAACTGTACAGGAATAGTTCGAAACATCAGCTGAAAAATTGGGCTTAATTATTAATGAGAAAAAACTAAATACTTAATGACCACCAGAGATGGTATATAAAGTCTATTATTAATATTTTAGTAAGACAGGTCAACACAACTTCCCAGTCTGCAGGTGCTTCAAATACCTTGGAGGAATCGTTACTCGAAATAATGAGCCAGTGGAAGACATAAAGGCACGCAATGCTCCTGCTAAGATCTTTATGCCATGTGCAATTCGCTACGATACAAATGCCTCTCCAGAAGTGCTAAGCCAGAAGGTTCAAGAAGGAGAGGCAAACCTCGCAAAAGATATGTGGAACCAGATGACCAGTAGAAGTAGACCCCCAGCAACTTAACATCCGACGATGGCGCACCAAACCAACTGATAGGATGAAATCGAGCAAAATAGTGGAGAAGGCTCTGATTCTCAATGAACCGTAACACCATTCAGTGAGTGAATTATGGTAGTAAAACTAAACTATCTATAGTTACGATTATCAATACAGATTAAATATAAAACTAACACGACTACCAGTTTAGCACTAGATCTTGATCTAGATATTTGATTATTAAACAGGACTATAAAAGAAATAGATATATAGGAAGAAATTCCTTTCTGAATGTTGAAAATATAATTAAAATACCTGTACGTGGCTATCTTGAAAAATTTACCTAATTACTTATATATGAATTAATTGCACAAACATTATGTACTTTTTCAATTATTCGAGAATTTGTTCATGGTTTTTAAAAATATGTTTACTTTTATTTTTGTAAAACAATAAATTATAATCACTTGCGCAAATATTTTTATCAACATTTTTTTTTAATCCAGACACCTATATGTACCTATTATACCTCTTTTGGTGAATTCTGTCGGTTGCTTGGTAAATAACAATTAGGAAAAACCAACAATCAAAATATAAAAAAATAATGCTACATATAAGATGAATATGCTGCTTTGCTGGGTAAAACTATTTATAACTTTATCTTATCCATCATCTGATCTTTTTTGAGTTGTTGAGAATTAAACCGGTTTAAAGATTTTGTTGAATCACGGTAGATTAATCGTTGGGGGACATGCAATTGCATACTGAATTGCAGGTGGTAAAGTTCAGCTTTTTTTTTTTCAATCCAAGAAGTCCATAAAAATCGATAATACGATGTTTATGCCATCTAAAAAAATAATAATAATAAACGCATCATTTTACAGACATTTTTTAAGTCAGAAAAAAATATATATTCTACACAGCGATGGTTGAAACGAGAAAATAATAAATAAGTAGCTATATAGAATAAAATACTTATATAAAGCGTTTTTTCTTCCTTTTGTAAAATTGACTTTTTTTGAGTTAGTTCTCACAGCTTAAGCGACGACATGTTAGACAATAAATTCTCAATGATTTTGAAGACAAAAACTATTGGGAACAGATAATAATATTAGCATTTCCAAGTTGGACTGTTGAAGTATCGTCGCCACCAAGTATCGAATGTGAATAGAGCTCATTTTCATGCTTCAAAAGAACTTCATGTTTTACTTTTAACTTCCACATTGGGAATATATATATATATATTTTTTTAATTATCTCTGGACCTTCATACGCCTCTGAGCCCTTTGTGTTTTTTATATTTGTGTTTATAAGATTATATTTTGCAAATATCCTTTTGGTAAATTAATAAAACTAAGAAATTAAAAAATGCGACTTTTCACACCCGTTTCTTAAGCGTGGTGGTGAAGACATAGACATTTTCAGAATAATATTTTATTGAATTTAGAAACCTCAAAAAATGTTTTGTTTTTTTTAATATTTTTAAAGATTAACGAAATAATCTTCATTACAGAGTTCCTATTATTAAAAAAAAATACATTAATAAAAAATCAGCGCATATTTTAAAAGATATATTTCGCTGGTAAAATTTTATATTTCAGATGATAGTAAAAAAATAAAATAACAGTTGTAAAAATATTATTCTCAACCGGATAAGTTCATTAAATATAAACAAAAAGAAGTACAAAAAAAACAAAACAGGAATTATAACAGGTTTGAAATTGGCCACAGCTTATCATGAGATACGAGTATATAGCAAATTCAGTATTTAAAAACTTCTAAACCAAGACTATCTAAATCGAGATGAAAAAATGTCGTAAAATCAATGACTATTTAAAAATGGTTTATCTGGGTGAACGAAGTTGCTAGGCAATGTTCATTTATGTTTATTTTTTTTTCTAATACATAATTTGCTAGAAAATGATAAAAAATTTAGTTTAAAAAAAAATTAAAGAAACGGCAGGTGTAGCATTCCTAAATCATGAACCACAAGTACTTATGAAGAATATCTATTTTAATTATTATTACCTTTTTTAAACTATTGTGTAATTATTCTTCATAGTAATTTATTTATCGTTTTTATTAATATCGTAGAGTGCTTTCTGTGCGACGAAGGAAATCATATTGATCTCCCTAGATCCAAGAAAAATTTATTCTACTACTGTAATATGTAACTGTATCCAATCTTTCAGATTAGCAATGCCGAGAAAGATTATTATGATACTGAAGTGAACTGTACATACTGGGTCTGAAACAAGTATAAATGAGGAAAATTTGTACCAAAAATGTTCTTGCAGATTTCGAATTTATTAAGTTTAAAAAAAGCAATTGCTAGACTTTGAATAAAGTTTTACTGTAAGCATAGTGTGATAGTAGACCTCAAGAGCTAGCTTAAAGTACTATGATCCGATTCCATACAGAAAAGCAGGAAATTTAATTGTTTGCGTTTTTTAAAGTAGTTCACGTTTAAGAATTATTCTCATTTGATACATTTTTCTTTGCTTTTTCGTCCATTTCCTTTCGATATATCGATATTTTTCTAGCTATTATCGGTGATATCGATATTTGGTTTTGCGATATCGCAAAATATCGAAAATCGATATTTTACTTTCGATGTTCCAATCCTAGTTGGAGTGCGTTCCCTGAACCCACCCAAATCGGCCGGCTGGCCCGATCGTCCATTAGGACCGTTTTCCTCCGGTTTTCCTCATTGAACGGCATGTGTTTTCGACCGAAAATGCATGGCGTTCAATAAGGAACAAAGTGTAAATCTCTATCAAAAACACCTGTTTTTACATTTTCTCAATTTCCGAGAAAAGTTATTATTTTTTGTGGATACATTTTTTAATTGTAGATAGGCACTAACAAAATCCGCAATTTAAGCTCCAAAAAAACAAGTTCCTGCGACAGTTAAAATTTTATTACATTTTAATAATATTTATTAGTACTAATTATAATTAATCATACATTATTTCATCTCTATAATACCGTAATATAATATTTTAAAAAATAGATAGTTCTAGAGACTAGATTGCAATTAAAATAACAAAGCTCTTAGTTATACACATGAACTTTTTTGTAAATTTTATTTTTTTGGTTGCATATAATTGAAACTACACTATCAATTCCATAGGTTTGAAATGCCTTCGTCTGCCATTGATTTACAAGTTCATTTAATTATGATATGAAAATGATCACCTAAACGAAATGTTTTTTCTTTATCTTCAATTAAGCTTTCACATCTGAAATATTTCATCTTTATCGCTATTTTTTGAAAAGGAAAGTGTTGAAATATTTTAATAATTAGGTTAGGTAAAGATTCGTTTACCGCCTAATTTTAGAAAAATATACTTAATAAAAATTATATTCAATAATTATAAAGCAATATTTTCAATTGCATCTATAAATTCTTCACTATATTCTCTATTGCGATATAATATCAATAATAATTTGTATAATAATAGTTGTATAATAATTTCAATATAAATTTATAATTGAAATTATTATTTATATTACATATAAACACACATACATGTACATGTATTCCTATATCATAAATTATGCATACATGTAATATAACGTAAACTAATAAGTGATTAATTAATAAAAATGTAAACAGGTTTGATAAAGTAGTAAACAAGATAAATCTTCTTAACCATAATAAAAATTAATATAAAACTTATTATACTTAAAGGTTAAAATAAATCATATTATACTTACAATTTGAAATAATGCTATTTTTGGACACAGAAATTTTTTTTTTAATTTATATTAAAAATTCTATTGCATATGTCCTCCACATCAATTTCGATTATTTTTTAAATAATTTCCTAGCACTGGGCAAACTGGTAATTGACCGCTCGCTCGGTTCCTCTGCCGGCTGAAATTGGCTCATCTGCCGGTTCCTCGCCCGACCGGCTGAAATTTCTGCTGAAATTCCACTGTTCCAGTGGACGCCCGGGCTGTCATGTTTCAGACTCAGTAAAACCACAGTATAGTTAAAGAAAATTCTATTATTATTCTGAATTTTAGGATTTTAAAATAAAAACGGCAAAATTATTGGGAATCGTTCAATGGGTAATCAGTCTCACCGACTAGCACTGCTCTGGTAAATATTAAAAGAAATTAAATAACAAAGGGCTCGTCTCTAATAATCACTAATTGATTAATATTTCATTTTTACAGGTTGGAGATAAGAGGAAAAAACCAAGATGAAATGTGGTCAATATCTATGTAAAAAATATTTTCAGTTCCACGGAAGATTTTCAGTGTTGAGTTGGAGACCACCCTAGACGACAGATACATGATTAGCCTCGAAAAACATGACAGTAATTAGTATATTTCCGCTCTAGTACAGTAGCCCGAATAATAATGGGCACTTATTTCCTAGACGAAGCGAAGCGCCTGGGCTACTTGCACAGTAATCCTAGAATACACCTACTGTTCGCATGGCTATATGTTTTCTAATAATAAGCAATTGAGAATTACAGTGCAAAATCGAAACCATTCGATGTACATATATTTTTTATAGAATTGTTATAGAATTATAAATCTCACACCTCAAAACAATGTAATAATAAAATGAAAAGTATAAAAATATATTTAAGAAATAACAGTTCATGTAAATAATTAAATGAAAAAACATGAAAACAACGTGGGATTCTCCAATTAATTTTGATTTACAATAATTGCAAGGAGTAAATAAGATTATGAAAAGTTTCAACATTTGTAATAATTTATCTTCTTCTTCATAAAGAATTATAGTTTCTAAAAAATATAACATATTTCAGCCCTTCACTTGTGTCATTAGTTGGTTTTAAAAAGCACTGAGTACTGACTGATTTTTTAAGCCAGGAGCACTTGTATGATGTACTATATTTTTTTTTCGGGTTGTGTCCACACAGGAAGCGTTTATCAAACCATGGTTCCCTCAAAGTCCATTATTTTCTTCCTGAAGAAAATTTAGAGTGTCAAAACTCCAAATACGAGGAATGGATACCAATTTCGTTTACCGTAGGAAATCAGCAGACCACCCGCTAGGTAACCTTTATATTCTGCATTACTTTTTTTATTTCATATATGAATCATTTTCACAGGAGTGGGCACTTTTAAACTGAATATTTTTTTAAAATACAATTTTTTTTGTATGTTATACTATTCCTTCAATTATCTAAAGCAAATAATCTTACTAGGAGAGCACCAATACATTCCAACCTTGAAGTATACTTCACCAAAACTTAAAGTTTTCAGGACAGAGATGTTTTGATGTTGATGAATATAGGTATCAACGCGTCCATAGAGTAGTAGGTCTATGATCAAGATGTTTTGATAAAGTATAGAGACACTTGATTGAGGGTTGCCTGTAATATGTTTTTTTCTGTTATTAACTACAGTTATATGAACAGTGTATTGTAGCTGACTATCTCCAAAATGAAATATTTGTTTTTCGGTGCCATTTTTCAATGCTAAATTCCGTAAAAGTTTTTATTCCTCTGCCATTTGTGATTCGCATTAACAGAGGGGAATGAACTACCAGGGAATGAAGTTTAAAGCTTTTCTTCAAATACAATCAAAAGAAACTAGGGGTTTCCTAATTAGCAAACTTAAAAAGTTCCAAACAAACATATATTATTCAATATATAATTTAAGAAAAGACTTATCCTGTAAAAAATATAGGGGGAATCAATGTGGGAGTATGTTTTGGCACATTTATGTATAATTTAAAACATTTAAAATGTGGATTAGTTTTTATAAGGAGGTTGCTTAATAACACATATGTCCCAAAGTCCTACGATATTCCAAATTGAGATAAATATAGTGCCCACTTCCGTGAGGATGATCCATATATAATCATTCAAAATTTGTTTAGGCTATTCAATTTTTTTTTTCCAACTAAGCATACATAAGAGCGTGAGGAGGGGAGGACTTCCCAATTTTACTTTTATTCATGCATAAACATGCACAAAAAAAGATGGATGGCAAAATTTATTTATTCAAATTTAAATTATATTAATACATTATCTGTTAATTTAATTTATCAACAGTAGTTCTTCATTAGTTCTGAAGTTGAACTTAGCCTTCTAAGCTTCTATTGTTTAGAGTCTAATAAAACTGACGCATTGGTCAATTGAGGCGCTGACGTGGGAAAGACAGTAAGTCACGACAATTAATTTAATAGTAGAATCAAAATTTTTTATAACAACGATAATTTTATTTTTTATAACCAACGAAAAATCTTGACAGATCAAGTACAAAGTTTTTAGTAAAACTGATGAAATTTCTCATCTAAAAACTTCCTAATATCCAGTAACTTCTTTTTTCAAGATCCCCTGATGACTGGAATTTTTCCTTGAGGCCAGACGGAGTAAATCGTAAGTGTCATCTAGGAAATTAACTATTCTGCCCACTTAATTATCTTTTTCCCACACCTAGCCGTCTTTTCCATGAAAAATCAATATGTTTGAATTACAGTTTTTTCCCATCTTCATCGCCTCAATTAAAAAAATAATTAATTTATTAAATGCTTCAGAAAATTTTAAGTGCAGATACTTAAGAGGTTATAACTAATTTTGATAGCTCTTATTATATGACTTGATATAGAATTCAGTAGCGTATCTAATGATGGTTTGCATGCAAGCTTTTGTTTTTATGTCCCTTTTCCCTCTCTTTTGAAAAAACATACAATTTTATCCTTATTCTTACATTGTAATTAATTAAATAATTTTTTGGGAAATGAAAGTGCGATAAAATCAACCCTGAGTAACACGCTCGCCATAAATATATAAATAATTATTTGAAGTATTTTAATTTCCATTTGGTGTGAAGACTGTTCCAGTTCATTGGTTTATACACCGCCCCCAAAGGCTCTGCGCCCCAACGCGTCACATCGGTTGCATTGTTGATATTTCCGCCACTAATTGAATTGGTACTAGCTTACTACTGGTTCGATTTTTTCGGTTTCCCAATTTGCCAGAAGCCCTTTAGCACTTGAACGAATCTGATCTGTAAGGTTCACTGAAGAGATTTTTTTTCATTCTTTTGTAAACAGCCAATGTAAAATTGCAAAGAACTGTTTGGTTTGTTAATTTTTTCCTGATCTCAATCAATTACTTATTAATTAGCAATTACCTTCGTTAAATCCTCAATTCTCGTATTTATGTAAAAAAAAAAAAAAAAAAAAAAAAAAAAAAGGGAAAGAAAATATAGCTTTCTTTACTATCAACTATTTAAACTTGCAAGGACTACCTAAATAAGTAATGGGATCTAAAAATAATATTTTTTCCAGTTTCATTACAGTTATTGATCGTTACAATCAACATAACTTTCAGATGTTTGTCTAGTATGATAAAGGGTTTATAGCTATGTAAAATGTTATTTGTTTGATTAAGTTCTAAGACCTTAATTTAGTTAATAAAATGTATTAATGTTATGATATGATATTTATTTCGAAATATATTACCTAAGATACAACAATAAAATAGCTGATTTTTTTATTGGAAAGAGGGAATCAAAGAAGGGGCGGAAAAATTTAACTTGGCCACCCTCCCCCCCCCTTAAAAAACTCCTAGAACCGGTCCTTCAATCCAGACAATCTATTATATATATAATATTTTTGTTATCTTATTTTTTTGTGTAATGGTTTTATTTCGTCTTTCATGTTACCCATTTATTTACATATAACTTGTTATTGCTATATATGCCTATACTGCCAGATACTATTTCTGCCAGATCGAATGTTTTGAAATTCTTTTAAACTTTTTTTGTTTTGAATATTGTTTAAACTTTGAAAATCCTAAAATTCTAGATTATGCAAGCATAACTATTAATAGAAAAATACTTGAAGCTATAAATATTACCAAAAATAACAGAACAATAGTTAATTATAAAACGGACACAAAACACCTTGGAACGCATTAAGCAGATATTATTAACAAAATTAAAGTTCAATAATTTTAATAATACTAATAGTTAGTTATATAGGTATTTAATCTATAATTTATTTTCTTAATATTATTTTTTTATTTAATAGCTTTAAATGGAAATAAACTAATTGAAAATCAAAATGATTAATAATTTGGATAAATAGAGAGACAAATATAGGTTTATACTCATGCTAATTGTTAGTCAGTGACCTTAGACTCCCAGCGAAATGTAATGACAATGGGAGAGAAATTAAAGCTGAGCTAATGTTAAATTATTGGTATTGTTTATATATATGTACATTTTTTAGTTATTGTGTATTTAATTGTTATAATAGATGCAATAATTGTTGATTTTAGAAAAAAATATCTGAAGGTGAGAAAATATATTCCCGAAACGTAAGCATAATTAAAAAAAGGAGAAGATTGTATTGGAATTTATATATTGCCCTTCAATGAATACATTCATAACAACTTCCTACGAAATTAAAAGATAGAAGATTTTTTTTTTTTTTGAATTTTTTTTTAATCAATTTTTATATTATTATTTAAAAATGAAGCATTCTCATTTCTCTGAGCGCTCTAGCGGACGTCTTTATGATAATTCAACAATAACAAGTAAATTTTGATTCATTTTTTAATAAAATAGTAGAATAGTTCGTATATGTTTTTCCTAACAGCGGAATAAAGAGAAACGATGGGGCCAATTATGCTGCCAAGAAAGGGAAGAAAGGGGAAAGACCAGCTGTGAAACTGGAACTGATAACAGTTGAAGTATTTATAAAAAATTTAGAACTCGTGGATAATTGTTCCATAATGGATGGAAAAAAAAAACTAATTTAATACTTTTAATTAGTTGTTTTTTTCCATTCTTTGTGGAAAAAGAATAATAAAAAAATAAATAATAATAAAAAAATAAAAGTTTCACTGCCAAAGTTCCTATAAATTATAGATGAAAACAATAAAATAAATAAATAAGTATAATTACTTTCCTCTAAATGGTATGTTAAAAATTTACTTGAATTGTTTATAACAAAAATCTAATAAGAAGATTTGTCAGTAAGTACATATTGGATTTACTTGTAAATAATTACTTGTCATTTTCTACAGAACTTAATCCATGCATGATATGTTAATGTATGCTTTTTATTTAGTGTGTTATTATTTTATTTATTTGTATTATAATTCCACACAAAACTCGATAACCAACCAAAGGAGTTTTTATTGCACGCCAAAAAATATTCCTATGACCGATAGTACTTGGAAAGCTTATTGATCTTCAAAACTGTATTTTCACACAGACGTGATAACTTGAAGGTTTATCTTTGGGTTCTTTGAACTTATCAATCCAGGAATTAATAATCTTTCAAAGAACAAGATAAGATTTTGTTCGAATTAATGATAACTTTCATTAGTAAATGGTTTATTTTGAACCACCAAGTATAATTTCAAATTTAGATCCTAGAATACTTAATCAGACCTTACAATTTGTTCAAGAATCACTACTATTACAAAAGCGTTAATCCATATTAGGCCAGTGAAATTAGCTCTAAAAACGGTCTGCGATCGTAATAATTCCGGTAGTTCCAATTTTTTAATATGTTCTATGAACTGGTCCCTTCATGTAAAATCCGAGTTTTTGACCTTGCAGCGCCTGAGCTGGCACCAACATCTTGAAAAACAGCCAGAATCACGGAATAATCGCTTTCCCCCGAGATATCTCCTTTCCAATGCAAATTTCTGTTAAAGTACTTTGATTAATTTTTTTAGAGTATAACATTTCCTACAAACTTATGTTTATAATTATCTTCTAGCTCAATACAATATCGAGGATATAAAGTCTTGAACATGCGTACAAGTTCGTAAAAACCAGTAAAATACACAACAAGATTTGCTTTTTTCTGAGCACCCTGTTTTAAGTACAGTTTTGAGAAAAATTAACAAACAATAATGTAGCGGAGCATAAAATTTCATACAACACGTGTTTGTTTGACTACGTACGTTCGTTGTTTCACAACTACTTCTTTTCTCCAGTTATGATTTATTTTAATTCGATTTTTAAGAATCTATTTCTTATTTCAACGAATTTATAAGAATATTACTGTATTTTAATATAAATATAATATAGAATATTATATTTTAATTTTCACCAATGAATTCTGCTAAAATTGTACATTAATTATTTTGAATTGAATGTTTAACAAAAAATCTGTATTCTTTTTATCTTAAATACGATTTTATGTTCATATATTATTGACAATTATCCCTTTCCCCACCAGTTTTTGATGAAAAAAAGGTTTGCGTAATTTTTGTAATTTGGTTGTTTTGAGATAATTTTTGGTACCAAATCTTGATAATAATAATAAAAGAAATGTTCCACCTGGTTTTTAAAGATTTCCACAAGCATAAATGATACTTTACTCTAAAGCTTTTTTCCATGTTGAATTTAACCCTGAGAAAAGATCCGAGCTAAGTATTTTAAGTCGTATTTTGGTACGACGAAAAAAAATTGAAATATATATATATATATATATATATATATATATATATATATATATATATATATATATATATATATATACAAATTATATATATTTAATTATTTCGGATTCCACCATGACGATATTATTGTTAAAACCACTATTTTGGACTTCGGGAACTTTAAAACGTTTAAATTAACGAGATCTTGTGAACTAACTTTTAATCGATTATCATGCTTTCGCTATCATTAGTAGTAGTGGAAATGAAATGACATCGGATGGATGAAAATTGAATTTTCCAAGTCAAAATAGAAAGTAATATTTGTAATTTTTAATAATGATGTAATGATCTTCTCCCTAGCAATTAATAAGTGACCTCGAAGAGAAAAATGATTCAAGAAGAGATGATTTGGTTAGCTAATGTTGGAATTTCATCTGTTCCGCTTTCCTCCCAGATAAGATTCAGTATAATTGAGCAATTAATGATTTTCAAGTTAGATACTAGAAGGCTATCTTACCTATGACCAGTTGCTATACCACATAAGACCAAGATGACTCCTGCTAAGAACATTTCCTAACTTTGTTTGTAATATTTCGATATTGCAAATAGATGAGCTACAAGATTAAACTATGTTCACTAATGAGTGAAGATACAATGGTGGTGAATTACTATATAGACGTTACGACATTAATTGAGATGATTAAAACGAAACAATTTATGCTTTAATATGTAAACTTGTAAACTTGTTAATTTATTAAAGTAATAATTTGCAGTGAATCTTTGAGTTAATTTATTTTACGAACTTACCAAATAATTGGCAAGATAAATAAATGACAGTTTTGTAGGCAGTATAACATTAATTAATTACTGCTGGATTACTTAATTTAAAATTTCCATATCCAAATACTTTAATCAAGAAAGATGTTTATCGATTTCATATGGGGATCTGTGGCGATTCTCTTTCAAGGTCTGTCGAAGAAGATTGTTTTTACTCACACATTTTACTTCCTTGTACGAAGTAAAGGAAGTATTGTAATCGCGAAAATTTTCGGTTTTCAGATTTCGACGGAAATATCTATTTTGACCATCCCTGAATCCATTTTGACTAGTTTCGTCGTGGCGTCTATACGTACATTCGTACGTTCGTATCTCGCATAACTCAAAAACCGCTAGTCGTAGAAAGTTGAAATTTCGTTTAGGATTGCTGTAAAAGCTAGTTGTGAACCTCCCTTTTTGGTCACTGCTTGATCACCGGAAGTGGTACTTTACTTGAAGGCCATAATTGATTTCCATTAAAAATTGCATTAAAATACCATGCAAAACTTCTCAAATTTAGTATTCAGAAATTATATATTGATTTAAATAACATACTAGATTTTGGTCTAAATTCAAAAACCGGAAGCGGTACTTTACTTGAAGGTTATGACCTTCTAGTATGCTAGACTTTCATCAAAAATTGTATTAAAATATAATGTAAAACATCTCAAATTTGGTAAATAGGACTTTTTTATCGATATGAATGTATTTAATGTATTCTGGTTAAAATTGCTGTGCCGAAAACGGTACTTTACTTGGAGGTCATAATAAGCTTACATCAAAAATTAAAAGATTTTAATATTTAAATTAAAAGAGAAATCATATGTTTCGGTAACAAAGGTTACAAATGCAATTTGGTTTCCAATCCAATTAAACATTTTTATTACTTGTTTTAAATGTTAAAATTGAGTGTAAAATACTGGTTTTCCTTCCCATTTGTGAGATCAACAAGTCTGCAGCCTGAGAATAAGATATTAGTTAAGTGGGTTTTTCCGCTTAAAATGTCGAAACTGTTGATTTCAGTGATGTTGACAGTTTTATTGTTGTCACGGAACTTGAAGAAATATCTTGGAAACTAGTTATCTACTGAAGGAAAACGACATATAATAACGGAATGAGACCTCCAGTAACAAGAGTGTGTGTGTCAATAGATGGATGTCGGGAAGTGTCGTTTTTACTGCAATCTTCGGAAACTATTAACCAAATTCAGAATCACTTTTTGAGCCACGGATTTATAACTTAATAGGCGTACAAGGAAGTCATGTGTTGCCCACATCAGATATTTTATTGCACTATTTATATTGAATATCTTAGTTTTTTATTATAATTACCCAACATTCATGTCTATGGCTTCTCTGCCTGATACCAACTGTTCCCGTGTCCCCTAGACTAGCTTGTCCTTTTAAGGTATTAACAATTTATTTACTCTTTCTCTTGTCCTTATTTTTATTATAACAATTAAATTTGATTAATTGTTAATTGTCTTTAAATATTTATCTTATTGATTATGTCTGTTTAGTGTACGCCAATTCTTCCCACGTCTGTTTTATGATTCCTGATTCTATTGTTTTCTTCTCTTTCTATTGTTTCTATTTCATTAAATTAAGCTGTTTTTTGCTATTTTGAATTGCATGTTTTGGCAATGCGAATGCATTGATATTTTTTTGGTTTTTGGTGCTGGTTTCGTGTTGCTTGATTCTTGTCCTTAAATTTTGGGTTGGTTCCTCTATATAATATTTATCATTACTTAGCCCGTATTTTATTTTATATATAACATTTTGCTTATCCATTTTTTCTATCCTATCTTTTGTGCTTGTTATGCACTTACTTAATTTATTTTCATTGTATAATCCAAACCTCAAATTGTCATGCTCGTAATTTTTTAAGCTGCTTTGATTTTATTTGTCAATCTTGGAATGTATTTCAATATTCGATAATTGTACTGATTTATTGTTTTCTCTATTGTGCTTATCCCCGCTTCTTTTTCTTTTTCTCTTTCTTTGCTTGTTATTTGAAAAAAAAAAAACTGTTAACTTGTTATTTTTTTTTTAAATCTTTTTATTATTATTTCTTATTGTATTTATTCATCTCATTTATCATCATTGTTTCGGTTTGTTTTGTCTTTCTTTATTGTATTGTTCCTATCACTTTTCCCCAAATTGCTTATACCCGTATAACATAATTTATTTATTAATCTTTTGGAATAAATTGTTTAAAATTTTATATATCTTATTTTTTGTTTCTTTCAAATATTCGGGATCCGTTGATTTTATTGCTTTATCAATTAGATTCTTCCCTGTGTTTTCTATGTTATGCATTGGACTATTTGCATAACAATTGAGCATTGTATCACTTGGTAATTTTTTGGTTTTTTGCCCATTTGGTTGTAATTTTGTTGCTTTCGTAAATTATACTCATGTCTAAGTATCTAGTTCTATTTTCCATTGGCATTTCTGTTGTGATTTTTATCATTTTATCTTCGACATTTAATGATTGCAGCAATTTTACAAACTTATTTTTTTCGGTTATTTCTAGTAAATAGTCGATATATTTCGTTATCATTACGTTATATATTCGTTATCGTTACCATAATGTTTTTGTTAACATTAAGGAAGCATTTAAATTGTTTTAAATCTTTGTTAATCTGGGTATTCAGTTTATTTATTTTCGGATTACTTTTAAATTTTCTTATGTAATTATTCACAATTTTACAAATGTTGATATCTTATGCGACTTTCTGCCGTTTCCATATTATCCAAGATTATTTCTGTGTCAGCGATTAATTGTGTTATGTCTTTATCTTATTTTTAGTGTCTAAGCTGAAATTCACCCCAAGTGATAATATGTTTTTTATTCTGTTTATTATGTTTTAATTAGTCATATTTTCAATCGTATATGTAGAGTTATGCAAACTGTTATATTTTTCAGTTATTATATCCATATCATTGTAATTAAGTTTGCTGTTATCTATTTTTTCTTTTTGTATAATATGGATTGCTTTTATGGACGAGATATTGTTATATTTACAATTTAATTGTTTAACTAATTCATTTGTTATTGGCTTATTAATTTTCGATTTATTTTTTGTTCCCTCCCATTTTTCTTGTTTAAATTATAATTAAATTTATAATTATTTTCCTAAAATAAACAATTTATTAGTTTGAACACTACCCATCGAAACGATGAATTCAGATAATTTTGGTTTATTATTTTTAATAATGAACCTTTATAAATGACCAAGAAATAACCTTTTGTCCCCTCAAAATATGAGGTTTTACGTAGAAAACAGAAATCACATAAATAAAAAAATCCGTCCGTCTGCTGTTTGATGATTTGATGAATTGGAAGTGCTCCCATCTGAAGATTTTTGTAGGACAAAATTATTCAGAAAATAAAATATTACAATCCGGGGTCATATTCAGTTATTGATCTTTTTTAAAATCAAGATTTAAAAAAAAACTGTACTCCAGTACACATTCCAAACCTATTCTAGTAGGATTCGAAATTAAGAAGCTCTCCAAAATATTTTAGCTTGATATCAATAAGTCACTCACTATCTCGAACACTAATAAAAATGTAGATATTATTTATTTTCTTTTATCACGATAATTTGATTTATTTTTCCAGTTTCAAACAAAACAAAGCTAAATAAAACAAAGCTCAATCACGCGGATAAACACAGGCAACTGGCCTGATGCTACCTCGCTATTATCCAGGCGGATTAAGCTGTAAGCGGCCGAGGCGGCCTTGGGATCTTAGCTTAAAGATTTTGGAAATTACCAAAAAGGTTAAAAAAACAACAACAAAAAAATCGAACAAATCTAAAATCAATTTTTTAAATATAAAGCCTTTAAGTTGAAACTTTTTTTTTAAACTAGAATCCGGAATTTTTGGCGTTTAGCACGGGCGGATTAAGCGGTAAGTGGCCATCTGTGGCCTCCGCTTGTCTTGGACCGCCCTTGAATGTTTCAATAAATATTCAGAATGTATTCCAAATTAACTTTCATGACTTAGTCTGGTAGCCCTAATTACTATAGCATTAAAAATAATACTGGGGAATGGCGCTGTCTTCCTCGATACGCCGAATCATAGACAATATATTGTGGGCGTTGAAGCAAAACTCAGTAAGTTCAAAATTGTAAAAAAAAAAAAAAAAAAATCACATTTCACATTCACAGTCATTTCTTCACTTAGTGTAGTTTCACCTGACAAACATCGCGAAGTCATTAGGATGCCTTATATGGCTGTAATTTGAAGAACAAATTCGTTTAGTTCTGTATGCTGGTTTTTCACTAGGCAGAAATCATTTATGTAGCAAAAAAAATCCCTAACGGACTCTGTGCTTTTTGGTCGAACCCCCACAAGTATTTTACTTTTATTCGTTTATTTTTCATTTTGTTCAGTCATTGCTACCGTCAATTGTGCTAAGTTTTAGAACTTTTTACCATGCTTCGAATTTATAAAAGAGTGATGCCAACATAAATGATATAATGATACCAATGTGAAGATACCTATACAGATGGATTGTACAGAAAGGTGCATAGAGAAAATCGACGAAACCATTTAATAAAGACATTCAGATAAACGTGAAGAGATACCTTATTTATAGGAAAATTAGTGTTTTGAATACATGATTTGATATTTCAATATTGTTAATACGATTTTCTATTTGACAGTGATGATATTTAAATGATTTACATTGTTAAATCAATCAAGAAATAAATCATTGTTATAACCTTAGATTATTTTCTTAATTTGCGAGTATTGCGTAATTTGCATTGCATTACAATCATTATCCATTAACTAATGAATAGTTTTGTTTTAAAAAATGACATACATTAGTACTGATATATTAAAATTTGGTGTTAGTATGAAGTTAAATGAAATGTTACCTACCTACTAAATTTGATTAATTATTACTTAAAGCTGTGTTAAAGGAAACAGGGTGAGGTTTCGCCAGATTTTTAATAAACTATAGAGTTTATTAAATAAAAGGAAAAATGAACTAAAGTATAGACTCTAGTTCATTTTTCCTTTTAGTTTTGTTTATGTAATAAAATGTATTAAATTGAAAACGGAATAGAGACCCCGAGATTTGCATTGCCTAGATCCCTTTATATGACTTCATCCTGCCCTGATAAAAGTACTCGACTCCGTAAAGCAAAATGGTTGAACGTTATCTAGAGGAACAAGAAATCATGTATATGAACTGGCCCGCTTGTTCACCCGAAATGAATCCAGTTGAGCCTGTTAGGAATAAACGCCAGTTAAACATGCGTTCGTTTTTTCCAGGTAACTTAGACGACCTTGCAGGTGCTTCTTTGTGCTAAAATTAAACTTCGAGCCTTAAAAGGAGTATCAACCAACGATGAATATCTTTAATTTGAAGCAGAGGAGGCCTAACACCTACTAATAAAAACTTTTAAAAATGAATAAAAAACAATGCCTTTTTTTTTAAATTGCAAAAATTTAAATTTATATTTTTCTTGATTATAAATAAATAAATCGTTTCTTTCGACAATCGTTCAAGTGCATTTTTTTTAACCTAAAGTAATCTATTGAATAAGTAGTATTTCATAGACAAATTACTAAAAGACATAATTAAAAAAAAAATTAAATTAGTCGGATCTGAATTTTTATAACTGGTCATCTTTAATTTGTGAGCAGTTTATAAATATATTTCTTTAACTGTACCATTATAGCCCATGAAGGATCCTATGATCAGTACTTGGTAAGTACCGTACTGTTTCCAGGCCAACGATCGCGCAAGAAGATGATTCGGCCGTGATCACGCTCAAACGCCAGATTTTTCTCCTGTTAGTTTTAATTGAATCAAGTTGAAATCTTTAAATAAAAAAATATATTTCTTTAGATTGAATGCTCATGAAACTTTTTAATTAATTCGTGAACTTTTCTAACTAATAACAATAACGGTTGCATTATACTATTAATATTATAATCGTTAATATTTGTTGATTAAACATAACAATAATGCTTCATAATAACATCAATCAAAGTTACCTAAATTACAATTCAAATAAGAAAGCTGGAAAGTACAGTTTCAGTACCGTCTTTAGACCGAGCGTGTCCAGATTTTAGATAATAATTAATTGACTTTTAGCCGATTGTGGTTCTTCGGAATCGCTTTTTACACGAATCTCCCATCCCCTTGCCCCCTCACCTCCCACTGGTTAAAAATAATTTTCCATTTATAAATTTTTAATTTTTATTTTCTAGTATTTTTAGCCTTTCGTTTCTATTAAACGGGTAGAAAATAGTAATAAATCGATTAACATCGATAAAATCGACGTCGGTTTTTTAAAAAAGCGTAAGCACCATTTAGCAAACTTACAGGAACCACGTGAAATGTTTTTTCTCCAAATAACATTATTTTTTTAATTGTATTCTTTATTGTATAGAGAGGAAGTTTATTAAAGGAACAAAACCTTTATGATTATAATATATTTTTAATGTTTTTAGCCAGAGTGACGACCATGAGTTACTGACGACTCTTGATCGTCACTTTGGCCTTGACTACAAAAAATTAGTCAATTTTAGACCATTTCCATTTTTTTTTCGATATATCGTGAGCGGGAATCGATAGAGGTGGTGTTCAGGTTCCATAATAAATTGAAACCTAAATTTTGGCGCTTTGAATTTTTGGCGCTCAAGCCTTTTTTAAAAAACGACGTCGATATGAAGAATTCGAGTGAGAATTCTCTTATATTGCATTTCGTTGATGGTTAAGCATATTATATCAATGATCTTGAATGGTGATATAAGAATTTAAAGTATTTCATTAAACTAATGTTATTTTTATTTATGAATATCGAAAAAGTTGCTGTAACATCACAAGCATTAGCCTACGTACAAATTTTCGCTTTTGAGCTAGGCTGTTCACATATAGACAGACACACAGACCATTTAGCGAGACTTGGTTATTTGGACTCATGACACCTTAAAATGTGTATTTCTGTTGAAAACTCGAAATAGAAAATTTTCCCAATACTTCCCATATACTATACATTTCATACATACGTAAGGGAAAGCAAAAAGTGCCGGTATCACAAGAGAAATAGATCACCGAAGTCTTGTTTTCATCTTCTGATATTAAAAGAGGATATTGCGGAAGAAATGTTAGTAGGTATTTTATTTTAATTCAACAAAACAATTGGAATACCTGGCACGGAATTTTTGAATTAATGCAATCAAGATACTATATCGGAAGGTATTTTTTTTTTTAAATCAGTGACCTTGAAGTTTTATAGCGGGTTATATTTACCCTTTGAGTTAAGACAGCCTTTTCATGTAGTCTTCATAGAGAGTTAAGCAAATTGAACGCTTTGATGAGGTTATAGCGTGTTCCCCTCCTTCCAACAATCAAATCGCATTTGCATCTCCTTAGAAACAATCCAACCTCTCAATAATGAGGAAAAAAAAAGATACATGATATAGGAAAATAAATTTTGATATATAGTAATTTAAAATAAAACTTTTTCAAATCGTACATTAAAAAGATTTTAGAAAAATACGAATTTTTTTTTATATCTTTAATTATAAACTTTTCGTTAGCAACACTTTTCACTTTCAGTTTTTGATCTCAAGTGAAACAATTTTAAAAATTATTTTTCAATTAACCAGGTAGTAATATCCTTATTAAATAGGTAATTTTTTTCAATGCTGTAGGTCAGTATTTCCCAAAGTGTGGTACGCATACCGGAAGTTTGGTGTGCGTACGCGCTGCACCGGGCTTTAAAAAACTTTGTTACTTGTTAATATTGTGGATGTATGGTTTTCATATATATTTGAAGTTACATCTTCAGCATTTTTTGCGATCAAGTCGAAAAAAATAACAATCTTTTGGACGTGGAACAATTTCTCAGATTAAAATTTACAATCGAGAAGCCAAATTATGATGATCTGTTGTCTTAACACAAACAATTTCATCCTCATTAATCCTAATATATGCTAATTAAAATATAACTTATATTTATATTTTATTATAAATGAATTTTATTTTTCGTTTATTGCTATTTTGTTAATCTATATATAAAAAAATTCAGCCTGCTTATGTTTGTGATCCCAAAACTCGAAAAGTTGTCAGTCATTTTGATGCGGTTTTCATTAACATTTAGAGAATTTCTTCGAGAAGTTTTATATACATTAAATTTTTCGAAATGCTATCCTTAAGGGGAGAAATGAGGAAAAGTATTTTAAAAATAGGTAATTTTGTAATCGCTGCCATGGCAACTTCATACACTTGGAAGTAATTCACTACAGACACATTTTAGCAAGAGTGAAATATTGCGTGAAAGCCTAATTCGTTAATAAAATCGGAGATTAAGGAAAAAAAAAAGATAATACGTGAAGCTTTATTGCCGTTTTGACAAAATTTATTATAATTTTGATTAAGTTCCAACTAAGACTAATACTAAACTTATTAGTATAGCGGGAAAAATGTTCACCACTTTGGCCTTAGAATATTTACCGACAAAATTTTTGTTGCTGACCGGTTGTTTCGTTGAAAGTTCTGGTAGCCTAGTTGATAGTCCCCTAAAAGTTCCAATAAATGAAGCATAGAAATTCAAAAAAGTCTGAATTCCTTTAGAAAATATTTTCAGAATTCAAGATTCAATTTGAAAAATATTAAAGAAATATGACTTTATTAAAAAAACAACACATTTTTCCTGATAACGTAAGGTTGTATAAATAATAAAATTACATTTATAATAGTACTAACTTTCCAATAAAAAGATTATTTTTTTGTAAAAAAAAAAACATCTTTTTTCTTCCACTTCTTTTAATCCGCACAGGCACGGCAAAGCAAGGGTATTGCATTGAATGAGTTTTCTCGGTGAATCTATGTTCGCTATAATACTTTTATTTACTTCATTCATTCATTTCAAATAGCAATACGTATGATGAAATGTGTAATATATAATTAATGTGTTAAAAATAAAATAAAAATCAATGTTAAATTTTTTTTTTTTTTTAATTGTTTGTAAAAATGTTGTACAAACTACACTATGATGATGAATGAATGATAAGAACAATAGTTCTGTTTTCTGCTACTCACATTATCTTTTAAAAGTTAAACATAAAAAAACAAAAGAACTTGAAATTTGGAAGCTATTTTATAACTTGCAATTCTTTTCACGAGCAACGCTATGCGGGTACAGCTACTGTATTAAAAAATATATATATTTTGATTGTTACTAAAGTATATGAAATTATTTTTTTTTTTTACGAGGGTTAACTAGTGTTACGAAAATTTAAGCATGGAAATGCAAAAAGGTTTAAGTGCCTGAAGAAAATTTGTTCATAATTCAAGTTCAACTTGAAAAATATTAAAGAAATATAACTTAATTTAAAAAAAACTTTTTTTCTGATAACCGGTTATATAAGTAATAAAATCACATTTATCATAGTATTAACTCGGCACTTAAACCAGTAATCTGCTAAAAAAATAATTGTGATTCCAATTCTGCTAAGTATTAGGCATTCAGACCCCTTTACATTTCCATGCTTAAATTATAGAAGAGGTAAACAGAAATTCCGGAATTATGATTGTTTTTTGCCGTGGTCGTCTAATATGAGGAAGCAAATTTGATTAATTAAATAATACAGGAACAAAAGACATTTTTTTTTTAGATAGAATTTTAGGCTAAATGTGAAAAATTATTTTAATCTGTCATAATATATATATAGCGATAGAAACGCATTAAAAGTGAAGTATTCATTCCAGGGAATTATGTAAATTCATTCCATAATTAAGTATTCATTTCAGGGAATTAATTTGTTAAACATTAAAAGGCGTAATGTAGCGTAGCTAAGTATCATAAAAGTAGTGTGGTATGAATATTAAACAAACAATGAATGTAGGTTACAAAACCCAATTGTTACTGAAGAAGTGTTGCATTAATTACCTTGAACCCTTCCAGATTATTAAAGCCACCACACTGGTTGGTGAAGGTGCGAATGTAAAGATCTTTTTTTTTTTTTTAATTAAACTTTAAGATATTTTCCAATCTAATCAATCGAAAAAGTAATAAAGCTGTAAAAGCAACATCATAATTTATATGGTTCTTTAATAAATTTTGTAATAACTAACTTTTTAAAAAAATTACCTGAAGGTAACGGTGTGATTTCCAGCTTCGACTTCCAGATCAGGCTGCCCGATGACCGTCACCGCGGGCTCTTCGACCTGGGCCGACGGGATGAGGTCGGGCTGCTTCCGGACCAGAAGCTCCTCGCTGGGCACCGCCGTTTCGGTCACGATGCTCTCCCTTATTGCCTCCTCCATGTCGATGCTCACCGGCTCGCTTCCAATCACCTTTACGGTCCCGTTCTTGTCGCTTTGCATAATAATTATTTTGTTTTGAAGGTTCTCGCCGCCGTTCGGGATGTTGAAGGCCTCTGTCTTCGTAGGTAACACACCGTTCGGAATCATTTCATTCATTAAATTAGTTTTTATCGTAATTCCTTCTTTAGGGCCAGAGTTTACAGTTTCTTCGACGTTTTTCGCGGTCGATTCAGTAACAGGTGCGTTTTGTGAATTGATTTTGTTTACTTCGTAAGAAGCAGTTTTATCAGAAACGCTTGTCTCCTTCACAGGCTCTACATTCACTTTCGTAGTGCCCGTCACCAGTGTTAGCTGTGACGACGATTGAGAAGCACTACTACTGTCCTCAGCATCTCCGGAGGGGTTTGTCGTTGTTGTTATGTTCATACTTGCTGAATCTGTAATCATACTGTTTCTTGAGGATGAGCCAAGAGTATTTTCGGGAGTAGTTAGAGAAAGAGTAGTTAAGATTGTTGTAGAGGAATCCGTTTGGTTGGATTTGCCAATTTGAGACAAATTTTCTACTGGTTTAACGTCAACAATAGTAGATGTAGTTGTAGTTTCTACCTGGCTGTCTATCCTTTCAGTTTTATTTTCATTAGTGGTTTGTTGAGTTATCCCATTGTCAGTAGGATTCAAGGAATTCCTATCAGTTGTAGAGATCATATTCACTGAACTGATTTTTTCCATTTCATCCTGCCCTTGGGTAGCATCTCCTGATTTTACTGACTTATTTTCGTAAGTAGATGCTCTTTTACCATTTCTGAGTAAGTCAGTTGCAGTGGGATTATTAGCATTCTTATCGACTTTGGAATTAGCACCAACCGTGTCATGCCTGCTCCTCAAACTGTTGCGCTTCACTGGCCTGGTACTGCTCACCATCTGTCTCTCGGGTCGTAACCTATTCACCCGATCCATGATGATAGCTGCTCTCTCGATCGCTGCTTTGCCACCTCGCGCTGTCGGTAAACTTGCACCGGAAGCGTTGGGCGCGCTAGGCTTTTCTGAAGTCCCCTTAAGCACTGAATTCGTGGTATTCAACTGCCTCACTCTCCGCCCTTCTTTTTCATTTGATGTTATAACCGCTTGGTCCGTTTTCTCGTTCGACTTTTTATTAGTGGATATTCGATCATTGCTATCATTAAGTTTTTTAATAGGGTTATTCTCAACGTCACCTGTCTTCTTAACAGCCGTCCTAGACGGATCATCTTTCTGCCCATTCTTCTGTACAAACCGTGGCCGCGGTGTTGGCTTGGTTACCGATTTTCGAGGTGAAGGCGGCTGTTTGGCAGCTACAAATCTCTTCGCAGGAGCTGGTTTGGAAGGACTACTTGGTGCCGATTTTCCGACCAAAGGTTTGGGCGTGCGAGGTCCAGGACTAGTCGGTGCCGACTTGACGGGGATCTTACTGGAGGCTGACCCCTTAAACCCACGACCCCGAAACGGACTGGACGGTGGTGCCCCCCCGCCGACCTCGGCTAAGACAACGAAGGCACTGCTGTCCTTCTGCTGGACGTACCTTGGGGCCACCCTGGGACTCTGCGGTGCCGGAGGGGGCGGCTTCCCGCCCAGCGGAGGAAGGACCCTGAACGCCTCCATTGCCCGGCGAGGACTGACTCAAGGACCGCCTCCTACCCCCGCCCCTCCCGACTCCCCTCTAACAGGTTGCCTGTCCCTCCTCCCGCTCCCACCCATATCCTTCTGATAAAACTATGTCATCAATTGATTTATGAATCATTCCAAAAATGAATATAAAAAACACTTACTTAACAATATGTCATTTTTTAGAATTTCTAAATTTAACGGAAACATTTTATTTTGTATCCCATCAACAGCAATTAGTTTAAACGCTCCCCACGTTCTTAAAATTAGGTTGTTACCCCTATCCTTCTGATAAAACTATGTCGATTAATTGATTTATGAATCATTCCAAAAATGAATATAAAAAACACTTACTTAACAATATGTCATTTTTTAATATTTATAAATTTAACGAAAACATTTTATTTTGTATCCCATAAACAGCAATTAGTTTAAACGTTCCCCCACGTTCTTAAAATTAGGTTGTTTTGATTATCATGAATAATTAAAATTTAGAATTGATATACTTATTTTTTTATAGCCTACTCCGAATTATCTGGACTTTTTTTTTGTACAACTAGTTTGTTTTTGCAGACGCTAAATCAGGCAGTTTCAAAATGTAATTCAACCTCAGGAACTTTAATTAACATAAATTTGAAAACCAATTTTAATTTATGGAAGGCAAGAGTAAAGTTAAATTTATACAATTAAAAATATTTTCTTACTAAATTGTCAAAGGTTATGGAAGCTTCCGTTAGTTAGGTATGCAAAAGAATGCTGAAATAAGTTTATAATAAACAGAGGCGTATCTCGGGAATTCTGAAGGACGCCACAAAAAGGGGACCCCAAAATGGCCCAAAATGATTTTTAATAAATTAGCTTATATTTTTTTCTCCTTTTTTACGCTATTAAATAAAAATCATTTCAATGGTTTTAAGTTGAGCATACGTTTAAATTAGTACCTAATCATGAAATAATGTATATAATAGTTTATCTATTATAATGCCAGTTATCAAGTCGAGTGGCTAGGGTTAAAAAAAAAAATCGTACGACTATTAAAACTTTTTGTTAATCCTTGTGCCAACCTAATAGTCATACTGGGTTCTGCCCAATCTCCTGCATCGAGGCTCTAAAGATACAAGATAGCACGCGCGGACAATATAGATCTTTAGATTCCAAAAGTGAATGTTGGTATTGAGTGTTTCGCTTTGTATTTAGTGCTCATTATTTACCACAATTCTGATCTCATTTTTTCCATATATGGTTATGCTATAATTTGGAAATAGATAATCTGGAATTGTGGGAGAGAGCGACAATCTTGAAGTTTGCCCCGGGCGCCAATTGACTTACCTACGCCACTATATCTAAAAACAATTTCTGTTCGTAAATCTGATTCGGGTTCTTTGATTTGTTAGGAAACAGATCTTATCCATGTTGGATATAATGTTATGAAATATTGTGGGAAATGAAAAAATATAGATATCCCAGTGGTGAGAAGGGGCGCTCTATGCATCAGGCCCTCCACTCCCCCCTGGAACTTTAAAACATTAAATGCTTTGTTTACAATTGTTATATAAATAAAAGTCTCTGTAGTATGTGTAATAGAAAACTGTTTTCACGAAAAAGGAAGGGACGCCCCTTGCGCTACTCCTTTGAATCCGCCAGTGGATTTCCTAAGTTATATTTCTTCAGGCTAACTACTTATGAATTAGTTAATAAAGAAATATTCATGAATAATCCTTTCATTCCTTAGGTCACATTAAGTTCTCATTTTAAGCATTGCTTAAGCAAATCAAAAAATGGGTCTTTGAGTTCAATCTTAATGTATGTTATTATTTGTTTTACGTTGTTATCAATTTTTAATGAGCTAATTTTTTATGAGACTGTAGTAAAAGTATGTCTATATAAATATTTCAGTGAGCTAAAATTTTACTACACGCAGTAAAAGAAGTATTGTAATCGTGAAAATTTTCGGTTCTCAGATTTCAACGGAAATATCCATTTTATCTATCCCTGAATTTATTTTGTCTATTTTCGTCACGATGTCTGTACGTTCGTTCGTATCTCGCATAACTCAAAAACGGTTAGCCGTAGAAAGATGACATTTTGTATTTAGGATTGTTGTAAGATATAGTTGAGCACCTCCTTTTTTGGTCACAATATATTCACCGGAAGTGGTACTTTACTTGAAGGTCATAGTAGATTTTCATCAAAAATGATAATAAATTATAAAGTAATACTTTACCTGAAACTGTTTTTACGTTTTTTTAGTTCCCCTTTTATACAAGAGAGGAATGAATAAGAATCGTGCTAAAAATCACAAATCGAGATTTTCATGGATAAGCACGTTTTAAGGTCTGTACTAATCATTTTAACCGATTTTTTAGCTTGATGGCTCAAATTACTCACAATAAGTGAAATTCCTAGAATATTTGTGAAACATTGTGAACTCAGAATGCTAAAAAAATATTTCATTATATTTTAAGTATTTTGGGCTTTTTGTTGATGTTTCTTATTATATCATTTGCAAGTCCATGATCATATGGTAATCAATTTTGCCAATACTTCAAAAACTAAAAACTTTAAAATAAAATTTAATTTAATAACAAATAAAAACTCCGACTATGGAAATAACTTTTCTTACTACCCTTTTTGTCCCAAGGGACGAAATGTACTTGCTTACCTACTTAAGTTCATTGGTGAGTTATTAGTGAACCTTGGTGCAGTAGTCGGGTGTCTTCCGCTAGACATTAAGGCTCCCCTTGCAAGTACATTCCGTCCCATTCATCTGAGCATATCAAAATACAGAAAGTTTCTTGCATTTGTGCATGTAAACATAGAGATACTGCATTAATAATTTAAGTAAATAATAGTCTTCATTTTCGTTTGGGTGTGGAAGGCACCCGATTGCAATACCAAGTTTTAATATTCATGAACATAAGCTTCGCTAAGAACCAACCAATGCGCTTAAATAGATATGTAAGTACGACTATATTCCTTCCTTTAGGTCGAATGGGGTTGTAAGATAAAAAATTTATTTAGGTATTCGGGGTTTTTATTAAATTAAATTTTGTTTTAACATTTTTAGTTTTTCAAGTATTGGTTGTAGCTCTACAAAGATCTTTAAATGTAATCGTATTCTTTTCATTCTGGTATTACAGCCTTTTATGCCAACGTAAATAAAGTATTATATTTCGGATGTCGTACTTTACTTTTCGCTACCAATAAAATTTGGTGAAAAAAGATGTCTAAATTTAATCGAATTCTTTTCAAATTTAATATTAGAAACTTTGATATTATTGGGAACAGTGCCGATCGGGATGTCCCGGGGCCCCGATGCAACATTCTGTTTTGCACTCTCAAAATCTTTCAAAATAATATATTTTTTTACGTAATTGAAACGATACATAAAAACGAAAAAAATTGTATTAAAATCTTTCTTTTCTAACTTTCATGGACAAAAATTTATTAAATAGTTCATCTAGCTCAATTTTTTCAAGAAATTTATTTTCTGTAGAAAAAATTGTACGTCCAGTTAACCTCTCTGCTGGATTGGAGATATATTTTTATTAATTTGAGCTTTGAAAATGATTTTAGGAAAAACAATTAGATTATTGCTTAGAAGTAATTTAAAACATTCAAGGGATCATGATTGTTTATTTTTTCAGAATTTTTCGAAAAATTATCAATTTATAAACAACTATAAACTGTTTATGTAGTTAGGTCCATAAGTTTCCGATCTGCCCTCGTTCCTCTACTTCAAGCAGACTGAGACTTTCCTGCCATGCATGTCTATGTCTGCATTCTCCATACCTATCACCCGCACTACCTCAGTCCTGTCAGTCCGTATCTAACCTTGAAGCAATCTGTGCGTTTTAACAATGTTCAAGATCAAATACCGTGCGGTTATTAAAATATCCGTGTTATAATATCGGTTATCCGTGTAAAATCCTGGGCAAATTAAAGAGCGCTTGGATGATTTGTATGGGGAGTCCTCCCTCCCGCTTCAAAAGAATGGACAAAATTATTTAAGTTAGGGAGAGAAAGTCTGAAAGCCCGCGTTCTGATCGCCCATTGGAAACTGCCACTTCTGAAACAATCCAACTACTGGAAGCTGAATTGCTGTATGATCGGAGGCTGAAGACCAAAGAAATAGCAGCAAGATTGGGATTTTCAAAAACAAGTGTTTGAGGACCTTGCATATGAGCAAGGTAATTGCAAGATGGGTTCCAAAAATTATTTCGGCTGCTTAAAAGGAGGAACTCAAAATGTGTCGCTGCTGGAATGAATTTTTACGTAGGTATAATGCCGACCCAAAAAACAAATTCTTGGATTCAATATGATATCATCCCCCCGGAAGAAACCGGGCTTACCCGCGGCGTTAGCTGCTATCACCATGTAGCCAAACTACAGTATGATGCAGCCAATAACCTTAATCGAAACCTGGCCACGGCAATGATCTCTCTAGATTGCACGCAGGCGTTTGACTCTGTATCTCACTCCATCCTAATTGATATACTCAGGCTTCACCACTTCCCGGACCAGTTGGTCGACATTATTGGATCCTATATCAGTGGCCGGACTTTCTCTGTACGTGTCAATTCTGATATCTCTGCCCCCCGCCCAGTCACCTGCGGTGTTCCACAGGGCTCGGTCCTTGCGCCTGTCCTATTTAACATATATACAGCCGAGATAGTAGGGCAAAAGATTGACGATGTTCAAATGATATTGCTATATACACAGCAAGCATGAATGCAGACCACGCTATGCGCAAGGCCCAAACTGTAGCCCAACTGATTACAGAACAACTACAAAACATAAACATACACATCAACACGCAAAAAACTGACGCCATTGTATTCTCTTACAAGAAAACACTCACTAAACAACCTAAACTAAACGGTCAAACAACACAGAACAAAAGACACCTCACATACCTCGGTATGAAACGCGAAACCCACTTATCATTCACAGCACACATAAAACACAGAACACATATAGCCAGAGCCACAGCACACCAACTCAAACACCTACTCTACTCACCAGGGCTGTCACTCAGACTCAAAATCCTAATATACAAGGCCATACTCAGACCCACATTATTACACGGTGCACCCCTCCTTCATCACCTATACCCCACAGCCCTGAAGTCCCTCCAAACATTTCAAAACAGCATGCTACAGAAGATCACAAAACGTACGTCACTCGAAAGACGAAACATGAAACTCATACATAACGAACTACAATTGGATACTATACAACAACACATCACAAGGCGACACGTCAAATTCTTTGACAATCTCCCCGCTTCCTTCAATCCACTCTTCCGAGCCATCACACCATCCCCCCTTCCTGCCAGATGGCAGGGTCGTAAGGGCCCAATCAACCCGATCAACATCATCCAACAACCCACTTAATTAGTCTTCTCCCCCTCCCTTTTCTCTCACCTACCCCCAAGTCCCACAATCTCCCCTCCCACATCCCATCCTCTCCTATATCCCACCACTTAGTTATTATTATTATTAATTTTATTAATTTCTTTTTGCACTACGAGTCACGAGGAGGTCCCTCACCTCCGATTCATTAGAGAAATCCTAATAGGAAAAGATAATCCCTGGTATGTATATAGATGATCCACCTTCAAATACTCACAGGTAGAATAAGGTAATGTATGTAATCTGAATCATAGTTTTCATTTGCATGATGTTATAATGTTACTAATTTTATGTTTTTTCTTTTGTTTGAGGGATCCCGGAAAAAAAAAAAAAAAAAAAAAAAAAAAAAACTTGGATTCAATTGTAACTGGGGATGAGACAATGTTTCTATACTATGATCCACTCAACAAAAGGGAATTTATGGAATGGAGAAGACCAGGAGAAGCACTTCCTCTAAAGGCAAAATTCACGCAGTCGACAAAAAAGGTAATGGTCATCAATTTTTGGAATTGTAGAGGAATACTGCTGATTGATTTTAAGAAAAGGAACACAACAGTGAACACCGATGAATTATACAGTATTACATTATACAGATTTACAGATGAACAACGAGTATTATACAGCCCTACTTCAACGTTCACGAGAAGTCATCAAAGAGAAAAGGCGAGGGAAGTTGAGCAGAGGTGTTCGGTTTCTTCACGACAATACCCCTGTCCACAAAGCATTGATTTCCAAGGCCGCTTTGAAGGACTGCGGATTCCAAGAAACCTCCCATCCACCCTATAGCCGAGAGTTTATCCCCTAGCGATTTCTACCATTTCTCAAAGTTGAAATTTGACTTTCATGGGAGTAGATTTAACACCGACGAAGAGGCCCGGACGAAGAGGCGGTGGAAGGACATTTTTCTAACAAAGAAGAAAATTATATTTTTCATGGTATAGAAATTTTGCCTAAGCGTTGTATTAAGTGTGTAGAACTTAGAGGACAATATATTGAAAAACAATAACACCAATTTTTTCTTTCACCTTTCCTTCTTCCTCAGACAGAAAACTTATGGGCCTTACTTCGTACATCCATTTCTTTTCCATCACTGAGAGTGATCAGTTTGTAAAGCATTACTATATTTTTTTCAAAGTATCATCATTTATATTAAAAACATCGTCAAAATTTAAAAGAAATTGAAATTTTTCGGCATGACTCGTTAAAATCTCAAATTTTTCAATCTACACAGTAATTACAGTGTCTAAAATTGGAAAGAAAAAGGAAACAATATTTTTGTTGTAGGTTTTTCATTCTGACATTTATAACCAAGCATTCGTTTTTTACGTCTGCGTAATACTTTGCTGTCGAAGTCGGGAGAAATTTGTAATTCTGTTGACAATGTTTGCGCCGAGTCGAGGACCGAATTGAAGTTTTCATATGAACGGTATTCCTTTAAAAAACGTATAAAATGACTTAATAAGTAATTTTACTTAAATTGCAACTTGGGTTTTGAATCAATTGGCGACAACATTAACGCGGCACAAAATTTCACAAGAAATTACAAGAAAACAAAGAAATTCATAGCCTTCTCCTTCATCTTCCTCCGTTGTTCGTCTCAGCGTGGAGATGCCTGGAGATGTCTGGCCATGCCAGCCAGACATCACGATTCCGGACCAGCACTCTCATGGAGTTCTGCCTCTTCTTTCTTCTATCCCACACTGGAGATGTGAGCGGTCCAAAACAGTCGAAGTCTTCTTCGAGGGCGACGTTTTCAAAAAACGTGGAACCCGCTCTTCATTTATTCGGCATAGATGAACAAGCCTCAGCTCCCTCTTTTCGGCAGTGTCTCTCAAGACTGGTACCCCAAAGTCCCCACATATCCGCTCATTTCTGACCTGGTCTCTCCTTGTTCGGCCTGCTACTCTGCAGAGGTACTTCATTTCAGCGGCTGTAACTCTACTCCAGTGCCTATCCAGCGGGGCCCAGTTCTCACTTCCGTAAAGAAGGGTAGGTAGGTAGAGGGCATTGAATATGTGCAGTTTCAGGCAGATTTCGATCTTCCTTTTCCCCAATACTGGGCTGCAAAGCTGATAATATGTATTACTTGCTTTTTTGATCCTGCTGGAAAGCTCTTATTATTTTTCCATTTCTGCTAAGCACTGTTCCAAGATAAGTATAGTCCTCTACTGTTTCTAATATCTCCTCCTTGCAATAAACTGTCACTTATTCTTCATCACGACCAATGTGCATCACGTTACTTTTCTTTAAATTCAGTAACATACCTTTCCAACTCGGCTTCCCACACAAGCGAGATCTTTTCTAGGCGAGATCTTCATTGGATCTGTTTTTTCCATAAAAACTTTCCATGAATTAATCTTCTTGGGTAGTTTTATCGCAGATATTTTCTAAAAAGTTGCGCTCTGATCCCAGTCTTTCTTCACAAAAGATTTTTTTCACTGTTGCTTTAATATTTTCACGCAAGTCAACACTAATGAAAACCATCTACAATTAGCAATTTGTACTTCTACTTCTATTTGGACTTCTACTTATTCCTCAGTAAAAAAATAAATATATCCAACAGAAATAATAAAAGGAAATTTCCCAGATTGTAAACGTTTTCACAAATATCTCGAAGAAACATTAAAGCATGCTCTTCTGTACAGGTGTTAGGATAATGTTTCATTTTAAGACCGTTATTAGCAAATCATATAGCTATGGTGTTATAATTCTGTGTGTTTGGCACATTAATATCGTCGGCTTTCAAAGCAAATGTCAAAGTTCAAAATTATAAAATAATTCACATTTCGCTTAGTTCTTTTCTTCACTTAACACATCATATATCTCAACCTGGCAAACATCACTAAGTCGTTCAATGTCTTACTTGGCTATAATTTGACGGAAAATTTGATTTGAAACATGTATGTTGTTTTTTCACGAGGCAGAATTTCTTTGCATACAAACTTCACTAACTGGACTCAGCAGTGACTTTTGCTTGAATGCAGGTTATCGACTGTCAACTTCACAGATGCAAGTTTTTGTATAATTTCAAAAAAAATAAGATTTTCTTTAGCATCCAATAACTACTTATTTATTAATTATCTTTGGCTTTTTGTATATTAGGATATTTTGATGTTATTATAACACTATATTTGGGTTCATAGAATTAGATATTTGGGATGAAGGCGTTATTTAGGTGTCCCCAGATGCGGGCTGGAAGGGATGCCGTGACCGACTTTCTTCGAGAGAGCTGGCGACAGGGTATCTCCATTGTTCCCAGTTCTCTTTCCCCCGTTCCTACAATCTCTCAGTATGATTAATGATAGTCGATAGTTGGCCACTATCGGTGGTATCGATAATTCAGTAAGTTCTCGCCTTTAGTTTCAGGAGGAATAGATAATTTTATCGGCAATGTTGTTTTATAACTTAACTTCTTAAATGTTTTAGTTACTTTAAATCTTGTTTCTCGTTGTGCTTCATCAATTTTTGTCTTTTGGTATATTTTTCGTAACATATTAGTCTGCCTGCGTAACATTGTTAATTCATTGTTCCACCAAGGCACAGTGCGATGGTTTCCTGATTTAGTTTTGTTACTGCATGATCTTGCAAGGGTCATATTGCATGTCTTTATTATAGCTTTGGTCAATTTACCAGCAATAGTGTAAGTAAGGAGATGCACCATATCAGCCATTATTTTTTCGTCAGTTTTTGTCAGATCAAGAGTTTCTAAATTTTAAAATTTTTTAAAAGAAAATATTTTTGTAACTGAAGTCTTAAGATAATTATAAATCTGTTCCAGTCAGCATTATTCGTGAGGTATAAAAAATTATTTATATGACCCTTAATCTGGTAATAGTTTCTTACGTGTAGTTCGTAAGATATAATATTGTGATCCGAGAAATTCGTTTCTCTAGAAATTGCCCAGTTCCGAATGTGGTTGTGTCGGAAAGTTTGTATGCTTATCAGAGTCAAATCTATATTACTGTTACCCATAGCGTCTTCGAATGTACTGATTTCAGAATTCATGTTTCCTACAGCCATGTCCTGAACCATTATAAAAGTCTCCATATCATTGCCCCGAGAGTCAGTTTTTTTATCGAACCAGAATTTAGATCTTGCGTTTGAGTCAATACCAATTATTACTTTGCAATCAGAGGATTTGTTTAAAATACTAGTAATTTTATCTAAATCTGTTTTAGTTTCATGTCAAAATATGCGCTTATAGCAAGGAATTTAAATTTACACATTGTTACTTAGACACAAATCAAATCATCGTCTGAGTATTGGAATATTAAACACTTATCAATTATTTTATTTGTTATTACGACACCTTCTCTAGGGTTATTAACAGACGTTTGGAAAATATAATTATCATAACCTATTATCTTATTGTTACGTGTGTATGGTTCTTGTAAAAGCAATATGTCAATTTGCTATTGGATAGAGTAATGTTGTAAAAAGTTTAATGTGTATTTTGATTGGTATGTGTTCAGCTGTAATGAGTTAATCTGTCTATTAACCATTATAAGTCTTCATGGAATGTTGTTTGTAAATAGTATTAGTAAATAGTACTCACTGTAGCGGAATTCAGTAATCTGTATTAGCAACAAGTTTTTGAATCTCGTTAATGTAAGAAACTTTGACTCCTGTCAAAAAGTGAGTGATCAGTTGAACGTTTTGGGTGACTTTTTGCGTGCTTGTAAAAATTTTCATAGTTTAAATAATATATGTGTGTGTCTATTATTTAATATATAAATTATTAAAAGTTCGCATTATATTAAAATTTATCGTTTTGGCCTCAGGAAATAATTAGTTATTGAAACAAACACAAAATTGTTTAGCATTCATCTATTTTGAGTTAAAATCTCGAAATGTTATCATGTTCAGATATCATATAACCTGAATACGATGGGGTTTCTGGTATTTGACCCAAAATAAACTTTCAATCCTTCAACTTCCCATAAAATCACAATATAGCTTATATTTATATAGCTTATAGTTTATAGAGATAAGAAAACATTTTAGTTTTTCTCTCCGAAATAGACATCTCAAAATTTCGCCCATTACATCAGTGGTAAAAATTTTTGAAAGTGTACATCTTAATGAAAATTTCATTGTGATTATGATGGCACCAAAATTATTTTTCTGTGGCTCATAGGCCGGGCTTGACAGAGTTTTCAACCACTATGCGGCGTAAGAATGACGGCCTACGGCGAACGGCGGACTGACGGATTTTTTTAAAATTTGACATTTGGATTCTATGTATCTTAAAATATAATACCTTAAATTTTGTGGAGGCATTAGCATTTTTTTTCTTGGTCGATTACGAAGGTCTGTTATTGAAAATAGTAAACCAAAAGCATTTATATAGATTTTTTTTCCTTTTTTTTTTTAACACTTTGGAATGCTGATTCCTAAACACTGTTCATTTCTCCTCTATCTTTATAAATGGCAGAGTTATGGACTTATAAAATTTTTAATAGGCCGCCATTTTGAAACTAAAAGACAGATGGTAATGTCGAATTCCGAGGATCATACCGGAGTGACCTTTCACTTTGGTGCCGAATCTCAAGAAATTCGGTTCAGTAGTCTCGGAGAAAGGTGCTGACAGCGGATGGTGGACGGCGGACGGATGGATTTTTATTTTTTTCCTATTGAAAATAATAAAGCATAACAAACAAATAAAAATTGAACGGGTTTATATGGAAAATAGCACTGAAAACATGGATAAAATGTCCAATATGCTTTTATGTATTGTTTTTATATATATAAAATTTTGCTAATACTGGACTGGGTAAGATTATTTTGTTTTTGTTTGGTGTAGAATTTAATGTTCTTCCAAATGAGTAGCTATAGTTTTCCAGGAGATACATAGTTTTCGATTTATTCGAAAAACTAATTGTTTTTTTTTTTTTGGTTTTAGAAATAATTTTTATTCATAGCAGTTTTGTTAGTAACTTTTAGTTTAATTTAAAGTACTCCCACTCTCTGCTGGTCTTCCTCAAGGTTCCTGCCTATCCCCAACCCTATTCAATTTATTCTTATCCGATTTCCCGAAATTTCCCAATGTAATAAGGTCTCTATACGCAGACGACACAGCCTTATACACAGCATCGTACCGTATTGATACAATAGTAAACAGATTACACTTAACTTTCAAAAAAATTAACAAATACTGTCAAATATGGCAACTGAAAATCAACACAAATAAGTCAGAAGCTATAATTTTCACCAAGCGCAGGCCATGCATAGATCAGCATCTGACCCTAACTTATGCATTCTTTTTATTTATTTATTTCTTTTTCTTTTTTCTAAGTGGGTTTTTATTTTCTATTTTTCCTACTATTATTATACGAGCAATGTAAATATGTAAAATCTAATTATTGTTTTAAAAATTATTAATCATGTAAAGGATGTGAAACCCGGAACATGATTGTGTAATCATGGGTTGGAGTTTTTGTAATTTTTAAAAATTGAGAATAAAACTTTATTATTATTATTATTTAGTTTAATTTTATTATGAGTGAGCTATGAGGATGTGAGGCTTTGTGTTCATTGTTAAATGATTAGGCCTTACCATTAGGGCCTTCTCATTTACAACACACCAAATCTCAAAAATCCTGAAGAACTATTAGGTTGTTACAAAATTCCTTGTGCATAAACGGAGTCCTTAATTCCAACTCTCATAATTATCCTATAAGAATGTTTTTGTTCCTACTATTTATGGCGATGTTTACTCAGACTAATCCTTTAATTCCTTGTGACTTGAGTTGGCTTTATGGGGCCATTTACATTTTTAAAACGCACCTGCAATGTCAGGGGAAAAAATCGTGATTCGCGATCTTTTGAGACATTACTGGAAAAAAGGTAGCCGCCGAAGAAATTTATGCCATAGAAGGTGAGTCGATTATCCATCAAAATACTGCCGCATAACCCACATCCGGTCGCCCATTGGTCGTTGATGATGATGTTCTTGACCCATATGTAACTACTCATGATTAATCGGTCGTAGTATGGACACAAACCTTTACTGTGAACAGCTAGACAGAGTTTATGCAGCTTTGAGTGCAAAGTACCCCGCTTTAGTCAACAGGAACCAAGCCATTTTGCAACACAACAATGCCCATGCACATCGTTCTCGTTTGGCCAAGGAAAAATTATCGGAACTGCAAGGAGTAAACATTTTGCCTCATCCTGCGTATTGCCCAGATATTGCACCATCAGATTATGGTTTGTTTAAATCAATGGCTCATTTTTTAAAATGTCGGATTTTTGTTAATTACGATTGGATGTGAAGAGTTTTTTGCCTCAAAACCAAAGGACTGGTACCGGCATTAAATTCAATTACCGGCAGAAAGAAAAATAGTGAAAGTAGTTGAAAACAATGGACTTTACTTTGAAGAGTAGTATTCAATAATGTTTAAAATATGTTATCTAAAATAAAGCTATAATGATGCACAAGTACTTTTGTAACACTCTAGTACATTAGCAATTCAATCAAACAAACTTTCTCTATTTTACAGGAAGGTGGGGGAGCAAGGATCACCAAACACAACCCACGTATTAAGCAGCCACAGAATTTTAATGGTGGTATTTCTAAACATCGCTTATGATTTGGCTCGGAAGGAACTGTTTTCATCATCTTTAGAAGGCTGTAAGTTTACTTCGCACCCATTTTTTTTAAAAGTGAGGGATATGACCAAGGGACTAATACTGAGCTTGATTGCAACACCTAATTTATTTTGATAACGATAGGTTAGGTTTTCTGGTAGCTAAATAGTTTTCCTTATTTTCACACATTTCTTTATTTTCAAAGAATGACCGCTACACGGTAGTGTCGAAAGCGACGACCCTTAAAATGTATTTATTTATACTTTAATCGTTTTTCAAAGTTATTTCAGTCATTTTGTTTTTTTGTACCAAAAAACCTTACTTTTCAGTTCGAGTTCAACTGGTTTTTAAAACATATTTATTGCAAAACCTTTTCAATTAATATGAATATCAATGTATTTAACGCGGCATTCCTTATTTTAATCCAGAATAACCATATATTCTCTTAAAAGAGAGATTATCTATATGTAATTATATGCATGTGTGTATGGTTTTTAATTTTACGAGGATAGGTGGAAATCTTCAAAAAGACGCGGATAGGTGAGTATCTATCTATGTGTGAAATTTTACCAATTAAAACCACCTCCCGACACATGTTTCCTATCCTCTATAGGACCACCGTTAGGTACTACATTATGGAGAGGGAGTGGTTCTGTGTGTGTGCGTGCGAGCGCGCGCGTTTGTGCTTGTGTTTCGATATGTGCATATTGGTATATAAATAAAATAAAGTTAAAAAGTTTTATTAATCACAATAATGGGACAATCACCCTTATTATTATAAATATTATAATAGATGTTATATTTTTATACAGTTCCATCAATTGAGATATTTATATTTACGATGCCTTAGCTGAAGTTAAGACAAAGAGAATTTTTGAATATTTGTAACAGGGTTGTGGGAGTCTGGTTAGAGAAAAGGCATTAGAATATTAAACCACGCCCTCGGTAATGGGTTGTCAGCTGGGATTTGGCACGCTAACCTCTAGTAGTTAAGTGGTTCCTGGATTCCAACTCACTAAAACATAATTGATATTTAACATTTTAAATTATACTAAACACACTTTAAACTTTGCATATAAGACTTAAAACTTGAGTGAGATTCAAAAACTGCGTTTATTCAGAGTAGTTATGATTTTGGAGGGAAAGGACGAGAGAGACAATGAGCATCGTTTGATTCCTTCAAGCATGCACTTTATGGAAGATGAGCTGTGAGCGTATATCTTTAGAGTATATACAAATTTAAATGTTTCCACATTTAGGTCCGTTGAAGTTCACCTTCGACTAAAACATCGTGGATTAATGTTGAGAGTTTCGAAGCTGTATCAACAGCTACATACTTTCCTTTGTAAGGTTTCATTCAAGTGATAAAACAGCAACCGATGATTAATCAAATATCGAAACGAATAAATTTAATACTTTATAAGTGAGACATTGGCTCTGTGATTGGTTAAAATGGGGTCTAGGCGAGGGGCTAGGTGGGAGGCTGCCTGGTACCGCAGTGGCCGCGTCCTCTGTGGAGGCAGCCGCACCCACAACCACAGCCGCAGCTCCCCCTGGCCAGAGCTCGGTCCGGGTGGTTCCTCCGCAGATTGTGGGGGCAACCGCACCCGCAGTCACAGGCGCAACGCTTCCTCTTGCTCTTCTTGGGCGCCGACACATGGGGTGTTACAAGGCATAAACCTTCCTCTATTGGTGTAGGTGTTTCCGTGTCAATTCCTAGACATCGTCCCAAGGTCGATGCGGTGCTTGTTTCTGACTGTTCAAAACATAATGTCTCAGGTAGAAGGCAGCAAGTTGTCCTTGGGGGACACTTTTGGTAAGCTACAGAACATGGACACGTTATCGGTCTCATACATCGGTGTGTACTAGGGAAACAAATCCTTCCTGTTCGACCGATGTTCACTGAATGTATTATGACGGTAGGTCTAGGCTTTGTACAACGGCTTCTTTTCAAAGGATTTGCGCACTCTCCTGGTGATGGTTCTTGTCTCTTTCTTAACAACTTGTTCCTAGGTAAACCTCTTTCTTTTTCGCCCACGGCTTGTAGATTTTTCAAATCTGAATCGGGACTGAACAGCACAAACATTTTTTCTAATGTATTGTCTTCGACTTCTCCTGAATCGCCTCCCTGAAAACTTTTTTTAAAATGATTGAATTTACTGTTTATGTAACTTCGGTTGTACGTGACTTTTTTGCCGTTATTCGAAGAACGTAGCCTTCTTTTGAACTTTGGTAACACGAACAAACCGTTTTTATGGAGCCCTCCCATTAGGTTACTCTGTCTGCTACGCAGTATCCTTTCTTTGGGAAGGCACATCCAGTTAGTATCTCTACCATGATCACACCTCCTCGCCCCGTGTCCGTCCCTGACGTGATCCAAAGGTCGGATAGTTCCTACTTTGTCCAGAAACAGATACCTTTTCATCCTGCCTGAATGTACTACTTTATCTTGGGACGAATCTATTTCTAGTTTAGCGCTATTTTCCATGCGTTGTTTGTACAATCCAAATTTCGAAGGACAAGCCCCAACATTGCCTTCCAACCCGGTTGCTTTGTCATCTAAAACTTCCATTTCATTTTTGAACAGACCATAAGATGACTTTATAAAAGCATCTACCATTAACTTCTGTTCGTTATTAGGATTATCAGTCCCATTATACGTGTATAAAGCGATATGACGGGGTAAAAAAGATCTTCTTTTCCTCTTCCTTATTTCAATCGGAACTTTTCGATTAGTTTGCATGCGCCGTGAAACTTTAGAATCCATTTGAGTTTGATATTTTATCATTGACATATCTGCAAAATATGAGCAGTTAGTTTATTTCTAATAATAGCTCTATTTTGACTATGCAATTAATAACAAATAAAAACAATATAAAAGCAATATATAACAAATAAAATATTTTGAATTATCGTTGATGTTCATTCATTTATAGTTTGTGATAAATTTGTATAATTATTATATCTATTGCATAGACTGCAGTTGTGAATATTTGTGATTTAATAAATATGTAATATACCTACATCAGTACTACTCTATTCACTCAGCTTTATATATATATATATATATATATATATATATATATATATATATATATATATATATATATATATATATATATATACACGAAGCTGATTGAGTAGAGTATATCTGTGTTTGTATGTGTATGTGTGTGTGTTTGTGTAAACTCCTAGGAAAAAGTTAGAGAATCAGTTGATATTTCCTATTTTATTGTTAACATGAAGATGTTCTAATGAAGATTTGGATTAAATGGAATTGTTATGACCAGCATTGTAATTAGTAGTGGAGTCAAGACTAAAGATAATCCTATACTATATTCTTCCTTAGAGTGAATAAAGAAGAGCTCAGTATGTGGTACACTTCCGACTGTGTTATTGCTGTAAAAGTGATAGTTTTTTTTTTCATGTATCGATTATTTTTTGTAAGTTCTTTTTGAGTTCGAATTTTTTGAAGTTTTGATAGGAATAGGAGTGAATAAATCGCAGTTGGAGCACTAAAAATCTTGGGTGAGGCCTAGTCCCAAAAGCAATTGGCCAGGGTTTGTGAATAAACCAATGGGCAGTCAGCCGGATAGTCCATCGAGTTAGATAGACATGCAGCAACCGTAGGACATCCGGGCAAAGGCTTCAACCAGAGATGGCCGTTTCATAACGCTCTTGGCCTTAAGACAAAGATTTTAAAAAAGTTTTCCACTTTGAAATAAATGAACTTCATACGCTCAAAAACGTGGTGGTTTTAGAACGAACAATAAGACTACTCACCCGCGAAGCGAATCTGACCTCCAGACGTCCTGCCACTGGTCCATATCTCACCAGGCAGCATTGATTAGCCTCACTTGAATTTTCATATGCAAACGGACAATCGCCGACTGGAGAGCAGTTTTGTTGAGTGATGAGTCAAGATTCTTCCTTCAGATCGTAAGGTTGCTAAGACGCCCTGCAGGTTTGCTAGATTTGTCCGAGAATACCGTTTGGACTTAGTTCTGTTATGGGGGGGAGTGGCGTGAGTTTGGAAGCCCGCACAGAGTTAGGGTTGCCTTACACGATTGGTTTTCTCTTTAATGAGAAATGGTGGGGAAAAAGCGTCGGTTTGGAACGAAAAACGATCTTTCCTTACATCATCGGTTTTTTCATCCATCCAAACCTTCCATCCATTCTTTTTAATTGATTTCAATAATTTATTTTATTTATCTTTAATTTATATAGAATAATTGTAAACAATTCAAAGTCTTTTATTACTCATTTGAATTTCCACCACGGCCAATGTTCTTATGTTGAGGAAAGTAAATAATAATTATTTTTCGAAGTTGTCAATGTTGACAGGCCATCTTTGAGAGGAGGATTTAAAAAATAAATAAAATAATAAAGCGTTAATTTTGGATTGACCACTAAAATACAAAACAACCTTTTAATTAATAACCTGTAATATGTTTTTCAGTCTCATTTGTTGCCTCCCTCAATAAACGGTCTATCTAACGTAAAAAGAATTTTTCAAATCGGACTTGTAGTTTCTTAAAAGGTTTCTGAGCACGTCAAAACACACAAACTATTCAGCTTTATTAAATAGTATACCATAGAAATATAGATATAGATAGATGAAATTGTCATGAGAACAAAACGTATGCAAGTTGGACACTTTTTCTAATTGCAATATATTTATGATGACAGCTCCATTTCTAAGGAGCGTTAGGTGAGTGAGCGTTACAAAGCCTAAAGCCTTCATCGATGAACGGTCTAACACTGACTGCAGAGAAGTATTTGACGGAGATATGTAGTTTGCAACATTATTACAGGTGACTCATTTCAAAATAAATGTCATCGCTTTATAGCAATAACTCATTTTATTGACTAAACTAAGTTTTAAAAAATAATAAAACAGAAATAAATATTTTTTACTATAAAAAAATAAAAATAAACTTTCGCTCGAAATTGGACTCTCTCTAAATTCTGCCCCGTTTGTCTCCCTCAACCTATTTCCGGCCCTGAATGCGGGCACAATTCGTATTTTAGAAACTCAAGTTGATCAGATTGTTGAACAATCGTGATTCTGTGAAAAGTAGATGGAATAGTTTCATCTTTTGATTGCACTATTCATCGAAGCAAGTGGCAAAACTCTGTTTTTCCTGAATAATTTAAGATTTTGAAAATCACTACCCACAATTCTATCATTTGCGAGGAGACCAATCTCCTTTATTTTTCAAATTTCATTGAGTATTTAAATGCATTTAATAAAGCCTATCAAAGTTGAGTTTGCCGGTAGAGGAAGGGAGCTCGCGCAGTCTTTTTCCACTCATGAAAAAAGATCTTTCCTGGCATCGTCGTTTTTTTCATTCATCCAAACCTTCCATCCATCCTTTTTAATTAATTTCATTCTTTTATTTTATTTATCTTTAATTTATTTAGAATAATTGAAAACAATTCAAAATCTCTTATTACTCATTTAAATTTCCGGGTGTAGTTTCATGCGTGCTTGCAACAAATCATCTTCAAAAAGTGATATGTTGGGCGCAAAAATTCTGGATTTTGAATTTCATCTACAGGTGCAACATTAATTTCCATAACTGTCGGGCACTATAGTCCTTGGGGAATCATGGCCTCTGCTAATGTCTTCTTCCACTCATCTCTGTCAGATGCAAAGCGCCTCCAGTTGTTGACACCTTTCGCCTTCAAGTCACCTTCCTAATCGTCCAACCTTTATCCATCTCCTTGCTTTCTATAAAATATAGTATTTTCTATCGTTACTTTTATTTGCTTATTCGCGTAGCATCTGGAACGCTCTTGGATACCACCAGTGGTATGCGTACCACGGACTGGGAACTTTTGGTCTAGATAAAAACCATATTGTGATCGGACCAAATTTTCGGTATCTTGTTTTCAACAGATACTTACGTTTCAGAGACCTCTAAGAAAAAAAAAGGGCATTTTGAACGGGTGGACCGATTTGGTTGCCCTTCTTATATTTTTTTGTTTCGGAAAATGTCGGTGTTCGAAATCGAGGATCCATTTCGCGCGATTAGCCCAACTTGGCAAATATTGGATTGAAAGAAGCTTTGACAGAATAAAAACAACACAAAATTGTTGTTTTCAATTATTCCAGTATAATTTATAATTGAAGACATGAGTAGGATGAAAATACGATTTTCAAAAATAGATTTTTCTCAAGAATGAAGGCGAGAATATCAATAGCCCAAGGTTCTTTAAAAACATGTTTGCGCGTGCATAAGTGAAAGTAGGTGATGGGATTTGATAAAATTCATGCACGACTCTTTTTACACTATAATGTAGTCGCCAACTTTCCTCCAACTTTGGACCATCTCGTATGAACTGTTTTCGAAATATAGGTGTACCATGGAAAAAAGTTTGCGCGCGTAAAATCGAAAATAGAGAATGGAATTTGACAAATTGATATGGGATCATCTAGGTAGGAACCAGCACAATCCCTGCAAATTTTGTCAAAATCGGATTAACGGTAGCAGGTTTTATGCCCGTCACATGGATTTAGCCACAGAGAGGCCGTGGTAACCGAGAGTTTTAAGGCGTCACCTTAGCAACCTCGAGACGACTGGAACCAAATTCATTCCTTAACGTAAAACGCGAGTGGAAATTTTCGATTCTGAGGAAGCAAGAAAACAATACTTTCTGCATGAAAAATTACATTAAAAAAACTTTACCTGATTGTCGTTTTCTCAAAACTTTATTTATGCAACATAACACCTTCATCCACTCATTTCTTCAAATGTTACATCACAAATTTTTAAACCTAAGGATAGTTAAATCTATAATTACTGTGAAAAGGCTAAGATGTCAAAGGACACCTCTTGGACAGTTCTGTTATGAAAAATACATCTATTTATTGCAATAATTGCAAAACATAAGTCCAAAATTAATTTATCCGTCATTTTTAAAAGTGTTGACCATTTTTGGACCAAGGTGTCACTATTGTCATCAAATTGAAATAAAAACACCAATGCCAATTTTATTCTAACCGGCTCAATTATAGTATAGGTTTTTTCATTAATTTTTTAAGTTAATTAATTGTGAATTTTAAGAGTTTATTACGAAATAAACTTCCTTGAATACTTGAAGGACGGATAATATTTAAAATACCGAAGTCAGATTTGATGTAGACACGCATTAGTTGTTAAACTAAGAGAAAGGGCAATAACATGTTTCCTTTGAAGTTGGAAGGGATTAAACAAATCGCTCAAATGTAAATAAAATCGCGGTAATTACAAAAACAATACAAAGAGCTTCATACCATTATCCAGTACTTTGACAGACTCCGTGATATGGCAGGAACATATAATTAAAATCATCACACAGAATTGATTTAACCCGAAATTTGACATGACATGAATTGGACATACGAAAGTTTAACTTATAACCTTCGTGGCCAGGTGTGATAACATAACAGATGGCATTTTTAAGGTGTTCTGCCTCACCATAAAAGAGGATTCACCAATTTAAGATTTTTTTTATAAAATGAATGGACATATAGAACTATCATTTTGAAGTTAATTAGGGTTAGTTTTTCACATGTGGTTTACTTTTTTTGACAATTGTGTATTTGGTTTCAGTAAAAAAAAAAAAATTACTTGAAGGAAAATGAACCATTTTTTAGCCATTGTTTATAGTGAGTTATTAAACGAACTGACTTCAAACTTGTGATCTGATCGAAAGCACTGTTTGTTAATTCAAAGATGGCTAAATCATATACAAAATGAAGGTATGTCCTTATTTAAAAATTTTTATTTCTATTTTGTTCTTCATTCTCGTATTTCCTTTTCTACTTGCGTATATTTTTTTTGCATTGGTCGTTATAGCTCTCAATATGAATCAGGAAAAAGTAAATAGGTTGACCCTCTTGTACGACACAATTCCCAATAGTATACAATATCGCATCCAATCGTTACTTGCCCATCAAAATGGAACAAAATGGGGTTTTCTGTTATTATGTTCTTTGAAGTTGAACAACTCAATTAGTAGTTGAAATGTATTTCAGTAGAGAGAGAAATTCAGCATCATCTTTTAATAAAGCTCAAAGCGGAAATCAGCAAACATTGTGGATAAAGTAACTTATGTAGTTAGGCATTCCTAGAAAATACCGCAATTCTTTTTATTTTATTGATTGAAACCTCCAACGCCTGTATAGCTCTTATATTCGACTCATCTATTCTCATCCCAGTTTTATCAAATTTGAAGCCAAAAAAGAAATCTATTCATTCATCTAATATTGAAATTTATTGGGATTAAACTTGATTTTAAATTGTCATGCCATTTCAGAAGCCTGCTCCAATATCTTATCATGTTCCTCCTCCATCTTGGCTGCAATCAACTAGTCATCGAAATATATTGGCAAACCCTCAATGTCAGCAAAGCAAACTCATTGAGATTCCTCTAGCACACTTGATGTCACAAATATCAAAATCTATATCACCCAAACGGCGTCGAGAATGAGCAGAGATCCGAATTTTGTAATCGGTCTTTGAGATCCAAGACTGAACCAAATCTTTCCGGTCAGTTGAGAAGAAACTTTGTAGACCAATGGTATTATTGCTGGTATTATAGCAACGGCCATGTAGGTCAGTGGGATCCAAGCACAATCGCAAGCTTCCATCGGTTTTTTCGATTACTACAAGATTATTCAGCCAATTAAATGGGCTTCTATTTTTCTATGATACTATTTCCTCTTTTTTAAATTATCAGGTTTGTTTTTTAGATGCCCTCCAATCACAGATTGAACAGTCCTATCGACATTAATATGGCACTCAAATTATTGTATCATTCCTGTCACTTTATAAACAGCGTGTTTTTCAAGGAACTTTTAATTGATTTTAACTTTAAGCATTCATCAAGCCCCAATTATTGCTTTATTTTACAATTATTTTTATCAACTATTACAAAGCTAAGTCATCATTTGACTTGAAATTTAGTGAGTATGAAGCTCTTGTGATAATTACTAGGAAAAGAACAATTTAAATTGACAATTCTACTAGATTTCAATTGACATCCCCCAAACACTTCTAGAACCACCCGATTCTTTATTTATTTAGTCTTTATTTACATGGCTATAATTCATCACTAATTTATTTAATAAACCGATTGGCAACGCATTAATTAGTACACCTGTATCCAATTTAAAACTAATTTCTTTATTATTTATTTCAATAGTTTGTGACCGTTGTACTTCATTAATGTTAATGATTTGACATTCACGCAATATACTTTCCTGCAAACCCTGATCCATAAGATGTGTTATGCAACACTGAAAAGTATAACCTCCTTATTTCAAAATCTTTAAATTCTCTACTAGGGATGGGTGATACAAGAATTTCTTGTATATGAATACAATTGATACGGATACTTTTTGATACGTATCAACGCTAGTATCTGTATCAACGCGGGTATCTATATCAACGCTAGTATCCGCATCAATTCGAGTATTTGTATCAACGGTGGTATCCGTATCAACTCGAGTATCTTTATTAACGCTAGTATCCGTATCAACTCGAGTATCTGCATCAATTGCTTCAGTATTTGATACAAAATATCCGATCGATACAATCTAACCCCGAATTTCGGATCCTAATCCTACAATGATTCTACTGGCAACTGATTTTTCAGAATATCAATAACCCGTTTTACTTAGGAAATTACTCATATTAATTCATCATTATTCTCTTTAAACACTTTTTAAGGTAAAACTCTCGAAGTGCTGCTGGTGACCGTTAGGTTACCCTTATTCTCAGACCAGACTATACTTTCACCCACTGCGCATGCCCAATTAAATAGTCAAAGCGATGGATCCTTTTCACTTGGAATAGTCATGTAGGGTTAAGTCAGACTTCCCGCCTTTTACCGAATAGATCTCTTGTCCCCACCGCCTTCTTTCCTACACCATCTTTAACTTTAAATATCAGCTTGAATCCCTGAATTCATAATGTTTTCGTCGTATTTCGCGCCTTTCAGCTCTTCTTCGAAATGTTCGTCGATGCGTTCACTTCTTCTTACGAAATAATTATAGTAAATACATATTAAATTTTAGTATTAAAATAATTTTATAGATATTATGTTATATATAGATATATTATACACATTATTCCTTAGTCACTTTTAGTCTTTGATGTTCTTGTGCGAAATTTCGAGAACCATGGAGAAATGGCGGCTTCTCCACAATTTATTACAAACTCCCACTTTATAATTTATATATATATATATATATATATATATATATATATATATATATATATATATATATATATATATATATATACAATAATTATATAGGTATGATATTTATATTCATGGTTGATCATCTAAATTTGTAATTAATAATTTCAATAATTTAAATTTAAATATATGGGGAACTATACTAAATTCTATTATTTATTAATAATTATTATATCTATAAATTTAATTTCAAGGAGCACTTATATGTATCTATTACTTAATTAAATCATAATTAGTAATTTCAACTATCTGATATTTATTAAAATTAAATAATAATTAAATAATTAAATTAATTAAATAATTAAATTAATTAAATTAATTAAATAATAATTAATTAAACCTATACTTTGAAAGTATGTGAAGAAAGTTAGATTCTTTTATTAACTTATTTACACTTAATTTAATGGAATATATATTAATATAATATAAAAATTAATAAACCTAAATAAAAAATAAATAAATTTAAAGATAAAGGTAAAAATAATTTTCAAGTTAAATACATAAGTTTATCATGACAAAAATAAGGAAGAACCCCTCGAACTCAAATAAATCAAAAAACAATAATTATAATTTTGATATAAAACAACAAAGACCATAAATCACAACCTAAAAATATGACTCTAATTATCAAACTCATAAAAATTATATTTATATATTCTGACAAAAAAATAAAAGCAAATCCTCCTCTATTGTACTCCACATTAAATCCTCTAACTAGCTCTCTTTCCACCTCAGCAAAATCAAAGGGAGATCGATTAGTTTCAGCTAAACAAGAACATAATCAATCAAGAATTAAATCAATATAAAAATAAAAACTGCGAATTATAATAAATAACAAATTATTAAAATTATACTATTAAATCTATTCACGCCAAAACTTACATATTAAAATTATTACTTAAAAATCTTAATAAACTAAAATCCAATTTAATATATATATATATATATATATATATATATATATATATATATATATATATATATATATATATATATATATATATATATATATATATCAATTCATTATCTAAAAGAGAGAAACTAAAATGGAGCGGGAAAGATTTTCCCCCTCGCTCTGCTCGGTCTAACCCTGGTCCATAGGTTCCCTCTGGACTAGATCGGATACTAATAATCTATATACTTTGCATATGCAACTCTGGTCCCATATAAGAAAGGTAAGCTAAATTTAAGCTACCAGGTTCATACACTGTTTATAGAGTTAATCCTCTCCTCTCTAATAAAAAAAATCTGGTGCGGTGCGCGCATCACACAACTTTCCTTACCGTCCTATAATAATTATCTTTTTAATACAATTTTAAAGAGTTCACATAAACACTGCTTCTAATAAACTCAGCAGCATACACATCTTCTCCCACTTAAGTACAATAAAAAAGATTTTTAAACAATTTTAGTACAACAATCCTGTACACTACCTATATATTTTAACTTTGTCAAGTTGCAAATATATTTTAAAAGTTTCTGGTTTAGTTTCCATGAAAACATTTTCTTTCCATTAAATAATGTGAAAGTTAATTTCTACTTTCACATTCTTAAATTACTTTATTACAGAGCGTATGGTTTGCAAAAGATTGGCGGATTAGTGGGTGGGAGTATCCGTCTTCTTTCAGATGCGCTTGGTTATCCATCTAGGGTCTTGTGCTTCTCATAAAATACACTGTATCTTTGCTAATACTGGTCCGATTTTGATAATTCGTTTATTATTTTTTAGATAATTTAATTACCGTTCATACAATGCTACACATAATTTACTGTAGAATGCATACTTTTTATGCTATGCGCAAATAAAATATTCTTTTCATCATAACTTTTTTCCCTGCAAATGAAAAGTTAAAGACCTTTATGAAGAATAATTTAGGCAAGTTCCATCAAAATCGTTAGAGCCATTTTCAAGAAAATTGTAAAAATCGATTATATAAAGTGGCACTTCCGGTTAGTCGATTTTGACGAAAATGTTGCTGTAACATCACATGCATGTGCCAACCTTAAATACGTAATTTCAGTATCCTATGACTTTTTGTTTTTGAGCTAGACTGTTCACATACACACACACACAGACCATTTTGCGAGACTTGGTCATTTGGACCCAGGGGACCTACCTTAAAACGTGTATTTCCCTCGAAAACTTGAATTCGAAAATTTTCATGATCGCAATACTTCCCCTTACTATATACTTCATATATAGGTAAGGGAAAGCAAAAAGGATGATGATTATTTTATGCTATTATAATTATTAGAACTTTAGAGGATATGCTCTAATAATTGAATCGGAATATGAATTGGATTAGAATTAAATATAATATCTTTTAGCCCTCTGATTTTATCCAAAATTAATAAATGCTACCTCTCTCTCTGACGGCCAACAACTTAGGCAGAAACATTGGCACACAATGAAATAAGTTTTTCTTATTTGTGTGTTTCTTCATTGACAGCAACCCCAGCCAAGTTTTTCCTTCTATTAGTTCCATGGTCGAACTTCCATCAAAAATGATAATAGTAATTTATTTGTAATCAATTCTGACAATGTAGCCATTTCCCTGTGGTTCTCGAAATTTTTGACTCCAGCAGACCTCAACATAAATGATGGTGAAGCACTAAATAAGGAGGTTCATGACCTAATTTTTAATAACTGAGTTATTCTCTAATATTCATTCTAAATAAAAATGTCAATGTATTAATAATAGTAACATGTATTAATATTATTCACACGTACCATTTTTTCCTACTTTTTTTTTTAAATTAATAACAAAATAAATAATTTAATAATTTTTCTATTTATTGCAATATTTTCATGAAAAATGTAATCATTAGTAAATAAAATAAAAATTTTATAAATAAGAATAATTGGTCTCTAAACAAGGTATGACTAAAAATAAATTATAAGTACACAAATATATATTATTCACATCAAATTTATATGATTAGGCACCAAGCATACAATAAACAAAATTATACATACCAAATAAACCTCTAAAATAGAATGTCTTATTATTAATATATACTTAATAAAAAATCATAAAGGGGAAATGCCATCCCTTGAAGCCAGCCTTAATTAAAATTAATCAAATCTATATGTTTGTCATTCTCACAGAAGTGGTCACTTTTGTGCCCCATGATATTTATTTTGACTTGGAATATCTTAGGACCCTGAGACATAAATCTTACTAAAGCCAGCTTTTTACAAAACTATACCACATTTTAAATGTTTTAAAATTATTTATACATGTACCAAAACATACCCCCGAAGTGCTCCAGATTCATTCTCCTGTGATGTCCCAAGCTCTGAGTCAGTTAACATTCAGGTTCTGTGGCTATCTACTTCATCAATTCTAATTTTTTACAGTTTGAGAAGAATTGTCAAAACCTTAGCAAAAAAGGATGTTAGAACTTAAAAACTTATTTTTTAAACTTTCCCATAGGTTATTATTGTTCATTTCCCTGACAATTTTCGAATCTTGAATCCCATCGATCTGATTTGGCATGAAAATAATGAAAAACACATCATCAGTTATTTTGATCCCAATACTATCATCCATAAATTCCCTCTCAGTTTAAAACCTAATCTTCCAGAATGAGATGATCCCCAAAAGTGTATTGGTTATGGTTAATGTTATTCATTCCCCTGTCACCAACAGTTTTTACGGGGCAAGTTTTCTCTTAACTTATTTATTCATTAATGAATGCTTGTATGGCACTGTTTAAGTTTTCTAATTAGCAAAGCACTAGTAATTTTTTTCTTTTAACAGTATTTGAAAAATCTTTAAAGTTCATTCTCCTGTGCTAAAGTGAATAAAAAATAATAAGGGAAAGAAAAAAAGAGGGTGAGGGATGAAATTTATGGAAGAATTTAGCTTACATTGAAGCTGAAATATTGCTACAATTATTTAATCGAAAAAGTATATTGTTCTGATATAAAAAATGTTTAACTATGAAGGTCTCCAATATAGTTAAACATATTTTTAAACTCCTTTTACATAAGGGAAGCCCTGCTGTTCCAGATAGTTTCACCTCAAACTGAGCATCTTCAATAGGAATGTTGATAGCGTCCAAAGTCCTGTTAGTTTGATCATGGATCATCCACATGGTAAGATGTTGAGTGAGAGGGAGACCCTATATTTATATATAAAAAATGTTTAACCGTGAAGGTCTCCAATAGTTTAAAATATTTTTAAGTTCCTTTTACAAAAAGATAGTTCTGGTGTTAATCACATACAGTATGATATAATGTTCATATATGATATAAATATATGGTGTTCGCTGTGACTATAAATCTGCAACAAAAAAAAAAGATGTAAAAAGCATATCAAGTCCTGACATACAAACAAGAACCTTCATGAATGTCCTTATTGTGACTACAAAAAAGCAAGAAAAAATAAACACAAATATAATGTTCTTGATGTGGAACATTTTTTTCAGTTCACTTAGCTATAATTTTAGTTAATTCAGTGATGCAAATAGATTTTAAGAGGTCCATACATATTTAGGAAATTTTTAAATAGAAATTAGAAATTGTTGTAGGTCAAGATTATTGCATTTTAGTAATTAAATAATTGTAGCAATGTTAAAAGGCAAATAGATTTGTTTTTGAAAAATAATGTCTTGCTAATATGGTAAACGAAATTTGTATGTCTTCTCTTGTTTATACCTGATGGCTTGAAAGCCGAAATGTGATATTTAAGAAAATATATTGTGATGAAGTAAATTATAGCCTATGCATGGTAAATTAATCAATCATATCTCACTTTAGTCATATATTAGTGGAAGTCTTCGATATTTTTAGGAGGTATTAGTGAAGGGTAAATCTTCCTTTTAAATGTATTTATTAATTCATATTAATTAGTTTATTCAACATTTCGGAATTCATATCCCATCTTCAGAAGTTAAATGGCTTCATTTCCATGTTTTATTATTATTTCCTATAAATTAATTATTAAGTCTCCTTATCCTCTTTATATGGTCTTCACTATATTCCATGTATCTATTCTTGGGAATCCATATTAACCACTAAAGGTGGGGTATGGACCTCGAAACATTCAATAAACTAATTGAATGCGAAATAATAAATACATTTAAAAGGAAGGTTTACTCTTCATACTACATCTACACCTTATAATCCTAATATTCCTTACTTTCTCATATTGTGTATTGTAATTGTGAAAATTATTTTTGTTTGTATCAGCCTGAATATTATTTTTATTTAAGATATTCGTCAAATCCTTGTACCAATATGTATTATTTTTACCAGATTCCTCTGCCATTATTTTAGCAAACCTCTATTCTTGTCAATTTAAAACTTCAATTAAGTAGTTGTGAGGAAGAGCCATATTGTGGTAGAATTTAGGCAGTATTTCTGTTTTTAAACAGATAAGAAATTTGGTGGTTGAAAATTTGTTAGTTCAAAAAATGAAGGATCTTCTCATGTTCACTGATAACTAGTCCTCCCCAAACCTGACACGTGTCTGTACTTTATAAATTCTCTGAAAACTGCATTGAGTATTTGAGTTTGGCATCAAATTAGTTTTAAAAGTTTTATAGAGAAAAGCTGCGTTAGGGACAATGTTGGAGTCAATACTATTGCCAGATATTTAAATTGATTTAACACCTCAATTATATTATTATACTAACACCATTTTTCATTTCTTGCTAAATTTCTTATCTATAATTTAGATTTTTCCAAATTGTGTCAAACTCCACAGTACACAATATTTTTGCAGATCTTTAATCATGAGGTGAAGTGTAACTGAGTCAAAACCAATGAAAGCCATATCAATGCAATACCAATGGAAAAATACAGTTCCATTCCGGAAGGAAGATGGGGGAAGGAAGGGGGTAATTCAATTTGCTAAAGGGACAACACCTACCTGAGATATGTGCGGCGGGAATTTTAAATGAATGGCGGGAAATTCAAATTGTAGGAGAAATGAGAAAGGTGGTGGGGGTAGCGATACCCTAGTTTCCGCCGTTTTTAATAAAAAATTACGATGTTATTGTATACAAACGGTACATTACATTTTATTTAAAATATTGTCCACCACTAGCTACTACATTTCCCCATCTTTCTGGAAGCATTCGGATACCACGTCGAAAAACTCTTTATTTTTGAGGCTATCCATGAATCGATCCAATCTTTCGTATTTTCATACGATGTGAAGCGCTGCTCAGACCATGTGCCATCGACCGGAACAAGCGGTAATCACTGTCTGGGGAATACGGCGGGTGGGGTAGGACTTCCCAGTTCAATCACCAGTGACTATACGGTGCGAAAAACCTTTTATTTTATGCTTGACAAGCAGCATTTCAGATGTGCACAATCGGCGTTCAATGTCTCTTGGCTTCATTTTCTTCATTTTGTATCATTCCCAACGATTTTAAACGATGTGAAATTGCTTGTTGACTTACCCCTAATATAAGTGCAAGTTCTTGCGTTTGTTACGAATCCTCTACCAATAATGCTTCCAATTATGTGTCCTCATACACTTTCGGTCGGCCACTACGTTCTTTGTCCTCCACGTCAAATTCGTCGTTTTTAAATTTTTGAAACTACACAAGACAACTTCTCTGACTTAAAGCAGTATCACCGTATGCTTCTACAAGCAATAGATTTAAGTTAAATAAATAAATCAAAACTTCCCGCCAATGGCAATTATTCGGAACAAAACTTGACATTTTCCCGCGAAAAAAATACGTACTGCTAACACAAAGTCACGAGTATTTAAGGTTATGTTGTTGCCAGATGTCTAAACTTGCCATGTGAAGTTGTTCAGCTGACAATGTCAACATAATCTTGTCGGTGAAGCCATCTCTCAACAACGGCGGAAACTTATTTGTACACCTAATATATATATTTAAATAATTCATATGTTCCTCCTTCGTTGTATTAGGATTGGCAATGTTCTTGTTATAAGTGTAACTATAAAATTTTAAAATTATTATGTTTAAAATAATATTTAAGAATCTAATACAGAAACAAATGCTGTACTAAACAAATAAAACGTAAATAGTTACACACATTTAATACATATATAATTATCTTGTAAAAATATTTCAGTCATTTTGTTTGAAAAAGTAGATGTGAAAAATACATTCACATAAATATGTACATATTTGGCACATCTATTCATTTTATTAAAATTGTTACGTTAGAATAGTGTTTCAATATTTTTATTTTACTACGTTAAAATACATTTTTTTAGTAAAAATGGATTCAAGTTTATTAATTATTACTCTCCTATATCCTATAATAGTTATCTGTTAAAAAAAATACCATTTTTAAATTCTTTATTATAATTTTGAATATTAAGTGGTAGTCAGTCGCAATGAATACGTCCTGAATGGCGAGAAATTCAAATAGTAGGAGAAATGTGAAAGGTGGTGGGCGTAGCAATACCCCTTCGTAAAAAGGCGAGAAGTCTGACCTAACCCTGCACCAGCGTTCCAACTGAGGATCCGTCGGTTTGGGGATTTAATTGGGCATGCACAGTGGGTGAAAGGTCCGAAAATCTAGACCTCTTAACCGTCGTCAGTAGCAATTCCAAAGGTTTAACCTAACCCGCTACGAAAATCAAGATGGATATATTTCTCAGACCACCTAGGTTCGAGACAGAACCTGATTCTCTTTCGGCAGGTAAGGAATGGGCACATTGGCTGAAGACCAACAACTTTTTAGATTTGGAAATGGAAAATCTTACAGATGAACATAAATTAAAGGTATTCACAAATTATCTACCACACAATGTTTACGAATTAGTTCGTGACAGAAATATTTAAAGAAGCCATAGATACGTTAAATTCTATCTAAAGAAAATAGAAAAATGAAATCTTTGTAAGGCATTTACTTGCAATTATCCTATGTTATCCTATCCTATCTGACGGCGGTATGGTCCTTGCAGTATGGTCCACTCAGACCTGTCTTCGGCTGCTCTTCTCCATCCGTCGACCCCCAGTGACCGTAAGTCTCACTCTGCTTCTTCTTCCACCTGGGTTTCCCTCCATCACCATTTTAGGAAGCCTACCACGCTCCAGTTTTTGTACGTGTCCCAGCCGTCTTATCCTGGCACTCTTAATGGTGGAAACAATATCGTGTGTTACATACAAGTTCCTTAGCTCCTCATTGGTCTTCATCCGTCAGCGATCCCCTTCTTTTGTAGAGCCAAAGATTCTTCTGAGGATTTTTCTATCCCACCTGTTTAATAGCCTTTCATCATTAAGTGCCAATATCCAGGACTCGATTCCACCAACAACCACAGGATGCAGGACTGTACGGTATATTCTTATTTTGAGGGCTCTGGTATCCCGATTTAGAAAATTTTTCATTAAGGACCAATAACATCTATTACCAGCTGTTATACTTGCCTTAATTTTTTCCCTAATATTTTTATCCTCCGTGATAACATTGCCCAGATGCTTAAATTGTGGTACTCTCTCGACTGGTCCAGCCTCCTCGATATACCTGTTCCTTCTTACTTTCTTGCTGGATATCATTATTTAGTTTTTTCCGTATTGATTGCCAATTCTGCTTTCGTAGCAGCTTCATCGCACTCCTCGAACACTTAAAGTAGGGCATTGGTTGTTTTTCCTGTGATCACTGCATCATCCGCAAACGCTAGATGCTGTGTCAATCTATGGTATATACATACTCCTGGCCTAATGCGGATCGACCTCAAAACTATTTCTAGGGCCATGTTAAATAATACCATGTTAAATATTCTGAATATTGAATTGCTTCGTGGGGTTCTCCATGAATTTTCATTACTCCTTTGATGTTATGCGGGATCATCTTGATAAGCTTCATAGGACATCCTAAAAATTTTAATTTTTCATACAGCACATTTCTGTCTATACTATCGTAGGCTTAGATGCTGTGTCAATCAATGTTTTTATAGCCCTCATTTTTGGTATCTGTAGTAGCCGCACACTCTGCATCAAACCAAGGGGATCGCACTGCTCGTCTTCCAGACCTATTATTTTCTTTGCCGCTTCTATCCACTGTACAGAAGATATCCCACTGCTCGTTTGCTGTACCTTCTGGCATGCTTACATTTACCACCTTTTCATCTAAGTTCTGGCGATAACATACGCTAACTTCCAGCTCCTTCAGCTTGGATGCTGCCGTCCCCTCTGTCTTCATTTCTCAGTTTTTTCGGGCATTGGATATTCTGGCTCTGATTCTGGAGACTACCAGGTAATGGTCTGTGTCCATGTTAGCACCTCGATAGGATCTGCAGCTCATTAATCCATGATTATCTGCAGCCTTAATCCCACTTCCTAATTATTCATCTTAGATGACTAATAAAAAATATTAAAATAATCATCTTTTCCTATTATAATGCTCCAAAAATATAATATAATAAAAATAAATATAAATATAATAAATACAATCTTCCATGTAATAATAATTATACCTCTTAATATACATTAAAAAAAATGTAAATTTAAACAAATGCACCTTTAAATAATTCAATAATTAAATTCCTTAATAAGTTCAGATCTGTATTTCCATCCGATTATGCAATACTTAATTAAATTGAACCAGTCTCTACTATTTAAATATTCTATTAATTTGTCATCCTTTAATTGATCTCTATTAAAACAACCTCTGCGAACATCTGATAATATTGGACACGAGGCTATGAAGTGCCATGTATTTTCTATTTCATTCGTATTACATAGAGAGCACCTTTGGGTTTCACCTTCTTTATGTATTTTACAATTTAAATCTAGGAGTCTTCCTCTGGATTTGAAAATCCATTTAATATCAGTTATACTTTTAATACTAGAAAAATAACTCACGTCTAAATCATGAGATAATTATGTTATTATCTTATCATGGAGACTATGCATTCCTATAGTTGATCTGAAGACCTGCTCTTTGCCAATCTTCGCATTAAAATCCTCCATGATCATCTTTATAACGCTCTTGGGTTTTATCTATCATAAAACGCTCCGTTATCATCATCTGGCGACACTTCGGTGGAAGCTTAGCAACTGAGGATAGTATAATTACAGAATTCGCCTTTCAACCGCAAATCTATGAGCACACTGGTTTAAAATCTATAACTTGATTTCTGGCTCTAACTCTCACCACAAAGCCCTTTCTAGACTCATGTTGGTGATCGTGGCAGCTGCAATAAATGGTATGGAGTTGCTTTTCCAGTAGGTCTTTCCCTTTCCACATCATTTCTTGCAGAGCAACCAAGTCTAGTTTGTATTTGTCAGTCTGTTGTAGGAGTTGCCGAAGCGACCCCAGTCTATATAAGGATAATATGTTCCATTGTTCAAAACTGAAGTCGTTGGGACGAAGCATGGGTCGTTTCCGTGAATTCAGTCCAACCCTCCTGCTTTATCTGTTCAGGCTCGGATCAGAATAGGTCTTATAGTATACAGAATATTAGGGACTGGTCCAATTTAATTAAGTATTGCACAATCGGATGGAAATACAGATCTGAACTTATTAAGGAATTTAATTATTGAATTATGTAAAGGTGCATTTGTTTAAATTTACATTTTTTTTAATGTATATTAAGAGGTATAATTATTATTACATGGAAGATTGTATTTATTATATTTACATTTATTTTTATTATATTATATTTTTGGAGCATTATATCAGGAAAAGATGATTATTTTATTATTTTTTATTAGTCATCTAAGATGAATAATTAGGAAGTGGGATTAAGGCTGCAGATAATCATGGATTAATGAGCTGCAGATCCTATCGAGGTGCTAACATGGACACAGACCATTACCTGGTAGTCTCCAGAATCAGAGCCAGAATATCCAATGCCCGAAAAAACTGAGAAATGAAGACAGAGGGGACGGCAGCATCCGAGCTGAATGAGCTGGAAGTTAGCGTATGTTATCGCCAGAACTTAGATGAAAAGGTTGTAAATGTAAGCATGCCAGAAGGTACAGCAAACGAGCAGTGGGATATCTTCTGTACAGTGGATAGAAGCGGCAAAGAAAATAATAGGTCTGGAAGACGAGCAGTGCGATCCCCTTGGTTTGATGCAGAGTGTGCGGCTACTACAGCTACCAAAAATGAGGGCTATAAAAACATTGTCCAGAAGGGTCATACGAGACGGGCCTCTGAGGAGTATAGGAATAGAAACGACTGCATCGTAGGAAGAAGAAGGAATGGGAAAGGAAGGGGCTAGAGGAAATGGAGATGCACAGGAGACAGAATGAAACCAGGGCATTCTATAGGAAGGTAAATGAGAGTAGGGAATCCTTCAAGCCAAGGGTTGGATCATGTAGAAAAGAAGATGGTACTATGATCTTAGAGAAAGAGGAGCTTCTTTCACGGTGGTCCCTCCACTTCAATACCCTTTTAAATGAAGGTACGGAAAACCCGGAAGAATTTTCAATCTCAGGTGCTGAGCCTGATTCGGAGCCTCCCAACATGTGAGGATGTCGATAAGGCCACTATCAGGCTAAATAACAGTAAAGCTCCAGGGGAAGATGGGATCCAGGCTGAACTCCTTAAACAGGGTGGTGAGGAGTTTCGGAGAGCCCTCTACAATGTAATCCTCACCATTTCGGTGAAAGAGAGAATGCCCGATCAGTAGAAGAAAGGCATCATCTATCCACTTCACAAGAAGGGAGACATCTTGGTCTGCAATAATTACCATCGGTTCTTACTTCTTCAGTGTGCCTATAAACTCCTTCCGAATATTATTTACTATAAGCTCATCCCGATTGCTAAGAGAGAAATCGATAAAAATCAGGCAGGCTTAAGAGGAGGAATCCCAAAAGTACAGGATGACGACCCATCACCTGTTTATTGACTTTCAGAGTGCCTATGATAGCCTTAAAAGGCCTAAGCTATATGCAACATTGTGTGAACTAGGAATCTCTGTGAAATGTGTCCGCCTGATTAAGATTACCCTGGACTGTTCAAGCAGTCAGAATTTTCTCCGGAGTTTATTACCACAAGAAGGGTGAGGCAGAGTGATGGGCTTGCTTGCCTACTTGCTGCTTGCCTACCTGGCTCTGCAAAAGGTGATTCGCAATTCGGGAATCCAGACCAATGACACTATTTTCAACAGGCTGGTTCAAATACTTCGTTTTGCAGATGATCTAGACCTAGTTGCGTGATCATTCGAGTCTCTCAAGTATGCATTTTTAAAGTTGGCTGAAGGAGCGGAAGCTATTGGAATGAGTATCAATCAAAAGAAAACCAAGTATTTATGTGGAGCACCTGGAACAGAGATAGCAGTTAGTGAATCAGTAGATATGGGTCAATTTAAATTCCAGAGTGTGGATCACTTTACATATCTAGGAGCTGTTGTAAGTCAGGAAAATAGGTTATCCGTGGAAACCGGCCAGGGAATCGTTAAGGAAAACAGGTGTTATTTTGGTCTCAGGGAACACCTGAGCAGATCGACCACCTCCCGCCCCATGAAATGTCTTCTTCACAAGAACCTCATTAGACCTGTCTTTACTTACGAATCACAGACCTGGACCCTCACCAACATGGAAAAGAAGGAGATTCTTGTTTTCGAACAGAAATCCTTCGCCGTATATTTGGACCAGTCAAGGAAGGCGAGAACTGTAGAAGGAGGAAGAACAGAAAGATCTACGATCTGTATGGAGATATTGATGTGATGAGGCATATCAAACTGGGAAGACTTCGTTGGGCTGGACACATTGCCAGAATGCCGGAGGAAGGGATATCAAGAAAGATGCTGGACGGAAGGCTCTACCGTACAAGAGGAAGAGGCAGACCACGGAAAGGTATTGTTACTCGGGATACTCGAGACCTTCTAAATACCCGCAGATTATTAGTATAAATTAGAGAGTAACCGCACATGATAGAACCAACTGGCGAAGGCTTATTGAGGAGGCTAATGATCACATCGGTCTGTAGCGCCAAGGAGATAGATAGATACATCGCCACCTACCCATTACCAAACATAGATGAGTTAGTAAGAAATGTTGCAAAGTACAGCATTTTAGTACAGTAGATCTCAGGAATGCTTACCATCATGCCCCTAAGTTGGTGAAGAGAAAATCTACACTGCTTTTGAAGCTCAGGGACGACTTTATCAATTTATGGGAAGTGGTGTTCCAAATGGTGCAGCCGTTTCCAATGAGTTAATGACAGAATTATTTCAAATGGAAAACCTAACAGTTGTCTTTCCCTATTTAGATGACATTACTGTCTTTGGCAATGACAAGGCTGGACAAGAATATAATCTTCAACATTTCATGTCAGCAGTAAAGAAATACGGTCTACAAATAAATTAAATTTTACCAATAAAAGTAAATTTTCTATACCCTGTATAAGGCTTCTTGGGCAAGTCATGTTGGAAAACTCAATACATCTTGATCCTGGAAGATTGAAACCCTTGCTTGAGCTTCCTCTACTCAATGATACTTCTTTGAAATGTGCCCTAAGGCTTTTTGCCCATTACTCCAAATGGGTTCCCTGTTTTTTTGAGAAAATAAGTAACTTGACAGGATCTGTCACTTTCTCTTTAGGTCCTCAAACTGCTCAAGATTTCAAAATGTTGAAAAAAAAAAGATATTCCTAATTCACTAGTCATTACCTACTATAACTGGGAGTTCCCTTCTAGTTGTGGAAAGGAATGCGTCAGAAGTTGCCATTGCAGCAGCACTGTCAGGAAGGAAGACCTGTAGCATTGTTTTGTCGTACTTTATCAAAAACCAAGAGATCTCAATCTGCTATATAAAAAGAGGCAGCAGCTATCGTTGAACCACTGAAGTAATGAAAAGAATATCTTATCGGAAAACATTTCCAGCTTGTCATCATCAACTAATCAAGAGACTCTTTCTCATGATTTTAACAAGAAGTATAATAGTCAAATAAAAAATTATCAAATCTTGAGATGGTGTTTAGAATTAGCCCAATTCCAGTTTGATATTGTTTATCGTCTAGGAAAAGAAAACCAAAAGGCAGACACTTTCTCAAGAATTTATTGTGTAACATCGTTAAACAAACTATTTGAGCTCCATAAGTCATTGTGTCTGTCACCCAGGCATGACCAGGATGTTTCACTGGATAAAAATCAAAAACTTACCTTACTCACTTGAGGATGTCAAGTGATTGGCTTGACTTCAGGGCAAACATCTGTTTGCCCTGAAGTCAAGCCAAGATTTTTGAAAAATCATACCAGCGTTCATACATTCAGATAGATGGTCATCGTTTCTATCTCAAGAACTTTTGACGTTCTTACATTCTAATGGTGGGGAAATCTCTCGATCTCCAAACAGAAGTTTGGGAGAAGGTGCTTTCTAAGGTCCTCCATTCTTTGAGTCCCTTATTGTGCAATGCCACTAACTCTACACCCCATGAGAGGTTTTCTAGCTTCACACGTTGGACTGCTAACGGAGATTCCATACCATCATAATACAACTGTCTTCGTTAAAAGAAATATTCGCAACAGCAAATCCCCAGTATGCCTTCATTAGACATAAGTAAAGTTAAACTGTTTCATTACTCAAAGTCAATTGTTTTATTATGGCAGTAAGCACCAAGAGGTGATATCCATCTAATACAACAGCCCACTACCTATACAGCAACTGATGAGAGACTGCAACTTGTACATCAGATATTGTTGGAATCTATAAAAAAAAACTGGATATGCCTCTGTTGGATAAAGTCAGTTACTGTCGGTAGTTCGAAGGTCCTATGGAATAAGTCCATTTTTGTCCGCTGTAAGTTGGTGTGTTTCACAATACAGAGGAGATTGTTGTCATTGTGGCTGATATATTTGCTAAAAACGCCGCTTCATGAAGGAGGACCGGTCTTAAAACGCTTTTGTATCATAAATTAATAATTGGTGGATATCAAAATAAAAGTAATTGATTTATATGTAAAAAATCATAAACCTTATGAGTGAAGATAATATAAATAAAACTACTGAAATACAAGAAAAAATGATAAAAATGAAATATTTTTTATTGTAACATGAATATAATACAACCAGTATTAATACATAAAATTGAGTTACAGTACAGCATATAAATTTCTGATACAGTTTTAAAAATTTGAAACAATTTTTACTCTAAATAATTATTTTTTAACAAATCTATTTTTATAACTTCATAAGAATAGCCACACAATTCATTAAACCATTCAGATAAATTCCTATTATGAATTATAATGCTGATATTGATAACTTAACAAAAAAATCACATTAAAATATTTTTACAAATTTAAACAAAACATTAACCACAAAATGAAATGAAAGAAAAACGATTGATTTTATAAAACTAGAAATTATTTAATACCATATATAAAATAAATAATTTTATATACAACTCTGAATTTAATAGATCTGTACAATATGTACATCATTTAAAGTTTCAAATCTGACATAAAATCTAGTTTCTTATAAAATGGGAACATAATGAGTATACAGCCATAAGTAAAAAATTGAGACTTCTTCCATGTGGCATACCACACATAATTGGATCCCATAATGTAGATAGTTGAGGAAAAGGACAGTATAAAGGCCAGCCATATATAATTCCTCACAACCTCCATTGCGGGTTATGGGGCTAGAAATATGTTTGCAATAAAAACTTTGATTTTGAAAATAACAAGAATTTAGCAAATATTTAAAAAAAAATGGAAATTGGAAAGTTAAGTACCTAATTATGATAGATTTAACTCATTCTAATCTGTTTTCAATTAATCAGTAAATTTATTACAGCTATAAATTAATTAATTACAGACATGACTTCTGTTCTTTGATACCAGGTTCATCTTTGACCCCAAAAATGTTTAGTTATGGTCAGCTTTGATTAAAAAACTTCAATTAACCTATCTTACATCATGCATTGTAGAGTAAATATTTGAAAAATAGTAACAATGTATTTCCTTATTTAAACAATTAAAGTATTGAGCCAAAGAACTACAATTCATATCAGGACAATGGGTATGTCCGATTATATAATTAAATCATTCATCACATTTTAAAAATTCTACAGGATTCATTTTTCAATATAATTCAGGTTAACTGTAGGCATACAGTTTCAGTACAAATATTCACCAAATGATTCATAATAATTATATTACATTATCAATTAAATTAATAAATTGTAATTAATAAATAAATTGCTCATCCTTAATTAGTACTTTAACTGCAGATTACCTATCCCACTGATGAATAGCATCATGTTTCCCTAAAAATAAGACATCAATCAGTAAGTTAGTTTAAAAAAATATACAAACCACTAACAGTTTATAATTCATTTGTTACTATTTATGGAATACAATTACAATCTATAAGTCTCTAATAATGAAAGAAACTTCATAAAATAAAGAGTAATACAGTACACCCTTAGCAAAGCAATTCTAACATTAATAAGACCATGACAAAACAACATGGTTAGGTAACATAAAGAGAAGTAAGATAATTAAGTAAATCACTTGTTCAATAAGACAATTAGAAATTTGTATGATGAGTACACAGGTCATTTTCAAATGAAACAGCACTTTTGAAATCTGGGCAAGTTGGAATTTCTTGAAATGTTTTTTTTGTAACTGCGCTCTTGAGAACATCTCGTGTGGTTGAATTGTCAAATATTAATTTCCTTGAATTTTATTTAGCTGAGAAATTTCATTACTTTACTGGCCTACATTTCCATCAAATGAAACAATTTTCTCTCAAGTTTCAGCTGAAATCTATTCGCGTAATCTAGTCAAATGGCAGGCCAGAAATTAACAATTTAAAATTCAATATTATGGAATTAAACCTTTTTTAAGTATAAAAACTTCTTTGTATTACCCTTATTTTCTTTTACTTTCTTAAAGATTTTATAAAAAAAATTATGTAGGCCAAAAATTCTTAAAAGCGAGCAACTTAAAAATTATAACTTTGCTATTCTATAAGCCACTTCTAAAAATCAAAAAAATAGGATTTTTTATAGAATAAATGATTTTTTTTTTTTTTTTTATAGTTTGTAATAGATTCAGACATTTAAATTCATTTATACTTAAACAACATCTGATGCAACCACTCACACGACTTTCCTTATCACTATAGATGCAAAGTCCAAGCGGGGATGCAATATATATGAAAAGTTAATGGGCTTCTAAGGAAAGGCTTCAGGCAAGCTTCATCAAAATCATTACATTCTTAAGAAAAAATAGGTTTTTGCCTATTGCGCTCAGAGTGCCCCAGCGCCCCCACAAAAGATGATTGGGAGGTTGACGTATTTAACCAAGTGGTAGCTCTTAGCATTTTAATATATGGGGCCCTTCTCCCCAGGGCATACAAAGTACTGTCATACACTCTTTTTCAACGCCTGCTCCTATTTGTAGAAACAAAAATAGAACCCTACCAATGCAGATTCCGAAGAGACAAATCCACAATGAACAAAATTTTTTGTCTTAGGATAATATTGGAAAAGGAACGTGAATTCCGCATTACAACACACTACTTGTTCGTGGATTTCGAGGCAACCTATGATAGTATTGATCAGGAGGGTCTCTACACAGCATTGAGACAATTCAACATCTCCGCAAGCTAGATAAGTCTTACAGATAATAGACCAGTCTGATCAGAATGACTATGACGGGTCTTGAATTTGTCGTCCAGGTTCGAAGTGATCGCTCAAAAAGTTTTCCATCTAGGAGAGGAATCTGTCAGGGAGATGCACTTGCACGTTTATTGTTCAATCTGGCTCTGGAAAAGGCAAAAAGAGATTTCGGGATCCAAACTACAGGAACCATCATAAATAGATCTGTTCAACTCCTTTGCATATGCGGATGGCATTGATACAGTTGGGTGATCAAAGGAATCCGTTGAAGAGACTTTTCATTCTCTAGCAAAATCAGCAAGGAAACTTGGTCTAGTGGTTAACCATGATAAGACTAAGTACATGATAGCAGAACAGTACCCAAAACATCCTGGTGAGAAAATGAGGTTTGGGCTATACCACTTTGAGTGGGTTTCGGAATTCACCTATCTTGGATCCCATATCCTGTGCATTGTAACGAAAACAAGAAGAACGATATTGTCCGCAAACCGCTGTTACTTTGGACTTAGACAACATCTAGCAAGCAGGGTAATTACTAGAAAGACGAAAATTATTTAGTACAAAACCCTTATTCGCCCAGTCCTTACATATGGACAACGATGAAGAATGCATACCCAGATCTGCTCATATCTGAGCGTAAAGTCCTCCGATAAATATTTTTACCCCTACTCATAGGTGGGAGATGGAGACGGAGGACCAATGAAGAAATCTATGACCTCTTTGGTGAGCATGAAGTTGTCACCGTATAAAACGATCCCGCCTGAGATGGGCTGGACATGTGGCCAGGATGGACCAAAAGGAGATCCCGAAGTGTCTAATGATGGGGGTCATCCACGGGCAGAGGAGAGTCGGGCGATCTAGATTTTGGTGGATCTACTGTGTGGCTGGAGACACGAGGAGCTTGGGAGTCTACAACTGGATGGCAGTAGCATTAAACAGAGACTTCTAGCAGCTGCTGATTGAGGAGGCTTGGACGTGTCAACGTGTTGTAGCACCAAATTAATAATAATAATAATTCCTAACCTAGAAGTGAAAGGAACATAATAACATGACTATAATGTTCAATGTGCTATATCTGTGCTAATAATGGTCCAATTTTGATGATTTTTTTAATGTAGGAAATTTGATTCTCTTTCAAATGAGCATTTGCATAATTGAAGAAAAATGTATCCTTTTCGAATTATGCGCAAATAAAATATTCTTTCCATCATAACTTTTTTCCTTCTTTTTCTCGGGAATGTATAGATAGTTTAAGGGCTTTTAGAAGAAGATTTGAGGCAAGTTTCATCAAAATCTGAGCCGTTTTAGAAGAAATGAATACCCCGCACAGGGTACTCGATCTGGTACACAGGTACAACGGGTCCAAACCCTACAAATCAAAAAGGAAAGTAACAAAATCAGTGTACTTGTTCAAGAGATAATCATGGAAAGCTCAGAAACAAAGAAACAGATTTACCTGTCTTAAAGGGAAACTATGCGAACAATTTTTATATTGTGGACATCTACACGACAATACCTATCCAATGGTACATCTATTTCCTCCCTATTATGCATATAGATGGAATAATCGGAACAATAAAAAAATTGCTAGCCTATTAATAAATAGATATCAATGTTTTTAAGTGAATATAATTAGTATTTTTTCATATTACACCTACAATACAAAATGAATCACCATAGGATTCCTGTTGAGATCTATAACAAAAATATTAAACATAATAATTCTAATTGTATTATATTCTAACAACTGAAACAAAAAATATGCATCTACTGAATCGATAAAATAATTAGTATTCATATACTTGATTGCATTTGTTGATACAATTATTTTTTCTGCATTTATAGGTTATGTTTAGTTTTCTATATTGATATGGGAAATTATAATAGAGCTTCAAAACTGAATTAATCATAAAAAAATTGTAGCTTTTACACCTTTAAATTCAGCAAGTATAAAACCTGGATTTGAAGAAAACAAAAAACATCATAATCGTGTCTATCCTCAGAAGATTATCCGACTGTGCTTTAACAAATCTCCTTTCAATCATTTTAATTAATGATTTCACACAACAATTAATGAAAGAAACCATGATAAAATTGAATTAATCATCGAAAATTTAAAGAAAGTAGGCAGCAATCATACCAAGTAGTTATGCTGACATAAATTTTGATGTCACACTGCAGTCTAGCCAATAGCATTGCGTTTAGATATTTTAAATTTCAAGTGTATTTATTGAATTTTTGTTTAATTAAAACTTATTATTAAGGAAAAATTTGGAAAGAAAAGATTATTTAGGTTTTAATCAATAGCAATAAAGATTAAAAAAAAAAATTTGAACAATGTTTAACAATATTTTTCATGCATATACTCTATTGTAATAACAGTTAAATCACCAACCTGTTACATATCAGAAGTGCTCCACTTGTAAGCCTCTTCCTGCAATGCTTTTCTAGCATTTTGCTTTTCGAACCATTGTTTTTCATAACCATTTGATCTATCGACACCATCCCATCTATGACCAGGGCGAATGTTAAATCTATTTGGTAAATAATATCCTTGATATGTAGGTTTGCCTGCAATATTAAAAAAATATGTCAGCTTCTAATTTAACAAATGGAATTAAAATGAAATTTGAGTTATATCTCTTGCTTTTATTTTGAAAATATCGTAATATCAATACAAAAAAGTTTCAATAGATCATAATATAAATCCTAAATATTTGAAAAAAATATATTTATATAACAAACTCTATATAAAATAATTACTCACTTTAGAAATAAGAAATAATAGCAACATTATTAACATTTAAATAAGCACGTAATAGAAATTACACAAAATTTTTGTCGATTACTTCATTGGCACACAAAGTATCACTAAAGCAGGACAATGACTTTTATAATTTGCATGAGAATATTATGTACTATATGAAGTTGAAAGAAAAGTGAGCTATAACAATTCTTGCAATTAAATATATAAAACAGATTTAACAATGTACAACAGATTTTTAGGTTTTTGAGGCTGTGGTGGCCGAAAGCGTTAAAGTGTCACCTCAGCAACCTCGAGTCTGCCACGACGCTAGTTTGAATCCGGCCCAGACGGGTTGAAATTTATTTTGTGGCAGACCCACGGAATGAATCTCAACCTTCCCACGGTGGTTAGAGTAGGTTGGTAACCTGTAGGATAACCCATCCTGTTTGCCTTAATAATTGGATTGTTGGCTAGAGCAACGAGTCATCGGCATAAAGTAATCAATAATATTGACTTGACATAATACCAAAGAGATATGAAAATATATCGTAACAACCAGATGTTGGCTGGAAAAGATTTGTCTCTATCGTTGGTCAACAAGAAAAAGAAATGTTACATACAGGATATTTTTTCTTGATATATAGATAGATTGTGGAAGAGAAAGAATCAATGAAGAACTGTCTCAAAGAACAGGATAAAGCCATTTTATTCCCATTGTATCTCAGTAAGAGATAAGATTATGTGAAGCCCTAACATGTAAGTTTTAAAACAATGCATCTATTAGGAGAAAAGGAATCAACTGATAAGGAATCCTAAAATCTATAGAACTATAAATGGATGGATTTATTTGGTGAGTTAGACAATATGACTTTTCCACGAATGCAACGTTGCAATCTCTCATACTACCAAATCAGTCACATAACTAGAAAAAAGGAGATCAATAGTGCCTCCAAACTAGTACTGTATAAAACAATTTTCTTCCCCATCCTGCAGTATGGGGCAGAACACTTGGCTGCCCAAAAGTACGTAATTAATAGAATGACAGCCTCAGAAATGAAGCCGTCAAAGAGGAATTGAAAGTGGTGTCACTGAAGGAAAAAATGGAAGATGTCCAACTGCTCTGGTTTTAAGATTAGAGCAAGCTACCAGAGGACAGAAAAGCAAAATGGAAGCTAATCCAGTTGGGAAAGACAGGTGGATAGACCTAGAACCATGTGCATGCAGTACCTTGGAAGACAGTGGTAATTCAATTACCCAGATGAAACATATGGCCATAAAGGCACTAGTGGAGACGTTGACTGACGTTAGGAATCCAGGCTGAAAGGCACTTACTTAGTAGGTAGAGTGAGAAGAACAAGATTTTTCCAAGAGATTTTGATGAGCGGAAACTTAAAAAAAAAAGTTAAACCAAATCGACCATTTTATAAATTAAATATTTAAGCGTAATTGATGGGAATAATAAAACAAGGTAATAAATAATTAGAAAATTTAATATTGACAAATGAACATTAACACTTTTAGTGTAGCATACAACTTTGGACTAGAACACTGTATAAAAGTATATAACCTTTTTTGTTTTCTTAATAAATATTACTACTCCAGAAAAGAGAATTTAACATTTCATTAATTAATTTATCGTAAGGAGAGGGAGGTAGCACAATAGCTAAGGCACTCCTGGGCCCGCATTCGAGTCCAGCTGTGGCAGATAATTATTTATTCTGTTATATTAGCCTTGGATTGATAAGAAACCCTCCTGGTGCATATCCAGCCTTTATAAACTAAGTACACACAATTGGGAGGAAAAAACGTGGTAGTTGAGCATGATCCTGGCCAGACCAAAAAAAATAAAAAAAACTGTACCAATACAAACCATGAAGGGTCTTGGGTTCAGTAATTGATAATTTTCTAGGCCAATAGTTGGTCAAGGAGGTAATTTGTCCAAAATCATGATCAACCACAAGGTTTTTCCTCCAATTAAGGGACTTTATGAAGGGACTCTAACTTTATAGAGACTGAAAGAGTCCCATTTACCAATCCCACAAGGTCAATCCACTAAATAATTATCTGTCACAGCCAGTCTCGAACTAGGGATCAGGAGAATAGGGGCACAGCGTCTTATCACTGAGCTACTCTGCACCCTAGATCAACTCCTTCCCAGTCAAATAAGATGAAAAAAAAAACTCAGAATTAAAAATACTGAGCTGAAAATTTGCATGAACCTTTACAATGACTTTCTAAATGTTGGCTTTAAGTTAATAAAGGTCAAAGGTAAAAAAGAAGTGACAAAACTCAGTTTTTGTAAATATCTCATTTTTTATAAGCCTTGCATTCTTAGCAGTTATTATAAAACTTAAAAAATAAGAAGAAAATAATATTTAAATTTAAACCAAAGGTTCTCGAGATATAATGCGGAGAGGGGCATGAATATCCACATGCAGAATAACTCTACATAAAATGCAGAGCCAGCAGCCTAACACTTATTACCGAGTTAATTATTAATACTTATTATTTATTTTGAAATAAAATTTTAACAGAGAGGATAAAAAATTAATTAAATAACTGACCTAAATTGAGATATAGGGAATGATTATTCCATAATATTAAATTGTTATGTTTCTTTTAACCCTCGGGAAGGCACAATCGTGGGAACGAGCAACCTCTGTGAGCCCCGACTACCTTTTATCAACTAAATTGGTCTAAAACTAAAGTTGCTATTGAAATTAGACACTATTTTTATTCTGGGAGCAGATATTTTTCATTGTATTCATCAACTTTTGGATTAAAAAATGGTATTTGCAAATTTTCTTGGACAGAAATCTGGAAACATTATACCACCAAGACAATTTAACACAATATTTTTCATACAGCTAGTTCCAACCTAAAACATTGTATCTTAACATTAGAAGTCCCCCTCAATGCAGTAAAATAAGATTTTAGCTCTCACCAATTGATCAGTTAATTTATATCAGGAGGAACCAGGTTCTATTAGGCAAAAAATGAGCTAAGTACTTTTTCTAAAAATTATAGACAGTTGACAGTAGATATAGGCAAACAGTACTCTTGAATAACGAGTACCGAGCATTTTACTCGAATACTATCATTAGTCGGGATTAGATATGACGAGATGGAAGGGGTAGGCCAGACTTCCCAACCCCTTCCATCCTTAGTCGTTACCCAGAGCACACAGGAAGAATGATACAGCTAGACAGAACACTATCCTCCAAACCACTGCACTTTTCTCACCACTTCGATTTTAATCCGAAAGTTGGGCCTCTCAGGACTGCCAGTTCCCGAGGGTTAATTACCTCTTTTGTTTACTCTTTTTATAAAACAAACATAAACAACATGGAAATATTTTTATTTTTAACAATTATTAACCCACCCAACACCAGGTGAAGAGAATTACACTTGATCCAAACTCATTCGATATTCATAAATTAATAGAATTAATGCAATATTAATGAAAAACAAAAGAGTTTTAAAGTATTTATAATGAGTTCCTCAGCTCAATGTGAAGGACTGAGTAGAAGAGGGGGAAAAAAAATTGTGGGAATATCCTTCCGGTCTACCCTTCATTTCTATAGTTGACAAAAATTGAAAAACCCAAGTAATTTTTGTTACTTATAACCAAGCGTAAATTTACTAGGAAGACCAACCTTCTTAATACTGGCCCTTATATCCAAGGTTTCCTTCGAACTGAGTTTCTTATAAGCGAGTTGTATCTTGTATTTGTTCTTAGAAGCAAGTTGTATTAAATTTAATATATGTAATCTATGTTTTAAATGCAATCAACTGCTTTCGGAGCCCGATATACTGAATGTTGTACACGGTTTACAAACATTGAAAACAGCAAGTATTTTGAGAAATGACGGGCACATTAAATATTTGAACAATTTTGATTCAAAAATAATTGTATTTAAGGAAGAAGTTGGTCAGGTGGTGTGGTCAAAAACTAGCACTTTAATTAGTAATACTTATTTATTTTGTGCCAACGTTTTGGCCTAAGTTTTAGGCCATCATCAGGGCAGAGAGGCATCCAGCCGAGTGCCAACTGAATCGTAATATTACGATTCAGTTGGTGCTCGCCTGCTCTGCCCTGAGAATGGCTTAAAACTTAGGCTGAAACATACATATACTTCCTTAAGTATATCTACGGTCAACCAAAACTCACTCCCATGATAATTTTAATAGCTTTATTTGCATCCTTTATAGAACTATAAGCCTCTCCCTTAGGAGTTGAGAGTAAGGTTTAAAAATAAGCAGAATTTTCCACTACTTTATTTAGGGTATACTCTTTGTATAAAACATTATTTTAAAAATAAAATTAAATAACAAATATTTTCTGTATGTGTTAATCACTTTACTACTTAACTGTATACGCATAATATAAACAAATGCATAAATCACTAAAGGTTTTTCACTACTTTATCCCTATTCCTGACAAATGTGTGACAAAAATCCTCTCCATCTCTTTTGTTCCCTTGGGGTCCACTGAGTGGTAATTTTGGATCATCTTCTTCGAGTTACGTCTGGCTACATGACTATTCCACCTCCATTTCAGTAGCTGTGCTTCTTTTGATAAACTTTTAACCTCGACTTGAGTTCGCACTTTTCTATTGCTGATATGGTCTTTTCTTTTAGTCCTTAAGAAGCTTCTGGAAAATAGCAGTTTTGTTCTTCAACGAGTAGATAAAGTAACAGAGGCAATGAAAAAGATTTTCTGTTATGCAGGAAATAACGAGTATTCACAATTCACATTAAAAGAGCTGAGAGATGTCCTTATGGAGTATGTTTCGATGAAAAGACAATTATTTTAAAATGAAGAGACAAGTATTTCACTAACATTATAATTACAAACAAAGTCTGATTGTTTGCTATTATTTCTTCAAACCAACTTTGTAGGTATTGGTGACATTTGGTTTTAATTTTGATTTAGGCTGATATTACATCAATCAATAAACTGATTGATAACAAGTAAAAACAAAAAAATGAAAGGAAATATGACCAAATAATAGTGTGGACTAATGATTGCCTAAATCGGAAGTCAAGTCATTATCTAATTGATTTTTTCATTGGCCACGTGCTTATCAGTAAAATACAGCAATTTATGCTTACGGCAGTAATAACATACATAGGTGCTAACGTGGGCAGCAATCATTATCTGGTAATAGCATATATACTAGCCAAAATAAGCCCCAGAGAATTGATAAGCCTTGTGGAGCTACTGGTGAGTGAGTCAAGAAGCCAGGTTGCTGCAGTGCCTTGATGCAGCCTAGACTCGTACTGGACTGCAGAGCCTGCGCAGATTGATCCTTGCAAAACCGTTGGTCAAGAAACAGTAAGTCCTAAGCAAGTACTGAACCCAAGACCCTTCATAGTAAAATTCTATGTTAATTGAACCAATTTGGTACTTTTAATTGGGTCACATTACAGGCCTACTAACTAAATTATAGAAATCCTTAAAAATAAAAATACAGAAAATAAATAATAACAATGGTTCTACTATTTAAAACACCAAATCCAATTCAAATCGTTATATATTAACAAGATTAATAATACCTCTGTTATCCACGTCAATAGATTCAGCCTGTTTATTTCTGATATAATCTAACATTGGATCACCTACGCATTCCCTGGCTTTTAACATTCTATCTAAATCTTGATCATCAGCATAACGAGCTAAAGGCTTGTTAATTTCGTGAAGATAATCAGCTACTCGTTCCTCAGCTTCTTCAATTTGCTTCAAACTAAATAAAAAACAAATATTTATTTAAATCATTTAATAAAAATCATATATTCATAAAATTACTATATAATTTAAAACACATTTATTAAATTAAATTTAAAATAGAAAAGATAATGAAAATACAATCCAGTAAGAAACAATATATGCCTTTAACACTTTAGATATTACTATATTTCAGTAATTACTTATCCAGGACCCACAATGAATTTCTTAATAGAGCTCTATTCTAACTTATATCATATAATAGGATGAAAATTAGTTTAAATCTACATTTAAGCTTTAGTGTGCAAATTAAAATTACCCAGCATAACTACAGTATAAGACCCATGTCCCCAACCAAGAGACCTACCTACTTTCACTCAACTAGCCTCCAATATCATGATTAACAACCCTAAACAGTATCTATATCTAATAATATATAGACCCTTCATAAAACCATTTTTTCAAAGAAGATGTACAGTGAAACTTCCCTGTAACGGACACCCAAGGGGAACGATATTTTGTCCGTTAGAGAGAAGCGTCCACTAAAGTGAAGTTTTGAAGGAAAAACAGATTTTTAAGCAAACAAGTATATTATCACTTCGCAAGTTTAATGATATTATTAAAACAAAAATATACATACATAAAATAAAAAATTTACATACCTACTTACTTTATTCATTTTAAATAATAACAGAAAAAATAGTATTTATTTACATACATATGAATTTATATTAAAAAAACAAAACATGAAAGCCAAGAAAACATTATTAAACAAAGTAATGTGATATTTTCTTCTGACTCTTCTTTTGTTGGACAATTTTCTTTTCAATGTTGGTCTGGAGAGGAGAAACCTGGGAAAACCATTCTGTATCCTCTGCGTCGCTGAAGAATTTTTTTAATCTATTAATTTGCCAGTGCTTCTTGTATTTTCATAGGTGATTCATCATCATCAGGCTGGCTCTCCATCTCTTCATGTTCATTCTCGATAGAAACTTTGTAATTTTCATGAACAATGCTGCTGATATCCAGAGAATTATCATCAGTTGTGGCTTTGGAATCTATCTCAGCGTATGATAAATTACTTAAAGGATTACATATTTCCAATAGTTTAAGTAGTTCGGCCTCTTCATTTTGGCCCATGTCACTTTCAACATCGTTGGAAGGCTTTGAAAATTCTGATTTGACAAAACAATTCTTGATTGTGTCTTCTCAGAATTCGCATATTGCAGAGGAAATCCATGGAACGGCATCCACTACAGTGATTTTCTTGGCTAGATCACTTGCACATTTTGCATCGTCCATGTTGGCTAAAACATGTCTTAAAACACGTTTTCTGTAATTCATCTTAATAATTTTTATTATTCCCTGGTCTAAGGCTGCAGTTGTATTCGGTGGTAGAAAAATTATTTTAATATTGGAGAGTTGAAGGTGTGGGTGAGATGCCGCATTATCCATGAATAGGATAATTTTTCTGTTTTGCCGAATCATTTTTTGATTCATATGAGAAAGCCATTCATTTATAATTGCTCGTGTCATCCAGGCGGCTTTTTGGTTAAACTTCCATTCAACTTTCATGTGATTCAAGTTAACTCCTTTGAAACAGTGAGGTTTTTGTGTTTTTCCGATAACAAGGGGCTGTTCAAATTCACCCACCATATTTGTACACAACAGCACGGTAAGTCTTTCTTTTAAAATTTTCCCACCTTGGCAGCTCTCATTTTTAAGACTCATTGCTTTATCAGGAAGGGCCTTAAAAAATAAACCCGTTTCATCACAGTTGTAGATATTCATCGGATCATAAGCACCGCACAAATCTTCTAATTTGTTTGTTCATTCCATTATAAGATCATAATCAATAGATCCACCTTCCCCAAAGAAACTTTTCCAGGAAATATTATGCCTCAATTTGAATTTATCGAGCCATCCCACAGACACTTTGAAATCATTAGCTCCCAAACTCTTAGCAACTTCTAATTTTCCCTAATCAGAGGTCCGAAAATGGGAATTTTTGCCGCACGAGCTCGGCAAAACCATTCATACGTGGCATTGTCAATGTTGAGACCAATTGTATTTGGAAATGATTTTTGTGAATGGACATTACTGTGTTGGGACCATTTTTCTAACAATTCGTTTTTCTTTTTCAAAATTTCACTCACTTGGGTTTTTCCAATGTTGAATTGTGACGAAAGTACACGAACACTTCTCCTATCCCGCGCACTGACATTAGTTAATTCTATTTTGTCCTTTAACGATAAATGTACACAAGAGGACTGGCCAATGATAATTGACCAACTATAGGCGTAATACTGAACTGAAAATAAAAACAACACTGGAAATCCCCTCATTGTTAACATAGGAATCTAGTTTTTTTGGGAAAACAATAGGGATTGTTATAGGCGACGTTCTGAGAAAAACATAAGACAAAAAATAGGCAACAATGGTATTAGAGGTTCTTAGAAACTGAGCCATGTTTTGACTCTACTGTCTGTTACAGAGAGATCAAATACAGAAATATTGAGCTTAATACCTGTCCGCGTCCGTTACAGAGAGAGTCCGCTAGACGGAAGTTAAAAATACAATAAAATTATTAATAGCATCACGGGGAATGAAAAAATGTCCGTAATAGGGAAATGTCCGTTAGAGAGAAGTGTCCGTTAGGAGAAGTTTCACTGTATTCACTTATAAGTTACTTTCTAAAGGAACAAGAAGTAGTGATCATGTAAGAGGCTGAATAAAGAAAAAAATATTCAGGAACCGACTACGATGATAGCCTACACCAAAAGAAAACCATCTCTTGCTTTAAGGCCAGGATCTCAAACTTAAACCTTTACCGATGCCCCAAATTAGATTTGAATTGCTCAAAGGTTTCTTGATATCTGAGTGATTTTATGAATCTTAAAAAAAAATTGAAGGGTAGACCCTGGACAAAATTTTTATTTTTAGATTTACCTGACAATTTGAACATATGGTATTTTTAAAGTGCTAAAACCATATCTGGCATGTAATGAACAACAAAATTCTGTTAATATACTTCACTCCATAGAAGAATACTGTTTTTGTTATATATAATTCAATGAACCCTTCAGATTGCTCTAAAATTCAATTATTTCATTTTTTTTAAATTTAATCACTCATATACATATTATATTATAATATAAAAACATTATTTGTGATCAAGAAATAGTAAATATTGCACTTTTACACCACCACTATAAACATTATCATAGTAAAAAAAAATTAATATTAAATATTAGAGTGACCAAATTTTTTAAATGATACGATTAAATTTAAAACTGATAGGTCTATTGAATTATATTAAATCATAATAGTACTGTTATAGGATGGAAACAAAATTTTTTATTTCGATAATTTTTTTAATTAAAATATACTATTTCTTGATCACAAATAATGTTTTTATATTATAATATGTACATGAAACCAGCCTTGCTTGGGATATCATAGTATGTTAAATTTAAAGCATTATTCATGATCCACCAAATTTTAGAGTGATACAATTATTTAAATTGAAATAATTGAATTTTAGAGAAATCTAAAGAGTCTATTAAATTATATGTAAAACAGTATTCTTCTATGAAGTGTAGCTCATAAATCAGAAACCCTTTGAACGAGTCAAACCAAATTTGGGCATCGATAAGGTTCTTAAACTATACAATTTTATATAACCATGGCTTTGGTGTTTTAACACCAATGCTATCCGTGAAAAACCTCAATTTTGTTTTCATTTGGTAATCACATTTTTTTATACAGACCTTCTAAGATAATGCAATAGTTGTTTATATGTATGGATAGGAGAAACATCTCTCTTTCTAACGAGTTCAAGAACTTCATATGAGATACACTGAAGACAAGATGTTTCAAACCGAAACATAATTTTGTGGCTTTTAAAAATTTTAAGCACCTTCGGAACTGAAATTTTTTAATTTTTATTTTCGATAATTTTTTCAACATTAAAGTTTTTCGATGTGCTCAATCAAAATCTGCCATCATTTTTGGTGTGAAAAAATCTATAAGGTTAGTTTACTTAATAGTGTAAACACTTTATACATTTATTTGACCAAAAATCAATTATTAGGTCTCTCGCTAGGTAACAAACTCATCCCATTAATTACATTTAAAATGTCTAGTTTCATTATTTATGCCAAATATTGAGTTTCTTTATTGGTCATTAAATAAAAACATCTATTATTATTCTTTACGTTATGCAGAAGGTTTAGCAAAGTCGCATGAAGAAATTCCCTGACTTTTCCATATTTTTAGCAAGTTTTCCCTGACCAAAAATAGTCATTTTTCTTACTTTATTTTTTTTAAAGGCCTTTAATAATAATTCCAAAATACTTAATAAATGGCTGAAATAAGGGCATTTGAAATAGTAATGGGTAAAACTGTTTATTTGGAGTAGTAGTAGCAACTGTTTTTGTTTTAAATTCTAATATTAGAGAAAATGCTCTAAATAAACTTCGAGACATTTATTAAAATGTTTTTATGTAAAGAACTTTCTTTCCCCAGTAATCTTATTTTTATTTACTTTTTTATTCTGCATAATTTAATTAGAAATGATTGTTTTATAAAATAATTAGTTTTGAATTTTATTAATTTTTCAGTTTGTAATGGTATTTGTAACTTTTTACTAATTTACAAACATTTGTATTGCTAAAAATAAATCCTTCCTGTTCAATAAATTCACTTTTTCCCTTTTTAATTTTGAATTTTAATTGTAAACTTACATTATATCTAGATAACAATGCTTGTTTTATCAATTTTGTGTCAGAAAATATATAAATCAATTATAAAAATTATATACACAATTATAAAAATTGTGTTTATAATTGCCGGTGATAAAAAGTCAAATTAATATTTCAGCTTAAATTGCAAATCATAACACATTGTTAAAGGCAATAATTATATTTATTGATTTTAAAAAGAAAATAAATGGTAATTATGAAAGGAGGAGATATTCAAAGTGTTTAAAAATGTCAACTTGCTGTTTATAGGTTAGTTTCAGTAAGGCAGTCGAAGGAAGCTCTTTCTGTTAAATTAAACAGGTACGCTCAGATGAACTGTTTCAAAAAAGCAGTTTGCTTCTGTTTCACACCCCGTCGCTAGGTGTGACTAGCATAGCTGTTGCAGGAAGCTGTTTCTGTTAAATTAAGCAAGTACCCTCAGATAAACTGTTTCAAAAAAGCAGACTGCTTCTGCTTCGCAACCCACCGCTAGGTAGGGCTAGCATAGCTATTTCTGTTTCAAACAATTATCAACTGTTTCAAAAAAGCAGATTGCTTCTGTTTCACATCCCTCCGCTAGGTGTGGGTGACTAGCAAAGCTGTTGCAAGAAGCTGTTTCTGTTAAATTAAACATTGTAATGTCACTGTTGAATTAAACAGGTTCGTTCTGTTTCCTTCTGTTGCCGTTGGTAGCGTCCTCCCCACCCACTTATCTCCTACTGTATCTGTTCAATTTTGATCGAAACAGTTAACTGTATCTGTTTAATGAAAGAAACTGTTTCAAATAAACAGATTGTTAAAAAACATCCCACCACTAATATAAAACCTTAAATCAGCTTCCATTTCGTTTCAAAATGGTGGATGGTAATGTCAAGTGCCCAGGGCCATCCTGAGGTGACCTGTGACTTGCATGCCAAAAAGTGGCATGCTTTAAAGATTCTGATAATGATATCTTTGATTCTGAAAATGCTTCAACATTCCTAATCCCATTACATTAACTACAATTTTTTTTTTTTTTTTTTTTGAACAGGCCACAAACGTGACTTTAATATTAAAAGAAGATAATGAAATAAGATATATTCAAGTGATAGTTAAATATATTACTAAATAAGTATTTTACAAACATTAGTATATTAGTAATTTTCAAAATAATATCATAGTATAAGAAAAACATACCCTTTTCCCCATGCAGCATATTTATTCTCTCTCTCTGTAACTCTAGCAGACTTATTCACTGCTTCTTCTTTTTCCTTATCAATATCTCTTATCTTTCCTGTTTTTTTATCTCTCTTTATAACAGCCGCAGCTTTTCCAGAAACACTAGCTTTCATCTAGGCATAACAAAAATTTGTAGGAAAAATTAATAAAAATTTATTTTTACACATATATATTTTACTTACAAGCATTTTTACCTAATATTTTCCACAAATAAATTATATAAATTTAAATCTATGCTGCCTTTAACTGATCTCAAATAATAAAATACATTCGTTGGGGCATACATACATTAGTTTTTTTATTAAGTAACAAAAAATAACCTTTTTAAATAAGGCATTCTCTTGTTCCTTTAACTTCCTCAGTTCTTCTTTCAAATTTTTGGCATCTTGTAAGCCTGCTTTCTTCCCATCAAGAGTTTTATCTGCCCTGAAAATTAAAATGCAATCAGAGAGTAACAATAATGTCAATTATTTTTAAAAGTTATGATATTAAAATATAATTTCAACATGGTAACATTACAGAAATATGAACCAACTTACCTATTTTCATCAGCTATTTGATTATTTTTTTCATGAAATGAACGAGATGAATTCTTGGGATGTCTAAAAAAGGATCAAAATATATAATAAGGTGGTAATTGGAATTCACTAAGGCTGATTTTTTTTTTTTTTTTTTAACTATATATTAATAGGTTAAACCTTTTACTGTTTGATACATGTAGAGTCAACTCTCAATAAAGTATATCACAAATCCCTTCGGTATATGCGAAAGTTTTAGTAGAAACTAGTTATGGATAATAGAGCTTAGTTTTTGAGCATTATAAGTTATAAAAGTAAAATTGATATTTGAGATGCGGAGAGAAGACAATTTGAGATACAAAGATACATGTATATATTTCAATACAAACTCAGTCTTGAGATGCCAAATTCAAGTTTCTCCTTACTCTGTATAGAGTACAATATCTAACCCTGGCATAATCCAATATTTATCCCTTCACATAATCCAATGTTTATCATTGGTATTGAGTATTAGTAAGTCAGCAGATGCTGAATGAGAGAGAGATAATCTGTCACTTTGTATTTTAGATGGTTATATTACAATGTAAACATCTTAGGCCCAGATTAGACATTGAGAGTTTTCTTCGCAAGGCAGTTTTGCAAATCAAAACTTGAAAGGTGTAGGCCATTTTCAACCACCTCCACTTGATTACATAGGCTGCCTCACCCTCCTCCGTGCATTAGTTGATTAACTACCCACATCAAAAGCGATTCGCACCAAATACTCAAGTTGAATGGATTGAAAAAGAAACCAGAGCGAGACAATTCGTTTGTACCATAAGGATAATTTTTGAATTAGTGAGAGTTTTGTTGACTGCAGAATTTTAAGAAGAAGTTGGTCAAGGGTGCGGTCAATGAAGAGCACACTAATAAGTGCAACTTATTTTATTGAGTGCCAATGTTTCAGTCTACGTTTTAGCCCTTTATAAGTTTTAAGTTAAGACCTTAAAGTAATGTAAAAGACAATGGTGTTAAAAATGCTGACAAGTGACTAATGAAAATAAAAATAATGCTAAAAATTAATTGAAATTAAAATTAAAATAATGCAAAAAGAAAGAGAGTAAGGTTAAAAATTCTACGTAGATATAATAAAATACATGGAAAAATGTAAGTAAAAAAAAATGTATATATAAATAACTAAATAAAATAAAGGTGTAAAATATAAAGGTATGGAAGGTATCATATGTGGGAAAGAAAGAAAAATAAGGAAAGAAAGGAGGAGGAAGAGGAAAGGATAAAAAATACTTAATAATTACATACTATAAAGATATAAAGCTAGCTGAATCGAAATACAGTTCTGGGTATTAGATAAAGGGTAACCAGTTAGTTGGCAGCATAGTTTAGCCACCTGTTTTTCTGATTCCCAGAACTGTATTTTGATTCAGTTACCTGGTGCTCAACTGTGAACTTCTCTATTGCCTAATTATTAAGTATTTTTCTTCTTTCCTCTTCCTCCTTGTTTCTATAATTATTATTCTTTGCTGGCACTTCAAAAACAACAGGAATGTCAAATTAGGATGTGAGTAGTTTTCCACCTTGAAAACGAAGAACAACCAAATTCAACTTCTGGTAGAAAGTAATTGGCAATGATGGCCTATATTTTGAAGAATAATTTTAATGTGTAGATTTTATAATGAAATTTAAATACAACTCATTCTATGCACAAAGACTTTTGTAACAACCTAGTATAAGGATATTTTTCTTTAATAGTCATTTCTGTGTTATTGTCATCTTTTATCAATTTTATTGGTATTGTCTCTGTTGTTATCAGTACTGTTCTCTTGTTTTTTCTTAGCCCTGATGATGACCTAAAACTTAGGTCGAAACATAGGCACCCAATAAAATAAGTTACACAGTAGTGTGCTCTTCATTAACCGCACCACCCGACCAACTTCTTAAGATAATTTTTGTATAATTATAATTAATAATAATTATTATTTAAAAATTATTCTTTATTATATTATCCTATCTCTCACAGTCGTAGCTCTTCCCCTAAAGGTGTCCATTTTAACTATTTTTGGACCAACCATTGACTCTAGTGACTCAAAATCTTCCTGTCATACTCTAAAAAATTTTTTTTTCGTCAATATTTTCATGTCCTGCATCAGTGTGACGTACTGGAATCGTCAACAAAAAAATTCTCAAGCAGCATTTATGTTGCTTCTCGATTTTTATTTTAACTACCAACACAGTTATAATTGCAACTGCTCTAGCATGGTGAGGAACAATTGCTAACGGAGTGATTCTCTCGAAATAATTGGCCGGTCACCCATTACTTACGTTGACTTGATCATCAAACATTCTTGGATTACTTTATGCCTGGCTCATGAGGAAAATTCATTATTGAAATTCGCAAGAAAAACTTCCACTGTCTAAACCCAGCTTTAAGTCTGATACTAAATGACACTGATATAATTGATTCATGCATAAAGCATGTACAATTTACTATTATGTAGGAATTACCTCCTGTCATTTCTCTCAGGATTGGTTTTTGAAGATGAAAAATCAGAATCAGCTCCTCTCCTAATTAACAGAAGTTAATACAATTAATAACGGGAAACTATTCAAAAATGAAAATGAAATCACTGTTCCATCAGATGAACAATAAATAATTCATACCTCTTTACTCTCTCTTTATTCCTGTTTTTCCTGGGAGGGGAAAGATCGGAATCACTTCCTTCTCTAAAATATAAAAGTATTAAGGTTATAATAGTAGAGCTATTGCATCAAACAATGTAACTAAAAATCATAACTTAGTAAAAATCAGCAATAAATAAGAACTGCATACCTTCTACCTTTTTCTTCATATTTAATTTTCCTAGGAGGCGAGAGATCAGAATCACTACCGTTCCTATCAAAAAAGACAAAAACAAATAACAAGTTTTTAAATTGGATTAAAATTATACAAATGAAAATATTTCCTATCGTATAGTAATTATTTATTTTTATGTCTTTAAATTTATTTTTTCTAGGAGGTGAAAGATCGTAATTACTTTGCTTCCTACAGATTTATAAGACAAGTCAGTATAAAAACATAATAAAGAAAAATAGCTCAGATGAAAATCATTAATTTATTAGAAGAAACCATGAAAAAAATTTCAAAGGAGATGATGGTCAGGAGCACCATTGTTTTTTATTTCATATATTTTTTCATCATCGTTTCAAACCACATTTTTTTCAAACAATAATGAAGCTCAGAATGATGCGAAAACTAGTTTTTACTGTAACTTTGCAAACAAAATTTGAAATGCAGATATCCAATCCAGATTTTTGCTTTAATGACCAAATAAATATCTCCAATAGTCCAATCTTAAATTTTTTCCCATCTATAACAGAAAAAATAATTACTCACCGGAATTACTGGAAAAACACCGACCCTTAAACCGTTTACCTATAAAGACTCCATCTTTCTTTCACTGCTAGTTCAGTGTGAGAACAAACCAGTACAAACTTTTCTATTTGATATAATCCATTTAAACCTTGGCGAGTAACAACATGCATTTAATTTCTTGTCTTAATTAAATTCATAATTCATAAATGTTTTATAATACTGATTTATAATAGATCTAATTTAATGTGTATAATAATAACAAACTGTGTTTTTAATTGCTTAATTTTGAATTTTTGTGTTTTTAGAACTGAAGATGAATGTATAACATTCGAAACTAGTTTTCAATAAAAACCAAAGTATAGAAGTAGCAAATAATTTATCAAACTCTAATTAGATTGATCTTTCTATACCATCCTGCGTATGACAACTCATTTAAAATTTAATTTAATAAAAAATAAAAATCCTGACTATGGAAATAACTTTTGTATCTTTATAAATTTTAACTTGCATATCTACTTAAGCGCATTGATGGGTTGTTAGTGAAGTTGACGCCAATGAATATTGAAACTTGGCATTGTAGTCAGGTGCCTTCAATACCCAAACTGGCTATTTATAATTTATTACTATGTAATAATGAGCTTACAAATGATATAATAAGAAACATTAGCAAAAAACCAAAAATACTCAGTGTCTTGAGCTCTCAATTTTCGAAACATTCACAGAAATTCATTGGGCAATTTGAGCCATCAAAATTAAAAATCGGTCCTGTAGTTTCCATAAAAAATCATTAGATACACTCAAACGGACAGATTAAATACATTCGATAAAAATTTCTTCAGCATTTTGAGCTCAAACTGTTTCAAAACATTCACCGGATCAGTATGAATAATTTGAGCCATTAAACTTAAAAATCAGTTTAGCTGTTGGCTCAAAAATTCGTTAGATACATACTAACAGTCAAGCTTACCCTCCTCGAGGTTTCACCGTAGTTGGGTAAAAATAAAATGATTTAAGAAACAATGAATCAAAAACAATTAAAAATCAGTAAAGCATAAATATTACATACCTCTTGGCTTTGGTTTCATATCTATTTTTCCTCGGAGGCGAGAGATCCGAATCACTTCCTTTTCTATCAAAACAAGACATATGGCTTAAACAAAATTAAAAACCATCGATTATATTAACCCTTTAACTGCTAGACAGTATATGCCGGTGCAAGCAAACGTGCCCCCTTTGCTAAAGACGATATATGCCGTCCTGCATCGAAATTTTTGGTCTTGGTTTTTCTGGGCGGTTTTTTATTCCTGCCGACGCCCGGCATTCAACTCCTCAGAATTTTATCCAAATTCTAAGTTAATACAGCCATTGAAAAGCAGAATTTCTGACCTCTAACCCGCACCAATCACTTTGATAATATATGCCTCCGGAAGGGAGAAAAGGTATCCTAAAATAAAAAAAACTCATCAAACGTTTTATTTTTTATCTCTGGTTCTAACTTGTTTACGGAGATCGGGTTAGTGCCATCTCGTGTAGTTTATATAGCCCTATAAGTTTCCCAATTATATCTCCCAAGTTTCGTGTAAATCGGTGGAGTCGTTTTGAAGTTATAGCAATTTATATTATTTTTAAACAAAAATCGAAGGCACGGAGTTGAAAATTTTGAGTAAAAAAAATGTATTTTTCGATTGCTATGGAAATTCGTACCTGAGGGTATTTCGGGATGCGAAAAACGAATATCAACTTTGTTTCTCTATAAAAAAATATTTTACCCTATAATAAATATTGTTACATTGCACAGTGGTCTGAACTCTTCTATCAGTTCGAAGTTGCGGTACTGATTGTGATTTAATTTTTTTAGATTCTAATTTATATGATAGTAAACGGATAATTTTATGTATTTTAATCAAGATGGATAATAATAATGGCATTTATTTAACTAATTTTTATAGAAAATTAAATTGTTAAAATAAGTTTATGACATTAATTATTAAACTTTCTATTAATCATGAACTTTAAATTATGAAGATCAGTTGAAAAAAATTAAAATCCATAACAGTGGTAAAATTACGTAGAAAAAGCAACGAGAGAAAAGAAGGGAGAATTTGGGTGGAATCGGCTATGTTCGCCATTCACCAAGAAGAAGAATCTCCTCAAAAGAGGAACAACAAATTTGATTGGAAAAAGAAGGATTTAGAACCAAAAATGTATCCATTTATTGGCCAAGATAAAGCTGGTTGCCAAAGAAATATTCCTCAAAATACGACTATTTTGGAATTTTTCGAAATATTTTTTTCTCTAGAAGGTATAAAGTATATCGTTGAAGAGACAAATAATTTTTTCATGTTTATAAAATCAAAACAAGAATTTCAACTCATTTCCGATTGCAGAAATGGAAAGACGTCGATGAGAGTGAAATTATGTTTTTTTTTTGGCTGTTACTCTATTGATGCCGCACAACATGAAGAAATCATACAGCAATAATTGGTCCAAAGATCTGTTATTATATTCCCCAATTTTTGGACAAATAATTTCTAGAGACAGATATTTTATGATATTACGAATGCTGCATTTTTCAAACAATAGCAATCAAATCAGGGAAGGAAATAAGTTGTTCAAAATAATACCATTTGTTGATATGATTAGGAAAGCCTTCAAAGAATCATTTTCTCCTTTCAAAAATGTGTGCATCGATGAAAGCCGCCTCTTACTGTTCAAAGGAAATTTATTTTTTAAACAATTTATTCCTTCTAAAAGGGCAAGATTCGGAATTAAAACTTACGTTTTGTGTGACTCCGAGACAGGATATGTGATTGATTTCATTGTGTACACCAGAGCGAAATCAGATATCTTTGCGCATAATATTGAAAACATTGGCAAGTCAGGCAAAATTGTGTTGACACTCCTGGGGCCATATTTGAAAAATGGGCATACTATATATGTTGACAACTGGTATACCAGCCCAGCACTATTTTGCTGGTTACACGATATGACAACCAATGCATGTGGAACGGTAAGAAGAACAAGAAAAGACATGCCGAAAATGGAGGCGTGCCTAAAAAAAGGAAACATTGAATTTAGGTCGACAGGCACAATGTTAGTTCTGAAGTGATCAGATCGACAGGAGGTTTGGATGTTATCCACTGCACACACACAATTCAGATATCATTTCAACAGGAAAAAAAGATTACAAAACTGGAGAAATGATAAAAAAGCCAAAATGTGTAGTAGATAACAATCAAAATATGGGAGGTGTGGATAGAGTGGATATGATTCTAAACTCAATAGAATCTGTCAGAAAAACTGTAATGTTCACACACATTGCACAAGATTGTAACTGGACAAAACCTGACAATGGAGAAGTTCCATTTATCTCTCATAAGAGAAATGTTGGAAAAAATCCATAGGGAAAGAAAGAAATCTGGGAGAAGAAGAAGATCAAGTGAAAATTTACCCCTACGACTGACAGAGAGATATTTTCCCAGCCTCGCCGTTTCCGAAGGTATGTCAAAAAAACAATTGTACCGAAAATGTGCCGTTTGTTCAAAGAAAACCATTCGGTGAAAACAATACAAAAGTTGAATGTCGACATTGTAATGCTGGTCTTTGTATAAACAAATGCTTTGAAGATTTTCATACAAAATTAAATTATTAAGCAATAAGTTTTAGTATTAAAAAAAAAAAAGTTTTAACCCCGCCAGTGTCGGTCCACAGCCTGAATCAAAAAGGAGGATGGAAACAATAAAATACGTTAACTGATAGTAAAGGGGTGTAATGAAGGATAGAATGCAGGTAAAAAGTATGTAGCATAGGCCGGTAGGCAGGAGCCGGCCTACTTAGCGCTGTGATACACGTAAATCTCTTCGCTCGCAGCAGTTAAAGGGTTAATATTATACACAAGTAAACATATCCTACCTCTTTGCTTTGTCTTCATATTTATTTTTCCTAGGAGGGGAGAGATCAGAATCACTTCCTTTCCTATAAACAAAATCATTAAACATAACATAATAGCATAAAACAAACAACAAAAAATTATTTATTTGACTAGAATTAAATACAAATAAATATTTCATACCTTTTTGCTCTGTCTACATACTTATTTTTCCTAGGAGAGATATTGGAATCGCTTCCTTTCCTATGGTAAAAATCACAATAAAAATAGTATAATAGCATAAAACAAACAACTCATTTTTTTAATTAAATTAGAATAAAATACAAATAACTATTTTCTACTTTTTTGCTCTGTCTACATATTTATTTTTTCTAGGGGGTGAGAGCTCGCGATCACTGCTTTTCCTATGGAAAGAAAAAATCCAATAAAAATAGTATAAAACCAACTAAAAATTATTTATTAAATAGAAATAAATATTTCCTACCTTTTTGTTCTGTCTTCATAATTATTTTTCCTAGGAGGGGAATCACTTCCTTTCCTGTGGAAAAAAACAAAAGAATAAAAATAGTATAATAGCAAAAAAATTAAAACTATTCATTAAATTAAAATTATTTACAAATAAATGCATATTTCCTACTCCTACATTTTTGCTCTCTCATCATATTTATTTTTCCTAGGGGGTGAGACATCAGAATCACTTCCTCCAGATGGAATCTCTACGGAAATGGTAAAATATATGGGAGCAAAAGGAGTGGAAATGCTTCAACACTAACTGAACCTGATATGGAAGAGAAAGGAAATTCCAAAAGAATAGGAGGTGTCAGTTATAGTTCCCATTTTTAAAAAAGGTGACAATAGGATGTGTAAAAATCATCGAGGCATCTCCCTTCTTAGCGTACCAGGCAAGATTTAGTCCAGAATCCAAGAAAGGCGGCTTAGGACAATTGTGGAACCAATGCTGGGTGAGGAGCAATATGGCTTTAGAAGTAACAGAAGCAAGCAGTACCTCATTTTCGTAATGGGGCAGATATCCGAGAAGGTAACAGAGAAGGATAAAGAAGTCTATTCCTGCTTCATAGACTTAATAAAGACATTTGGTAGAATTCAAAAGCAGGACCTAACAAATGCTCTAGAAAAAAAAGGAATTGGAATAGAACTGAGAAAAGTAATTTTGAGTTTGTATAGGGAACAGAGAAATGGTTTCAGAACACGCAACTACACATCAAACCTGACCACTCAAGGTAATAGACAGGGATGCAGCCTCAGCCCATTGCTTTTCATAATAGTATTGGATTCTACTCTTAGAAGAGCACAGATGAAAATTAGGCCTTACCACCGGGACTACAGAAACCTCGGGCCCATATTCTTCATGCTGTTGGCTTTTGCCGATGATCTCGTTACACTCGGTAATAAATGTAGCAACCTCCAGTTTAACCTTAGAGTCCTCCAGGAGGAACTAAAGAAAATCAACATGGAAATAAATGTTAATAAAGCAAAAATTATGAGAATAGGAAGGAGAGCAGAACGAGGAGATAGAATAGTCCGCTTAAATGGTGTTCCTCTGGAACAAGTCATAGACTTTAAATATCTCGGTGCCCATTTAAATGAGTACAGATGGATAGATAGAGAGATTCAAGAACATATAAAATGTGCAGGAAGGTGCTTCAATGCCCTTAAACAAGATTTTATTGGAAAGCGAGACGTTAAAAAGGATGCAAAGAAGACATTCTTTAAAAACAGCTTTCTCACAATCCTAACATACTCAAGCGAATCTTGGAACCTTACCAGCAAACATAAGAGTCAACTCTAGGCTATGGAAATAAGAAATCTCAGAAAAGTTGAGGGGAAAACAAGAAGGGATCAGGTAAGGAACGTGACTATAAGAGCTAATCTGGGCATATGACCAGCAGCAGACATCATTGAGGAACACAGGATGAGATGGTTCGAGCATGTTTCCCATATGTCTGGGTTTCATATAGTCAGAACTACATATGAGACCAACGTGGAGGGTAGAAGACCTTGGGGAAGACTCAGGAGAACCAGGGAAAAGTGTTAAAGAGGCCTTTGACTGCAGAAACTTAGACTGGACGAAGAGAAGATTGTTGGTTTGTGAGAGAGAAAATTGGATCAAGCTCTATAAGCGGGCTTCTCACACTATTTAAGCAGTAAGCGATTATGTATGTATAAATATTTCCTACCTTTTTGCTCTGTCTTCATAATTATTTTTTCTAGGAGGGGAATCACTTCCTTTTCTGTGGAAAAAAACAAAGCAATAAAAATAGTTTAATAGTATACAACAAGCAAGTAATACTATAAATTAAATTAAAATTATATACAAATAAATACATATTTCCTACCTTTTTGCTCTCTTATCATATTTATTTTTCCTAGGGGGTGAGACATCAGAATCACTTCCTCTCCTATAAAAAAAGAAACTCAATCATAATCCATAGTAAATACAGCCCAGAGGAAAAAAATTGAATAAAATAATAATACTAAAACAAATGAATGTTTTTAATTTTGTCCTTGCAAGTTCAATCAAAAGATAAGAATTAATAAATTTTGTGAATATAAGTAAAATCAATTCTTTCAAACATTCTAGGAAGTCTGATAATTAATAAAAAGAAGTACCAATTCCTAGCAAGTACCAATAAAATTTCTTTATTCAGTGTTCAACTTACTCAAATGTCTACAACATCAACGTTTCGGGGATGTTCCCCATCCTCAGGATAATTTTCTTTTAACTAGTGTATAATTATCTACAGTGTATTGTTTAGCCGTAATGGTTACCCTAGAAGTCATCAGCTCATGCTTGAGCTCAGTTATCATGAGCTGGTGACTCCTGATGTAACGATTATGACAAAACAGTACCCTGTACACTAGTTAATAGAAAATTATCTCGAGGATGGGGGAACCTCCCCGAAACATTGATGATGTTGAAGACGTTTGAGATGAACACTAAATAAAGAAATTTTGGATAGTCAGAATGGCAACTTCTTTTTATGGTTAAAATCATTTATGAATCAAACTTAATTGTTTCAAATGACGTAAAATAACAAAAGAAAATTAAAGTTAAGTAATCATTTTTTCATCAAGAAACAAAGAAAAAAGTATATCTTCTCACTTACAAACTTAAGGAAAATATAAACATGCAAGTACTAGTTAAGTTAGGAATGAAATCACATAACATATTGAGCAATATGGAGTATTTTGAAATAATTTTGGACTACCAAATGGGATTAAAGGCTCATCGCTCTGACCCCAGTCATTCTTATGAGACCAAAATGTTTGGCACAAATAATCAGTGAATAATGCTTTTTTTTTGCTTGTAATAGTGCAACTGTTTTCTACACGTCCAAGTGGATTTCTGATGTTTTTGTGAGTATGTGTCTTATTTCAAGCCAAACGATAAAATAACACATTTGGTGTGGAAGGGCCTCAGGTGAAGTCCCTTAGTTTCCTCAGGGACGGACCTAAAAGTGAGGCTCATGCTCCATGGAATACCATTTAGATTTATTTTACTGTCCCTGCTGGGATTATTTTTCAATTCCAGGTAGCAACAGATGGCTTCAGTAGACTTCTAACTTTCAAACAGTAAACTTCATTCTTAAATCGACCATCGCATTCTTTTCTTATTTTTGAATTTCATTTTTAATTTTTGAAAAATATGCACCAATCCGGGAAGTATTCTTACAAAATCCTATCCCCACCAAGAGTATTAATAGTGTTAAGATGTCACTGTAGTAATTGTTGGAATGCGTCTAATGCATCACTGACCAGAGTGGTAAATCGGTATATTTTTTTCTGAAAAATACCTTGTTTTCTCTCAAACAGCTTTGGGACTACACTTTTCAAGATTATGCATATCTGGAGGTATTTCATTGTTCTTTTTCTTTGGTGTTGTAGAAAAGCATACAAATTTCTGTATACAGTTTGTTAAGTTTTTATCTGCAGTGCCCAGTTTTCTCAGGATTTTAATGGTAAATTTTTATAATTTCCTATTTAAATATCCATTTATTAGTATGGGAAATTAAGGAACCAAAAAAGCCTGATGGACTATTTCAAGAAGAACCAGGTCACAATCTGATGATAGGTGAAAAAAAGTGGGGGCTTTAGGAATACTTCTTTAGTTAAAATTCTACAAAGGAAGATGGTAAAGAAATTTTAGTTGAAGGATCCTGTGCCTTATTAATATTTATAACTTTGAAACCTGATTCTACCTCTACGCTGAAAGGTATCAAAGAGGAAGGAAGAGAAGAAGAGAAGAAACCTGATTATTCTAGTTCTATCTCCTATCAGTGTAGTATAATGCATATTTCTAATTACTATACGGTATGATTTTTCTTCCATAAGTTGATAAATATGAAAAGTCTCATATTTCAGTCACTGTTTTCCAGTAGATGTCCAGTGTAATTGGGCAAGTGGTGGTTCGATCAATCCACAATTCACAGCATCCTATTCTTGATAATAACTTTTGACATAATTCTTTGAAATTGCCCACAGAATTAAGGTGAATAGATGATACTTTCAATCCAGTATATTCGATTTACAGGATGTTTTCATTATTTGTGGATTAACTTATTCGAAGAGGAGTACAATGTTTTAAAATAAAATTAAATTAATTGTGAATTTAAAATTTTTAAATCCATTTAAATAAAAATATAAATCTATCTGCATCCAAAATATAGAATATTACCTCTTTTCAATTCATTCATAATTACTCTTTCTAGTTCGAGAAAAATAATGTTCAAAATCACGCACCCTACTTAAAATAATAATTATTAATGGTTAGGAAAATAAAATAAAATAAATCACAAAATCAAAACAAAAGGAAAATGCATTAATATACCTCTTTGATTTTTCTTCATACCTACTTCTTCTAGAAGAAGCATCAGAATCATACATTCCTTTATTTCTAAAAATAAAAAAGTAAATATACATTATAAACATCTATCAAGCATAAATATAATAATAATATTATATTTAAATAATAATCTCTTAAGGTACATTTAGACGACCGGACCAGACCAGACCAGACTGGAGAAAACGGGTCGTGTAAATGCTCACACACTACCAGATATGGGCGTGGCTACTTAGCCGTTCAACTAACCACTCCCATATCTGGTAGTGTGTGAGCGTTTACACGACCCGTTTTCTCCGGTCTGGTCTGGTCCGGTCGTCTAAATGCACCTTTAAATAGTTTTTCCTAATTAATTATTCCACAAAAAAGTCGTTGACTGAAAAATTATTGTTTTTCTGAGAAATTATTTAGAGTTTCAACTGCATTTTTATAAATTATAATTATATTTTTGTTATTATGGGTATAAGTTTGAGATAAATAAATCTGTAAAAAATAAACTTAAAATAAAAAAGGAAAAAAGAAGAAATTTTTCATAAATTCACATATAAAAAAAAAAAACTTTGGATTTTCTATAAGGAAATAAAATTTTAATCGCAGATATTGAAGGTTTAAACTCCTGAACTCCTATTGCTTAACTAACAGCTTGAAGCTTTCTAAGCATGCTTTTAATTATGATAGAACATTCTTAAATTATCGTGAAAATATTAATAGTTGAAATCTTAAATTTTTTTTTGCCAAATCAAATTTTTCTGAAGTTTTGGTGGTAGTATCAGCCGTCCAGCAAGATGGACAGAAAAGCCTCTATACTATCATAAAGGTGAGTCCTACCGGCAGAACTTCGTGTCTTTTCGGATGGAAGGATATTGTACATTCTATCAATAAGGTTTGCAACAACAAAAAAGGAAAGATTTCCTACCAAGTTTATTCCAAATATGTTCTATTTAAGTCAGGGCTATAAACTGGTCATTTTCTCTCATCTCTCAACTCTTAATTTCTGTATGATTATGATGTTGCAAAAAACAGCTGGCAAAGTGCCATCGAGTATAATCATATCTAAAGATAAAAGTAACTTTAAGAAGTAATTCAAAAGAAATAACATGTTGATAATGGATTTCTGCAAATCTGCACTTCAAGAAGGTATGCTGAAAAATGGAGCTTTGTTCTTGCTTCTATAGATATTTCGTATCATTGTAAACAAAAACAAAGCAAAAGATGGCTTTTGTGGCGCAATCTATTCTGACTCCGGGTCATGCTGAGCTGTATTATATCAGGCTATTAAGGGCTCTGTTACACCATCTTTAAAAGTTTGAAACGTTCAAAAAGTGGATATTACCATTTCAAAGCTATGAAAATTTTTAGGAATAAGTTTTATTGAAAATATCAAATTAAACTTATCTATTATTAAATTCAACATCCAGCATTTAAAAAAAAAATAATAAGTAAAATAACTCGATTGAACTATTAATTTTTTTTCTATTATCTTCAGGAAAGATTAAAAGAATAATTAATGATACAAAACCTTAAACAATATTCAAAGATTAACATCCACTTATAAATAACACAAATTTAAGTTTAAACATTCATTTATTCTCACTAAAAAACAACACATGTAGATATTAGAAAATAAGAAACATTAAGAAAATTAGAATAAAAAAAAAAATTAAATAAAATATACCTTTTAGGTGGCTGGAAGGTATCCTTTGAATGGCTTGTTTTATTTTTAAGTGATGAGGATGAATCATTATGCTTTGAATGTCTGAAATTAAATGATTCTAAATGAGCACATTTATCATAAGAATATTGAATTGAAAAGTTTGACTTTGAATGGGTCTACAAACTTTATCTATTTATAACAATAAGATGCCTTTATTAATTTATAACAATCAGATGCCTCACAATTAGTGGTAAACAAGCAGGCACGGAATACCTCCAGAATCATAATAATGTGGAAAAAAATTTCAATTAAGCCCTTCAGCTAGCCATAAGGTTCTACCTACAAGAGAACAACATGCCGTGTAAAAGATATAATCCTAAAAGGTCATTAAAAAAAGATCTTCTGAAGCTGTATCGGGAAGAGTCTATTTTTAAAGAAAACATGAGTGTTTTAAGATATACTCCCCATAACCTGAAGAGAAAGACAGCGTGTTGATGCTGTCATTGTTAATGTCAACATAAGTTCAACTCCAGAAATATCAGAAGCTAGTGGCTGAACTGAAGCAGCTATGCAACATAGTAGTAACATAAATCTTAATATCAAGCAATTGGTAGATTCTAAAGTCAATAGTAGCAGGCAGGATTTGTCTGAGGAGTCTTGCATCTTACTATGCTAAAGGAGTCCCAACATAAAGTCCTCTTGGACATAATAGGTCAGTCAATCTAAACCTTTCGGGCACTGCGGTTGGAAATAAATGCTGGAAATGGCGGACATTACGCCTCATAATTTTGAACTGCACTCACTTAAAAACAGAACAACAGGCGTAATGTCAAAATTAATATATATATATTTTTTAAAATATATATCTCCAGGAAACATTAGAGGTAACAAAGTTCAAGTTCGTAATCAGTACCCTAAAGCACATAAATGAGCAAATTTTCAGAACTTCTCCAAAGTTTCCACCAAGACCCGTTGCTCAAAGGTTAATTTCGACATTCCACCTCATAATTTCGAATTGCGTTCACTAAAAAACAGAGCAATCAAATTAAAAAATTTTTAGAATCAAAATTGTAGGTATTATTCTTATTTAATTTAGTATAAAATAAATATTTGAATTTATTCGAATAATACATGCTTTTCAAAGTAAATAAAAAGAAAAAAAATTTGTTTGCTTTTTTTATATTTTCAGGAAAAATTTGAGGTAACAAAGTTAAAATTCGTAATCAGTACCCTAAAAAACATAAATAAACAAATTTTCAGAACTTTTCTCCGAGAGCAGTTGCTCAATGATTAATTAAGACATTCCGTCACATAATTTCGAATCGCATTCACTTCAAAATGGAGTGTCCAAATAAAATATCTTTAAAAACAAAATTGTAGGTAATATTCTTGTTTAATTAAGTATAAAATAAATATTTGAATTTATTCAAATAATACATGCTTTTCAAAGTATATCAATAGAAAACAAATTTCAAGAACAAATGAGCCTAACTTTGTCTCAGGTCCTGGAATGTTAATACTTCAAGCAATGTACTTTTATTACAAAAAAATATTTTATTTTAAATAATCATACCTTTTAGAAAAATATTCCTTTTCAGTATTTCTATGTTTCCCCCTCGGAGGAGAAAGATCAGAATCATCATCATTTTTTAAGAGCCTAAATGTAAAGTGAAATCATAAAATAGCATCACCAAATAAAAAAAAACAAGGAACTTATAATTATCTTAATAAAAAGAGCCTATATATTTTCAAAAATATCAGTAACATTAACTTATAAATGTATGCTAGAGACAGAATATTCGATAAGACATTTTTGTGACTGTGAGACTTGTTGAGGGGATTATATTTTTAGGATTGTCTGCTCTTTTGAAGGAAGGAGTTTTGAAGGAAAGCTGCTATATAATATATATATATATGGACCCACATTTATTCAGGAAAAACTGGAAATACACTCTATTTGGGGTTACAAATATCGAGCCATTAGCAATTGAAGCTTATTTCTATGGAGGAGGAAAATCTAGCATAATGAAATTGCATCATAATTGAAGATATCAAAGTAATTAATTAATCTTTAACAAGAATCATTTCCAAATGGGATAGATTTATAATGAAATCGCACAAAATTTAAAATTAAAAACTTTTGATTTTTGTTTTTGTATTTCATATGACTATACAACTTTTATACAACCATTTTATACAACTATTGTATAAAGTAATACATTTTTTATACAAATAAAATTGATCATATTTATTTTATACTATTAATAGTAAATTTTAATAAAACGTTCGTGAACAAACTTCCATGTTAGCTATTTGAACCTCGTATTGTTACAGTCAATTATATTTCCTCTGTAAAATAATAGTAATTTCAAAATACAAATCAAAGTGTCACAGTTACTTACTCAGCAGCTCACCAGCCATCATAGACCTAATATTCTCCCTTCAAAATATAAAATTACATATAATATAAATGTAAGGAGGATTATAAACAGTACCAGTAAAAAGAGTGTGGACATTTTAGGGAAAATACTCGCTTAATATTGGCCTAGAACCTCAGGAAAAATCCCATATACCCTACTTATCCCCGATATTCAGTTTCTTGGCTCATATTGACCAGGCAATTAACAAAGTATTTCATGAATAATAATAGTGAATTTCATGTTATTTTTTTAATGAATGAAATACAAAATAAATACACTACCTCTTTTTATCAGAAAGTTTTGATTTGTCTCCATATTTATTTCTACTCCGAGGTGGAGAAAGGTCAGAATCACTATCTCCTGAACTCCTAAAAAAAATTAAATGGTATATATATATATATATATATATATATATATATAATATATATATACATATATATATCAATATATTGTTTATATTTTGGAATAAAAAGCATAATTGCTTAAAAAATTGCTTTGAAAATAATTATTATAGTGATACAGAAAAGGTTATCTATAATTCTTATTTTCTTTTTTTTTCTGGGGCTAATGAAATTTTTTGTAACAATTTGCAAGACATCACACAAGATAGATTCTGAGGCTGAGTGACCCACCGGTGTGTCACACACATTTGCTTCTAGGCCGAAGCGACCAACAGGTGGGTCGTCATACTTCTCACATAAAAATGCTTCTCAATTCATCATGAATGAAAAAAATTGATTCTATAAGTGAAAACCAAAAATAGTCCTAAAATTTCAAGTTTTTTTGGCCGCCATTTTCAGGTAACATGATCCGGCTGGCAGACTCTTATTTTTTTAATGTCAATACTACAGGGATTCAAAAAATTGCTATCAAAGTTTTCTTCAGATAATAACCTTTTTTTTTTTTCTTGGTTTATAAAATCAAACAACCAATGATAAGAGGTTTAGACAACTATAGTTTAAACTGTGTTTGTACAATACAAGAACAATTTAAGTTTAAAAATATTAACTTATCAAAAACTCACATAACTATTAAAATAATTAATAATGACTAGTAAATTGACAACCATACATAATTGACAATATTTTTAACATGACAGCCATCATGACTAATGGTTACTTAATTAATTCTTTAGAATCTGAAGTCACAAATGCTAATTTGATCGCTATGTTTTTGCTCCAGGTCCTCCAGGAACCCACCGACGGGTCGCTGTGTTTTTAATCCAGGGCTGGATTAAACAAAAAAATACTTCTCGTTACCTCAAAGCCTTTTGAAATGAATTCATTGACAAAGTATATTCTCTAGAGACCCTAATCTGTGAGAATCATTTACTCAGAATTTTTTCTCTAGAAAGAATTTTTATATCAATATATTTTTTATATTTTGGAATAAGAAAGCATAATTGCAGAAAATAATTATTATAGTGATACAGAAAAGGTTATCTATAATTCTTATCTTCTTTTTTTCTTCTGGGGCTGATGAAATTTTTTGTAACAATTTGCGACAGACATCACACAAGATAGATTCTGAGGCTGAGTGACCCACCGGTGGGACACACACATTTGCTTCTAGACCGAAGTGACCAACAGGTGGGTCGTCATACTTTTCACATAAAAATGCTTCTCAATTCATCATGAATGAAAAAAATTGATTGACAAGGTATATTTTCCCTTATGGTATGGAGACCCTTATGGATCAGGACCATCATTCCTACCAACCAATAACAAAAATTATTTGCATAGTTCTTAGAAACATTCGAAACACATTGTAAGTTCATTAGGACATGAACAGAAAATGAAGCCTTTTTTGTCAGCTGCTTTTTTTCTGAGGCTTATGAAATATTTCTTAATAATTTGTGCCAGATGTGAATCATGAATGTTGGACTCTGAAGCTGACCTATTCACAAGTGGGTCGCTCACATTAGCTTCTAGGCCGAAACGACCCACCTGTGGGTCGCTCACGGTTTTCACAGAAAAAAACTTTATTAGATCATTATTCTATTGCATAAGATCAAATACTAGTCTTTATTCTAAAAAAGTCGATCCGGCCCCAACAATCGATTTTATCAGACCCAGCTGTTGAGTTGATACGTGAGCTCCGTACTGAAGTTGTTACTACTAATATCTATGATTAACAGTAATAAATAAAAAGATTTAAATATCTATTTACCTTTCATTGTGTGAGGTATTTTGACCTGGATATTTTCTTTTGCCCGATGAAGAAGATACACCACCCTCTGTTTCCATAAAACTGTCTTCATTATTGGATAGCCCGTTAGACATGGAATGTTCATTAGGTATAAAATCCAGCCCCCCAGGGTCTCCCACTGGTTTCCATTTACTCTTATCCCCATAGCTTTCTTTGGCTTTAATTTCTGGTGGTCTCTCATCAATAATACCAGCAATCTGAGGAGCTTCATCACCTAAATAGTCAAGATTATATTCCTCATCTTCCACAGATGCTACATTTGGTAAGCCAAGGTCATCATCAATAATGATAGAGCTGAAATATTTGAAGTTTAAAAATATTGACTTGGACTAAAAAAAAATTTATCAAAAAAAGATAAAAGGACAACTACTTGCCGTTTAAGATGACTAGATGAAGAAATTTTTACTTTCTTTTTCTTTTTTTCTCCTTTATCTTTAGACAGGTATCTCTTCAAATATTCTTTTTGGGACATTTCAGGCTTCGGAGGAGGATTTGTAACAATGGACATGGTCATAAACAAACAATAAAAGTAACCCTCTTGTAACCTACGAAAAATACATATGAAACAAAGAAGTACATAGTAGAATAGAATACAAAGTTGTAAAATTCGGCTATACCTAATGCTTAAAAATCCTAAAATAGTCCAGGTTTGCCTTTGTGTAACTGGACGGCAATATAGGACGCTGAAATCAGAAGTGATCCATGAAAAGGAGGGCTGTTACCTCTACTAGACAAGGAAATTATTGAAATCGGGTCAAAATTTCGATGTGCAGTTTTAAACGGATTAATGCGCTTCAGAGCATCCTGAATCCAAAAACTTTAGTTTACTATTTCATTACGTGTTTTCAGAAATCGGTCTGTATGTGTGTGTGTCTTTGACACGATTATCAGTAGGCTTCTGCCTTTTAACCGGTAAGGACGTATTGATGTATGCTCCTGGTCGATCTGGTTTAAGATTGGGAGTAAATATTTTAAGTAGGCTAAACAGTTAATAAACTGTAGTATATATGCGAAATTTGGAACCAATATATCCAAAGATGAGTAAGATATTTCTGGATAAAGCACAGGAGTCATAGTTTGTAGTGCCACTGAGCGTTGTAGACTAGTACCTGCCCAGCTAGATTAAGAAACCACGTCATGATATGAGTATGTAGGTCAAGTGGGTTCGAAGGACTGGAGTGGCGGGGAAACTGCGAAAAACAGTGAAAGGGAGTTTCCGTAGATACCTGAATGACATTTGGAATCAAGTGATCCAAAGATTGCCGATATATCTGCGGATTGAGGACAGAATCTGTAGCTCAAATCTACAACGTGGCTTCAACGAGATCAGCCGATTGAGCTAGCCGAACGCGAGTGGGCTTGTTTGATAAATATCAAGGAACAGAACAAAAGGGTGGGTAAAAATACATAGTTTGGCCCGCCAGGTGGGTAGATATAGAATTTTAAAATATTGGTGGAAAATCGAAGATACAATCTGTACGGTAACAGAGTCGTTTAAACGAGGCCAGCTTATTTTTAACTAGCCGAACAGGAGTGGACTCTTCATAGATTTCGGAGAACTGAAGAAAATGATGAGTTAGCCATATGGTTTGGCCAGCCACGTTGGTAGATTAGAATTTTCAAATATTAGTGGAAAATCAGAGATAGAGTTCGAACGGGTACCGAGTCTAGCCGAGCATACTCAATTTCTGATTGGCTAGAGTAGTGGTGATTCTAGTGACTTACAGAGGACTATGAGCAGCCCAGGAAAGAGGCAAAGGGGCAGAAGAGGATGTTCTCTGACATCCCCAATGGAGGATAGCCCGGTGACCAAACGGTTACCTGTCCAGGCTGAAAAACACGGAAAGGAAAGGGCCCAAGCTAGTCCAACGAGTACATTCGCTGCAATCCATATCGTCAACTGGAAACTAGAAAGACAGTTCTATGCGATCAAAAACCTAAGTGAGGTTGATCAGGGAGTCCTGAGGCACATCCTTTCAAAGACGCTTCAGCTGGATGCAAATCATGAAAAAGCCTTTAATGCACTGAAGGCTGAGAAAGAGAGAGCAGAAGGGCCCCTGATAAGCCCAGAGGCCGTGAGTTTACTTGGCGAGGAAATAGGAAATGGAGAAGCTAAGGGCCCAAAAGTAGACCAAGAGACAATGGTGACGATAATAGCCGACGTTCATCAGGCTAAAGAAAGGTTCGAGAAGCAGCTCGGGAAGATTAAAAAGATCTGTGATGCAGAACAGCGTCACAGATCAACCTCAAAGCGTTGGCGGAATTCCCTTTCATTGACGCTTTGAGGGTCCAGGACGAGCTGACTAAATCCCTCCTCAGACCTCAAAGTCACCGAGTGACTTACAGGTTAAGGATGTACCAGAGGGAATTCACGAATCCCCGAGAGGGAAGAACGGGTCCTATGGGAAGAACTGATAAAGCCCGAAAACTGATCTCGGGGGATAAAGAGGATGAGAGAGAGGCTGATGTTCGTGAAGACCCAGGCACTAAAAAGGGTGCCAAGAGGAAACATACTTCGGAATCCCCCCAGGAGGGAATCCCGGAGGCCAAGAGGATACCGGGTGTGAAATATAAGGAGTGAGAAATGATAAATGCCTCTAAAACGATTGCTGAAGGAATAATCAAGAGGGAGCAGGACATTAGGACTGATTTTAAAAATCAGGTTTTCAGAATTAAGAAGACAATGAGGGCGCAAGACAATGAGGGCTGAGAAAGAGCTTTTTGGAGATGTGAAGAATAGTCGATAAGATCTTACTGTAAAACAAGGCGACGAAGGTTCAGAAAGAGCAGGCTGATTCACTTTTGCAGAAAGAGCAGAAGCAGGCCATGTCACCGAAATCAATCGCCCGAGCTGTGTCGCACGAAGTGGAGTTCCTTAACGGCATTGAGTGGGGGAGGGGCATCTGGAGCCCTAACGACGACACTCGCTATGATCGATCAGAAAATCGAGAGAGCTCGAGCTATATGAAAAGAGCCTGGTTGAATAAAGATTTGACGCTGACCTCGCCGACCATGACGAGGTACAGGCCCGGCGGTATGATACGAGTTCTGACTGCACAATCATTACCATCAGTATGGGAGAGGAACAGGAAGAGGTGAACCACAGAGAGCCTGACAGGGGATTTGTGAAAAGATCTGCGGACTGGGCGCATTTCTCCGGAACTCTTGAGGGAATACTAGTGGACAGAGAATGGGAGGCGATGGCGGCCAACAGTGATGGACTTAGCATAGATCACAGAGTACAAATACTAATGACCGCAATCACAAAGATCCCCTGCCCTCCGGCGCAGAAAAACAAGAGCGCGCCCAATCTCGTGGTGGACGCATGCACTAACGATGCTAAAGAGAGAGTACCACAACGCCAGATGAAATACCAGGGTTGCAGAGAGGAGGAAGCAAAGGTTGTTCTCCTGGAAGAGAGTGAGCCCAGATACCAGGTCTATAAAAGCGGAGTGCGCCAACAGTAGAAGTCCTGGTACGAGTTTATAATGGAGGAGCCAGTGAAAAATCCATGGGGTATATCATACAGAGTGGCGATGGACAAATTAAAGCCGTCGCAGATGATGGCGGTTATAAGAGTCGGAGATGATCAAGCATCCACCCTGGAGGATACGGGACAATGTATCTGGATTTCACGTACCCCAGGGATGATCTGTCCCAAAACACAAAAGAGGATATGATGATTAACCGTGCCACCGTAATGTTCCGGACCTCCTAATCGTTTCAAGTTTGGCTAATCCACCAATTCTCCAAGCAGTGAGCCACCCGTGACAGTTCGGGTTGACAAGAGGAAACGGGACAGCAGATGCGCTTATGAGAGTACGCAGCGACGCTGAGGCCGGAGAAATACGTGTTGATGAAATTGTACGACATATCTTCTGCCATCGACAGTGTATGGTGGTTTTTCGTACTCCAGCGGCTGCAGGAGTTTGATGCCCCAAGCAACTTGTACTCTCGCGTAAGCTACTATCTCAATGATTTTCCAAATAGTTCAAAACATCCGTTGTATTAAAATATCCAGTTTATCCACTCAAAGGTTTTTTCTCATTGCTTTGGGTTAAAATGTAATACAAAATATGATTGCCATATCTTTGCTAATATCAGCCCGATTAAGATTTTTTTTTTATCATTAGCTTTGTAGAAAATTAAATAATCTTTCAATGGTGCATTTTAAATGTTCTGGGAGATGTATCGTTTTCGAGTTATCATTGAACTAAACCAAGATGAACCGGTTCCCACTGGAACATGTGCAGAATAATTTATAAAACGTGTGTACATAGTTCAATACGCTACATCTCTGCAAATACTGATAATATCGATTTCGATGATTTTTTTATTTTGTTTTGTAGGGAATATAATTATCTTTCGAATTTTATTTGGCCAATTCTACGTATACGTAAAAACTCAAGTTTTGAGGAGGATTGAAAAACATTTTCTCTGGTCAATAGAATAAAAATATAATTAACCAAAGTATGCACATAGATTTTTTTTTCAAAGACTATGGTATAATAATTTCAAAACATTTTATATTTTTTATCGATCTTCATAAATGACCGAGTTATTAGCAAATAAAATTTCCAATCGGCCGTCATTTGGGAACGAAATGGCGGATGATAATGCTGAGTTCCGAGGATTATTCTAGAGTGGCCCTGTAGCTTGGGTGCAAGTTTAAAAAAAAGGTGGCCAAGTAGACTCCGTGAAATGCGGCGGATGGTGTTTTTTTTTTTTGTTTTTTTTGATTCGGTATAGTGATTTCAAAACATTTTATATTATGTATTGATGGTTGACAGTATGGTGAAGTGACCAGATGATTTACAACGGAATGTGGGACTGGCACAAACAAAAAAATATTTATATATATTAAAAAGAAAATGTTCATTTTTTTTTATCAATTATATATAGAGAACCAAAATAGAACAAGATTTATAAAATCTCTATTCGGCCAACTCTCGAGAAAATCGCACCAGTAGTCACGGAGAAAAACCGTGAACGGCGGGTGGACGGATTTTTTATTTTTATTCGATATTGGGATTCTAATTATCTTGAAACGTAAAATCTCAAATATTTTTTTCGGTCGATTACAAAGGTTCATTATTGTAAACAATAAACCAAAGCACAAAACTAGGAGAATCAGACCATGGTTCATATATGTAAACTTATTTATTGCTCTTGAGGTGGAGAATCGGCACCTGAAGTGTCTTGGTTTTATCCTTTACATCTTGCATAAATGAATTGTTTAAGAATATTTGTTATATACTAAAATTCTTTAAATTTTACAAATTTACCATATCTACGCTAATTGTAATACTTTGGGACTTATTGGCTATAAACCTAAATATATACGGAGGGAGTTATTGTTGACCGTATATTTATATTTAAAGGGAGAAATCGTGGGAGCACCTTCCGATCAACTTCTCCCTTTAAATATAAATATATACGGGGGCCATTTTAATAAATTGGTCATTTTAAGCCTACGCACTTCCTAGGACTGGTAGACTTTTCATTATTGGTTTTTTTTTCAGATATTTTTACATAAGAATCCATTAATAAACATCAAATTTTGTAGTCAAATTCTCGATGTGGAACGAGGGTTCAAATGTGGAATGCTTGGTCATTTTACCGTATGCTCTATCAACGAGATGGCTCGGGTGGCGGTCAAAAATATAACAAAATTGCTTTAACTATTTAATAACCTAAATGGCATTAAATAAATAGTTACAACTATATTATTTTATTCTTGACCGCCGTCTGGACCATCTTCCTGATTTTATATTTTTCCTTTATCTTCATAAAGAACCGAATTATAGGCGTGTATAAAATCTCTAATAAAGTCTTTCTCTCTTCAGGAGCTTAGACTAATACATTAACTTTATTAACATTGTATATCAGATTTTCATAATTGTTAACATGGGAGCTTAAAAATGGGAAAATAAACATTAAAGAAACACTCAGATTACATATAGGTATAACAATTTATTTATTTATAAAATTGTGTTAATTCTTTTGAATTAATGATTCACTAATGGACAAACATTTTAATGGTTTATCATGAACAAAAACATTTAATAAATAAAAGCATAGAGTCTTTGGTAACACTGTAGTATTGTTAGTGCTGGGACTTATCGGTGTCAATTTGTTCCTGTCAAGTAATAAGGTGTTTTGAAGGTATATTGGAATAGTTGTTTATTTTTTGTAATGAAATATTTAATGGGAAGCAACTTATTAGACTATAAATATATAAGTCCATTTTTGTATAATGTTGACATATTACGATAAATGCGTCATTTCTTCTTGACATTTTAGTGACAACAAATTATAAATGACTAAAATTATTTAAGTGTCTTGTCATTTTGAAAAATACAATGTATATGTATATTATTTTTTTACATGAATATTTATTCATGTAAAAAAGTAATAAGTATAGTAAATGTGAATACATTTACTGTTCTTATTACTTTTTATTCTATTCACATTAAGTTTATATTATTACATGCTCTAGACTTCATTAATGCTATGTTTACAGTCAAGAGGGATAATGAATCGACAAATCATTCAATATAAAATCACCTTCACTGGTCTTGGAAATGAAGTAGAAATTCGATATTTAGTGATGGAGACTATTTCATATCACAATTATCTCTATTTCGTCCGTAAATTAATTGCTCTGTTTCCTATCTTAAAAGATCTTCCTTTTTCAGTCAATTGGAAAGGTAATTTATTAATTATAAGGTTATATTATATATTTTTACTATATAGATTAAACGTTTTTCTAATTTGTATAATTTTTAGGATAGATTTTAAGTTTTGTTTGTAAAGTTATTGAGTAAGTATTGGTCTTCACAATCAACATTGAACTCTCTAATGTATGCTTAAAAAACTTTTTAGATAACTTTGATGTCTAAAATTGAGTTTTAAGAACAAAAAAAAGTGGTATAACAAGTATATTAACTGCAACAGCACTCTATTACATTAACAGCAAACTCTTGTGTTACTAAGGAAAATAACATCTGTTGCACATGATCGTGTGATTGAAGCCTTGTGAATTTAAATGGTCTGTTCTGGCTCCATTACCGATATACATAAGATTTCATTTCAGAATTTAATACATCTCCTTTTTTAAAAATCTTTTTCTGGCCATAACCACTATTGATGCAGTTCAAATGTGGGTGCACCTCCTACCATCATCCCATATGGGTCATCCATCCTCATTCACCTAAACAGGCAATGTTTAGTTTCTTGGTTTTCATATCACTTGAAGTGATATTTCTTCCCACTCAATCAGATCAAAAAGAGAAATTCGAATATGATGAAGCTACTGAGTTTTAGGCTACTCCCAAGCTGGTGCATATCCGTCAACAATGACTTGCCAGTCTTTCCTCTTCATTTCTTTCAAATGTCCACATTCATATTTTACTTTCTAGTTCAAACAAAAAATATTTTCATTTTTGTAGTAAATAAGTTTATTCTAAATATATATGTTTTAATACTTATAAAAATTCTAATTTTTTATCACTTAATCCATTTCTGCCCAACGTTGAAGAACAACATTAATTCAACATTTTTCCTAAACCCAAACAAAATTATTTTTACAGTTTCTTTATTTTATCTTAATTTCCTAAATCATCGTCATCATCATGAGTTGCGCGACAACCTATCACCGAGTCTGGGCCTCCTCCAAAAGCCTCCGCTAGTTGGCTCGCTCTGTTGCAGCAGCTGTCCAGTTTCGGGTACCAAGAAGTACCTCTGCCCCGACGGAGTCCGCCCATCTTACATTAGGCCGACCCACTCTTCGCTTGCCATGGAGCTCATCTGGTTGTATCTTCTCGGGTATTTCGCTATCTCCCATCCTCACTAGGTGGCCTGCCCATAGAAGTCTCCCGAGCTTAATGAACTTGACCATATCAATGTCATCATACAGTCCAGAAAGCTCTGCATTCTTCCTTCTTCTCCAGGTGCTTTCCTCTCGAACCGGGAAGAAAATTCTTCTTAATATTTTTCTTTTAAATGCCAGAAGTCTGCCTTCATCAGCTCTGGTAAAGGTGCACGACTCTGACCCATAAGAGAACTGGGCGAACCAAGGTCTTATAATGATTGATCTTTCTCGTGTTTGAGAGGCACCTGCTCCTGAAATGTTTGGCCAGACCAAAGTAGTTCTGGTTGGCTGCAGCTATTCTCATGTTGATTTCTGCAGAGATATTGTTTTGGGCATTGACCTCCGAAACCCAGCTATGCAAAGCTTTATACAATCTTAAATTTGCAAGGCCCAACTTCAAACAATCCAGCCCCCGCTCCTGTTCCTTCTATTCTTTCTCTTGGCTTCATTGGTCGCTAGGCCAAGTTTTCTAGTATCTTCCTTCAGGGCAAGGAACGCTTCTCTGAGGGAACGCTCAAATTTTGCAGCAACGTCGAAGTTGTCAGCATACCCCAACAACGGAACCTTACTATTGAATAGTGTGGCCGATGTTTGGATACCTGATCGCTCCATCGCTAAATTAAAAAGGAGATATGCTAGGGCGTCTGCCTGCCTTACACCACAAGTCGTCATTATAGGTTTGGAGAGGTCAGCTTCAATGTGATCTACACTGTTCAAGCCCTTGGGTCATCTGCACCAGACGGATTAACTTCTTGGGTATATTTGTGTTTTCTAATACCTGTTAGAGCTCCGATCGGGTTGCACTGTAGATTTGAAGTCCAGAAAAATGTGATGTGTAACGATTTTGTATTCCTTTGTCTTCTCGAGAATCATTCTCAAAAAGAAAATCTGGTCTGTGGCTGATTTACTCCTCCTGAACCCGGCCTGGTACCCTCGTATCTCCCTTTCAGCATGGGAGGTGAGTCTCTCAAAAAGGATGTTTCATGTCTTTCAAAAAGGAAATTTCCTAAATATTATTGATTAAAAAAAATATTTTTTCACCAGACTATAATGATTTTTGTGTGTTATGCAATTTTTTTAAATGCTCATTTCAGAGCATGAGTGTGAAAAGTATAAAGTTTCTTTACATATATCTCGTTTAGAAAAAATGTCCACATATAATCCAATGTATGAATGATTTTGTATATATTTTTTAGTAAAGCTACAGTTTAAAGAGTATTTTTTGGTTTATGTGACCTCTTCCACTTAATGTTGCGAAAACCCAACCTTTTTTTTCTAGGTACCTGGAGTATTTGTAATGAAATAATAAATTATCATATATTAATTAAAGTACCAGTTACTTTTTTTTCAATAAAAATATTAAATATTTAAATTTTTTCAGTCAATGGACAAAAATGGGTTAAACATGCAGTTGTTCCACTGCTCATTTGATTTAACACTTCAATAATTTTAAGGCCAATAGTTTTTATCTTTAAAACAAAAATTTTAAAGTCCATTTTTTTTTTTTTTTATGAAATAATTATGTTTAATAACACTTTTTAAAAAATTATAACTCTTTAAAATAAAAAAGTTATTGTGATCCTATTATAACACCCAATAAGTTTCTGTTTCAAAATTATGTACATATATTGGAAATATATCTGTATGCATTGCAGACAAAGAAGGTGATATTATAAGGATATGTTCTGATGATGAACTTACAATTGCTTTGGATGAAATGAAGTCTGACCCAGTAAAGAAAATTTTTATTATTGTAAAACAGCAAGGTTAGTAAAGTTAATAATAAAACAAACATTAGGTGATGTTAAAATAGTTATTTAATGTGATGCTAAATTATATTTAAATTTAATTGTTTGCCACAATAGTGCATTGAAGTTTCGCCGGACATGCATCATCAGTATGACATTACTAATGAATTTTAATTATGAAGACAGTATTCTGCAGCACAGTTTTCTGGTCTTCATTTATAACAGTTATTGTGAAGCTTGCCAATAGCATTAGACACTAGTATAAGATCTTTTTTTTAGATTAAATAATAGCTCTCACATGTACTTCATCCAGACAATACAGATCTTTTAACTCAGCTACTAGAGCTTGATACAATTTTTTTTTGCATAAGCTGAACTGGTTTTGCCGTCACGACACTGCAATATCTGTAATATCTGCTGCTTTCTTATCACTATTAATCAACATGATATATGGTCTGTTAATGGATTACATTATAGTCTGTTATAAATGACTGATTATCATACAACTTAGTCCCTGCACTCTAGATAAGGTCTTTAAGACTGTATTTCTAAAAGATTGTTGAGTCGTTTAATAATTTTATTTTCATGCCTATCGCCTGAGACTTTTAACATCATCATGCCCCTTTAAGTAAGCTATCTCAGCAAGAGCTTCAGTTAAGCAGCTAAAGATTTTGTTATTTCAATTTGCTGTAGTAAGTAAAATAATGGTGAATGCAGCTCCTTAATAACTTGTTTGCAGAGCATTGGGAATATTACTCAGGTCTGCAAGAGAAAACAATTTTTTTTTGGTGCCTAGGATTTTGGAATTGATTTTAGCTATATTTGGGGCACTGAATCTAATTATGAAATCAATTTTTTCTTATCAGCTCTACTTTTTGAGATGTGTGAAAAAAGAAGTAAAACCACCTGCTTGACTCAAGGCACTTGCCTTGCTCCTTGACCAGACTGGGAATCCCCACTTCGTCACTGGGATACTCCAGGATGGAAATCCTATCCTTCATTTCAACACTTAAACTAAACCCCAGGAAGGTGATTAAAGGGAAAACACTGGTCCTCAGAAAGCTGGTGAAATGCTGGTATCGGTACTTGCAGGGATTAATTCAGGATTAGTATTCTTTCGATTGATTCCAGTAATATTTACTAGACAGAAATAACAGTCATCAATGTGGTTTTTGGGTTCTCTCTAGACCATTGGTACGCCGAATTTCAAACTTTTTCTTTTCCCACTAGTCCACTGATGTAAATGTTCTTTACAAGTTTTACAAACCTGATGCGGTGCCCAGGATTTATCCTGATCACCGAGCTTAATACCAAAGTATCCACAGTAAGCTCTCTTTACAAGGCCATTAATAGTCATTCTGTTATCTTTTAATGTGTATTCTCTGCTTATATAGCAAAACTCATCAGGATGATTTACACCACTTCTTCTTTTTGAACTCATTTTTTATCAACTTCGATTTATCCTGCACAGCTAAAACTCACAAACTGACCTCAAATTTAGTTTAAGCGTTGAAATAAAGGGTAGGATTTCGATCCTGGGGTATCACAATGATGAAGTGGGGATTCCAAGTCTGTTCAAGGAGGAAACAAGTGGCCTAGTCCAAGGTTCAAGGAGGAAACAAGTGGCCTAGTCCAAGGAGGAAGCAAGTGGCTTAGTCTGTCAGAAATAATAATTATTATGTGACTATGCAATATACGCAGGCAGTGCATATTGTGTTGGCACTAGCCTGGTGGTGTTGTAATGTGCTCATTTCTTATAATTGTGATTATAAGAAATATACCTGTGTTCAAAATGTCGTCCCTATTTTATATTTGTTTACCCTAGTTCACTAATTTTACCAGAGTCAAGCAGGCGGTTTTAGTTCTTTTTTCACATTTATCTCAAAAGGTAGAGCTGAAAAGAAAAAACTGATTTCATATTTAGATTCAGCACCCCAAATATAGCCAAAATCAGTTCCAAAATCCTAGGCACCAAAATAAATTTGTTTCTCTTGCAGGCCTGTGTAATATTCCCAATGCTCTGCAAATAAGTTATTAAGGAGCTGCATTCACTATTATTACTGACAAAAACCAATTGGAAGAACGGAGGTCAAAGGCATTGCATGGAAGATTTTTTATTTACTACAGCAAATATAAAATAAAAATGTTCACAGGCCTGACTTGAAACATACAGGTCTGCTAACTTATTGCTGCAGGAATACAAAATGGCAGCCAAAAAAAACTCGACATTTTAGGACTATTTTTTGAGAACTACGTATGAGTCTGCATCTTGGAAATGAATACTCTAAGAGAAAAACTCATAAGTTAAAAGTTGTAGAACATCAATATCTGTGTTGATTGAGCACAAACATTTTAAATTCGGTCATGTACCCCTCTCGAAATTGGCAATCTCCCGATCTGTGGCAATCATTTTATCACAGTTTGGTTTGCAAAAAATGGAGTAATTTTAATTTTCTGATATGTTGTATGTAACCTTCACCTTGTGAGTTTTTCGCCATCTTGAAAAACCACTCAGAAGAAACTTTTTTCAGTTTTTCTTAAATAATTTGTTCAAGTACATTTGAGGTTAATATTTGACGTTACCAATTTTAAAATATGTTAAATTTCCTGCAACTTTGTATTTAATTTAGCTACACAAATATGGGGCTGTGAAAATCTGCAAAAAAATTCAAAAAGAATATTTGCATTAGATATGATTTATTTCAACCAGACTTAAAACTACAGACACTACAGATGCCAAAACACTTTATCTTCTGACATTAGGAGGGGGCGGGTTTAAAAATGGTGGCCAAAAACTTTAATGTTTTAGGACTTTTTTTTTTTTTACCTATAATTCCTAAATTGTGTCGAAAAAGTTATAGTGTATTAAATTACAGAACATCAAAATCAGCGCGCGAGTACGTGAATTTCGATTATCAGAACCACCACTGACATTAGTTTGGTTAATCGATGCTCTACTGTATTAACATTGTTAAGACTTATAATGTTATTTAGTATTTGAATAATTACATCATTGAAAATATTGAAATAAAATAAGTTTTATTTGATATCAGCAATAATGATAATAATAATTGGGGCAATAATAATAATAATAAACCTGCTTAAAAGTTGGTTATTTTATTGCGATACTTATATATTGTAAATCTGTACAAATTGTTGACCATGGAATGATTTGAGGATGATGGGGGTATGGTTGATTCACATATTTCATTTTGATACATTTCCTGATGTCTAAGATGGTAATTATTTTGCTATGTGCTTTATTTTTTTATTGCAACCTCAATCATCATCTAGATGTTCTTAAATTTTTAAAATAATTAAAACTTTTTTTTATTAATATTGATTTTTTTTATTTATTACTTTTTCATTGTATTTATAAAAAAAATGACATGGTTTTTTCATGTTATTTCAGGAAATGAAACAATGCTACATCCTGATATATTTTGTGATGGATGTGATCATCCTATTAAAGGCTTTAGGTATAAATGCCTTATTTGTGTTGATTATGAACTATGCTCTGATTGTGAAAGATCACAAACCCACCCAGATCATCCTATGATAAGAATTCCTAAGCCTTTATCTCCTGTAAGTTAACTTTCATCTTAAATTTGTTTATTCTCTTTATCACATAATAGCTAGAAATTATATTTTGTTTTTAGGATAAACCTTATGGAAAACAATTTACAAAAGATATACCCAAAATATCTCAACATTTAGAGCGTTTATTTCAGCAGACTGGAGCTGGAGATGGCATCAGCCAATCTAGTAACCAGAAAAGTCCTACTGACCATAAACGACGATTCAAATTCTGCCAGAATGATGTTCACAATCTAATCGCTAACTTGCTGGTAGAAAAGCTCATTAAGCACAATATTGAAACATCAAAATGTCAACGAGAAACCCATTCCAGTCAACATGAGACTTCATCATTTACTGATACACATATTAGAAATGAGCCACAAAATGTTAATGTTTTATCCAGCGAATTAAGATCATTAAGTAAGTCTTTTTTAAGTCTCTAGTTTTTTAGTTATTATAATTGTAAGTATATTCTGTTTGATAAGTCATCTCCATATTAACTTATCATGTCAAAGCTAGAAACTTGTATCTTCTTTTAGGTTACGCCTGATATCTTAGGATACACCATATGATTCTCAGGTAGTTTTGTAAAAAAAAAATCTGCAATATTAATCTTGTCTCTAGTCTGTTCTAATTTCTAAAGTTTCAGATATATCTCTCTCTATCCAGATGATACTCTATTAGTGATGGATGGTTTATGCATGTCTTCACTAATTTTAATGATTTCTCTGGGATACTCAATTAACACCTATTGATAGTTTTTGTCCACTGAATCATATACCGCTTTGGATTTGACAATGAAAGCATCCTAAAAACTAATAATACAATAACTAGAAATCTAATGACGAATTTTGATTTTCATATCAAAAACTTGATAGCTTTTTTTTTAAAAAATTGCATGCAAATTTGTGGTGTTAAAAAAATTTCTCTTAAATCTGGTGTTTGGGTAAAGGAGTACAAATAATTTTTTGGTGACAATGGATTTAAGTTATATTTTGTTCTTTTTAATGAACTTTATATTTAATGAAAAGAAAATAAGTCAGTAGTCCTGTATCCACATTCCATGTGAACGCTATTAAGTGATTAGCAGTCTTTTTCTCAAACGTAAAGTTTGTTAAAAAGAACAAAATATATCTTTAACTCTTAATCGTAAATAAAATTACTTTTACGCTTTCACCCAAACACCACTGAATAAATTCACCACCAGAAATAAATTCATGTTATTTATATATTCTTGATCTGCCATATCCTCCCACCAAAAAAAAAAAGATTTTTTACTTTTACATGATCAATTTTTTCAGGCCTTCAAAAATGATTTTTTGGATTGAATAAAGCAGAAATATCATGAACGGTTAAAGAATATTAACTACACATTCGGGGCCACCTCTAAGTTTCTTTGCTATTCTTAAAAGCTCTTAGTAGCATGAATGGTGGGAAAACCCGATTACTATTTCATTTCCAATTTCAATTCACTGAAGAGAAGGACCAGGCTTTTAAGAAATCAGAATAAGAAATCAAGTTTTATCACAAGTGCTGATCCCATTCACATGGATGATCTTTGTCACAAGGAGAAAAATAATGCCATAGATTTTGGTATTCCTGCCATTGGTACTATTTAAGACCTTTTAATTTTATTTCCTTTGGATTATGCATACAACTGCATAATCATTGCTTTATACGTGAAAAACTATGATCAAAGCTTCGGAAAAAAATAATTTCTTCTTTAAACATTTATTAATGTTAAGCACATATTGCATCGATATTTCCCTCATCATCAGGATTTATCTTGCAATTTTTTGTCAACTGATATGTACATTAATACTGTTTTTATATTCCTGTATATTCCTTACTCTCATTAATTTATGTTATCCATTTCAGTATCACATAATGTATGATCAAAATGTTATGTGATACTGAAATGTATAGCGTGTATCATGCTTCCCCTTTAAATTTTAGTTTTAACCATTAATAATGTCAAAATATAACATAATAGGGATAAATTGATGAGAATAAGGAATATCCATAAAAACAATATTAATCTATGTATCAGTTGACAAAGATTGCAAGATAAATTCTGATGATAAGGCTAACACCTCAAAATGTTGTTTCAACATGTATTTAAAATTAATAAGTGTTTAAGGAAGAACTTGTTCACATATACCTTATATTAATAGATTTTTACAGTTAAAAAATTTTTTTTCCAGGTATTGATGTTAATTCTGGAGGTACTAGAAGGGAAGGTCTCTCCGAACAAGATGAACCTGTCCAATCTGTAATAATATCTTTATGTAGATTGTTAAATGAATAGTTTATAAAGCATATATTTATAAGTTTTTTTATTTTATTTCATGATTTTTATTTGACATCCGCATGATGGTATAGAAGGATCAATCTAATTAGGGTTATCCAGTTCTACTGTGAACTGGAAAAAAACAAAACCATAAACTTTTTATTGGAGAGAGTTTTCGTTGACCGTAGATGTATATTTTAAGGAAGAAATTGGTCGGGGGTGCGGTCAAAAAGTAACACTTTAATAAGTAAACTTATATATTTTGTGCCAACGTTTTGGCCTAAAACTTAGGTCAAAATGTCGGCATCAAATATATAAGTTTACTTATTAAAGTGTTACTTTTTTACTGCACCCCCGACCAACTTCTTCCTTAACATAAACTTTTTAGATTTAGAAATCTTAGTAAAAAACAAACATCATGAATTTGGAATTTATCGGAAACCCACCCACATGGATGTCGTTATAAACAATGAAGCTAGGAGACCGATAGTAAATAAACTCGCAGCCTTTAATAGCATGATTTACCGTCTTTTGAACATAACATTAAATGAAAAGAACTAAAATAAAGAAATTGAAATAATATTTTCCATAGCAAAAAATAACGGATACAATAAAACCACTATCAGTCTCATTTAAAAAAAACAACTACTAGTGGTTTTATTGTGCCCGTATTTTTTTTTTGCTAGGAATATATTATTTCAATTTCTTTATTATAATTCTTTTCATTTAATGGTACGTTCAAAAGATGGTATAGCAAAAAATAACGGGTATAATAAAACCACCATCAATCATGTTTTAAAAAAACAAATACAAAAAAAGACAATTGATGATATCTATTCAACAACCCCCTAAGATAGGCCCATCCCGAAACATTATGTTTTGATTCTGTATTACGGCTCTATATCCACCAAAGTCGGAAATGAATTGAAAAAACTAGGATTAAACCCTGCATTTAAAATAGAAAAAACCTTATCTTCATATTTCCCTTCTCCTAAAGACAAAATTGACCTTTTCCAAAAAAGTAGAGTATACGAACTAAATTGTAATGACTGTGCAGCCAAATACATGGGAAAAAATGGAAGATCATTAAATCAGAGATTAAAGGAACATATATGTGCATATAATCATAAGAGAATTCCAACTTTGCAATTCATTTAAATGAAAAAAAAACATAAATTCATCAAAGACTCGGGAGTTAAATTGATCACGTTGAAAACAGCCTCAAATTAAATATATATGAAGCACTTGAAATAATAAAATCCTTCAACTCCAATCCAGATTTTTGCTTTAATGACCAAATAAATATCTCCAATACTCCAATCTTCAATTTATTCCCATCTATAACAGAAATACAATTACTCACTTAATTACTTAATTAACAATTACTCACGGAATTACTGGAAAAACCCCGACCCTTAAACAGTTTATCTATAAACACCACACCTTTCTTTCACTGCTAGTTCAGTGCGAGAAGAAACCAATACAAACTTTTCTGTTTGATATTATCTACCTTAACCTTGGTGAGTACCAACATGCATTTGAGTTTTTGTCTTAATTAAATTCATAATTCATAAATGTTTTATAATACTAATTTATATTACATTTAATTTAATATTTATAATAATTTAATGATCTTCCAGTTTTTCTCGTGTATTTAGCTGCACAGTCATTACAATTTAGTTCGTATATTCCACTTCTTTGGAAAGGGTTTATTTTGTCTTTAAGAGAAGGGAAATATGAAGATAGGGTTTATGCAGGGATTAATCCTAGTTTTTTCAATTCATTCCCGACTTTGGTGGATGTGGATATAGGGCCGTGATACGGAATAATAATACCAAACTATTTTGAATTGCTTATTTTTGAATTTTTGTGTGTTTTTAGAACTGAAGATAAATGTATAACATTCGAAACTAGTTTTCAATAAAAAGAAAATTATAGAAATGGCAAATAATTTATTAATCCCTAATTAATGATTTTTCTATGTGTATTGCAGCCTATCGAGGCCTCCTTTTGCTTTATATCTGGAACTGTAAGGAATATCTGGGGCTTAGGAGAGGAATCCCATGGTCTATTGACTTAACAGAGGCGAGATTGAATTCTGAGATCAGGCCATTTATTTTGTAACTGGGCTGTTGCGTTTAATTCTATTTGGGTTTCTTTCCTGAATTCTGTTTTGTAGTAGATGGTCCGGAATGCTTCTGGCTTTTGAATTGAGATTTAAAAGCTTTACATCTCTCCGGTCTTACATAGAGGGTATTCCTGCGACGGTTTCTATTTTATTGATTGAAATGGATTTAATTGCTTCTGTAGTTATCCTTAGTCTCTGGTTCTGAACTACATTAATTTTATTGAAGTTTGACGGTGCTGCTACCCCCCAGCTGCTAATTCAATCATTCCATATTCAATCACAGGTCGGATGTACCTAGTATAGAGAGATTTTAGCGTCTGGTGGTCTGCTCCCCAATTGGAGCCTGCGATCTTCTTCATATGGGCTTTTCTTTTGGTAGCTTTGAATATGCTTCTTTCTATATGTTTTTTCCAAGTGAGTAAGGGGTTCCAAAACTATTCCTTCGTAAGTTGGATTGTCATGCATGGTGATATTGGTTAGGTTTAGCTTGAGGTTATGGCTTGTTTGGAGAGAGGTTAAATATATTGTATCTGGTTTTCTCATTGTTAATTTTCGTTTACCTTTCTCAAAAATTGTTTTTTCTATATTACTTGGCTTCTGTTGAGAGCAATTATAAATATTTTGTATGTATATTATAGGAAATTCAATCCTATACAAGATTGGTTATAATGCATTTTGCACTAAAAAATAATTATTAAGGCGAAACCACTGAATATACAACTTTTTGTTTTCTTGACATTTTACAGTCCTGCATATCAGTAGCTATTCCAAATTTTAAAAAATATTACTGATAAAACTTGTAGGAAATTTAACGTTTTTTAAAATTGATTATGTCAAAGATTTACCTAAAATGCACTGGAAGTGAATTTTAGAGGAAAATCTGATAAAAGTCCATTTTATCTAAAATTGTTATTTCAATATTTCTTGGCGTCTGCTGTGAGTAATTTCAAATATTTTGTATGGATCTTGTAGGCAATTTAATCCTATTCAAGGTTGGTAATTCAAGAGCCTACAAAATTATTATTAAGAAAACACAAAAATCTTCTGGAAAAGGATAAAAGCATTGAAAGGTAAGATAAGTAAACCTATTAGAAACGTGAGGGATGAAGGAGGACAATTAATCACTGGGGATAAGGAAATATTGGAGCGATGGCGATGCCATTATGCTGCAATATTCTCTGGTGGCCGTGAAGAGAAAATGGAAGAAGAGCAAGGAACAAGAGAGGAAGAATACGATCATGTGATCTGGGAGGAGGAAATCATAAATGCTATAGAGAAGATGAGAGTTAGCAAAGCTGCAGCAGGTTGAGATGGCATTGCGCCAGAACTTATAAAGTTTGGAGGTCCGGATCTTCAAAAAGCTCTACAAGGTTTTTTCCAAAATATATTTTCTGCTAAAGTTATACCCAAACAATAGGAGTACAGTATTATCATACCAATCTACAAGAATGGATGCTCAGTAACAGTGAAAACTATCGGTCTATTTGTCTCTCCCAAGTAGTCTATAAGCTTTACTCCTCTATTTTGGAAAAGAAACTCAGGGCAATTATTGAAGGCTAGCTGGAAGAGGAGCATGCTGGATTTAGACCCCACCGCCAGATACAAGACCACATCTTCTCGCTCAGGTCAATTATTGAGAAGTCATGGGACAGAGGGAAGAGCATTTACCTTGCATTTCTCGATCTAAAGGCAGCCTTTGATTTGGTTCCGAGAAAAGAAATATGGGCAGCTTTAGCTGCTAAAAATGTGCCAAAGGAATCGATTAGTGCAATAAAATCTACCTACCACGACTCTAAAGGCATAGTTAGGATAAACGGCACAGAATCCAGGGCTTTTAACATGTTTAAAGGAGTTAAACAAGGTGACAGCCTTAGTCCTCTCCTTTTCACCATATTCATGGATGAATTTTTAAAAATATGCAAGCGGAGGACGACACGGACAGTCGTGGGAAAGTGGAATATGAGGACAATACTGGCCCAAGTTCTAGTTTTTGCAGACGATATTGTCCTCATTGCTGATTCCCATGAAAACCTCCAGCAAGCTGTCATTGAGTGGGAAGCCGAGTTGGAAAGAAAGGGCATGGTGATGAATGCAAAGAAAATAAGGTGATGCACATTGGTCGCGAGGAAGAAGAAGTGATAGTTCGCTATAAGGAGGAGGTATTGGAAACAGTAGAGGACTACACTTCTCTTGGGATTGTGCTCACCAGAAATGGAAAAATTGACCAAGAGCTTTCCAACAGGATCAAAAAAGCAAATAATATATATTATCAGCTTTGCAGCTCAGTAGTGGGAAAAAGGGAGATAGAAAATAGTGTAAAACTACACATATTCAAAGCTATCTACCTACCTACCCTTCTTTATGGCAGTGAAAGCTGGGTCCAGCTGGACAGGCACTGGAGTAGAGCTATAGCCGCTGAAATGAAGTACCTCCGGAGAGTGACAGACCGAACAAGGAGAGATCAGGTCAGAAATGAGCGGATATGTGGAGACCTTGGAGTACCTGTCCTGAGGGACAATTATAGAAAAGAGGCAACTAAAGTGGTTCGGTCATCTATGCCGCATGAATGAAGACCGGGATCCAAAAAATTTTTTGAAGCCAGGCCCACTGGACATCGCCCTCGAGGAAGACCCAGACGATTATGGTCCGATCACATCTCTAGGATAGGACAGAAAAAGGGAAAGAATCTGAACTCCACGAGAGCGCTGGCTCGGGATCATGATGCCTGGCTGACTTGGATTGGGGCACCTCCACGCTGAGAGGCACAAAGGAGGAAGATGAAGAAGAAGACATTTTACAGATTTGTACGTCCCCTTATCTCGTAGCTGTTCCGAATTTTAAAAAATACTATATTTAAAACTTAATGAAAATTGAACATTCTTTAAAATTGATAAAGTCAAAGTTTTACCTAAAATGTATTGTGAGTGAGTTATTGAGAAAATTCTGAAGAAAATGACGAATTCGTTGACCTATAAAATTTGGTGGCAACCGATCTAGAGTTGTAGGCGTTCATATTTTTCGTCTATTATGAGAGTACTTTTGTCCTAGACGATAAAAAATTTTCTCGAAATCAGACACGTTTTTTGGCCTCAGCTCCCGGACTACAAGGGTGTGTTCTTGTCTTTGAAAGCTGTCTTCGATCTCTTGAGTAATAGAGGCAACTTGGTCTTCCGTGGATCTGTTGGTTTTTTTAAGGCAGCTTGTTCTGGGGTGAGGTTTTTCTGCTCCAGGATCCACACTAGCCTATTATTTCTTCTGTATTTTTCTTTTCTTATCCTGGCATATGTCTAGGTGTTCTATAGCACTTAGGTGTTCCATAGGTGTGTCTGCTGCTTCTTTTTGGTTTAGAAGTCTACTTCCTTGTTCCAATGTGATCATATTAGGATTGGATTTTTCTTCAGCCCGAATTTTCGCCAGTCATCAGAGTTTGGAGTCTTCTTGGTCCAGATTCAGCTCCTCTGTCTTTTCCTTCCAGGCCTTCTTTTTTGACATTTGTTCGAGTTTTTCTGAGGCTTCCGTGAGTTTCATATTGCTCTGGGTTGGTGGTTCGATTTCAGCAGTATCCCTAGCCTGTGATAATTATTTTTCTAGAATTTTTAGTTCAGGTGTTTAGTAGGGGTTGTAGTTTTTCCTGCTTTCTCTAGGGCTGTATTCTTTAGCAGCTTTGAGGATAGCTTTGGTGAACTGCTTGACCTAAGGTTGATTTTCATGGACTTGGAGTTTATATGGGAGGTGAGTTCATTGGTAATATCTTCAAACTTTTTCCAGTTGGCTTTTTTGAAGTTCCATGGGGGAAGAGGAGAAGCCGAGGTATTTGGGGCCTCTGTATCAATGTTGATTGAAATGGGACAATGTATTTATAATTATACAAGTATAATTGTTCTGGTGGCTTTGACTGTTTGTTGCGAATGCTAGGCTAGGTCTGGTGTAGTAAATGTTTTCCACGTGCGAGAGTAGAATGTGGGGAGATCATTGGGAGCATTCAGAAGCGGCAACAAATTTTCCATCTGCCATGCTTCGATTTCTTCTTTCCTTGCACCTAGTAAATCATATTCCCATGCTGGTGAATGTACTTTGAAATCACCAATGATTAGACAGTCCTCTTCAGAAATACTCATGGCTTGAAGGAACAGGAGCCTTATTTGATCCTAATAGTTGAAATATATCCTTATTTGGACAATAATAGTTGACAATTTTTAGTTGGCGGTCCTCCAGTTAGATTTTAACCTAATTATTTCACTTTCTATGTTTTGTGGAAGTTCAATTTGAGATATTTCTTTAGCTGGAAAAGTGTTACGTATTAATGTCAATATTTCACTCTCATTTTTCCAATGCGGTCTCTTCTAAAAGTTTGACAGCCTCTGATGCTGAATCTTCGACTGGTGCTCAGGCAGATCTCTTGAATAGACTGGGGTTCAGGTACATCTCTTGAATGCAGATCTTCCTGCATTCTCTTTGCTAAAAGAATTTTTTAATACCCTCTGTCTCCTCAGTAGCTTCAAGACGGCCCCTTTAAATAAGGTCAAATGCTCTACTTGCCTGGTGGTATCTAGTAATCATGTAATAGAATCATAGTATCCATGTTAGGGAAGAAGTGCATGACATCACGTTTGCCTTGTCATCCACTTGATTCAAGGGTATACTTTCACCTTTGGGTCTGATGTCTCCGTCTTCGGCGGCCTTTTCTGACAGGTGTTGATCCCTTCACAGTTCATCAACCGTTTTGTAGTATCTCTATTCCGCCTGATGATTATCTTCAAGGACCCAGCCAACTATGTTTTCGGCTCCACTGAAGTAATGTTGACGCTGCTGCCTGCCAACATAACATGGTGTTTCATTAGGGGTTTTCCCTAATGAAAACCATGAGTTGATCACAAACTAACAAGTTTTAAACAATTTTTGCTGTTAATTAGTTGTTTGCATCCTAATCAACAGTTAATTTATGCTCAATAAATTATTAAACATATTTTTTTTCTGAAGAACTAAGTGTGCAAATAATTTGTTTAGTCGCTGTATATTGACGGTCACAATGTGAAATCTCATTACTATCAGGTTGGTAGGAAAAGAATTTTGTTGGTTAACCGATAAATTTGAACATGAATGTTTCAGCTTATAATAAACTTTATTAATCAAAGTAAGAACCATTAGAATCAATACACTTTTGCCAACGAGAAACAAGTTTATTTATCCCGGTAGCGTAAAATTCCGGAGTGCAGGAGGCGATGAAGTCGTTATAGGCGTTTTTGGCCTCGCCTTCGTTCTTTAAGCATTTCCCTTGAAGGGAGTTGTTGAGATGCTTGAAAAAGTGGTAGTCGGTAGACGAAAGGTCTGGCGATTATGGCAGATGAGGTAGAGTCTGGAAGCCTAATTCGTTCAACTTCTGCAGGGCCAATGACACTTCAAAACGGCGATTTTTTTGATTTTCCTTCAGTTCGTGTGGGACCCATTTCTCAAGTTTTTTTGTTTTTCCAAGTTGTTTTAGATGATCCAAAACTGTCGGACGAGTGATGCCTAACTCTTTCACAAGCTCTCTAATCGTTGAGCGCGGTTCTGCTTCAATCAATGCCTTCAACTGGTCGTTGTCAATCACCGATGGACGCCCACGACCTTCTAGATCTTCGAGGCTCTCATCTCCACTGCGAAACTTCTTAAACCAAAGTTGAACCACACGTACTTGAACAATGTCTGGCCCAAACGCATCGTTAATTTTTCGAGCAGTCTCGGCCGCTTTAGTACCCAGTTTAAACTCGTACAGGAAAATAGCCCGGATTTGCTTCTTCTCCATTGTCTATTTAAGAGCAAAAAAAACAACACTTAAATCAACAAAATCTTGAAAGTTTTTATTCAAAATACTAAGCAAAGTTAGCGCTTTGAAATGATTAACACATTAATACATAACTTATCTTAATATCAACAATACAAACATCAACAATACAAAAAACGAAATTGTTTTCCTACCAACCTAATAATAGATACTAACTTTTCAGCAGAGACAAAAAAAGTTTAAAAAATTAAATTTTCATCATATTGAGATTTTTTTTTTAAATAGTAATTATACTATTGAGTCAGAAAAGTTAACACTTAATTGTTGTGCATAAAATTTAGGCTGAAATAACAATAAATCAACATGTTTTGTTTTGTTTGTTTCACATTGTGACCTACGGCATATAAAGAAAGTAATGAGACAAATAATTCTACAATGTTTTTAAAACTAATATTTCATTTTAAATTCTAAGTTGGTTATTTATTACAGATGAGTGCAGGTCAGAGGCTAGTTACTTTTACTACAAGTCCATCTGCTGCTAACATGTTTCCCTCAACAACTGTTGAAGTAACTACAACTTCAGAAGTACTTCCTGTTGAATCAAACCCTTCAAATCAACTGATGTCTCAAATAGATGCAACACCTATTCCTGCTGATCCTACTCCTGTCCTTCAAGCCCAGCTTACTCCTCCTATCAGTACTGTCAATATTGTTTCTGCACCAACTGTTCCAACCTCTGTTCCTGTTTCAAATGTTGCAATATCTTCAAATTCAAATAATACTGTTTCTTCTGCTCTTCCACCAACTGCTCCAACTCCTGTTTCATTATCCAGATTTATTGCTACTGCCTCTGCTGAAAATTCCATAGATAATACTTCTTCCCTTGACATTTCTAACAATTTTCCTGCTTATCTGATCCCACCTCCAATTGAAGATGATGGTTCTTTGGATAATTCCTGGTCAATTGTCGGAAATGGTAATATTTTCTTTATATAAAATTTTTATTTTATTTTAATTTTTTTGCTAATATAATTTAGTTTGATTATCAGTTAAATGGAAACTGATGTTATGGCTTAAATCAAGCCATGTAAGTCTATCTGGAAATGAGGCAGCGGACTGTACTGCAGGAATAAGGCAGATCATAAAAGAAAATGCCCAAGTGCATTCTGAAATGACTTGTGACAAACAATGGGAAAATATTGTTATATAGTGCTATTGTTAAATAGTGAGTCTTGTACAATGGTATGCCAGAACTTTTAGCTGAACCAACAAGATTTAATGCAAATAGTAAAGGCAGTGCCATATGCTCGGTTTTGCCCAAGTGCTGAGCATCTACCTGCCAAATTTGGAGCAGTGGGGATGATGGACAAATATTCGCCTTATGGCGAGAACCGAGCTGATTATGCATTAATTGTAGGAAAGAGGAATATCGCCATCAGTATCAATACAACTAACATGGACAGCATTAAAGAAACTGTAATCAGTGCTGCTGCTTTTTTAATGTTTATTAGTGAATACATTATTTGGAAAAAAATAAAAATGCCAAGATGGTGAATGATATTACTTAACCAAAGTATAAAACTGTAAATATTAGTTTTTATTCAACTAATTTTATCATATTTTTACTTTATTAATTTTATTATTGTTGTTTTGTTATGTAATTAACTACTATAACAATCAGGGTTTTTTTTTATACTCTTGGTTGACTCGCAAAGAGAACCATTAGAGGGTTCTGTTCATCAAAATTCAGAAAGTAATAGCAATTTTCTGCATAAATAAATTTTTGTAAACCATTTCATGAAAATTGTAAATTCATAAATCAAATAATTTTATTATCAATTTAAAAACCTAAACACAGAACAAATTAAAATTTTATAAGCTCAGAATGTAAAAATCCAAGGAAACTTTGTGATAATTTCTGAATAAGAAAAATTATTGTGACGCGGTTATATAGATCTATTGAGAACATGACTGACGGGATGATACAGTTGGCTGTCTATTATTCGATTATTCGAGGAGGTTCTTGATTGATTATTCGAGAACTTTCCAGCTAATAGGTTCGAGAAGGTTCCTAATATAAAGAGATAAAAACAGATGATTGAGTCAGTGCGAGTTACTTCGAATCTGAGATAGTTAAATGCAGAACAGTGTTTGTGAACAGTGGTAAAGACGTAAGAAAGAAATAGAAAACGGACAGCAGGACAGACATCCTTTATGTTTTGTTTATAGTTGTTTATATTTTTTGATGCAAAAGAATAAATTAAGACGTTTCAATACAATTTTGTTGCTTGATAACGACTAGAAATGTTACATTACCTTAATTTTAGTTTCAATTACTTACATTAATTTGCATTTTTGATTGATTTAAAATATTGAAATGACTTTCCAACAATTTTGAATTTTTAGTTGTTTCTTTATTCTTATCAGGTATTATATGTTGTAAATGTTCATGGATTATTGAGCATTTGTTTAACTTTTTAAACTTGTATTGTTATCCTTATCTAATTTATTATTAAAAACTTAACCTAATTAAAGTATTCAAAATTATGTGAAATTGATGACATTTGAAAATTTTTAAACATTTGTGAGTAGTAAAAATTGTATCTTTATATACATAAAAATTCTATCTTTATATACATAAAAATACCATCTTTATATACATATAAGTTCTATCTTTATATAATTATATTAACAGGCCAAAAGAAAGAACACGATTGTATATTGGTCATCACACATTATGGCACTGATCGAATAGTAGAACAACGCTCGCAAGACAAAGAAAATACAAAAATCAGAAGGCACAGTTACGTTTACAAGAAAGTCAGATATATCGCAACCAATGTTGGCAAGCAGATAGATTAAGACAAAGACAATCATGCAAATGCATCAGCTGTACACACAGACAGCTAAATCAGCACTGGATGGAAAATACAACATGCACTAACATGATCATCGTTCAATCGCCTTGCATTTGAATATAATCCAGGTATAGAATACTCATTGCATTCTAAAATAATTATTGGCGAAATGGATAAAGAATAGTGAGTAGTGCAATGCATACTGCTAATTAAAAATGAAACAGTTAGGAAAAGTTGTATTGCCTACATTGAATCAACCATCTGATCCATTGAAAACTTTGTTTTCTGGTGATACTATGGAATCAATTGTTTCTGAATAATAGTCGAAAATTTAATCCTCACTTTCAAATGACATCCTTTGGAGCAACAACAATAGCCCAAAATACCAGTTATGACGGTCGCAATGTTGAAGCAATGTATAAAATTGAGGTTAAAAATTATAAAGGCCGAAAATACAAATTTAGTTTTCGGTCAACAGCTAGTATATATATAAAGTTTAATATAGGTTTTTTTTTTTTTTTTAAATGTTTTCTAGTGCAAACAGATACTTCAATAACCAGTTCTGAGTCCATAGCTACCATAGAATCGCCTGAACCGACACCAGTGTCAACACCTCAACCATCTGATTCACCAACTGCTAAGGAAATTGGTAAGAAGCTTGAATGGTATTGCAATTGCAAAGTTCTTTTCAGCAATTTTATTTTTATATATATTTTAAATTATATTTTCTTAAAACTTTCATTTAATAATGTGTGTATTGAATCCACTTTTGTTTTTTCAATCTTTCGGGTCATAGAAATGGACATACAAATTATTGCTATATTTCCTATCTTTTTTTGTGTTCATGTTTTAAATGTAATAGTGTAAAGTAGATTATTAATTCTGTTAATGTAAATTTATTATTTCTGAAATATTATGAAAAATATGTTATTATTAAAAAAAAATTTTGTCTGGCCTTCTACTCCAGCTCTCACCTGCCTGTCTGTGCTCTTCAGCCTTTGGAAATCTATCGACTCCCAGTTTTCTAGGCAAAATAAATAAATGAAAAAATATAAAATAAATAAATAGGAATTTAAGCAATCCAACAATTTGGTATAAATACCTATTTCATTCATAAAACATGCTACAGACTTTCTTCGCTGCTTGCAGAAATGTACATAAACCTTCCCTCACTCTCTGAGTCACTGCTCCTTTGGTTCTGACTTCCTTAATTTGTGCACATTCATCAGTGTTGTGTATTATGGACATTTACACATAATTCATTAATTTTCATTGTTTTGTTTTTTATCTTAAGTTTTTCAAGGAAATTCATCCTTTGACCTTTGCGTTGCAGAAGTTTTACTCTCTTTTCCTAATCAGAGTACTGAACTCTTTAAGGCCACATAAAATAACATCTTCCTGGATCCTTTCATATCCTCCCACTTCAAGGAGGATTTTGTGAATTGTTCGTATCCTGATAAGGAAAAGAGTGTAAAATTTCTGTATACCACACACAAAGGTCAAAGGATGAATTTCCATGAAAAACTTGAGATAAAAAAACCAACTGAGAATTAATGAATTGTATCTAAATCTCAATAATACAAAATAATTTAATTTAAAAAAAATACTGAAATATTCCTATGGGTCATAAGGAATGGAATATACTTTCATATCAACTTAAAACGCATTTGTGGGTTAGTAAAATTGACGTCTGTGAATATTGAAATTTGGTGTAGGTGTCGGTTGCCTTCCATACCCTAACAAAACTCAAAACTTTTCTGACAATATATTAATTTATTTTTTGTATTTTTACACACACAGATGCAAGGAGCTTTCCGTTGTAGACAAGGACAGATGTAAGGGACGGAATATACTTCTAAGGAGCCGTAAAGTGTAGTTGGAGGCACCCGACTGACTAATAACCCACAAATGTTTTTAAGTAGATATGAAAGATATGGCTATTTCTGTTGCCTGTTTTGTTTTTTTAAATTAAATTATTTTTTATTTTAAAGTTTTTAGTTTTTAAGTATCGTCAATTTACATATGATCATAAACTGCTTATACATGATATGATGATATATTTTCTGAATACTTTGAACTCAATATTTCAAAACATTCCTGGGAATTCACTGAGTAATTATAGCCATCAAATTTAAACTTTGGTTGAGCCGTTGGCTCAAAAAATCATTACATACTCTCAAATGGACAGATTTTATACAACATTTTCTCAATATTTTGAGCTCAAATTGTTTCTAATTATTCATAGGATCTCGCTAAACAATTTGAGCGATCAAACTTTAAAATGGTTGAGCCATTAGCTGAAACAATTGTTAAATGTTACATAATTACAAATGAACAAGCTAAACACATTACAATTAGTATCATCCTCAGTTCTAAAAACACAAAAAATTCAAAAGTAAACAATTCAAAATATAGTTTGGTATTATTATACATATTAAATTAGATTAATATAAATCAGTATTATAAAACATTTATGAATTATGAATTTAATTAAGACAAGAAATCAAATACATCAAGTGGATGTCAACTAAACACATTGCCCTCCTTGTGGCTTCGTCATAGTCATAGTCGGGTAAAAATATGACAAATACGCTCTAATTAAGGTACTCCCTAGCAATGAAGCTGTGACATAGAGGATAGGAGGGGAAAGTTTACCTTGTGAGGAGAAAGGATATGCAGTCAACTTTTTGTAAGCAAAGAAGGAGGTTGCATGCTTTATATATGAGCTAGGCACATGTTTTAACCAAATTGTTTACTAGTTTATTTAGTTTTTATTTATATATAGGTATATTAATTTATTTATTTTATTGGTTTGGTTCTACTTTTTAATTGTTTTTTTTTTATATTGATTATTGTTATTTTAGCATGATGAAGGTCTAGAGCATTAAACCGGTAGGTCAAAGAAATAAAATATTCTAAAATACTGGTAGACATATTTTTATTCTCCTAATCTAGGTTCTTGTAACATAAAAACCCTTATGTAAGAATTAAATTCTATTTCTCAATTTACTACTGACATTCTATATCTTGAGGGAAACATTAACTGTATCAAAATACCAGAGTGAAGGAGTTGATCAATAAACCCCTTAATCCTCTGCATTTTGGGCTGTATTTTGTTATCAGCAAAACAGAAAAAGTGTATAAGATCTAGTTGCCAGATAGTCGCACATTTCTGCCTTTGTGATAGTCTGAAATCTTCCTTCCTGTTCCTGGACGCTAGTGATGCAGCTGATTCTGCTGCTGTTGTACCCTCCATAGTGCCGACTCCTACTGTATTTCTACCACAAATCATGAAGCCATGATCTAGCTGGCAGGTAAAGACAAATGTGAAGGAGGTCCCTTAACAAAGTTATTGGGGGAGAATGATGTTAAAGGTACGTTTTCCTCGGTGCGTCTATTATGATGATCGTGATAGTCGCACCGAGGAAAACGTACCTTAAGGAAGTCTCACCGGTGATTTGAACAGATGCTGGCAATAATTTGTCTTGCTCTCTATGATAATCTGCAAATACGTCTATGGCAGGGGAGGGTTATATTACCAAATTAATGAGTTATTATGCTGTTGGGTCTCACTTGCATATATGCATTATGTTAATAATTTAAGATTATTTTAGTTATGCATTTACCAGTAATGATTGATGAAATAAAAGTAATGTTGTGCTTTTATCAGCTAAAACTTTTAGTTTGTTTATAACAATAAAATTATACTTGGTATGTTTAGAATATTGTAAATTTCAGTTTTGCCAATTATGTTAAACATTTTATTCGCATGTACTTTTAAGTTATTATATTTTTATTTATAGATTTCTAATGTATATTTTTGTTTAATTTAACCAATGAAACAATTAATATTTTATATAAGTTTAAGGTATAGTAAAAGAATACCCCAAAATATCCTTAAAATGTTTTATGATTTTATTTACTGCATATTTATCTCTTAACCAGAACTTAACCTTCTAACTTCCTAACCTATGTATGTGCCATTAACTGACTGAAAAATATTCAATAAATATCTAATACCTATAATCATATTTAACAAATTTACGAAGATAAGTAATTTAATCCAGATTTTTGGTAATCTGGCTAGACATAAAGCTCTTTTAGACTAAAAATTTTTGTGTTTCCTTATCTCTTCACATAATATCGAATTGTGAATTAAAAAACATGCCTTAACTTTTAGGATTCACTGTATTTTTATTTTTAAAATGATTGATTTTATTTAAATATTTAATTTATTTCAGGTCCTTATGAAGAAACAATAATGATGCTACACACATTAGGATTTGAAAAAAAAGAGTGGCTGAACCTAGTCGTCGAATCCAAAGAGGGGGATATCAGAGAAGTATTAAAATTTCTCTCACCCATTAAAAAACCATCCACTAATCTTCATAAGTAACTTAGTTATTTCTTCTTCTTCTTTTTTTTTTTTTTAAAGTAGTAATTTTAAATATTATGTATCTATCTTATTATATTCTTTACATTTACACTCTTGAAAAATTGGTGAATTGTTTGTAGTGGATTCAGATCAAATAAATTTGGTTATATATATATAAGTTCAACATTTTTTAATGTGATTAATGTAACACCTAAAGGAAACAAACAAAATTTCCTTGTATATATATATATATATATATATATATATATATATATATATATATATATATATATATATATATATATATATATATTATATTGCTATATAATAGAAATAACCAGCGATAAAAAAAAAAATTGGTGACATAGCAGATTCATGTTTCTTGTATGGAGGTTCTCCAATAATTGGGTTTTATCTGTAGTTCATTTTAATTGAATTTATATTTTTTAGTGTTCCTTTATTAGATGTGATAGAAATATTTTTTTTTTTCCATTCTATCTAGTAAATATAATTAGTTAGTCAAATGTATAAGTATGTGTCTGTTTTGAATTTTCTTCATTCAAATTGAGATTAGGTTATACTCTGACTTCAATGTTATTTTTGCCTAGTTTTGTGTAACTATTAAAATCTTAAAATTTTAACTTAGTTATCAAGCATCAAATCCTTTTCCTTAGGACTTTCCATTTAAAAATGGATTTTTTATTTTTAAAATTCTTATTATTTTCTTTTGTAATTTTTATTGATTAAAAGGCTATTTCTATTGCCTAGCATAGTGTATCTCATGAATTTTGACCATGAGATCTTAGGTTTTTTCGTTATGAAAATGGATTTTTTTTTTATTTAAGATCATTTTATTATTTTTAAAAAAATGTATTTGTTATTAACTAACTGGATTTTACTTCATAAATTTTCAAATATAGACTAATGTATAAAATAAATCATAATTCAGAATCTTTTCCTTATGAAAAAGGATTTTTTTTTATATGTTCATATAATTTATAAAAATAAATAAATAATATTTATAAATAAGCATTTTATTCTAATAAAGGTGATTTATCTATTATGAGCAATGTGTAACAGTTTTATTCCTATGTAATATTTAATTTGTTAAGAAGTGATAAGTATGGTGATATACAGCATTTTATATTTATATTCTCATTTTGTCCTAAATATCTATAGAATATCTGCACAAATTTGTTTCTATTTTCCTTTTGGTTTTTTATTTCTCTTACTAATTTGAGATTAATCAATTTTAACTTCTTGAGGAAAGCCTTATATGTCAATAAATACTTTTGCTTCTTTTAGATTTGATTTGTAATGATTACTGAAACACAATTCTAGTTATATATTAAAGTTACATGTATTTAGAAATAGTAAATAATAGAAATAATTACGAATTGTTTACTGGTCCGGTTTGTAGGACTCGAGAAAGTTATATAATGTTTTCAATATGAAGGCTTTGTTAGTAATAAAATCTATTCACACCATTATACATATAGAAGAAAATATATGTGTTTCTTATTCCTCGTAATTATTTGTGTTTGTTTCCTTCCAATTCCGGTTTTATCTACTTTCTAGAATGGAGTGAGGAGCCTGAAATATCATATTTATAGGTTTGTATGATATATTTTATCGCTCAATTGAACTTTCCTGAAGACTATACATCACAGATCCTACTATTATGTTGCTAGCCAATTGTACTATTTATTGAATATTTGATTACCTTTCCAAAGATGGCGTATCTACCAATTCATAATGTATTTATTTAAACTAGATGGTTTCAGATAGACATAACGTTTCAGTCATGAAATCAAACACCTGACATCTATAAGAGTCTAATTTATTTCATGACTAGAACTACAAATGAAAATAGGAAATGGAAAATACCAATAGGGCATTAAGGTCATTTTAATCTATGACCTTTTTTTTATTTGGGGTTTAACGTCCTTAACCAGCTTCAATTGAGGCAGTTAGGATGGGTTATCCTACAGATTACCAAACTATAGTGGGAAGGTCGAGATTCATTCCCAATCTATGACCTCGTTCTGCCCTCATTATTTATTTCAAAAGCACTATCACAAATATTATATTTATATTGGGTGCTATAAATTGGCTTGACTTATCTTCAGCAGGTTTTTATAAACACCTCTGGATATCTTCTCTCAAGCTATGTTCGTACCTCTCAGACAACCATACCGTTCTGCTCGCTAAGATTTCACTGCTCTTTTTCTCAACTATAATTTTCCTTCCTTCTCCTGTTATGAACTTCTCTCCTCTCATCTTCTTCCCAAAATATTCATATATCCGTACCTTTTCTCCAGATATTGGATTGTTAAGGCCAGTCCCTTGCATCATCAGACACCTCACTTAGTCATTTTCAGTTCTTCGGATGTCTGATTTAATAAGGGTAAAATCCAAACATATTTCTACTTGGGCCCAAACAACCTGGGACTTTCTATTCTGCTACTTCAACATTTAAAGCCTACCCAATGGGGCCTGTTTTTCTCCTCGCCTATACCTCCTCTGGTCCTTCCCCTTGGCTTTGACCCTCTCAGTTATTATATGCCTTCATGACAATATTCCATATGTTTAAATTAATTCTGTACTTCAGAGGTAAACTGTCGTAACATTTTCAAAGTTTTACATGGGAGCAAGAAGAAGTTTCAGATCACACTGTTTTGCTAGTTGATAATGGTCAATCTCCATATTTGAAGTGTTGTATATTTGATTACTCTTTTAACTTAATTACTGTAATTGTACTAAAAATATGTCCAGTATAATGCAAATACTATAACAAAACAAAATCAGCAAAATTGGGCTTCGGCAGTTTATCTCTGACATACCGAATTATATTTATTTCTATGATTAATTAGCTTAACTGGTATTTAATATATTTTGTTAAACAGATACCATCTAATCCATATTGGTATGCTCATTATATAGCATCCCAGTCCCAGATCCTATTTCCTCTGTCCTTTGAAGTGATAAAAAATATAACACTGCTTGGTCCTCAACTTCTAGGTTAGATAAAAACAGCTTTAATTGGGTGAACAAATTGTTTAAGTAGGATCTAACTTTATCCTTTTAGAAAGGAAAAATTTGCCAAACACTTAATGATAATGGGACTTGGAAGAGCTAAGTGAACCCCTTTCATTACCTACAAGTGCATTTTATTACTCTTAAGTTAAAATAAAAAATTAAAATAATCAGGAAAAAAAAAATTAAAACTTATATTACAAGATTCCTACAAGTCCTAAAATATGCCTGAAAAAATCAATAACAGACAAGGAAAAGTGTTAAAATGTATAATGAAATTGTTTACATATATTTGATCTGTTATAAAACCCAACTTAAATGTTCAATTTTGGGCAAGATAGGTTTTAGTAATAAATTCATTTCTAAAATCTTGAAATAAATACAAATTATTTTAGATTTCATTCTATAAGTAATATTATATAAATGGATTTTAAAATGTTTTTGGATCCACAAAATCTTTAAATGTACACTTTATGGCACTTAAATAATTAAGGGATAGTCATAAGGGTCAGAAAAGGATTAAAACTAATTTATTCTAGAAACAGCATAATTTTAAATGCACTATGTTTTTTCCTCTTAATATTTAGGTACATCCCATACTTGACTAATACAAAATTGACAGTCAGCTGATTGCCTATTAGAAACATTACAAATGACATGACAGGAGTGAAGAACATTACCTCTTCCCTTGTAAACAAAAATTAAATTAATAATAATAAGTTAATAATTATAATAAAAGCCTTCAAATCTTATGAAAACTGCCCTTTATAAATTTTACATTATTCAAAAATAACAATACTAGCACATCTTATTAACTATGCAGAAATCAGATTATTGAAACCATCAAACTTTTTAAAAAAATGTTTGCCATCCCAAAGTTTGCAATCCACCTATTGTGGGATTTGTTCCTGTCGTATGTTGGATAGCTGCTTCAAATCAGCTCGCCTACATCACCAAAATTTCATATAAAATATTTTTTTATTTTTTATAAAAATGAGATTGGATCAATCGGCTATGAAACCAATATAAATGTACATGAAAGAACAACTGATATAAAATAGTGGAGTTTAGTTACACTGGCTGCCTTCATGGTACCCATGTTTTTTTGTTTTTTTTAATATTTACATGAAATCCTATTAATTTGTAAATCATTCATCATAGAGAGTGAACGATTTTTGCATTGTTATCAAAAGATTCCGAAACAAAGCCATGAGTTTCTCAAATAGCTCTGAAGTCAACGTTTCACCAATTCAGGTGTCAGGACATAAAATCTCATTATGATTTTCCCCTATGTTGCTATTTTCAATTTTCATCACGTATGAAGAAGCAAAAAACAATTTATTGTTCCTGTGCTCTTCTAATTGGTGCGACATTAACGATCACCCAGAAAATCAACTCTAGGACTGCTTATAGTTTTTGTGTATATCTATGAATAGCATAAGCAAATTAAAGAATAGGCTTATTATAAACATAGACTATTTAACTAACTAAGTAATTAACTAAATGCTTTACAACTTTCGTTATCTGAAATTTTTCAATTGGAATAACTGTTTTTGAGTCACAAATATGTAAAACTTATTTTTCATTCAAAACGGTAAAATTTGCCTATTTTATTTGGCTGCCAGTTTTGAAAAAACTGCGGAACCAAATTTAGTATTTAAGAGCTTTTGACGCATAATTTAATGCTCTTTAATTTAGGTGAGAGTAAAATTTTCTGTGAGATGAATCCTTCCACACAAGAATTTTAGGTCAGCTGGTCTTTTGATGTTATATTTCTTATGAGGGTTGGTAGGAATGCAGCACATCTGGCTGCTGGGAGAACCCTTAATAAAATTACAGCGCATCCCATTTGTACAGCTACAAATTTTATATTTTCAAATAATTTTAGGTTACATTTCTTTTTCATAATTTTTGTATATCCTTTTAGCAATATAAATTTATATTGCTAGACAGATTTGTCGTTACTAAATACGTGCGAGACACTATTTTAGTAATAAAAAATATTATTTTCAAATCATTTTAGTATACCAGAAATTTTAATATGATGATAGTTATGCTATCAAAGAACCTAAAATTAATTTGTCAGACTGAAATTCAGATTTCAGAGCCAGATCAATTTATAACAGTGCGCATCCTTTTTGTATAGGAACAAATTTTATATTTTCAAATCATTTTAGGTCGAATTTTTTCTTTTACATAATTTTCTATATCCTTTTAGTAATATAAATTTAAATTGCCAGATAGTTTCGTTGTTGCTAAATCCGTGCCAGACACTATTTTAGTCATTAAAAAAAATTATTTTTAAACCATTTTACTATAACTGAAATTTTAATATGACGCAGTTATGCTATCAAAGAACCTAAAATTAATTTATTTTACTTGTAACTTCCTCTTTGTAAATAATTTTTTTATCTCTCGGCCTATTAACTTATGAGTCCTAAATTTGTGTTTGTATAATTTTATTTTTTAAATATGCTTCTGGTAAATTATTGAAACTAAGAAATTCCAAAAATGTTATTTATACGTGAAAGTGATGATAAGTTGAACTGTTTAAGGGCTGATGTACTCTCTATTTGTTTAGACTTTTGGAGTAAGATTTGCTATCTTTGTTCTGCATAGTAATTGTTCAATTGTGTGAACAATTTTGAAATTGGTTGTTTTTGCATTAAGACACAGATATAACCTATAAAGTCCAAGGGTGAGCCTCAGCTACTTGGCGGGTTACATCAATTTTCAAGTGAAATTCCATCAGATATGGTGGATAGCTGCGAATAAGAGGTTATCCCGAATTAACAGTCCTGGACTAAGGCGGCAATATTAGCAGGGCATGGAGGGATGTTACTATAGCAAGTGCATGCTTTAAAAAAAAAAAGCATAAAGCTCAATGACGATATCATGACATGGTGAGTAAGTACCGCCAATATAATAAGTACTGCTCTGTGCTGCCTTACAGGATTTGAAGTTGGGTCTTCAAAGGCCTGGAGAATATTGTTCAGAAAAGCACAACAGAATAAGCCAGATGATAATAACGTCTATAGACCAAGGCCCCCACAACAGATTATAAAAAAGATGATGACATTTCATTTCATTAGCCAGATGGATGTTGAGAGCAAGTAAAATGTTGGAAATTGTGAACTGATCAAATTTAAGATTGATACAGCAGCAATCCAAGAGATAAGGTGGCACGGGAGTGACATGATAGACAAGAAAGAATTTACCATTACATACAGTGGACCTCAGGCAAGGAATGGGCATTATAGACGGAAACAGCATTATTTTTTAATGACGGAGCACACAAACCCCGATTGAGCTTTAAACCAATAAGTGATCGGCTTTGCAAAATAAGATTGAAAGAAAGATTCAAAAATACAATTTTCTCGGCTTAGGCACCCATGGAAGGAAGCCTGAAAGAAATTTTCAACGACTTCCTAGGATCTGCTGTTGAATGAAAAAGTACCAAAGTATGATGCTTCTCTTAGGTGATTTCAATGCAAAGTTTGGCAAGGAAAAAGCAATAAGAACTGTGGCTGGAACTCATTCGCTGTATGATACAACCAATTCAAATGGAACACGACGTACAGATGGAAGAGATGAACTGCTTAAATATTAAAAGCACTTTCTTTCTTTGAAAGGATATCTATAAGGGAAGATAGTCAGCCCCAGAGAGAGAGATGCAGTCAATCAAATTGACCATGTACTAATATCGACTAGGTATGCTTCTAATATCATTGATGTTCGAAGTTTGAGAGGTCCCAATTGTGATTCTGATCACTTCCTGGTAAGAACATAATCTAGACAAAAGATAATCAGAGTGTGGACACCTAAAGAGATTAAACGTAATAGATGGAACACTGCAAAATAAAGATGAGAGAATAAATTACCTTGGGAAACTGGATTGTAAGCTGGGCGATGTTGAGCGGCCAATCAGTTGAAGAGAAATTGAAGATGCTAAAGGATTCCATTTGCAAAGTAGCCAGCAAAACAATAGGAGAGAAGAAATTTGAGAAGAATGGTTTAATGAAGAGTGCACAGTAGTAATAGAGAAGTTGATAGAAGGAGAAGCCGCAATTATTAAAAAATGGATGGAACATTTCTCAGAGCTCCTAAATGTAGAAAATAAAATTGTTAATTATTATGAGTAGGAATATGAATATGTGAAAAATGATGATGGAGATCCACAACGTTGCAGCATACTTAATGTCGAAATGCCTATAAGAGACGAAATGGAAGAGGTCATTGTTTCCTTGAAAAACAACAAAGCCCCCGGTGAGGATAAAGTACTCAACAAATTAATTAATAATTGTTCAGATCAAGCTATCGATCGCATATATGATCTTATTTGCACAATATGGAATAGCGAGCGGATACCTGCAGATCGGAAGGTGGGCTTGTTATTTCCTATATTTAAAAAAGGCGTTAAAGAACAATGTTCAAATTATAGAGGCATAACTTTGCTTGGGACTCTATACAAGATCCTATCATATCTTATATTAAGGCTCAAAGCATATTCCGAAGAAATTTTACAAGATTAACAATGTGGTTTTAGATATAGGAAGAGCACCATTGACCAAATTTTTATAATTCGACAATCGATAGAGAAATATTATGTATTTAATGTGCACCTGCACTTTCTCTTCATTGATTACAAACAAGTGCTTGATAGTATAAACAAAAACACTTTAATTAGTATATAAAAATAAAGTCCCACATAAGCTAATAAGACTGATACAAATGGCATTAAATAATGTATGCTCCTAGGTTATGGTGGGAAGGAACATTGGTGAAGAATTTAGCGTCTGCCAAGGTGATGTATTATTTAATATCATATTAATATTATTTAATATCGTCTGCTACCTTATTTAATATCACCCTTTGCGAAGTGGTTAAAAATGCAGTCAAAACTTGTACCATTGTAAGCAAGATCTAGAAATTATTGCAAGAAATGAGACTTCATTAAAGGAGGCATAAAAAATTGTGGTAATCCAAGGAAGCAAGATTGGGCTTGTAATCAGTGAAGGAAAAACAAAGTACATAATAATGTCGGTGGATCCAAACAGAAGAGCTTCCTGTGATCTCTTTCTCTTTACAATTTAAATTTTTAAAGCGTCACAAACTTTACATGTCTTGGCTTAGCAGTAACTAATGAAAATAAAATAATGTCAGAAATTGAAAGAATTATGTTAGGAAACCAGAATTATGTCCAGGAAAACTAAAATGAAATTATACTAAACTCATGTTAGGCCCGTAGTTACCTATGGCGCATCTCAGCTGCAGGTAGCAACAAATTAAAAAATTTCGAAAGGAAAATAGGGAGGAGAATCAATGACGAAATCCAGAGCATCCTAAAAAATGAAGACATATTCTATTGCATGACAGCGAGTAGATTAAGATGGGTTAGGGTTGGACACATTTTACGTATTAACGAGGATATAGTGCAACAGAAAATCCTAGAAGTAGTAATGGTTGATGGTAGAAGAAGAAGAGTGAGATCCCGAAGCCGTTGGGAGGACGAGATGAGAAAAGACGCCAGAGTGCTTGAAGTTAGAAACTGGAAATAGGCTGCCAAGGATAGAGGAAGATCTTGTTCTGCAGGCCAAGGATCATTTCGACCTGTAATGCAATCAAGTAAGGAAATATAACCTATAAAATTTTGATCTCAAGTAAAATCATTTTTTGATGATAAATAATGTAAAATAATTTGTAGAAATATTCAGATTTCAATAAACGAACTTATGTTAAGAGGTTAGAGAGGAATTTACAAGGGCCTAGAAGTAAGTATTGATAAGTGAGCCATGGAATACCACTTGATAAGGCTAGGAACCACAAAGAGATTATTTTTGATTTGATAAATGCAATTTAAACAATGTTTACAGATTGCAAATACACATATTGCCAAAGTATTATAAAAGGTGAAATTACAGTAACATCACAGGCCACAAAATAAAAACTTGTAATATGAAAAAAGCTTTATTTATATTTTAATTAGTCTCTAAAACAATTTATTTAAACATTATTTTAAGTAATAACAATAAAATATATATATTTTTTTCATTTTTGTGTTATGAGATAAGAATTCTATTGAATAACAGAAAAGTATTTTAAGAAAACAAATTATGAAATATATTTATTATAAAGTAAAACACAACTTATAAATAAACATAATGATACAGTTTATGAAATGATGTTTATAAATTAGTTATTTATAACAAAAAGTTATCCATTAAATTTAAATATAAAGGTACATAAGTATTTAAATATAAATATCCGTAGGATTACTGATGCAATAAATATACTAACTGAAGACAAATTATATTATCTGATATATAATGATACACCACCAGAAAATCATGGAAGGAACCTATGTTAAAATATCAAGCAAAAAAAAACTTTTCTTAATTTGGTTGGCAATACAAAAAAAACAAATTTTCTTTATTAAGAATCAGTGATAGTGTTTGTTTAAATATACTACAGAAACGTATTCTTAAAGAAATAATAATGAAGTGCATCTGTTCCAAGAGAAGCAATGGCACATCACAATATGCCAGATTCTATGATTGGTCTTGAAGGAAAAAAAAAGTAGGTAGAAAGTAACTATATCTAAGCTGATACATAAATAACATAATATTGAAATCAAATATATAAATGTAACCTAAAAAATTAAGAGTAGACAAATATAAAATATTTTTTTGAAATAGGTAGGGTGGTAAAGTATACCAAGCAGTAGAAAGACATTTTATTTGTTTTCTTCACCGAAATAAAAATATCCATATACAATTTTAAATAAAATAATTATCATTTTCAATACTTAACTAATGCAAATGCAAATAAAAAAAATCATCAAATTGACTAGTTATTTTATTTTAAAAACAAATAATACTCAAAAATAATCAAAATGAAAATTAAACAAGGACTAGGCCTCTAACAATTACAATTAAACATAATGAAAACAGTATTATCAGAATTAAACAAGTCACATAAGGTCACATACTATTTTTAATAATAAGATTCATTTATTGATTAAGTTTCTAATAAATTGAGCTTATATAAATTTATTATAAATATTTAGTTTTTTCTCAATTATCCAATAATAAAATCTAATGAATTATTTATTACCTAGAACATTAGTTTAGTGAAACTATCCAAGTTTTATTTCTCATTGTTAGTAATTTTAAATTTCATAAAATTAGTACAACTTTCTCATTTTTTTTAATGGTCAGAATGTCCTTTGATAATGGCAAAAAAAACGATTCCTTTTGATTATAGAAGTAAATTTTGGATTACTAGGTACAGAAAGATCAGTAATGATTAATTATTGAGATATAATTAATTAAAAATTAATTCATGAGTAAAATACCAATTGCACAAGATATGAAAACAATAAAAAAAATAATTTCAAAGATTAAGATTTAAGAAAGGTATAGATATCCGCATTTTAGACATTAAATACATTTATACACAAAAATGATGCTGTTAAAAAAACAAGCAAAATAAAACAGCTATCATTTCAAATAACTATACAAAAAAAAAAGCAAATATAATATACAAATTGTAAAAAGTAATGAAATACAAATTATAATAATAAAACCTTTGCTGCGAAAATGCATGATTTTTCTTTCAAAAAAAATTTTAGTTTTTTTTTTTTTATCTTACGATGATCTTAAGGTACAATATAACTAAGGATATTACAATAGGTATAGTCCAACAAAGCAAAAGTGATTTTTCATAATAGGGCTGATAGGAGAAGCTAAGCTACTAGCAGGAGGAACCCCTTCTATGTATAATATCTAAATAAAATATATAGGATCATGCCCTAAAAAATTACTAAATAATAAAATAAAATCCATTTATTAACTTGTTTTAAATTACAATTAAATAAGGTGAAAATAATCTATTTCTAATGAATAATCAGAAATTGCATTCAGTTCAAAGAAAAAAAAAATCAATTCACTATCCTTTAAATAAAACCTTCAAAATCACTTTTATCTAAACTAATTAAACTATAAAATGATAAACTAAAAACTTATTAATCAGATGAATACCTTTTCCCCCCCCCCTTTTTTTTTTTTTTAAATAAGAGCATATTGATAAAACTAGCACAAGATTAGATACTGGCTGCAGAGATATTGTTAGTCTGTTAAAGTAGGTGAGGGTGGGCCCTTTCCAACTCAGACATGCCCAGAACAGATACCACTCTTGACAGTGAGAATTATTTCCATCACAATATTAAAATATAACGGCTCATGATAGTTAACTTTACAAGCATATTAAGAGATGATAATCATTAAAGCAAAAAATGTTAAAAACGCTGCTACTACAGTATTTTTTATTTTTTTGAACATTAAATTGCATGCACAACTTTTTAGCAACAGCTAATACAATAACTAGAAATATTATTTAAGTATTTTGAAAATTAAAACACAACATAAAATTTTCTCAATAAAAGGGAGGCTCTATTAACTGATAAAGTACGTCTGGATAGTTTTTTTAGTTTGTATTCCTCAGTAATGACAAAAAACCTTTTTAAAAGTGAAGGTAGTTAAAAAAATGTATTATCTAATAAGGCAACCCCGAATCTAGTATGATTGAAAATCATAGCAATAGAATCCAACGAATCACTTCCATAATTAATGCATCAAAACATGTACAGATAAATTATTATGGAACATCAGCAGCAGTATAAACTAAAGTAATATAACTTAAATTTTTTTTTTAAATTTGGAAGAGATGATATGAGATAATTGCATTAAGTTTTCTACTAGATTACTTTTGTTTTTAAAAAAGTATACCAGAAAGGAATTTACATTTTTATAAAAAAATATTCATCACTTAATTACTGTTTTTAAAAGGATTTTATCCACAATTTTTACAAAAAAGGTTTTAAAATAAAACAAAATATTGTTTAAGGGGAATGAATTTTCCAATCAATTCATCTTTTTTTTTAAGAAAATTGTGAGGCAAAACCATAAATTGATTATCAGATAGTACTTTATTAAAGCATAAATGTCGAAAATAATTGGCAAGACATTAAAATTTCTAGATTTCACAGAGTATTTTAACATTTGAAAAAATAAATAAAAATAGAGAATGGCATATTAAAACAATAGGGACGTTTTCACATGGTCTGATAGATAAAGTGGATGCCAGACCGACATCTGGTTTATCAAGGGGCCGTCAGACTGCAGGAAAAATATGATCCTGCAGTCTGACGGCCCCTGATAATTATAGGACCATGTGAAAGGAATACCATACTTTCTGCATATATTAAATCTGTGTTGGATTCGATTCTGATATATATCGGACCGTGTAAAAATGCCCTTAGACCACACGAGTGTTGGATGCAAGCGATAGCTTAAGCCAGCTAGTTGGTGTGGAAGTAAAGTTGATTCCTGGTTTCAAAATATTGTATATACAGATATACTATCAGACTTCACCCATTGTTTGCAAGTCAATAAAATTAAAAACCAGTAAGAGGTTAAACTAAATTCAAAATTAAGATTTGCTGGCTTGTAAAATTCGATCTTAAGAAAAATGATATAAAACATCTTTTCCTAAGAATTCCTCAATTATACAATCATTAGAGAGCAATAAGACATTTTTTTTTAATTATTCCAAAATAATTTTTAATTTAAAAACATTTTTTATTTCAATTAATTTGTACGTAAAACTTTAATATTTATACAAGATTTGATTAATTTTTCTCTTATTAATAAAAAAAAAAAATATATATATAACTGTATGTATTAATAAATATTAAACTGGTATGCAAGAAAAAATAATATCTAAATGCATAGTACATAATAATGGGCAATAACAGATATATTTGTCACGAAAAAAAATTATCAACTACTGTTTTTTTTTCTATTATTTATAAATCTCATCAGTTTAACTGTTGTACATGAATTATAGCTAGCCTATAATAGTTTCTCTTTAAATAATAATGGTTATTTTCTAACCTATATTTAAAATAATTCTTATGTCATCTTGTATTATGAACTTTTATTAAGCCATGACTAGATACAAGGACAGGGGCAAAATATAGGTAAGTTTTACTCTAATATGCGGACAATGTATTAATAACAGCTCTAAAAATTATTTTTTAACATAAATAAATTATGATTCATTAGTTGATTTACATTCTTTAATCATATAAGAATTCAGGCACTTTCTACGAAATTAAAATGTTACTATATTAGAGTATATTTGGTAAATTAATAAAAACCTAACATATACCGTTTTGCAAGCACTGATTCAGAAGGCGGATTTTTTATAAAAAATTACCACTAATATTTTGATAGTACATCACTATAAAATAATAACAACTGAGATAGCTTTAGCTGTAAGCAGTTGCTAATATATAAAGTATATTAATTAACGTTTAATATTCATGTTAAATTTTTAATATAATTATTCAATTTAATCAAATTTTTTTATTCAGATTTTTGAAAATTTTATTTTTATAAATTATAATTATTTGAATCTAAAAATTGAAAATATCACTTATGTAAAAGAAAAATTACTTTGGATCATTAGAGCAAAAAAAAAATTAATTAAATACATTTTCTTTTCAGGCATTTTGTTAAAGCAGTAAAGATTAGACAGGTATTTATAACCATTGCATTAACCGTCATATTTATATTGAAGACCTAGAGGCAATAGTCACACTGGATCGGCAATCCACTTAAGTGTATCAAATCTCCCTCATAAGGCACCCGAAAAAGGAGAACATTCCTAACTTATACATATTTTTCAATTTATTTCTTAAAAATATTATTTTTTTTCATATGAAAAGAGTAAAAGAAAAAAAATTTAATTTTTATTTTTAAAGTACAGTTTTCTTAGATTTATTATTATTTTTTAAAGAGTAATTTCAAAAATTTTATAAATATAAAATAATGTTTGATATTCTTTAATTTTAAAATAATTAGTCAATCAACTGTTTCTCATTACTTTTCTTATAAAAAATAAAAACTGATTTGATAATTCTGTTAACTATCTAGAAACATTTCTGTTCCCTTTAACAAATACCAAAAAAAATAAAAAAGAAACACATAACAAGAAATTGGTAAATAAGAAAGCACAACAAAGACAAACTACATATCTTCGTTAATAAAGGTATAATATTATAAAAAAGATTCACAATAATAAATTATATAAATATTTTAACTAATTTAAGATATGATAAATTATGTTTCAAATTCAAATATTTTAATAGTCAAACAAAAGGCAATTAGAACGATATGGAGTCAATTGAATTCATAAAGTTATAAGACATTAAATACAATAAAATTCTTTATTAAATATTAGGCAAAATAGATAGTGGTAGCTCAACTTTTTTAAGAGGAAATAGGTTTCATAATTATCAATAAACAAATGCACATATAATTCTTTTAAACATATAAAAAAGTTTATAAGCAGTTTTTTTCCGAAAAGTTAATTTTGATATTTAAGTATTAATAGTAAAAATTGTTAAAAAATAAAAATTAATAGTAAGAAATTTATCGCATTCATTTAAAATGAATGATAATTTAAAATAAAATATAAAAATAGTTAAAAAATATATTGAATTCATTCAAGCCTTAATTACGTAATAAGTAATCATATTATTTTTCTAAAAGATTAATTAACATAAGAAGGAAGAATCCAGAAACCTGTCACTTTAGTGAATACAAAAAATTAACGATATTTACATTAGGATTTTAAAGTGAAATATAGGTATTATAATTATAATAATAATAATTGTTTTAAGTTTTATAAATAGGAAGAAAAACTAAATTAATAGCCCACCAATAACAGAGCTGTTTTGTTTGGATCAAACTATGCACTCACATTGGACAAGATCTAAGTAAAGCAATAAAGCTCAAGCTCATTCTACATAACAATATATGACAAACAAAATTAAACATATGTTTCCTATGAAGAGAATATTTGATTTTTTTTTAAGCACATCACTTAGGTGAGAATAATTTAGGAACGGAGATTCTGAAATAACTTCATTAGTTTTTGTTGAAGTAAATAACTTTGTGACAATTTCTTTAAATTATTTACATTTTTTTAAAAATTATTATCTGCTGTAGATTAATTTTAAAAACTTTTAATAGTTAAAAAGAGTTCCCATGAACACCTCACAGAGGTGAGAATGACAAGCTGTTTTGTGATTTTCAATCACAAAACATTGAAATAAAATAAGTTTAATGTTTATTAATATAAATTATAACTTATATTACAGCTTTTCAGTATAATAAAAAAATAAATCCAATAAAAGCCAAATTATTATTTGATATGAATCCAAAATATCTTTGAGCTCACACATGATAAAATTAGGTCAATTTTTTTTTCCTGCCAAGTTTTGGAAGTGAATATTGTATACTCCCAGACTTTTCAGGAAGTTAATAGAAAATATAAGAAGGATGGCTCTTCCAAATCTGAGACCTTTTACCATGTACTTTCTATCACCAGATTCTTTGTTGACTTTATCCTTTAAGTTAGGAATTTAGTTTTGAATTGTAATGAAGAATCCATAATTAGTGCTTCCTGTAAGGGAAAATGAAAATTCACAAATATTAAGACCATTGGAACATTTTGCACATAAATTCTTATTTTTTTCATATGTAAAGTATTCTTTAAAAATATACTTTTAAGAATAAATTATGTTAATTACAGGTCCAATTTCAAAACTTCATATAAAATTTGTTTAAACACAGAAAAATGTAATAGGATATTTTTCAAAAAAGAAAATAATCAGCCAACTACTAATTATTTCAAAGGAACAACTTTGAATAAGTTTAAAAAATAGGATAAGCGATTAATACTTCAAATAAAAATCATAAATTATTATATCAGAATAATTAGCCACCTTCTAGATTTCAAAGGAATAAGTTTAGTAACAGGTTAATACTACATTGAATAATAATTACTTTAAAAACAGGATAAATGATTAATACTGCCAATGTAAATCAATAATTTTATTGATTTTACCATAAATGGTAATAAAATTTGATTTAGTCGTAAAACTTTAAATAGCACAATGTAGAATAATTTCTTAGAAACTACAGTAGAATGGAACAGACACATTTAACAAAAGGGCTTCAATTTCATTTGAAACCAATTTTATACCTTATTTTTTATCAAATGGTCAGACTGATATCATTCAACATCAGATTAACGTTTCTCAATTTATTTTGCTACATAAATAGACTGGTTTGATCAAATTTGAAATGCTATTATAATATGCAAAAGGATAATTACATTAATAGGTCACACATTATTTTAAAAAGAGGAACATGACCACGATTCTGAGGTCTATTAGAGGTTTATGGCATCATTTTAACATGGATATAATTAAATTAATATTGACACAATTCAAGTTAAAAATAAGCCTTTGGAAATAAAGATTCATCTATTGCATCCAGTTGCAATATTTAAAAACACTAAAATATCATTCATCACTAACTATATCCTATTGGCAAATGATATTCAGACCAATGATACTCTAAACACCAGACAATCACTTTCTTTAAAATAAATTACAATTCAATACAGAAGTTAACTTTAAAATTCTGAGTCAGTAAAACCAGTTTCATGATAAATATGCCTATAGAGCATTAAATATTAAGTTTTTATTGCATTAAATTGTGTTTAGAATATATTACTTTAGAAAAGCTCCTACATAAAAACTAAACTAGTGCAATATTTTGGTCACACAGGTTTACCTGAAAATACCGAAAGCCATGGATATATGGCAATTTATAAAGGCGTACAAATGAATTTTCATTCAGTTCAATGTTATGGTTCTATTTATATTCAGTGGTTATTCATGCTACTTGAACGAGGCCCACAAGCACAAAAGTAAGCCTTGATTTTATTTGCTCTTCATCCCTACTTATTACTACTGTTATTAAAAATATATTAGCAGTGTACTAAAAAAATAATTCATTGAGATTCTTACTACTCAGATATTGTATTCTGAATTATATTTTAATTGAAGAATAAATCGACATAGTTTTTTGAAAAAGCTTAAGCGCCAAAAATTCAAAATTTAGGTTTCAATTTATTATGGAAAGTAAATACAACCTCTATCGATTCCCTCTCACGATATATCGAGAAAAAAAAAATTGGAAATGACCTAAATACCTACAATTAATGACATAGGCATCAAATACTGAAGACTCGTTAGTTGTCACTCGTGCCTTGACCAGTGCTAGAAATGTTAAAAATAAATTCTAATTATAAAAGTTTTGTTGCCACATGAATAAACTCCTACTCTACACAATAAAGAATACAATTTAAAAAAAATATTGTTATTTGGGAAAAAAACATTTTATGTATTTCTTGTAAAGTTTGCTAAATGGCGATTATGCCTCTTTTACAAAACGACATCAAAATAAAATTTAGTAGTGTGTAAAGCATTCACTAGAAGTAAATACAACAAAACAAAGTGAAAACAGTGTTTTCAAACTTCAAAAACCTGATCAAAATGAAAAAAAAAATCCAGGATTCACAGGATTTTTATGTGCACAGCCACTTTTTTTTTAATTCATATTTTGCCATTATTGACATATTATGTTAAAATATCAAGTCGTGAGGGACATCATATTTTGAAAGTGAGCACCATACACAGGATCAAATTTAAAGTTTGTATGCTCCTAGATCCAAGAGTTTTTGCCACTTCTCTTATACCACAGGCAATTTACCTCGACAAAATAATATTTATGATGACAATTTTAATTTTATCGCATAATAACATCACTTATGAAAATTAAGACTTTACTTAACACATCATAAACATTTTCTTTGTTATTTAATATTTATCGATGCTAATCTCAAATGAGTTAATTTTGAACAAAAATTACATAAAGATAAGTATAAATATTTCACATATGGACTTTTTTAAACTCTAAATTATTTACTATCATCTAATAAAAGTTTTATCAATAATTAATTTAACAATAATAAACAAAATAAAATAACTTGAATGGCCAACTTAATTACTTTTCCATTTTAATGAATAAAATTGAATATAACATTGTCTAGTAATATTATACATCATCAGCCACTATAATAAAACCCACTATTTTTAAAATTTTTGAGTTTGGAGGTTCGGACATCTGCTTAGGATGGATCAAGAGAGAACCGCCAGGAAGACATTCAGGAAGTGAGGAATAGATTGGAGTAGGAGAAGAGAGCTGGCGCAGGTTCAGGACATCTGGTCCAGACTCTACAAATAGCAATCTCACACGGCGTAACGGTAATTGAGGAGAAAATGATGAGTTTGTTTTTATAAATGATCATCTCAAGAATTGAAAAATCATACTTCAAAAATTGTCTCACAAATTTGTACTATGCATTCCTAATCAGCTAAATCTCAATTAAACAGCTCTTTCACATTTTGAGGTTTGGAGCCACTGTACAGCACTATTTCATTTAGCACTAAGTAAGTTAGTATAATTAAAGTGTAAATAAGACTATATATACATACAGCAAAATATATATGTTTATAACATAATTAAGTTGAGAAAGAAATTATTACAAATGCTTTTACATAGAAACCCATATAAACAAACTAGTAATTACATATTTTTTATTTTATTTAATCATCTTTTATACTAGGGGTAGACATGAATGCTCACCAATAAGACCTTGGCTCAAAAAGAAAAAAAAATGTAGTCCATATAGCATATAAAAAATGTTCAATAAGGAATATGGTCCCAAAATCTACTTATTGATTGTTCATTGAGCAATTAAAAATCTATAGAAAATTAGCCCTGATCTTGCTTTAACTTTATAGTTAGGTTATAACCTACTGTTTAAATTTTTTGGCATAGTAAGTAACTTAGAATTTTTCCCAATTACTATATATTTTAAAATATATATCCAAATAGCTGAGCTCATAAAAAAATTTTCTGGATGGCATAAAATGACTTAGAAAAATCATTAGGCTAGAAGTATTGAAAATAATTATATATATATATATATATATATATATATATATATATATATATATATATATATATATATATATATATATATATATATATATATATATATATATATATATATATATATATATATATATATATATATATATATAGTTACACAAATTTTGAACTTTTTGGACATTTCATAAATTAAAAGAATTTACTAATCTGTAATAATCTAATGACAGAGTTTTCCCCAAACATTAAAATATACTATTTAGAATAACATTCAATAATTTAATTATTTTTGTATTTAAAACCAATAAACACCTATTTCTATTCTAATTCATTAACTGTTAATTCATTAAACATTTAACATTATATGTTAGAAATTACTCAAATATTTTTCTATTGGTGTACCACTTTTATTGATAATGAAATTTGATCTCCACTTTTTATTTCTATCATTAAATAGAAGTCAAACCTAATTTATATAATTGTCTTCATTAAATTACTGGCATTAGATGTAAATATGGTCTACAAGAAAATATTTATATCTACAAGGAAACTATGTAGATTTCAATATATCTCAATATATAAAGCTGATTAATATACAGTTGAAAAGGGGCTTCTATTTATTTTGTATTCATTCTTCATTATTTTTATTTTACATGTTTACGAATGAAAAGTATAAAAATGACAATTCTACATCTAAACAGCCACATTATCACAAGGCAATTTTCAACCAGAAGTTTGTTTGTTGCTAATAATATTTACTACCTTAATGAGTGTTTATCTTACACCGTCAACTCTCGATAACTGAATTTTTTTATTCATTTTATAGAGAAAACTCCAGTATGCAAGAAAAAACAACAACAGATAAATAAAAAATAAGTGGATGCTAACTTGAAATAATTTTGGGGGAAACTAACCTCTTCAAGAAGTAATCATCCCTATTGTTTTAGGGTCTGTCATCTGTCAGTTGGAGTTAGTAATTTGATGCCAGTGATCCCTCCAATTAAAAAAAGAAAATCAATGATCCATTGGTTATTTGCATTTTGAAGTTTCTTAGTCTTATTATAAATTTCCAACAATTTAAAAGAATACACCTAAGTTTGTTTAGTATTTTATGATTATGAAAATCCTTTACATATTGTACAATAAAGAATATTTTGAAAATTTAACCTGTTTATAAAAATATATTATATTTAATCCCTGTTTTTTGAATTATCTTTATTTAACCACTGATATCTTTTGAACGAAAATAAGTCAATAATTCAAAATGTCTAAAGGCCAACTTCTATTACTTGAACTATTTTCAACGAGAAATATGTATCAACTATAACTTCAAGTAATTTTCCATTCCCTTAAAATTAGACTTATCGAGAGTTGACATTAAATATTATTATCTAAAAAGAAAAGTACAAATGGCTGAAGCTGTTTATTAATAAAAATAAAACACTCTATAGATTTTATTAGATAAACCATTAGGACTAGAAAAGATTTCATACATATGAAAATTGTAAGTCCCTGAATCTGTTCATCCACAGTCTAATCTAGAATAATATTTGAGGCGAAATCATAATTAAAATACAAAGTACAATACCAAAAAAAGCTAAATTCACTTTATTTCAACAATACAACTAACTAGATATTAGATGAAATTTAAATAGACAATTAGTGAACTTAACCAAAGAAAGGACTGCTATTGCAGACATTTAAACGATTAAAATTCATTAGAAGCACCAAGATAGCTTTTGATCAATTTACCTATTGAGGTTTTATAAAACATTATGATAAGAAAAATATTTATATCAGTCCTATATGTTTTTATTTCTACAGCCTAATATAAATTACAATTATTTAAAAAAATTACCAATGAAATAAAAAAAAAAAAAAAAAAATTGCTTTCATACAAAGCAAACCATTTAAGCCTAGTGATTCTCAACTTATTTTCACAAATGCACCCCCTCCTTCCCACCCTTTAGGCCATCCCAGTCGAATTCCATCTGATGGTTCTTCTTCAAGTCTCAAAAATAGAATTATGTTTTAGACTATATTATACTCAAAGACTATCTAATTATATCTGTAAAATAAAATATTTTCTCATGACTCCCCTGAAAATTATAAGAATCCTCATTCAGAAATTGATTTAATCTGCTATGGACCTTAGTTCTATGGAATACCATTCATAATTTTTCACATAAAGCTTAATGCTACAATCAAAACAGTAACGATGCATTACGCATTAACAGTGGTTTAAATGCATGCACCTCATTAAGGCGCATTGAAGTTATCACAAAAAAATGACCGTTTCACGGGTTAAAAGGAAGTTTATTTTTTTCTTACAGCTCTGTTAATTCTAATATTGTTGTTATTGGTATCTTTTGAATCCTAATACTATACTGAAGCATTTGGTAAACATAATGTCTCTCTGTGATGTTCAGTACTTGTTTAGCATTCTTTCAATCAAAGTGATGTTGAGGTATGAAATTCAAATAATTCTGCAACATTACTGGAAAAGGAAATTTTCAGTCATCGAAACCACATGTTTGATATAGAAAGTTGAAGAGAAACATAACCTTAATAAGTGGACTGTAATGCCAACATTATTCACAGAGCATTCATTAAATATCACAACATTAATAGCTTCCAAACTGATGAAGATAAACTTTTCAAGCTCTGACTATTGTATATAACCTTTCTGAGGACAAAATGTAATTAAATAGGCTGAATGAATTCTGAAAAAGGCAGGGACGGAAAAGGCACTTTGTGATTGTCTGCTCAGATTTTTATATTTATATACAGAATAAGAATACAAATGTTAGGGCTGAAAATTTAATTTAATGAATTAACATGATTCATTTGCAATAAAGTAGTAAGCAGAATTTATTTATTTTAAATCTATTCATGATCAAATCAAACTTAAACAGTATACTTTAGCAAATTTAGTTATTGTCTTAAATAGGAACTCATTAATTGGTGAAAAAATCTAAGTGCACATGTTGCTAACTATGAACCTTTTTTTATGTAGGGTTAGAAGAGAGTTAAGAAAATAAATGGGCACAAAAACAGAGTATTTGTGTCAAAATAGTAGCAATATAAATTTTTTGAAGAAATGACATACATACAGTGTCTCACAAAATTAATCAAATGATTTAAAATTTAAATGATTATATAAATTATTATAATTATATACTTTTTACCGTTTTCATGCCGAAAACATGTTAAAATATCTCAGTATTACCTCTTACTCATTATGTTTATTTAAGATCAGAAAATATAATACTAGACTCCTAATGATGGTACATAAATGTTATAATTTATATAAACACATACAAATTAATGATGCTATCATATGATCAATTTTGTGGGTCATTTTATGTATATTTATGCAGTAAATCTTCATGGAATGGAGCATATTAAAAATAAATAAATGATATTGTACGGCCGTTGCCATGTAAAGTAATATATATATATATATATATATATAACTATTTAAGCATGTCGGCTGCACACAAGAGCAGGATTATGGTAAGTGCCAAATATAAACTGGCTGCACACAAGAGCAGGATTATGATAAGTGCCAAATATAAACTGACACTACATATTCCAACAATCAGGCCTAAAGCTATACTGTCATAAAAAACAGAGTACCTTCTTGACATCCAAAATAGCGTTTATCATAATGTAATCCTACAAATTAATGACACAATTTTAATTCCCTCAGTACTTCATCCAGAAATTTATGACCACTTCTCAGCATATATTGGACAGAACTTACTCAATTTAATCTAATCGATTCTGCATTAAATATATAAGTTTATGGTGCTTTCATCGAGGGAAATGAGATCACACCAATACTAAAGAAACAACAAAGCGAAGGTAATCTCAATCTTTCTCTAAAATCTGATTTTATTTTATAAAATTATATTAACAAGAAAAATATATTAATTGAATTTGGAATGAGCATTAGAATAAATCAGATTAGATTAAACAGATATATTTAGAAAATAAAAAAAGACAATTTCATTGTATTCAAATCCTAATTCTAATAGACACAAAAACTAACTAGCCATGGACAGATGAAATGATATCTAAAAAGATTTAATTTAATTCTTGACAATACTTGTTCTCTAAGCAGGTAACAACAGACTTAAAGATATGCTTTATAATTGCCCACCCTGTGTTAGCTAAAACTAATTATAACTCTCCTTTAAAAGGATTTGAATGACCAAGGACAGAATTCAATTTGTTCAATAACTTTACACATGGTTTTACAAAATTTATCAATAGTTTAGACTTTGGACAAACTTACCAAGGACTGAGGAGATGGAAGGACTTCTCTAAAACAGTCTGAGATGTAGAAGCTAAACTCCTAGATATCTTATATTAAGAGAGAAATCTATACATTATAATCAATTTCATTAGCCATGCCATATGCACAACTTGAAACTATTGAATGCATTGTTTTTCATAGAATTCTAAAGGAAAACGATTTTATTTTTAATAAGCATTATTAAATACAAAGCATAGTATGTGTATTAAAATTAAGCATGTGTTTAAAAAATGGAGAGAGTAAGAAGAGCTGATGTTTACGATAAACTATCAAATTTTGAGTCATTGGTGTAGATTTAACTAAATTTTCATTATAATTAGAATCTTGATCCCTGTGAAAATGTGCTGGAATATGAACTTGAGATGGATCAATTGTACTGACTTAACAGAATCTGTCTATTTACGGTTAAAGGTGCCAAAAATGATAATATGGTTAGAGAGGCTTGCCAGATCCATTCGTTAGTGGTCACTGCTGTTTTAAGCATCCCAAAGATAACAATGCAGAGAACTTTTAAAATAAGAGCACACATAGAGTATGTAAGAGAACCTGCTCAAACCTATTTTCAGTTAACAATTATAATTCATCAAGTACATTTTTTAAACAACCGCAAACATTTCAGGAGTGTGTCAAATTCTTACAATACCAATAGTCAATAAATCACCTTAATGGCTTTGGAAGGTCCTATTAAAAAATAGTTTCACTTTCTGTATTTTTAAAATGATATCTGAAGAATAAAGCACAATATTTGCAATGTTTTTTTTTTAATTACTGTAAAATTACAAATTTGTGAACAAGAGATTTACCTTTACTACTAACGATATGTTTGTAGAACCTAAAAATGTATGCACGTTTTTTACTGTTAAAGAATTTAAATTGACTTATAAATACAAATGAGCATTAGTTGGTTCATACTATCATAATTTCACTGAATCTCAGAGGGAAGGGAGGGGAAAACTTCATAATTGAAGGGATTCAAGACGGCTAAAAATTTCAATTGGTATAGAAAATTTAAGACTAAATTAAATTAGAAAAAGTTAGTTTTGCTTTAAGGTATTAGACTAAGAGGTAAATTTTGAAAAACTGACTTAGACCAAGCCAAAACTATTTAGAGAGCTTCATAATACCAAGTCTTATAAAAATGTAATATAGTTGGAATATGTAACATTGTACTTAGGGCCCAAAATTTTGAAATCTTGCTTTTAAGAAGATATAATGAATAATTAGAAATGCAGAATAGAATGGATATTGAACACTTTGTGACGATAATCACAGTGCATTATTGCTAAGTACTAGGATACATATTTCAAGTATAAACTATTCTTGTAGGACTTGGTGTTACCAAGTTCTACAGAAAGTTCTAGTTATATTAATAAGTAAACTTTTTGCATGTCGGCTCCCAGAACTCACTAACCACAGAACTACAAAGCCAATTATTGCAGACCAGAAAAATAACAGAAACCGGTCAATGAACTTTAAAACAAAACAGCAGTAATCAGCCAAACTCACAGTATAGTTTACATACACAGTGAATTCTCCTTAATTGGGTTACCTCCGCCCAGATCAATGTTCTGCCTATTTTGATTTAGTTCCGTGGAAAATAAACCAATAAAGTGGTAATCCTGATTAAGTGGTGTTAACAACATTATAATTATACTCTTCTTAAATAAAAATAAAAAGAATAAAGAAAAGAAGAAATGTACTGAAAATATTTTATCAGCAAACAGTTAGAGAAGAGAAAGAGTGTGTCGGAGAGAAAGATAGGGAAATAGCTTACATCAGTAAAGTTAGAAGTTAAAAAGTTACAAAAAAATCATGATTAATAAATAAGGCATATCGCACCTATCGTAGAATAAAGGTACAACTCAAAATTTGTTGGAAAAGCAAATTTCAATTTTTTTTTATTAACTTTTGAATACCTTCTTAGTCAAGCATACAGAACATTGGTAATAACCATCCTTAGGGTATTACCAATGTTTAGTATTTTAATAAGGTAATATTTAAAAGAGTAAAAAAAAAAAACTTTAAATACGATTTCCAAACAATTTCTAATTTTGAGTTGTACTTTTATTCTACAATAGGTATGATGTGTTAGAAAAAAAAAATTATAACAGAAAATCATAAAAAAGAAAAAAAAATTGTAATATTATAATAATAAAAATGTTAACATTATAACTATAAATAGAATATTATAACTAAAACTAATAATAATAAAACTACACCATAGGTAAATATCACTAATCACAGAACTACAAAGCCAAACAAATTAACCAATTATTGCAGACCAGAAAAATAATATAAACCTGTAAATGGTCAATCCAGTAATTTTATCAGCTCATAGAAGCCTACATCAAATGCTAAGGTGACCACAGACGATCACTCCACACCAAATAGAGCTTGGAATGAACATGAAGTTGATATCTGGTGTGGATTTTTGGAGTAATGGGGAGCGGCTGGAATTCAATTGCACCACTCCAACCGACTGTGAGTGTGAAAACTGATAGAGTGGAATGATGGACTGTACAGTTTTTAGGCTGTACAATAATTATAATAAAAATTGTTGGTCAGTAAATACAGTATAATTTTTTTTTCCTGGCATAAATGCAACGCGACCTCATTGAGGTCTATTGTACACTGTGCTATTCACTGTCAAAGGAGGCCAATAGCCTTTGTGAATCTGCTCATGTTGTATGGATTAATCAGTCCGTAGGGTCATAACCAAAATGGATGTACCATATTCTAGCTAGTGCATCACATCTGCATTTAACACAATTATATCAGCAAACAGTTAGAGAAGAGAAAGAGTGTGTCAGAGAGAAAGATAGAGAACTAGCTTACATCAGCAAAGTTATAAGTTAAAAAGTTACAAAAAAATCATAATAAATAAATAACAGTCTCATTCTCCGTGTTGCAAAATCTACTGAAAGGTGACTATATTAGCCCTAAATTTGGCATGTGTTTATTTAACCAACAATGGCCTGTATGAAGTCCTGTCACACTCCTCAGGATAAACCTGTCCATTGAAAGAAGCGCTAAATTAGGGTGAAAGTGCTTTGCAGGGTCCATCTAAGAACAACCGCTTGGAATGCTGCTGTTTCCTATAGTACACAGTACAGTATAGTTAAAATTTATATTCAGTTGACATCCGCATGATGGTATAGAAGGATCAATCTAATTAGAGATTGATAAATTATTTTCCACTTCTATAAATTTGTTTTATTGAAAACTAGTTTCGAATGTTATACATTCATCCTCAGTTCTAAAAACACACAAAAAATTCAAAAATAAGCAATTCAAAATAGTTTGGTATTATTTTACATATTAAATTAGATTAATATAGATCAGTATTATAAAACAATTATGAATTTAATTAAGACAACTGTATTTGATTTCATGTCTTAATTAAATTCATAATTCATAAATGTTTTATAATACTGATCTATATTAATCTAATTTAATAAGTATAATAGTACCAAACTATATTTTGAATTGCTTATTTTTTTATTTTTTGTGTGTTTTTAGAGCTGAGGATGAATGTATAACATTCGAAACTAGTTTTCAATAAAACAAATTTATAGAAGCGGCAAATAATTTATCAATCCCTAAAATTTATATTGATTGAGTAAAATATGATGCCAAAATATTGCTACAATTACAATTTTGTTTAATTTTTACTATTAATGATGTTAAAAAATGTAAATATTAATTAAAAGAAAGTCTCCACATTTTCAGTGGATTTATAATTTACAATATGCTTAAAATTTCCACTATTATTTTTATTTTTTGAGTAAAGATTAAATTATTTAAAGTTCTTTCTGTAAGATATATAAGAACCTAGGTTCTAGGTTCTTCAATGACTAGCATTGAGGCCATTTTATGTGTATTATAAAAAATTTATTTGATCCAGAAATAGTAAAGTTTAGAGTGATTCAATTTTGAAAAAGAAATAATTGAATTGATCAGAAGAGTTTGACTAATAAATAATGAAAACGGTGTTCTACAGAGTTCAAATAATCGCTTATAAATCAGGAACCCTTCAAACGACTCAAACCATATTTGGGGCATCGGTAAGGGTCCTTAAACTCCCCCATTTGCTTCAACTGTGGTTTTTCTATGTTTTTAGAAAAAAGTTCTTCGCAAAAAACTTCAATTTTGTTTTTATATGGTAATCTCCTTTATTAGCCCTGACCTTCTAAGATTATGCTATAGTCTTTAATATGTATGGAAAGAAGAAACACCCATCTTTTGAACGAGTTCAAGAATGTCGATATCGGGTAAATTGAAGACGAGATACAGAGCTTCAAACCCAAGCATAATTTTGTGGCTTTCAAAATTTTGGGCACCCTTGGAACTGAAAAAAAAATGTTTTTTTTTGTTTTCGATTTTAAATATTAAAGTTTTTCAATGAGCTGAATCCAAATCTGTCTCATCATTTTTGGTGTGAAAAATTTACTTTACTTTTTTACTTGTTAATTTACAAGTAAGTTTACTTGATAATTTAAACACTTCTTTTTATTTATTTGACCAAAAATCATTATTTTTTAAAGTTTATATTTATACTTTAATGTACTTTAAAAAACAAATGTTCAGGTGGCAAAACCATGCTGATATAATTTTTCAAACCCGAGATAAATAAAAATAAAGGATTTTCAGCATGTTTTATTTTTTTTCTCAGCTCATAGGACCCATTGGATAAAACAGTAGGATATTGGTCAACTTTTTTCCAATGAAGAATCACCCAAAAAATTTTGGTCGTGCACTCCCCGTGTGAGTGCCCATGGATTCTAACCAAAACTAAAGGCAGAACACTAATCATAAAAATTGAAAAATAACAAACATATAACATTTTGGAATGCTAATAGTCCAATGAGAAAAGATTAAACCAACCAAATAATTCAGCCATTTACAAATAAATCAAAGTAGACCATAATAGCATATTCTACCTACTTCATGGTACTAGAGTACATGGCAGTATACTCATATGACAATTCATCACCATAAGAATAATAAAAAACAATTTAGTTTAATAAATAAATAAATAGCGCAACTTTTAATTTCCCTACCTATCTACCTTTAAAATTCCTAAAAATAAGCTAGTATTAAATTATTAAAGTTAAATTTTACTGAGGTACTTATACCTCTGATTCTATTAATTATTAGAAAATTTAAGTGTGACATGATTTTTGAGGATGGGATTATATTAGACTAGTTTTATTTATATGACTCTAAAAATATGTGCTGACAAATCTACTGTTCCATGTTTAGGTAAAAAATGTTGGGAAACTAGTATATTTTAATATCCATAATGAACACTAATATACAAATATTTTAGAATGGATAAATTGAGAAATTAAAGAATCAATTTAAATAAGAAATGTTATGAATTCAAGATGTAACCCGTTTTCAAAAACTTTATCTTAAAAAAAAAAAAAAAAAGAATGAAACTTCTTACTTGGTAACAATAATTGGAAACAAAATATATGGTTTCCTACTGAACAAACCAATTTAATCAAATTATTCTGAATAATAAAATATTCTAGATTTAAAGCTATTTTACGTTAACTTGTAATACTTCTACAAAAATAATTACCTAGTAAATGTATAGCATTATATATAACAACAGTCATTGGCTACATAATTAGAAGTAAATTAATTGCATCTTGAAACAGTAAATTGAATTTCTAACCAATCACACTTCTAGTAATTTCTAATATAATATTTGAGTATCAGAAAAAACATGTGCATTTAAGCGTTTAATGAAGAAAATATGTACATAAACATTCATTTTATTAAAAGTAATAAAAGAATAAATTTTAAATAAATCATTATGAAAGATTTTTTAAAATAAATTCTCATTACCAGCCAGTAAGCTGGAGTTAAAATTGGTCTGAATTAATAAAAATACCCTAGGTTAATGATAATCTCTTTTGCCTTATCTCTCAACCCTCTTATGATAAAAATGTGGTGCGAGATCATGAAGCCATTCGGGTTTCACAACTGTTAGATCCCTCATGTACATCTTTTGGGTATGTAGGGTTTCACAATACACTATCCTGAGGAAAATAAAGTAAACTAAATATTATTCAATCATTAATAAGCAATAACAAAAGGATGAAAAAAGCAATTAAATATTATATTACCACTGAGGTTGTTGTAGCGTGTAAAGTACTGATGACGGATGAATGAAAAGATCTTGATTTCCTCGAATAGTTTTATAGACACCTGATGGATGAAGGTAAGCAGCATTTGGAAAAAATCCAGCTGTTATACACTTCAAGACATTTTCAGTATTTCCTAAAAATTATTGAAATGATATACCAAATCATATTATGTTGTACAAAAATCTGTTTGAAAAAGTAATAAAAAATAAATAAAATGAAGTTTACAAATCTTCATTTCTACCTAAACGTAAATAATCTTATAGCCTTTAGCAATTTAACTATAATTCATGTTTAGTTAAATAAAATCTTTGATTGAAATGATGAATTAATACTAAATGAACTTTGGCATTATTTTAAATTATACATGATTAATTAGATTTAAATTAAATTACAGTTGACTTGACTAATTTTTCTACACCAAAAGAAATGATAATTGAAATTAAATTATTAAAAAGTACTTAAAAATTATGAATAGCAATGAAAAACACATTAGCAGATGTGCTCGCCGAATGTAGCAGACTGACAACTGTCGGAACATGCCTGAATGCCAATGTTCGACACTTGTCATTGGTAGTTCATAGTTCGGCTACACGATATGTCCAACTATAAAGGCCGAAGGTTCGAAGGTGTAAGTAGTATCGTCTAGCACTGGCTTAATAATAAGGGGATCATAGCCTGAATATCTGATATAAACGGAATTTCGAAAAGGTTGGGAAGTCAATACTAACAACAATAAGTTGTCAATAACTCACTTTAGAAGAGATTTTGAGGAAAATATCTGATGTAGACACCGCATGACTTCCTTGTATGCCTATTAAACTATAAATCGGGGGCTCAAAAAGTAATCCTGAATTTGGTTACGAGTTTCTGAAGATTATCTCAAAAACACTATGATGTCCATCTATTGACAAAAGCAGACATACACATAAAAAAGCTCTGGTTTCTGGAGGTCTCATTCCGTTATTATATGTCATTTTATTTCAGTAGGTAACAAGTTTCTAAGACATTTCGTAGTGTTCTGTAACAGTATTAGAACTGTCTACGTCATTAGATAAAGCATTTGAAATTGACAGTTTCGACATTTTAAGCGGAAGAACCAGCTTAACTTATATCTTATTCTCCTATTGCCAACTTGTTCAGCTCACAAATGGGGAGGAAAACAAGTATTTTGCACTCAATTTTAATACTTAAAACAAGTAATAAAATTGTTCAATCAGAGTGGAAAAAAAATCGCATTTGTAACCTTTATCACCAAACTATATGATCTCTGTATTTAATTTTAATATAAATTTTGATATGTTTATTATGACCTTCAGGTAAAGTACCTCTTCCAGCTCACCAATTTTAACCAAAATCTAGAATATTATTTATATTGATATGAAAATCTTATTTACCAACTTTGAGACATACATTATTTTTTAATATAATTTTGGATGAAAGTTTATTAAGAACTTCAAATGAAATACTGCTTGCGGTTTGCCAATTTAGACCGAAATCAAGTACATGAAATTTGAAAAGCTTTGCATTATATTTTACTGTAATTTTTTATTGAAATCAATTATGACTTTGAAGTAAAGTACCACTTCAGGTGGTCACAAGTGACCAATACAAAATATAACTTTCTACAGCTAAACGTTTTTGAGTTATGCGATTATGCACGAACGAATATACGTACAGAAGCCACAACGAAACTAGTCAAAATGGATATTTCTGTTGAAATCTGAAAACCGAAAATTTTTGCGATTACAATACTTCCTTTACTGAGTACAAGGAAGTAAAAAAGGCAAGGTACGAGATAAGAAAACCATAAAAAACAAAAAGAAAATCTAGGTACTCATACTGCTGATGGTATCTAGTGTTTATTGACCTCACAACCTCAATATCTCTTCGAAATTAAGACTAGCTTCACAAAGTTGGGTATAATGTTGTAAAGCTGATGAAATGAAGCACCTTTTTTTTAATTTCCTAAGATCCTAGCTAAACCTTGAACCGTGAGATTCAATAGAGTATTTTTGACACTATTTTGTTTTTACTTGTTTACTTTGCTTTGGATGGTATGATTACCCGACAAAGTAATATTTTTCTACAAATTGATTGCTATCTTATAGAAAATTAATTGTAGATTCCAAAAATGTTCACTAATAGAATTTTGAACTTTGAATAGAAATTTGGAACTTTTTCATAGGAAAAACATTTAAAAATAATATTTCAAAAACGGATTGAGATAAGAAGGTGCTGTTGGCGGCACTGAACTACATTTTTGATTAACTATCCCTCCCTCAATTACTGGCATTTCCTCCAGGGACACCCTGCATTTTTTTAAAAGCCTGTTAGAGTAACATATAACAAATATTATTTACACTGTAATGAAATGTCCATACCTTTTGAAGAAACCAAAGAAAGATTGAAGTGCTTCATTAGAATTCCAAGTTGTATTAGAATCTGTGTTACCCTTTTCATTGCTTTATAGTTGACAAAGTTTGTGTAGCACCAACCTTTCCTTTCTTCTTCTTTCACTCCGAGAAAAGCTGTATAGACATTTAAAGCTGTCAATAAATCTCCTTCAACAACTTCAAATTGTCTTCGCTTTATTCTAGCTTTCATTGATAATGCTCCACTAGTAACTACAGTAAAAATGTTTTCTACCTGAAGAAGAGCTAGGATGCTAGATATTTCTTGTGAGCAATGAAATTCATCTAGAAAAATAAACACAATTATGAATATTATTGAGATCTAAGGCAATCGAAAGCTTTTAATTGTAATAAAACTATAAGCATTCTGCCAATGTTAAAGTTTATTTTAGTATTAAAATTCTCAGAAACATGTTTTAAAACATCAAAATAAAAGCTCAGCTAAATTAAGAACATCACCACCATTCAGCATTAAAATAATATTAATTAATCATGCTATCAACTGAAGATGAAAGCATAATTATATGAAAATTCTAGAAGTTCAACTATATTTATACAATGAGGGTCCTACAAGAGGAAGAATTTTTGTTTCCCAAGGTAGAATTACAATAAAACTACAAACAATATGTTGAAAATATGTGTCCTAGACATTAAAAGAAAATAATTATTATTACTTCATGCAAGGAAAATAATATGCTGCACTTATATTATATTTGCCTTATTATTTTTAATTTTTAAAGATAATATTGAGAACAATTCATGAAAAAAATTTGACATTTAAGAAAGCATCTGAGTAGAGTCCGTCCATAACACCAAAGTAAATTTTAAAAAGTATACTTCATTAATGTTAAGCAGGAATTTCTAAAACTTTTAAACTTAAGTCAAAACTAAACAATCTTATAAGAATGTAACAAGTAAATTTAATAAAACATATACCTGAAGCCAGTAAAGCTTTTGCATGTAGAGGTCCCAAAGGAAATTCTGCCATTCTAAAGCCAAGAGGATGTGTAAGATGGCAATTTGAATCAATAGCACCAGCTGCATGAAGCAATTCCAGAGCAGCAAGCAGATTTCTAGGTGGCGGAGGGCTTGGGAAATCAAACCGAGCTACATTTTCAACGCCCAATGCTTTCAACTGGAGCACAGCTCTACTCAATTCACAGCGTTCCATTTCCCCACCATTATCAGCAGGTAACTTTTCATATTCCGCTTCAGTATACAGTCTTTCAAAAAGAAAAAAAATTTATTAGGATCATCACATTATTTTATAGAATGCTATTTTAATAAACTGTCATGCAGCAAAAGGAAATCTTAAAATAATAATTAGAATTCAAATGTGGCTATCACTATAAAATAAAACAATATACATTTTAAGAAATTCATTGTGTTAAAGAAAAATTCTTGAACTATTGGTCTAGGAAGCTAATGAAACCATAAAAAGTGCATTAAACATGCATAGCTAGTGTTAGAAGGATGACTCTCATTTTAGAGGCAAGTTTCAATCCATTAAAAGTTTTGCTCAATTACTTAATTCTAACATGAATTTTTTTCCCACTGCTATATGAGGGAGAAACATTTCTTCATAATAAAATATTAAAAATAAAAAGACTAAAGAATAATTTGATTTTATAACCACTTAAGTTACCAAAATGTTATTATCACGCACTGTCCTACTCTCAGTTTTCTAGTAAACATGCATTTTTTTCTTACCTAACTTACGGTGAAAGGTAGTGGAATTTATTTCTACTCATAAAGGATAACTGAAGCCTACTGAATTATATATATTTTTTTTTTAATGTTTGTAAAAAGTAAATAGACTTTAGTTATGCTCCAACTGTCACCCAGTTGAGAGAGCCCCACTTCACAAAAAGTTGTTCCAAAGTGCTAATGGCCCCCTCTATTCCAAAGAAGAGGGTTCATTTGCCCGTAAAGAATATTTAGTTTGCCATTAAGTAACATGCAAAATATGTCCAGTAAAACTTGGGAAGATAACACAAGAGGTAACAAAAGGAGAGATTGGAGGATAGAAATATTGAAGTAACAAATGACATTTCAAGGCAAAATTTATGTGAATATACAATAAAAAAAATCAATCAAGTAAATTAGTTAAAACTTTGGTCATCATAAACTATCTTTACCTAAACCTTCTTAAGAACATAGAAAAGGCACATTGATACCTGACAACCCCCCTCAATCATCAGCCCTATATTCACTGGAGCCTCTGTTGTGGATTAAAGTTTAGTTTTATTTATTAATATTTCATTTTTTTGCCATTAAAAAAATAATATTTTGTTAATTTATTTTAACCTTATAAATGGCAAACTATTGATAATTATAAATGGTACAATATCGTTAATTCATCAATGTGGTTCTTTACACTACTTCTATTCTTAGTATACTGGAGAAAGTTTTTGTTGACCGTAGATGTAATCTAAAGGGAGAAGTTGGTCGGGGTAATTATGCAATTACCCCCGTTTTTATGTAATTTAGTGTTATTTTTTTTTTATTATTTTTTATACTTTTTTACCTTACTTGTAATTTCTGTTTTTATCATTTTTTACTGTTACTGGTACTGCCTCTGTCGTTTTTCATTGTTATTTTGTTTTCCTTTTAGCCCTGATGATAGCTTATAACTTAGACCGAAGCGTTGGCGCAAAATATATAAGTTTACTTATAAAAGTGTAACTCTTTGACCGCACCTCCTGACCAACTTCTCCTTTTTTATTCTTAGTATTCTTCTTAATGTTTTTGGTTTTGGAAAATAAATAAAATTTATATACATCATCTTGTTCACTGAACTAAACTATAATTTTGCGACCGACTTACTTCACTTCTAGACGTTTCTAAAGGTAATCCCTCAATTGTGAGGAACCTACAGCCGTCACAACAGTATTTTCTATTTCCTATCTGCACTGTCAGAGGAAGGGCTGAAGGATAGACTCCTAACATTCTACATCGACAGCCAGGTGGCGATAGGGACACTTAAGAACTCTATTACACGTTCAAGAGTTGTGAAGGATAGCAATGTAGCTCTAAACAATCTTGCACAATATAATAACCTAATCATTAAAGGAAGCTGGGACACTATGGCATAACAGGCAATGAAGAAGCCAAGTTGACTAAGAAAGGTTATAAGATCATCCCTGTTACACCCTTAGCCGAAGCTATGCTAAAAAGAATTACAAAAGCAGCTTATGGCAAAAAAGCCAAGCAATACTGGCAAATAAGAAACAACATTCCAACCTATTTCTAGAAAGACCCTTTGAAAAAAAGAAGCAAAATTTTGCTTCAAATGGATATAGTTACGCTTAGGAAAGTTACAGAGTTATATATAGGTCACTGTAACCTGTTAAATTGTTATATACAGGTCACTTTAAACTCAACAAGCAAATGAACAAACTCAAGTTGGCAAGATTACTTATACATAGATTCTGTCATATTAAGGATGAAACAGCCAATCACATCATCTGCTGATGCGATAGGTTTACAAGTTTAAGATTCATAATGTTTGGTATGGACCGCATTGCTTACCCTAAGCATTGTAAACTAACTAATCCTTTGAAACTATGGAGATTTGCAGAATCTACCAAACTTAAGTTTTTACAGCTTTTTTAATGTTTAAACAGGCCAAAATGGGTGTACTATGTTATGCTTTGTGTACTATGCCACAAAAACAAAAAGGTAGGACAGTTTAATGGAATTTTTGGCTTGTTGACTGTATCTTAAACTGCAAGAAATGATACCCAACAGTACAATGCATAGTAAGAGGAGAACTAATTGAAGAAGCTATAAATATTCAGAAGATAACCGCTATGGTATCAGAGCCCTATGTGTGATATGTATTGCGGCCATATAATTAACTATGGAGGATGTCTTCAAAAATGCCCATAGTTCTCCATAAGACCTCCTCAATACCTAAAGTAATCTCACAGAATAATATAGCACAAGAAATCAGTAGGCGGATCAATGGTTCCAATAGGTGTTTCTTTGGCCTTTTTTTGTTTCTTGGCAAAGCACTTTAAAAACAGATTTACTTCCTCCAGCATCAAAATTAACTTATGCAAGTCCCTGGTACGCCCAATGCTCACCTATGGGTCAGAAGCATGGGCAGCCACAAAGTCCAATGAAAACTGGCCATGACCTATATAAAGGATATTACCTATATGACCTATAAGATGTCGATATAGTCCGATTTATCAAGATAGGAAGACTTTGTTGGGTTGGTCATGTAGCCCGTTTGAGCAAGTCTGAGATCCCGAAAAAAAGCCAAGACAGAGGAGCTTCACCCAAACGAGGAGAGTGGAGCAACCAGGACAAGATGGCTGGAACATGTGCATGCTAGTGTCTTGCTGAACACCCGAAACTGGACTGATGCAGCACAAGACAGAGCCATCTTGCGGAGGCTGCTAAAGGAGGCCAGGATGCACCAATTAAGTATGTTTGTAAGACCAGAGTGTAAGTCACCCTAAGGTTTTATGGGGTCTTTTGAAAGTTGCTAAAGTTAAAAATGTGCAACTTATACTTATTTATATTTCATTTGAATGAATATTTTAAATACACCCACATTTTAAAGCATATCATATTTAACAATGAACCAACAAAAAAAAAATTATGAAATATTTTCAATTCTGTAAATATTTTCGTTTTAATCTAATATAAATTATTGTTAGCATATGCTCTTTGAAAAAACTATTAAAAAGTAAATTAACGGCAATTTTGATTAATCTAAATTTTCATAAAATATATTAGATATTATATTAAAGGCAGGCTGGATCAAGGGTTAGACTTGATTAAGATTGAACCGAGTTCAAGCTTATTCAAAGCCAACCCATTCTCAGAATAAACGAATCTCGGGATGCAATATGTCCTGGAATAAAATAAAATTAATCCAAAACTAGTTTACTCAGTGGTTAAACAGGCATACGCAATACATTTTTTCATAGTAAGGAAGTAAATTCAGCTGTATCCTGAAGTAAGTTTGGTTATGATAAATCGAAAACTACAATAGCCCTTAACTCAGCAATTGGTCTTACTATCTATATTTCCAGAAAAACATAAAAAATGGCAGAAGCAATTAATTCACAGCAATAAGCAAGCAATTACAACAATGCAAGTAAATATTAAGGGATACTAATATTTTAAAAAGGGGTAGTTAATTATAATAATCCGTAATTATAAGTCATTCTGAATCATTTTCTGTAAAATATTATAGCTACATAGTGTAATAGAATACCTATATACTTTTCCTGGTTTAACCCTACCAGCCCTGCCTGCTCTTTGTTCAGCTGCTGCTTGTGAAATTGGAACTATTACCAAACTATCTGTATGAGAATCAGCATTGAACCACCTCAGTTTCATAAAACCATTGTCCACAACTAAAAAATAGTTAAATATCACATGTCAGCCCACCCGACTACATTAATAAGAATTCATTTAAAAATATAATTACATGCTTAATAAATGCAAGATCATAGTTTTTATAACATCTACAAGCAAAATCGATTAAAAAATATCAAACAATCTTTCTTATTTTTATAATTTATTTTTGTACCTTACAAATAAAATATGAACACTTTTAGTGTATTAAAAATCATTTATAAAGCGTGAACGATACTGTACCCCATTTATTTTAATTTTTTTGGTTGATACAACAAATTTTGGAGATCTATGGCCACCATTTATGGACTTTTTACAGACAAAACTAATCAATCTATACATTTAGTTAATCAATAATTATAATTACACTTCAAAGCATGAGTACAGAAAGATAAGATTAATAAAACCACTTGGTAGTAAGTTTTAATGCAAAACTTAAATGAATAAATTCTATACTACCATGTATATATTAATTATTTTTGATGAGGAAGGTAGTTTGAAAATTTAAAATGACAGTAGTACAAGTTATTTGGTCCAAACTACAGAATAGTGGACAATGCATTCAAAAGATTAGGAATTGCTGAGAGAAGAAATTAAAAAGGAGATGGTTTGGATGGTGATCAAGAATAAAATAAAATGGTTACAACTATTTTATTTTATTCTTGACCACCACCCGGACCATCTCTTTTTTTACTTTTTTTCTCAGTAATTCCTAATCTCCATTGTCCAGTATTCTGTATTTTGGACCAAATTCTTCAAAGAGTTTTCTGTTTATACAGAGGCAATACTAAATGAATGAAGAACTTGACAGTGACTTAGAAAGCTTTAGTTACAATGAATAGATTTATCCATCTGGCAAACCTTAAGCTGGAATTCATTACAGAATGAATAATAATACAAGAAAGGACATAGCAACATAAATTCTAAGAGGAGGTAAGAACTTTCTTTAGATTTTTAAACATCAATTAAAGGTTTAAAATGTATTAAATTTAATTTTAATAAGATTCAAAGTGGAAAACATCAATATATTTAATTAGCATAACAAATAAAAAATGTTTTAAAGACAATCACATCAAAGAAAAACAAAATATAATACAATTCTCATCAGCTATTAGATTATTAGATTATTCATTTAAAAATATTCAATACATATTTCGCAAATAAAATTTAGTAAACCAACATGAAAAATATTTTTTCTTGACTGAAAGTTAATTTAATTAATCAAAAAAGTATAAACCTACAGCATAAAGTCAGGATTTAAGTATGAACTTATCTATAAATACAACTAGAACAGTCATACCCCAGTTTGCATCCCCTTTTAATGCGCCTTCATTATAATGTATTTTTTTTTTTTTAGATATTTATAATAGATATTATTTGTGCATATTAACAACTACATACATATTTAAAACTGATATTTTATTATAAATGTAAACATATCATCGCAAATCTAAATAATACATTTTAACATAAACAATTAAAGATTACGTTTATATTTTAATTATAAGAAGTAAAATAAATTTAAATTAATTTATCAACTTAGGTGCACATTTTTTGAAGAATGGCAGTTCCGTTTGTTAATACGTACCACTATGTATCATTTTTATAGGGCTTTGTTAGTTAGACCTAGGAATTTCCTAGGAAACTATACATAGAAAACTTTTCCTCTTCTATTGAGTTATAAGCTTTAAATAGTAGGACTCCCTTTTCTTTCTCTTCAATTTGAACAGTTCAGTCTTGTTAAAAAGTGAAAATGAGCGCTAATAAAGTTCATAAATTAAAATGCAAACTACTAAAGTTACATATTAAAATTAAAATTTTATACCATTTAGAAACTGTTGTTGGTGCTGTCACAGAAGTCGGTTGTGAGCTTAATTTGTCCGAATCAACTGTACGTACAAGAGCAAAAAAAAAAAAAGAAGACAAAATTTAATATTTATTGGTTGACCATATAGATGATAATGAAGACCGGGTTGTGGCCAAGAAATGGTTCTCAAAATAGTTAAACTATTAATTTATTAAGTGCTTATTATACATTACTATTATAGTGCATAGTATACATGATTGCTTTATTTAATATTTAACAGCCAACCTATCTTATCCCTAATAACCCCAGTAACATCTACTGCTGCTATTGAAGTAAATCATTCTAGATTCTCTATTATGAATATTTATTATACAAACCTTTATAAGGGCATTTTCGTTATAAAAAATTTTCAAATGAAAAATCCTGAAAAAGCAACCAAGCTATTGGCGCATAGTAGGATAAAAAAAAAAGGAAACCCTGCTTAGCACAATTTTCATTTTATGTGAATTACCAAGGAACATATCACATTCGTTAAGCGGGATGTCTGTACCAACCATTCTCTAGAAGATAGTGCTCGAATACAAATTGTAACCATACTCTAAAGGAATTGTTAACTGAACATAAATTCATGAAATAAAAAACTATAGAAAATTCAAGATAAAAAATGAGTGTAATATTTGCTAGAAGTACTCTTCTATTCTTCATTTTTTTTCTAGAAATTTAATGAGCGTGATGATACAGAGGCATTCTGTAAGTCACCAAATAAATTGTCTTAAGGCTGGTCTTTACAAATCTTCTCGTACTCGAGGGATTGATTGGTCTGCAGAGCTTAGGCCCATTCTTTCCAATTCATCTACCCTTTTGCTACTTAGTATTCCAGAATGATGAAGCACCCACTCGATTCAAACCATGCTTCAGAGGAAAAGGGTATTGAGAGTTTTCTTACAATCCTCTAGCATTCTCCAAGCATGATTGAGTTGCATAAACATTCAATGAGCCAGTCGCCGCCTGACTAAGTAAAACATGTATAGTCTACCAAGCAGTCACACAGCAATTGGGAACTAAACCTAAATACTGATTGTTACAACTTCAGTCTTCTAGCAGAATGGAAGATTAAAACGAGCCTTGTGGAATGAAGACATTATCCAATGGTTTATCCATTTTCAATATCCCCATCCTGAACCACAAGATGTCAAAATACGTCGGTATAGCAATTAATACCATTTCTGAGCCTACGATGCTTAAACCTATGAATTTTTAAATAGTAACATGTATCCCTATATTTATAGATCAGAAGATACCATATGAAAGTGATACCTCTTCTTCTATTCTGTACATTAGATTGATTTCTTAAGTCTATATATCGCTTTTATGACTTGTGCCTTTAACTCCAAATGAAGTGGCATGAGGTTTAATAAAAGTTATATTATTGGTGTCAAATATTTGCTAGCACCCATGAAAGTAGGCAAATCTTCACAATTTCTCTAGTATTAATTTAGATTTAACAAGTGCTACTATAGGCCACCGTACTATTACAGCAAATTTCCAGCTAATTGAATATAATGTAAAATAAATTCCATTTGAGATTTGTAATCATCAATCAGAAATATAACTTAAATTTTCATAAAATAGCAAGTCAATTAAGTAAGAATAAAAGTATTTCAATCTAAAAACAGTTTCTAAATTATCAAGTAGTAGCTTTAATCAATATTAAAAAATATATCTTACAAAATAATAATCAATTTTTTAAAGTACAAGAGCTTTAAATTGAAAATATTAATGGATTATGTTGTATTAATAGCTTAATACAATTTTTATTTACATCGGATCAGATAAATTTTAATAGAGTTAAAATTTCTTATAAGTTACATTGTATAGTTTTTAAAACTAAAACAGTTTTTATACATAAAATTACATCAGGTTAATTTGCATTAATACCATTAGAAGATAAATGAATAACTAAATCAGTTAGTACTGAAACAACGAAACAATAACTTAATTCTATTGCTGTATACTGTAACTGAAACTCTCCTAGTATAATTCTTCTATGATGGCAAACCACTTCTTTTCAACATGTAGATAAAATTTGATAATGATAATTATAAATTTTATTAGAATAATAAATTTACCATAAACAATGCCAGGTATAGTTACTGACGTCTCTGCAATATTAGTAGCAATCACTGCTTTCCTCATTCCCTTTGGTGCATGCCGAAAAACTTTAATCTGTTCAGAATTTGGTAATGATCCATACATTGGCAAAACATACAGTTTAACTAGAAATTAAAAACATTTAAATTATTTTACACTTAACCATGGCTTTACTGTATGTAATAAATAATTAATTTTAAGAAGATAAAAATTCTGTAATCATATAACTTAGGAATGGTGACTAATACTAGGTTGTAACAAAAGTCCTTGTGAATTAACACAATCCTTAATTCCAACTCTCATAATTAATTCTATAAGAATGTTTTGTTCCTGCTATTTATGTCAATGCTTACTTTGACTAATCCTTTAATTCCTTGTGACTTGAGTCGGCTTTAAGGGGTCATTTACATTTTTAAAAGGCTCGTGCAATGTTAAAAGGAAAAATTGTGATTCGCAGTCTTTTGAGACATTACTGGAAAAAAGGTATAAGCACAAAGGCAACCGTCGAAGAAATTTGTGGCATAGAAGAAGAGTCGTATTTCGAGTGATGCTATGTGTTTGGTGGAACTTCGAAGGTGTTTTGCATTTTGAGCTTGTTCCTGATGGTCAGGCAGTGGACTCAAACCTTTACTCTGAATAGCTGGACAGAGTTTATGCAGTTTTGAGTGCAAAGTACCCCGCTTTGGTCAACAGGAACCAAGCCATTTTGCAACATCACAATGCTCCTGCACATCGTTCTCATTTGACCAAGGAAATATTATAGGAACTGCAAGGAGTAAACGTTTTGCCTTATCCTGTGTATAGGCCAGATATTGCACCATCAGATTATGGTTTGATTAGATCAATGGCTCATTTTTTAAAAGGTCGGATCTTTGATAATTACGAGGACATAAAAATTAGATGTGAAGAGTTCTTTGCCTCAAAACCAAAGGAGTGGTACTGGCACAAAATCCAATTACTGTCAGAAAAATGGGTGAAAGTAGTTTAAAACAATGGACTTTACTTTAAAGAGAAGTATTCAATAATGTTTAAAATATGTAATCTGAAATAAAGCTATACTAATGCACAAGGACTTTTGTAATAACCTAGTAGACAAAATAATTATTTCTTATTGAAATAATAAGTTCTTGCTACATCTAGAATGGAGAATTTAAAAAATTTAAGCTAACAAAAAAAAATAAATAAAAAACCCGACTTTAGAAATATCTTTTATATCTTAACATCCTATTGGTCCCGAGGGACAAAATGTACCTGCATATCAAATAGGAGCATTGGTGGGTTATTAGTGAAGCACATGAATAATGAACTTTGGGGTCGTAGTCAGGTGCCTCCCGCTACATGTTACGACTCCTTGCAAGTACATTTTGTTTCATTCATCTGTGCATGTCAAAATACAGAAAGCTCCTTGCATCCGTGCATGTAAACATACAGAAAGTAAATTAATGTATTGAATAAAGAAGGGTCATCATTTTTGTTTGGGTGTTGAAAGCAGCTGACTACAACACCAAGTTTCAATATTCATGGGCGTCAACTTCGCTAACAACTCACCAATGCCCTTAAGTAGATATGCAAGTACATACCATAAGTACCCTAAGGTAAATAACGGTTGTAAGATATAACATTTTCCTATCCTATCTTTCTATACTGCCACATGATCTTAGTGAGGAGACAACACCTACGAATAGGCATCTAAATTGGCTGGCCCGAAAAAAGAGAGTAGCTGGTAAATTGAAATATGTCTGGTTCGCAGCGGGCAGATGGCCAGTAGGCAGTGTTGCCAGATTGGGGTTTTTTTCCCCTAGATTTAGGATTTTATTCACCCTCTGGGATATTTTTTACTTTTATTATCATTTATTCTTATCTTATACTAGGGAGTAATTTTGGTTATACTAATAGAAAAATAAGAATTAAACACTAGGGTTAAAGTTGATAGATTTAGAAGAAAATTTAGATTGAATTTAAATCTTTTATGTTTATTTTTACTTTATTTATTTTTTTGTCTCTTTTACCCTAGCTTATTTCATTTGTTACCTAATGCACTATATCTGTTCCAGCGTCTTCCCATCAATTGCTGATTGTACTCTCCTATATCCTATCCATGTCTAGTGTCCTAACCACCTTTCAAGTTAACTCCCATCCCAATCTCTTCCAGCCCATTATAATGAATGCTTACAATACTTTACCCAAAACTTATATCATATTATTGCTATTTCTGAAACCTGACTCAAGCCCTAGATCCCTTCTGCCTCCGTTTCCCTGGCTAACTACACTTCCATCCACCACGACCGGGTAAGCCCAACTGGCAGTGGTGTAGCTATGTATGTCCACGACACAATGAAAACTCGATCGCTCTTCTCTCTCCGATCATCCACAAATCGAGTTCCTTATCGTTCCAAAGGATACTGTTCTCCCCTCGTTCCATTTGATCCATCTTTTGAATCAGCACTATTCAACTTCGTTCTCCTATAATCAAAAATAATTATCTCCGGCGACCTGAACACTAATTTCTTTTCTGATTCCAATGATAAGTCCTATCTGGAAAACCTATTTTTTTATCTCCACACCTGCAGGTCCGACACTTGGTTGTATATGTAAATTATTGACTCTGCACAAAATCTCCTTTCCTCTTCTCAGTTGCCTGTTTCTTTTCTATCCTCTCATGAACTGATCCAAATTTCATATAATATCCTCACTTCTCCGATCCTACCTAAAACCATTACTTTCCGCAATCTGGAAGCCTTCGCGCATGAAAATATCCTTCCTGATCTTGAAACCTAGATGGGAATGGAGCATATTCCTGTACATCTATTGATTCCATGGTGGTTATTCTCACTTCCAATCTTCCCAACATCCAGAATACCCATGTCACATCAAAATATTTTTGTCTCCACCTTTCTTCACTGGCCTGCACCGTGGATGTATCATAAAATCAAGGATTTGCAGAAAAGGTGCGATGTTGCCCATAGATGCTTTAGATGTACTAGACTGGAAGACGATTACCAAGCATTTAGGGTGCTCTGTAACATGGCACAAACAAATTTGGAAACAAACATGAAACTTAAATGGATTAAGGTTAAACACTGCAAAAACTCAGACTATTTTCATTGGTTCCAATCCCCTTCTCAGATCCAATACCAGCTCTCATAACCTATACCTAAATGTCCGTCCCATCACTTTCTGCTCCTCTGTTAAAAACTTAGGCATTATCAAATCCTTGCCTGGAACCACCATATTGTCCATATCTCCTGATGGTCAATTTTTACATTCAAATTATTTCATCGCTTCCGCCACCTCCTATCCAGATTTACCCCTGAACTCCTTGTATCCTCTCTCATCTTCCCCCAATTTGATTACGGCTGCGTGGTGTACGGTGGATCTCGAGTACAGACTAAAAAGAATATTGAACAGCTCCATAAGATTTGTCAATAGGACCCCGAGACTTTCCCCTATTTTCCATCATTATGCTGCATTTGGGTGGCTCTTCCCCTCTTACCGTAGACAATATTTCCTTGGCACATTCCTTTACCAAATAATCAACAACCATCGCTCTTCCTATGCATACAATCTCCTCCAATTTAGGTCATCTATCCACTCCTTTACAACCAGATCTCTATTTTCTTACCTATATACCCCCTTCACAGCTCTGCTTTGTTTCACTACTTTCTGGAATTCCCTCCCCTATAAATTCCGGTATACCTCTTCCTTATGTACATTTAAAACCCTTCTATTCCAGTTCCACTTCACAATCCAATCAGAAGCTGGCTAATGATGTATTTTGAAATAAGGATTTGGTTCCATTATTTACTTTTTTTTGTAAATATGAACATATATTTCATTTCACTTTTCAAACACATTGTTTTTTTTCTCAACGTATACTAGAAGAGTTCTTTTTTTTTGTTACTCTATTTTTTCATCTACTTCTGTACAAAACTATAATGCACTCTTTTAAAAATATTTTTATATCTCAGTTGAATTTTTTTTTCTCTCTCTCTTTCTTTTCTATGGCTGTCTTTTTCTTTTCTTTTTTTTCTTATTAAATGATTTTATTTTACTCTTTTCTATCCGTTTCATCATTGTATAAAGCATATTTATAGATTATTTTATTTTTATAATTTAATTATTATTTTTATTCTTAGTATAGAATTTATACCATCATCCTTCAATTGTTCTTATAAATATACATTTTTATAACTATGTATATATTTTATGTTTTTTTATTTCACTCTAATAGGTCTTTTGGCCAGATATAATATATGTTATTTTATACACATTAGTTATTCTAAAGGGGCTCAGTCCCAGAATAAAGTTGTTTTTCTATTTAAAAAATATCTGATGTGGACAACACATGACTTCCTTGTACGCCCATTAAATTATAAATCCGTGGCTCAAAAAGTAATACTGAATTTGGTTACTAGTTTCCGACTAAGGAAGCTAAAGGAAGTAAAGAAATAATCGAAGAAAGAATAAAACAGAGAGTTACGAGGAAGTCAGAAGCCCAATAAATAAGTCAGGAAGCAGGATGACTAGCCTTTTGCGATTACAATACTTCCTTTACTTCGTACAAGGAAGTAAAAACAAAAAAAAAAATTTGCGGACGGATTTTTTTTTTATTCGATGTTTGGATTCTATGTATCTTGAAACGTAAAACATCCTCAAATTTTGAGGGGAGAAGGGGGTTACAAAAATTGTCTATTGAAAGTCTAATATGACCTTCAAATAAAGTACCTCTTCCGGTTTTCCAATTTAGACCAAATTCTAGTATGTTATTTAAATCAATATATAAAGTATAAATACTAAATTGGAGAAGTTTTGCATAATATTTTAATATCTTTTTGATGGAAATCAATTATGACCTTCAAGTAAAGTACCACTTCTGGTGATTAAGCAGTGACCAAAAAGGGAGGTTCACAACTAGATTTTACAACAATCCTAAATACAAAATTTCAACTTTCTACGGTTGAAACTAGTCAAAATGGATTCAGGGATGGTCAAAATGGATATTTCCGTTAAAATCTGAAAACCAAAAATTTTCGCGATTACAATACTTCCTTTACTTCGTACAAGGAAGTAAAAACAAAAAAAAATTTTGCGGACGGATTTTTTTTTTTATTCGATATTTGGATTTTACGTATCTTGAAACGTAAAACATCCTCAAATTTTGAGAGGGAGAGGAGGTTACAAAAATTGTCTATTGAAAGTCTAATATGACCTTCAAATAAAGTACCTCTTCCGGTTTTCCAATTTAGACCAAATTCTAGTATGTTATTTAAATCAATATATAAAGTATAAATACTAAATTGGAGAAGTTTTGCATAATATTTTAATATCTTTTTGATGGAAATCAATTATGACCTTCAAGTAAAGTACCACTTCTGGTGATTAAGCAGTGACCAAAAAGGGAGGTTCACAACTAGATTTTACAACAATCCTAAATACAAAATTTCAACTTTCTACGGTTAACCGTTTTTGAGTTATGCGAAATACGAACGAACGCCACAACGAAACTAGTCAAAATGGATTCAGGGATGGTCAAAATGGATATTTCCGTTAAAATCTGAAAACCGAAAATTTTCGCGATTACAATACTTCCTTTACTTCGTACAAGGAAGTAAAAACAAAAAAAAATTTTGCGGACGGATTTTTTTTTTTATTCGATATTTGGATTTTACGTATCTTGAAACGTAAAACATCCTCAAATTTTGAGAGGGAGAGGAGGTTACAAAAATTGTCTATTGAAAGTCTAATATGACCTTCAAATAAAGTACCTCTTCCGGTTTTCCAATTTAGACCAAATTCTAGTATGTTATTTAAATCAATATATAAAGTATAAATACTAAATTGGAGAAGTTTTGCATAATATTTTAATATCTTTTTGATGGAAATCAATTATGACCTTCAAGCAAAGTACCACTTCTGGTGATTAAGCAGTGACCAAAAAGGGAGGTTCACAACTAGATTTTACAACAATCCTAAATACAAAATTTCAACTTTCTATGGCTAACCGTTTTTGAGTTATGCGAAATACAAACGAACCTACAGACGCCACGACGAAACTAGTCAAGATGGATTCAGGGATGGTCAAAATGGATATTTCGGTTGAAAACTGAAAACCGAAAATTTTCGCGATTACAATACTTCCTTTACTTCGTACAAGGAAGTAAAAAGTTATTTTTGTAATCAACATTTTTATTTTTTATTAAATTAAATTTTATTTTACATTTTTAGTTTTTCAATTATTGGCTATTTATAATTATAGGATATGCAGGGTTAAAAGTACACAATGGAAGTTTTGGAAAAACTTTGATATCTCTATTAATAATTCTCCTATTGAAGCAGCTTTTTGACAGAATTTAGTGTACCAACTTCAATAAATCCAGTCCAATGTGTTCAAGACCGCCCATAAGGCCCAAATATCCGACAACTTTCAGAGGATCCGACTCTTAAATAATAATTTGTTGATAATATTGTTAGCTACAACTTTTGAAACAAACAAACTCAATACACGGCTGGGGTATTGGTTCTTGTAGGCCCGAGTTGTCTATGCTCAGCCCTGCATGTGTTATTTTATTTATAAGATTGACTACAAAAACAATGATAAAAGATATATATACAGCTAATAACTCATAGTAAAACAATTACTAATGAAAAAAAGCATGAGAAGTTTCCTAAATTACTCTTATTTGGTCAGTCACTTTGAATAGAAATAAATTGTATTCTGTCTCAGGCCAAGTTTCTTGTTTTAATAGTACATTATGGATTAAATCTACTCTATTAAGTATATGTCCAGGGTATTGTATTTAGCCATTTTCATCATATAATCTCCATCAGTAAAATTTTAAAGCATTTACGGTGCTTAATATTGTTATGCTCTTGGAAATGTGTTATTTTGTGATTGCTACTGTGAACATTTTTGTAATTGTGTTGAGTTATGCTTGGCATGCATATGTGTAAAATGGGTGATTTTGTTGAGATTACTCTATAACAAACATATCTGCCAAACCGTTTCCCTATATTTCTGAATGGCTCTCAAGGCATTTTAACTTCACCAGCTTTGTCCATGTTTTTTAGTGTTCAGGTATATTACAACATATACTTATACATATATACAACAATTATATTCTGAATTCAATGTAGAATCTACTTAATAAGCTCAAATTGTTAATTATCTCAGGCTTATGATTTTGTTTACATGAGATCTAGTTATAGTGATGGAGATATCGCTGACTGTAGATGTAAGATGTAGATGTAATCAAGAACTTGGTTAGGGGTGCAGTCAGAAAAGAAAGCATTAATGCCATATGTTGCTAAACTTTTCATTTATTTCTATGTGCACTATTTAATTTTTTCATAATTTCCCATACATTTGCAGTATCCTATTATATATTTCATTCTTTAATTTATTTCAATTTCCATTTTTCATATTTCATGCATATATTTCACATGCTGCTTCAATTTTTCATATACTAGGTTGTTACAAAAGTCTTAGTGCATAAATTCATTCATTGCTGACATTAAAACCTCCATTTGAATCCTTATCCAACACTGATGCAAACAATGCGTTGTTTACTTTGACTAATCCTTTATTTAATTATGTATACCAACTGCCTCTACCTTTCATTTTATAAATTTTACTGATAATGATGGAAGAAAAATTGTCATTTGTGGTCTTCTGAGGCACTACTGGAAAAAAGGATTAAGTACAAAGGTAGCTGCTGAGGAAATTTGTGCAGTGGAAGGTGAAAATGTGGTGCGTCATAATACCGTAGAGTTTTTATTCAGAAGGTTCAATTCTGGGAACAACAGCCTTCAAGGTAATGCTTTGTGTGTTGGTGAAATTATGAGGATATTTTGCATATTGATCTGGTTCCAGATGGCAAGGCTACTGAAGTTTAGCTTTACTGCGAACAACTCGAAAGAGCATGTAGAGTTTTAAACGAGGAATCCCCTGCTTTAGACAATCATATTAAAGTGAGACAATGCTCCTGCCCATCGTTCACTCTTAATCAAAGAAAGATTCTCAGAAATCGAGGATGTTAGCATCTTGCCCCACCCTCCTTACAGCCCTGACATTACACTGTTTGGCTATGGACATATACGGTCAATGGCACATTTTTTGAAAGGATGTAAGGAGTTTTCTGCCTTGAAAACCAAGGACTACCAAATTCAACTTATGGTAGAAAGATGGGTTAAAGTAATTGACAATGATGGGCTATATTTTAAAGATTAATTTTAATGTGTAGATTTTATACTGAAATTTAAATAAAACTTATTCTATGTACAAAGACTTTTGTAACAACCTAGTATATATGTTTCCATGCATACTATTTAATTTTTTTTTCATATTTTCTCAAATATTTCCTATTTTGTCTATACTTTGTATTTATCTTATTTTTATGGTTGTATCTTGTTGTTTTCAGCCCTGATGAAGCCACACAACTTAGGCCAAATAAGGTAAGTACATACTAAAATCAGTATATTACTTACTGCATGTTTTCTTTTTTGTCTTCATTCCCAAACAAGTTCTTGATATCTAATTACAAATCAAAAACACTTACACTGTTCAAGAGGTTGCCCCATATCTTGTAAGAGAGATACAGCAGTATCTACTTCATCCTGACCAGTAAGAAAGCCTAAAATATCCCCTAAAGGTTCACTGGTATGAATCTTCATAACAGTATCAACTAAACCTTTAACATAATCAGCTACAGGTTCTGAAAAAAAAAATCAATAATTAAAATATTTAACAAAGAACCTTCCTATATTTAGAAAAGTTAGGAGAATATTCCTTTCAGAGTTGCAATATTTTAAGAGTATTGCCAGTAAAGATGAGACTGCTGATACAAGGCGATGAAAGCTGAAGAAAGGAGGTGCCTTTAGGGGGCCCAAAAGTTAATGACTTTTGGATTGCTATACAGATCTTCATATACTGGCTTGGTTAGATTAAATTACCGTATTATATATTTGTGAGTAGATACAGAGGTAGGAGCATTAGATATGATAAAGAGGTCAAGAAAAGGAAGTGGATTGTTTATTTCATTTTCAACATTTAATCAAAGGTAAGTGTGCTAAGAGTTGAGGGTGGATTTTGACCCCACACAGAGGTATATCTTGTCCCATCTCTTCTTCAGTTCTTATTTTGGTTAATCCCCTATATTTAAATTTATGATAAACAAATGTACTACTTTTCTATATTTTTATGTATCTCTTACATATTTACTATTTACTGTCATATCATATGAATATATGGATAGTATTCACTTAAGCTTTATTTATATATTCCCTAATTTGTTTTGTTTATTATTTATATATTCCCTAATACTACACTCATAATATGTCAGTAGAATACATCTTATTTCAATTTATTTAAATATGTTCTGATATATTGCTTGAATGTACGTTCCTAGGCATGACGAAGACCACACTGTTGTTTTCTATGTTGGATAACAAAATATAGTATGTATTATTATAATATTTAGTGTTTTTATTCAATTTAACTAAGCCAGGACAATCCTGGGTTCAGATATTAATTTAGCGCTTCAAATTTTTTAAAACAATAATTCATTATTTTTAAAGCAATGGGAAAGGGAGAGTAATGGAAAGACAGACAGGTATGCCTTCAAACCATACAGCACTAGACAAGAAGGCAAATAAGGAGATCAATCTTAAACATCATTCAAGGTAAGGTAAAGGAAGGGAAGGGCTCAGCCTTCTACAGTTATATGGGAGAGTAGTACAAGCAAAGGCCTGCGCATAGTTTAGAGCATCCACGCTTCACATCGTCTCTCTGTATTCTTGCCGTTATAACAGAAGATATCGGAGTGAATTTATTAAATTGATGACCACAAGTAACTGTAGCTGAGAAGCATCAGTAAATACCTGTTTAATCCCACAGTAAGTTTAGTTTATTTACTGCATCAGTGAAGGACAGTTTCAAGTGTGTTATCTGGACAGGCAGCCATATTATCCCTACCACCACTGGTGAGGCCAGCTCAGTGCCTTGAGTAGCGTTGTGGGGAGAGGCTCGCGCTTTCCTTACGACTCAAGGTCAAGTTCACGCAGAGACATCTGTTAATTTTAATTTTCTTTATTATTTTACTTATATATTGTTTTTTTTTCTTTTTTCTTCTCCTATTGTTAACCTTTCACTCCTACCATGAAAAAATGAAATATTTTCATCAAGTGATGTCAACTTCAAAGAGATCGAGATCTGCAGGCTCAACGCCTCGATCAACCCCTCCGAAGCAACAAAGAACGCGTCGTGGTAAGAGACCAACCCCGCCAGTAACACCAAATTCAGCTGAGGAATCCGAACCAATGCCCGGCACATCATCACAAATCACTCACGACGAATCACCCTTCTTCACCCCTAATCCGTTTCAGGCTATACAGCCAAAAGAAAACGACTCAATGGAAGCTGCACCTACACCTAGGGAACTCCGCCCCTCTCCAATTTTTGTTAAAAACATTAAAAATTTTCAACTACTATGCGCCCAGTTGAATAAAATAACGACCCCCAATAGCTACTCCTGTCTAAGTAGAAGTAGCGACACTAAGATATCGCCAGACACAGCCGATACTTAGTTAAATATTTGACAGAAACCAAGGCTGACTTCCATACTTATCAACTCCGCCAATAGCGATCTCTTAGGGTGGTAATTAGAAACATGCACCCCTCAACACCAGCCGAAGTCATTCAAGAAGAACTCACGGCTCTAGGCTTCAAGGTTCGTCAGGTGATTAACGTCCTGAAAGATAATACCGAAGAAAGCAGAAAAATAGCCCTACCTCTATTCTTCGTAGACCTGGAACCTACACCAGGGGTCGAAAAAATATATGAACTGAGAAGGCTTTATTATACTGCCATCAAGGTTGAAAAACCACACACCAAAAGAAGCACAGTTCAGTGCCATAATTGCCAGGCTTATGGCCACACCAAAACCTATTGCCACCATGCACCAAGATGCGTGAAATGTGGCGAGCAGCACAGAACTGATGTATGCACCAAATCGAGGCAAACCCCGGCAGTTTGTGCCTTGTGTTCAAAAGATCATCCGGCTAACTATAAAGGCTGCCAGATATATAAAAATCTAAAGAATAAATTCCAGAAACCTGGAGGCAGAGAAGAAAACACGAAGCCAAGACGAGAACCGTCCAAAATCATTGATCCAACTGTGTCCTTTGCCCAATTACTAGGAGGAAGAAACCAGGAAAACAAATGTGAGGCCCTGCCGCAACAACCTCAGCAACCCGTCCCTCAAAACATACCAAATCCTCGACAATCCTTTCAACACCAAATTTTCCATATTCCTCCCCCCTCCCCCCCCAGTTGCTACGGATCTCACCAGTATGTTGACATCCTTCCTCTCCGAACTGAAATCCATTGTCATCTCGTTAATATCACTCCTCACCAATCTTGTATCCCACTTTACTCCTCCCTCAAGAAACCCTTAAATGAATTCCATTAAACCCTTATCCATCCTCCTTTGGAATGCGAATGGTGTTCGAAACCATATAAACGAACTAACAGTCTTACTACAAGACAAAGACATTGACTTAGCACTAATAACTGAAACCCGACTAACCAACAAACGACAGTTCTGCACTCCTGGTTACCAAATCTATCGAACTGATCATCCCGATGGAACTGCGCACGCTGGTACCGCAGCCATCATTCATCAATCCCTCTCCCATCACATGGTCCCCTTAACAAATCACAACCTCCTTCAGACCACAGCTGTATCAATCCGAACCTCTCTTTTTCCATTAACATTTGTTGCAGCATATCCCCCACCCAAAACCCAATTTTCCGAATCGCAGGTCAATTCCTTCCTGAACTCCTTAGGACATCAATTCCTTATAGGTGCAGACTTAAATGCCAAGCATCAGCAGTGGGGAGCCCGAACCACAAACGCCCGAGGACGAACATTGCTATCTGCACTTATTTCCCATTCCTGTAATATCCTTTCTCCCGATACTCCTACATACTGGCCAACCGATCCCAACTGCAACCCCGATCTCCTAGACTTCTTTATGCACAAAGGTCTAGGGCCACTAAATTGTTCCGTCCAACGGCTAGATGACCTCTCCTCAGACCATAGCCCTCTAGTCCTAACCCTTTCCTTATCACCTATTCCAAAATCACTTCCGCCTTCATTCATCGGAGACCCAGTTAACTGGAACCGCTTCCGTCAGATCATAAACCATAAAATAGACCTCAGAGTCTCCCTAAAAACCCCTCAAGACCTAGATGAAGCTGTAAATTCCTATACCACTCTGATCCAACAAGCAGTTTGGTCAGCATCCCAACCTCTTTCTTCCACTAAAGACCGCGAGAATCCTTTACCCCAAGAACTCCGAGATCTTATCCAAAGCAAAAGACGTTCTAGGACCCTCTGGCAGAGAACCAGGCATCCTGACGATCGGAAATCATACAATTATTATTCCAGGCTGGTTAAAAAGAAACTAGCAACCCATAGATCCCAATCCTACAATTCCTACCTTTCCTCATTATCTGCTACTGATAACTCCCTCTGGAAAGTAACCAAAAAAATCCTTAAACACCACCATATTTCCCATCCCCTCCGACGTGATGATGGCTCCTGGGCCTCGTCAGATGAGAATAGAACAGAGGAATTTGCCAGACATCTATCCAATATATTCACTACCCATCCTGAACACCACCCCACCCATACAGCTGAAATAAAAGAATTCCTCCTCTTACCGATCCCTCTCTCTCCACCTCCTAAAGCTGTTAACCCCTCTGAGGTCAAATTCCTTATAAATAGATTAAAATCCCGAAAATCCCCTGGTCACGATCTCCTCACATCCCAAATCCTGCGACAGCTTCCAAAAAAAGCAATTATATTCCTAACCTACCTATACAACTGCATCCTTCGCACAACCCACTTTCTCCTAATATAGAAACACTCTACAATCATCCTTTTTCTTAAACCAGGCAAACCTGTCAATAATACCTCATCCTATAGACCAATAAGCCTGCTTCCAATTCTTTCAAAAGTGTTTGAAAAAATACTTCTCAAACGCATCCTACCCTTCCTTGAATCCCAAATAATCCCTTCACACCAGTTCGGATTCCGCCCTAGACATTCCACGGTCCAACAAGGTCTTCGCGTTGTGGACCATATATCCTATGCACTTGAAAGCAAGCAATATTGCACTAGTGCCTTTCTGGACGTAGCGCAAGCTTTCGACCGGGTGTGGCACGATGGCTTGCTTTTCAAGCTCAAAATCCATCTACCCCAATCCTTATACTTAATCCTTCGATCCTATCTTTCTAACCGAACCTTTAGAGTTCGCTGCGGCACTGAATATTCCGATTTTTATCCAATCAAAGCCGGAGTTCCACAAGGCAGCATCTTAGGTCCTATCCTCTATATCCTGTACACCGCGGATATTCCCACAAGCCCCGATACCTTCCTTGCAACATTTGCTGATGATACAACCATCCTATCTTCTCACCCAGACCCTGAAGTAGCATCCTTTAATCTCCAAAAACACCTCTCCTCGATTGAACAGTGGTGCAACCATTGGCGCATCAAAGTCAATGAATCCAAATGTAAAAATGTCACCTTCACACTCCGTCGCAGACCCTGTCCTCCAGTCCAGTTCAATTCCATTCCACTTCCCACCTCAAACACAGTTCGGTATCTTGGTCTCCTCCTAGACAAAAGACTGACATGGAACCCACATACCAGGCTTAAGAGACAAGAACTCAACCGAAGATATGGCCAGTTATATAGACTATTGAACAGAACATCACATCTTTCAATAGACAACAAACTATTAATCTACAAGACCATACTAAAACCTATTTGGGCCTACGGACTTGAACTGTGGGGGACAGCAAAATCTTCGAACATCAAACGTATCCAATCCTTTCAGTCCAAAGTCCTTCGAACAATAGTCAACGCTCCTTATTATGTTTCAAACAAGACCTTACATCATGACCTAAACATCCCATTTGTACTTGACCTTATTCCATCCAAATTTTCAAACTTTCACCAGAACCTTAGCTGCCATCCTAATCCCTTAGCACAATCCCTATCCAGCTCAAGCCATCCCTATAATCCTCCTCGTAGGTTGAAGCGGCAGTGGCCACGAGACCTTCTGTAAATATACTATTGGAGTCCTGGCAATGGCCAGATCCTCCACTCAAGTCCTGAGCGACTGTGGCCCTAGTGCTCTCACTCAGTTTCCACTGGCTTGATCCAGTGATGCGGCTCAGAGAGAAGCGCTGGGACCTCTTCGAGTCATGCCTTGCCATCTACAAGTGGAGGGCAGGGCATGGCTGGGGATTCCCTGGGCCGAATGTAAATATGTATATATGTATGAATGCAATCAAGAATTTTTATTTATTTTCTTTTCTTTATTTATTTTATTTTATATTCATTTCATTTTATTTTATTCTTCTTTTGTTAACATTGTATATTTATTTATCACTAGTGTCCTTTATTTTATCAATTTATTTTCCTTTATAATTATTTTATTGTATGCATAGTTGTATATATAGAGTGAATTGGTATTTCATCCCTAATACTCATTGCCCTTGAGTGCGGCAGCTTGTATAATGTTCAATAAATAAATAAAATTATTATTATAGTACAAGCAAAAGGATCAACCTCTGAGTTCATACAGGTGAAGGTAACAAAAAAGATTCTGGGACAGAAATCAGCCTGTCCACAAGCCGAAGGAGATAAAAAATGAGATAAAAATCCTGAATAACAGTAGTCAACATATAGAGATGTCTTGCCCAGGCTTGTTAAGTAAGGATTATTCTGATTCTTTTTTTTTTTTTTTTCTAACTCTTCCTGAATGAAAGAAGTATATAATCTAGTATAATAGCATAATTTATCATTCTTTATTTTAAAAATATAAAATGCAGCATTTGTAAATACAAAAAAAAATATATATATCAAGCAAATAGCAAGTCCTTTAGTATGATAATTGGATGCGAGCTTCACCAATTGGCTCCTGGATGTCACTGGCGGTAGCCAGGCTAATTTTACCCTTGGTCAATCATGTCTTAATAATGTTTTTATTTCAGTAGATTTCAATATGACAAAGAAATTTTTAAACTCACCTCTAACATAAAATTTTTCAACAGGATATAATCTACCTTCCACACTTAATATGGTTGCAGTGTCTTTGTCACCAACTCTTGTTGTGTTAAAATTGAAGAAATTTCTAAGATTTTCAGCATCAACTGTAGCTGAAGCAATGACTAATTTTAGATTTTTTTGTTTCTGAAATATAAAAAAAATAAAATAATATATTTCCACTATGGTATATTAAAATAACTAAATATTAACAATCAAAAAAATAAAATCCTTTAACAAACCACAGAGATATAGACTGATGAGAGTGTACAAGTATTTTTTCCAGAAGGTCATGGGAAACTTTCACGTTTCCTGAGGCGTCTCCAAACTATGGTCTACAGGCCAAATCTGGCCCATGATCACCACGTCTGCCAGTTTATTTCAATTGTAAAATTTATATTATTTTAATATTGTAAAATTTACAATGTAAGTAAATCATACATAAAATAAAAATCAGATGTTTATATTTAATAACCAATTAAGAAACACAGTATCTGATTTACATAATAAAACTGAACATTTTAATTGTAATTAATGATATGAATATGCTGGTATGATGAGCTAGCTAGGTCTTTTCATTTTTCCTCTATTTTTATAAATGGCCAAGTAATGAGTTCTAAGAATCATCCTGGGGTGGTCTGTGTCTTTGGTGTAAAATCTCAAGAAAATTGGTACAGTAGTCTGGGAGAAAAGCTCCTGACAACAGAAAGACCAATTTTTTTAATTTCCTTACCTATATATGAAATATATAGTAAGAGGAAGTATTGAGTTCATGAAAATTTTCGAATTCGAGTTTTCCAAGGAAATCCACGTTTCAATGTTCCCTGAGTTCAAATAACTAAGTCTCGCAAAAAGGTCTGTAGGTGGGTGTGGGTGTGTGTGTGTGTGTGTGAACAGCCTAGCTCAAAAACGAAAAGTCATATGAAAGTGAAATTACGTATTCAAGGCTTATTCTTGAGATGTTACAGTAACTTTTTCGTCAAAATCGACTAACCAGAACGATTTTGAAAAAACTTGCTTAAATTCTTCTTGTAATTTTTCATATATGCAGTAAATCATCGAGGAAATGCAGCAAAAAAAGTTATTTAAAGGGAGAAGTTGATCGGGGGTGCGGTCAAAGAAATAGACTTAATAAGTGTGGTCTTATATAATCGTGCCTACGTTTCGGCCTAAATTTTAGGCCATCTTCAGGGCTAAAATGAAAACAAAATAACAACAATGAAAAAAGAGAATAGAGGCAGTACCAGTAACAGTAAAAATGATAAATGATAAAAAACAGAAAATACAAGTAAGATAAAAAGTATAAAGAATAAAAAGAAAAGGATAACACTAAATTACATAATACAAAAGTCTTTTGTATTATGCAATTTAGTGTTATCCTTTTCTTTTTATTCTTTATACTTTTTATCTTACTTGTATTTTCTGTTTTTTATCATTTATCATTTTTACTGTTACTGGTACTGCCTCTTTTCTCTTTTTTCATTGTTGTTATTTTGTTTTCATTTTAGCCCTGAAGATGGCCTAAAATTTAGGCCGAAACGTAGGCACAATTATATAAGACCACACTTATTAAGTCTATTTCTTTGACCGCACCCCCGATCAACTTCTCCCTTTAAATATAAATATACGGTCAACAATAACTCCCTCCATTATCAAAAAAAGTTATGATGAAAAGAATATTTTATTTGCTTGTAACTCAAACAGTATGCATTCTATGGTAAATTATGTATCCAATCATATGAAAAGTAATTAAATTATTAAAAAAAAAAGAAAGGAATAATCGAAATCGGATCAATATTAGCAAAGATTCAACGCACCGGAAGTGCCAACTAAATCATCGATTTTACACTTTTTTGCAATTTTCTCATAAACGGCTTCAATTTTAATGAAACTTGCCTAATCTCTTCTCCTTAAGGCCCCTTAACTTTTCATGTATTCAGTGCATCACGGAAGAAGTGCAGGAAAAAAGTTATAGCAAAAAGAAAATTTTATTCGCGCAAAGCTCAAAAAGTATTCATGCTATGATAAATTATGTATACGATCATTTGAAAGGTAATAAAATTTTCTAATTTACAAATAAAGGAATAATCGAAACGGACCGGAATTAACAAGAAACAGTGTATTTTATGAGGACTACAAGACCCTAGATGGATAACTGAGCGTATCCAAAAGGAGACGGATGGGACCGAATCTCCCCCCACCAAGCCGGTGATCTGTTGTAACAATAGATTCTTTAATAATGTAATGTAAGAATACAAAAATAGAAATTAACTAATTAATAATAACTTTGATAAATAATTTTATATTATTTAATGGAAACAAAATGTTACCATGAAAACTGAATGGAACTTCCATAGAATTTAAACCGAAACTTTTAATATATATTTTCAGCTAGACAAACCAAAAATATATAGAGTACAGAATTTTTGAACTAAAATTGTCTTAAAAAACTATTTTATTGTACTTATGTGAGACAAGATGTGAAGGTTTCTGAGTTTATTTCAATTAGTATTTATGTGAACTTTTTAAAATTATGTTAAAAAGATAATTATTATAAGATGGTAAGGGAAAGTTGTGTGATATTTGGTTTCTACATATCTTAAAACATAAAACCTCAGATTTTGAGGGAAAGATTAGAATTTTTTTTCTTGGACGATTACAAAAGTCATTATTGAATATAATGAACCAAAAAATAGGCTTAATTTTCATTATTATTAATAATGAATCTTTGCAATCAATCAGGAAAAAAAAACTTTAACATCCCCTAAAAATTCGAGATTTTATATTGCAAGATATGCAGGATCCAAAAATGTAATAAAAAAATAATCCGACTGTCCACGGCTTTTCTCTGAGACTCCGGCTTTTCTATGTTATCTTATAGAATTTCACTTAGAAACTTTTATATAACTATCAATTATAATTAAGGAAATAAATAAATACTTAATAACAGTAATTAAAAATAGAATTAACCACAAATATTACCTTTAATATTTTTTTTAATAAACCCATCAGTATATCAGTGTTGAGATTCCTTTCATGGACTTCGTCTAGCATAATTACAGAGTACTTTCTCAGCAAAGGGTCAGCCATCATTTCTCGCATCAACATCCCTTCAGTCATGTACTAAAAAAGAAAAAAAATATTAATGAATCAAATTAAAGAATACTGCAAGCAATACTATTTTTACTTTTCTTACCGCCACCAGCAGTGGCTAGGTAAGGAAGGTATTGTAATCGGGTCAAATTTTAGGAATCAAAATCCAAGCATATCAAGTTTCTAGCTCATTCAACCTATTTCCTCAATAAGGAAATCTCTTGAAGCATAACAAATAATCAGGTATTTGACAAATTTCTTTAAACCTTTGTTCACGAGCATTCAAAAAGTGCTCATTCTTTCATGTTTACATACAGATGGGTTACAACCCAATAAAATGTATAATTAAGAACTAAGATGAAAGCAATAAGAAATGAGACCTTTATCTTAGTAGTTTCTGGATCAGTACAATCATCAAATCGTATAGAATATCCAACAACATCTCCAAGGAGACACCCTTTTTCCTCGGCTACTCTTGTAGCTAATGTTGTTGCGGCTATTCTTCTAGGTTCTGTTATACCAATCATTTTCCCTCCATCACACCATCCAGCTTCCAAAAGGTACTAAAAAGTAATATGCAGCTTATTATAAGAATATCATTAATTTAACTATAAAAACAAATTATTGGTGCATCAATAATTATTCTGAATATTCACAGATTAAAAAAACAAAAATTATAAATCATCTATTAAAATAAAATCCTACAACACCACATGAGGTTAGGACAATAAGAGGTACTACATAATGCTCTCAGAAATCATTACGATCAACATTGCGCTTCAACAAAGAATTATAATAAACATTAAATTTTAAAAAATTCACACTTCCTGAAATTAACAAACTCAGGATGGAAGGGCCTCAGGTGAAGTCCACGCTTCTTGGTTCTCCTATTCTGTTCTATCGTGCCATCCTTGGGGATTTTTATTTTCTACTTCAGGTAGTGACAATTTACTTCAGTAGTCTTCTAGCTTTCAAGCAGAGTACACTGCCCATAAATCGACCTGTGTGCTATTTGTTATTATTTTTTCAATTTTATCTTTAAGTTTTGGTTATTTTTGAAAAAGGTAAGTTTATAATTACAGTTCAAACACCAAATATGGAATTTAGCGATGACTATTTTAAATAATATGTATTATAAACTTTAATTTAATTTATTTATTTTTTTTTTTTTTACAGATTTTCAGGATAGAATGAATTTTTTTGGTTAAGATTTAATTTATTAATTATTAACTACATTTTTTATTTATGACACTAACTTTACTAACAAATAATAAAAATCTTTATTTTATTTTGCAAAGATTTATTTTATTTTTTCCTATTTCACATTTATACATAAACTTTTACATATATATTTTACATATTTCAAGGGGGACGTGATGGCGGAGTACGTTGGGGCGAGGGTCCCAGAGTGCCCGGTTCGGAACGTTGTGAGTTCGATTCCCACCTGGGTCGGTTAATATTTATTTCGTGACGATCCCTCGAAATGAATCTTGGACACTCCCACTCTGGTTAGTACGCGGCGGTGACGTAAAAGTAGCCGTCAGGGGTTGGCAAAAAGGACCATAAGGCCCACTTGCCGGACTAGTTCTCTCCACCAATACCAGTACCAGTACCAGTATATATTTCAAGATTATACAGAGTAAAATAATAGTGATATATACATCAATGTTTGGTCAGAGATTTTCACGTAAATTTAAAAAAAAAAAAAGAAAGAAAATAAATCAAAAAAGTAATAAATAATGAAAAATAGGTTCACAGAATCAAAGTGTATTTGGTTTATTATTTTTAATAAAAGACCTTTATAACGGACCAAAAAAAGGAAAACAAAATTTAACCCGCCTCTCAAAATTGGATGTTATATATTTCAAGATTACTGGGCTGATTTTTGTCAGATTTGGCACCATAGTCACAGGTCACCCCAGAATGATCCTCGGAACTCAACATTATCTTCTGCCAATTGGTAACAAAATGGCAGCCGATTCGATGTCTTATATGTCCGTAACTCGGGAATTTATGAAGATACAGGAAAAATTTAAAGCATTTTGGAATCAGTATAAAAAGGAACCAAAAAAAATCTATGCTAATGCTTTTGGTTTATTATTTTCAATAATAGATCTTTGTAATAAACTAAGAAAAAAAAAAATTAATTCCCTGCCCTTGTTGAAGTCATACATTTCAAGATATGTAAAATCCAAATATCGATAAATAAATAACAAAACCATAACAAAAAAATATATTTTTATTTTTTTTTTTTTTTATGGTTAATCAAAAGGAAATAAAATTCTCAAAACAAAAAAAAATTTATTGAAATTGGACAAATATGCTGAAATATAGAGTATTGAACTTTGTAGGCACTTTATGTCCTGCCTGTCTTAGCCTACTTGCTTTGATACAGTTTCTAACGAACACTCTCAGTTTACGGCGATCATCTTGGGACAAGCACCAAGTTTCTGCTCCATAGGTGCCTATTGCTAAATTTCTTTGCTGAACTAGGTAGATATGTTTCAAAAAGTATTCTGCACATGTTCCTATGGAAACGGGACACCTTTTCCAAAACATTCCAAATGCTCATTTGAAAGATAGTCCAGTTGTCTAAACTCTAAACCAAAGCGATAAGGAAATTCCTTTGAATAGACACGCCTGATATTTTGGAAATATTATTATTTGTAAATAATAAACCATAGTGTAATAATTTACAGCTTTTTTGTTTTTTTCAAATAATAATCTAAGTAGCAACAAGCTTTTACCCAACTATGGTACAACTAGAAGGAGGGTAATGTATCTAGCCTGACTGTTTAAGGATACATAACAATTTTTTGAGCGAACGGTTCAACCGATTTTTAAGTTTGATGGCTTAAATTACTCATTGAGATCCCATAAATGTTTTGAAATAATTTGAGCTCAAAATACAGAAAAAATATTTGGTTAAATTTAAGTATACTCGACTTTTTAAGATATTTCGTATCATATCATGAGTTCATGATCATATGGCAATAAAATATAAATTGCCAATAATTGAAAAATAAATTTATTTAAAAATAAAAACACTGACAACGGAAATAACTCTTATATCTTATATCTTATAAGTGATTTCTTGACATCAATGACTCCTACTTAATGAAGCCTAACACATTGATCACGAACACATTAGATGTTTCTAAATGTCTTGTGCGAGAGGAAGTCTAAATCTGTGATCTACCTAATTCTAGCAGTAATAATTTGTATAATTCATATTTTGTAAATAAAATAAGTTTCTTAATCCTACACATGTCCCAATAAAGTGTATGGAGCCAAGACTATGTATTCATGATACTTTCAATTGTATAAATAAAGAAAATTTCAATAATCAGTATATGTAATGCCGATGTGAGACAATGTACCATGTTTGTACCAAACTAAGTGAATAGCAAGATACATAACTATTGTTCTAAGTAAGATAAATTACATAAACAAACATTAAATTATAAAATGATCTTAATGATATAATAATATAATTTAACAACATTTAAATTATTTTGCTTAAATAAGTTTTCACGAAAATGTTTGTCATTGAGAGGTAACAAATAGATTACCATAAGTTGACAGTAGTACTTATAATTAAATATGCGACATAGATTGAAACAAAAACACAGAAACAGCAGTACTCATAACGTGTCATCACATAATGAGTCTTAGATATCATGATCTACACAAAATTCCACAAATACATTATTGAGAATTTAAAAAAAAAAATCCAAACATTATCATGAAAGTTGTGTATTTACCTGAGGTAGTTGAGTACTTTTGCCACAACCAGTTTCTCCAACCAGAACGAGAACTTGATATTTCTTGATAAGATATAGAATATGATTCCTATTTTTATAAATGGGTAACCTTACTCTTTGCTGTTCTAGGACTAGAGATAAATTGCTATTGAAAATGAATGTTGTATTTTTTTCAGTATCAACATCAGTTTTATCTTCCTGCCAACCTCCATCATCAGCTGAAATTATAATTACAAAAATCATGCATGGTAAAAACACACACACAAATATATTAAACTAACTTATTATAGATAACAGATCTATTCACAAAACCAGAATGATACACTATCAAATCATATTAAAGAAAATGTTGGCATGATGAAATACATTGTAATTTTGCTATTAGATTACCACATAATATTATAATAATAGTAGTTTTATAAAGGTCGCTGTTCCTTTAAGAGAGAACATAAAAAAATTAAATCATGCTATTCAGACCAATACGCTATAAAAAGAAGCTAATATTAATGGGAAGTTATGATTCAAAACAATTTATACAACCAAAACTGAACAAAAATAATAATACAAATAATACTTTGGACTAATTATTTGGTTATTTTCATTCCTGCATCGCCCATATGATTTGTACAGCACTGATGCCAATTTTCCGATTATTTCTATTATCTCCTGATAAGGGTGGCCCCTATCTTCCAATGGTCTTCCCAATATTAGTCTTTTATTTATATTAGCTGGATTGTAATTTTCTGATCCTACCACCGCCTTCCAGCCATACTTATAAATTTCTTGAATTGCAGGAAATTTTCTTCATCTTACAATTGAGAAAATTCTTTCTCAGTGAGGATATAGATTCCCATGGTTTTTGGTCTAAATTATAATTCTACCATTGTATAAAATTTAAATGATAAATATTTAAAAATTAACAATGGAGTAAAACCAATAATTATATAAGTTTAAATTCAAGTCAAAGTCATATTCAGTTGATCAAGGAGTGACTACTTTTTGCAATGGAATCATTTCATGGTCAAAAAGATATTGTGGCCATATCTCTATGGTACAGAGAAAATATCCTTTGATAAAAAAATCTGATCCTTTTAAACAGATAAAGCTGAACTTCTGCAAGCTTTTGATGAAAGTTATAATTACAAGAAAGAGGAAACAATTTACAAATACTACCATTCTATGAACATATAAACGTCAGACAAACAAACAACTAAGATAAGCATATATTTGTAAACTAATCAAATACTGCAATAATCTCCTGTCAAATCAGGTGCTGAAGGCTTAGGGGGCAATATAACTGGAAAACTCATATTTCCTTTATATATCAATAGTGTAGTGTTTGTCATAGCATCAAAATATCAAAATGCACCTATCCATGTCTTACTTACATGGTTTTAAAAAGCGAGGCCGGGTGTTCATATTCGTGCAGTAGAAAACATGTAAATTATAGATGAAATGTTCGAGTATGAATAAGAAATTATAGCATTAATCATGACATAGTTAACATAATGGGGCATCCAAAATAGCCGGTAAAATTATATAAGTGACAAATTTAAAAAAGAAAATACGCAGCTGAGAGAACAATTTCAAATCAACCTGAGATGTTCACTAAGGAATCGTTACAAAGGACACGGATACAAATAGGCTGGGCTTGCCAACGAAGTCGGTTTAAAGTTAAATTTTTAAAAGAGTAAATTGTTGGCGTTTAAGCAAAAGTCACTATAATGTTAAGTAATAATTTTTAATTAACATTTTAAAATAGTATTAATAACACACACAGCACGAAATGTCTAGTCAGGGGCGTACGCAGCATTTTTTCGGGGAGAAGGGGAGCGAGGATTTGATAAGACGAAGGCAAGTAATCACTTAAGCATCTATATTCGCCAAATTGTGTGTAAGTTTTTAGGATAAGCATGAAAATTGCATCAAACATTAGTATTAAAAATACAAAAAATATTATTCAAAATACAAACCTTATGTTGGTGATTATGAAACTAATATTTTTTTATAAATTTCGGGAAATCAATTATCTTCGTGATCTCCCCTGTGCACGCCACTGTGCCTAATGCAGAGAGGTGATAATAGCATGGAGGGAGCATGGTAGCTAACAGCCAGAGTTGGACAAAATGCAATTGCAATTACAAATTCCAAGAAGTAGTTGGTAATCAGTATGCATCAATTAATGTTTCCCAATTACCGCAATTGTAGTTGCGATATCGATTACAATTACTGTAATTGGTGTTTACAATTACTAATTAGTAGTTGTAATTGTAAATGGAGAAATTTTAGTCATGGAATTACTTCTATTTTTACTTCCTTGTACGAAGTAAAGGAAGTATTGTAATCGCGAAAATTTTCGGTTTTCAGATTTCAACGGAAATATCCATTTTGACCATCCCTGAATCCATTTTGACTAGTTTCGTCGTGGCATCTGTACGTACGTACGTTCGTTCGTATTACGCATAACTCAAAAACAGTTAGCCGTAGAAAGTTGAAATTTTGTATTTAGGATTGTTGCAAAAATCTAGTTGTGAACCTTCCTTTTTGGTCACTGCTTAATCATCGGAAGTGGTACTTTACTTGAAGGTCATAATTGATTTCCATCAAAAATTTGGGGGTTGATTCTGACCTTTTATGATTGTAAAAGCCAGTAAAACACACGGCAAGATTATTTAGTTTTTTTTTTGTTTGTTTTTTTATTAAAAGTCCTGTATGTTTTTTTTAAAAGCAATATTAGGTATCGAGGTTCTAGTCCACCATGCCAAAAATTGAAAAAGTGGTTATATTATGACATCATATTGAGAAGATAATAAGTTTGCTGAGGTAACTATCAAAACATCAGCGTTCTCTTCTGCTTGTATCGTCGTCATGCTTGATCGTTCAAATGTAGTTCTGAGGGAAATAAAACGGAACTTGTTCTTCTCATTTCACAGCAACTTTTCCTGAGGTACCTGCGGGCGCATGTCTTGAGAATGGAAAACCTCAGTAGAAGTTGAAACTCTGGCACGCTGCTCTCTTTCTACTCTTTTGATGCTTTTGTTTTCCATTGAATCTGGATAGCCATCGAAGATTACTACTGCATTGGCACCATAATGATTTTTGACATACCTGACGTATTGCTGGTAAATGGAAGCAAATGGTTGAATACGATCCCTAAAAATTTTTGCAGTAGATACCCTCCATCAACTACAAGCATTTATCTGCTTCTCAGCTCTGTGTTGATTGGGAGTAGTTGAAAGATGAATTAAAGGCGGACTTCGTTCCTTTGCGCATGCCTTCCTCTGAAAATAGGAACAACGAGAAAGGATGCTCATATTAGAAGTATTCTTCAATTTCACTGTAAGTATTTTTTTAGATGCACATGCGATGGAAGAGCGTCAATGGATCTATTTCCACAGTCACACCCTGATTTTTGACAATGCTGGTCACTGTCTCTTTTGCAAGAGAAATGATTGTATCATTATGTTTTAAGTTTAGGTCTCCTAAATTCTGGTAAATAACTTTTGACATGTCAATTTTTCACATCTTTTCAGCCATGCGACAAATGACTTTGCTATTCCCGACCGTGCCACTGCTTGTGGGCATAATCACGTTTGTTTTAGAAAATGGTTCAAGACAAGCAAACCAATCCATGAGAATTTAGACGTATTGATCCTTCTTCCTAATTCGTGTAGGGCTTATATCTACATGCTGTTTTGATATTCCTGATTCAAACCTACAAAATGACTCTACTCCTCACATATGACTCTTTTAGGATCCTCTGCGGTTCAATAAATAACTAATTACAGATATGAATTAAAAACATCTTTAATTAACCAAAACATAACCTTTATACAAACAAATTAAATAAACATGCAGCTGCAGATTATAAATAAAGAAAATAATGAAAAATAACACAAAATACTTGCTAAACTAAACGAGCTCGCTAACACCTCCGTACTAAAAGCTGTTGGCCACTAATAATTACTACCAAGTTCATCCAATAGCAAAACAGCGATAATGTGCCGACACAGACCTCTCAGTGGTTACCCAAGGGAGAACCAGAGAGGAAGGGAGGATGCATTCCAAGGAGGTAGGTAAGAGTAGGATTCCTGCAACAGCTATGCTAGCAGCACCTAGTGGTGAGATGTGAAACAACAATTAGCTGTTTTTTTTAAACAGTTATCGAGCTACCTGTTGAATTTAGCAGTAGCAGATTCCTGAAACAGATACTATCTGCTTTTTTGAAACAGTTTATCGAGCGTATCTGTTTTAATTTAGCAGAAGCAGGTTCCTGCAACAGCTATGCTAGCCACACCTAGCGATGGGATGTGAAACAACAATTAGCTGCTTTTTTTAAACAGTTTATTGAGCGTACCTGTTGAATTTAGCAGAAGCAGCTTCCTGAAACAGATGCTATCTGCTTCTTTGAAACAGTTGATCTGAGCGTACCTGTTGAATTTAGCAGGAGCAGCTGCTATCTGCTTTTTTGAAACAGTTTATCGAGCGTACCTGTTTAATTTAGCAGAAACAGCCTCCTTCAACTGCTTCACGGATACTAACCTACAGACAGCAATTTGACATTTTTAAACACTTTGACTATCTCCTCCTATCACAACTACTACCATTTGTTTTCTTTTTTAAATCAATAAATGTACTTAATGGCTTTCATAATGTATTATGATTTGCAATTAAAGCTGAAATGTCAATTGACTTTTTATCATCGCCAATTATAAACACAAATTAATTTTTATCTATTTATTTTCTGACACAAAATTGATATAACAAACATTTTATCAAGGTATAATGTAATTTTACAATTAAAATTCAAAATTAATTTGGGAAAAAATGTATTCATTGAGCAGGAAGTATTTATTTTAGCAATATAAGTGCTTTTGAAATAATAAACAGTTAAAAATATCATTACAAACTGAAAAAAAGAAAAAAAAATTAAACGAAAATATCCAGTATTAAAAATATATTTAATAATTATTTAACTTTTTTTTTTTAACAAGGTAATACATATATTTATTTGTTATAAGCTCTGCTTACACGGTCAATATTATTGAGTCAGTATGGAATTTCGTTAATATATTGACCGGCTGAGGTCAATATTGTAACAATAATATTGACACTTGCCATATATATATATATATATATATATATATATATATATATATATATATATATATATATATATATATACCATATTAAATAATATTGACCGTTTCAGAGGGGCTTAATATAACGATCCATAAGCTTAAAATTAAGCTATTAGCAAGCTAATTAAACAATATGTATAAAAAGAACAAAATAATTAAAACATTTAATAATTAAAATGTCACTTATTATAAAAAAGTTAACTGTTTTTATTGATAAACATTATGTTTTTAATTTTCGTTGAAGATAATGTATTGCGGCGATCTGGTACCAGCTGGCCCAGTTTTTGAAAATATTCGTTCACAAGGAACGGAAGTGACTACGGTTCCAAATTTTTCTCGTACCAGCTTAATCAAATTTGGATAATTATAAGCATTCATTTTCCACCAGTTTAAGGGACAAAGATTCCTTTTCAGAGGTTGCTCTTATAAATACCGTTGTACCTCTATAACTGCACGTGATCGGTGTGTTCCAACGACTTGATAATTTGCTATTTTTTTATCAAATGATCGCTCTTTGATTTTGGCTCTTCAGGGCTCATTTCTGTGGTTTATCGGTCCACTTGCGTAGCTTGTGGTTGTTTTTCGATAAGGCTTGTTAGAATATTTGTCACCATAGTCTTCGTCTGATCACCAATTTTTTCTGAGGTAAAGCCAATGTTTTTGAATCTTGGATCCAAAAACGTTGAAACTAGCAACGTTTTGCTACTTTCCAAAGACCCTAATCTTTCCCGAAGTCCTTTATTTATGATATTAATGGCTTCTTTGGTTGTGGCCGAATATTTCAAATCTTGAGAGAGACTGTGGTAAACTTCAATTAAGCCATTTGAAATAATAATTACCGATGAGGCTGTCACGTATTTTTCTCCACTTATATTTTTTGTGACTGCTTCCATCGGGGCCAAAATTTCAAAAATTTCTTTTAAAATGTCGATTTCCTCATTGGTAATCATGGGCCAATCGGGCTTCCTTATAGTAGCTAAGGTAGCTCGTATGTCTTCTTTTAATTCACTAAATCTTTCTAGCATATAAAATTCTGAATTCCACCTAGTAGCGACCGCTTGTAATAATTTTTTAGAATCTTTGCCCCTTTGTTTTTGATTATTTTCAAATTTTATTTTGGCAACCGAACTTTTTTTGAAGAGGGATACTACCTCTTTTACTTTATCCATTAATGTTTTTAACGGTTTCAGACCATCTTGCACTATCAAATTTAATGTATGGGCGAAACAGCCAAAATGTCGCCACTGCAGCTCTTCTATAATTGCTTTTTTCATGTTTGCTGCATTGTCTGTAATAACAAGCAAAATTTTATTCTGTATTCCCCATTCGGTTACCACCCTTCTGAGCTCATTAGCTATATTAATGCTCGAGTGGGTCATTGTGAAATCATTGGTTTCTAACAGCAGTGATTTCAAAACAAAATTTGAATCAATAAAATGAGCTGTCACTGCTAGAAAGGAGTCATTATTGCATGATGTCCAAGAGTTAGTTGTAATTGCCACCGAAACAGCATCCTTTATGACATTTTTTGCCTGTTCTAGGACTTCAATATATTTAGCTGGCAATAATGTATTCGCCAGCGTTTTCCGGCTGGGGATCTGGTACAAGGGGTTCAGTTTTAAACTATATTCACGAAAACCTTCGTCTTCTACAATAGAAAATGGTTGAAAATCTTTTGTTATTAGTTTCAAAAGGATAGTGTCTAATTCTTTTTTTTTCAGTTAAACCAATTTTTTTTGGTAAACTTAACAACTGCTGAATTTTTTTTGGTTGTGGAGGATGGTCAATAGTTGATGGCCCAGGTAGTGGAGGATGGTCAATACTTGATGGTCCAGGTTGAGTGATTGAAATAGATTGACTACTAGGTGATGTTATATCATCCAAATTTACTGTCACATCAATATTACTGAGGGAAGAGTGAGGGTTTTGCTTAACTGGTATTCGCACCTGTTCTGTTTCAATACTCTCTATTTTAATTGACGGGTGTTTTCTTTTAATATGAGACTTCATATTTGTTATGGAAGATTTATATTTAATTTTCTGTTTGCAAAAATTACAAGAGGATTCCGTATCGTTAAGTGGGGTGAAAAAGTGCCAAACAGCGGATTTTTTTCGTTTAATATCCATTTTATCTGGAAAAAATGATAACACATATAACAATGCCAGTTCAACTCGAGGACTCATATTTCACTATAATATTAAATTTTATTGGTCTTACCTTAAATGGTGCTGACAGTGGTATTTTCAAAAAAATTAATAAAACTAAAAACAATTCGAAATGAAAGATATGTAACAAGCAAAGTAGAAACTGAAACTGAGGGAATAATATGGGAAAGGGATACAAAAAAAAATCATAAGAGGAAGGGAGTTCTCTGAAATTTTAGTTTGCGAAGCCTCCTATTTCCGAGAAAATAATGGTCACGACGCAATGGAGAGTAGAATAGACAAAATATTTCACGACTTGTAATATAAAATGAAATAGTTTTAATGTACTCAATAAATTATTAGGCTAGTGAAAAGGGAGGATCCAAATTGCCCTGGTCGGTAGTAATTTGGCGAGGAGATCCAAACCGGGGCAACCCATGCTTCTACGAATTCTCTGGCTACAATCTCAGCAGTGATGTCAGGCAGTGGTAAGTCTTCAGGCCCACCGGGTGAACCGGTCGATGAAGGTCAAACAGTACCTCATCCCCTTAGACGAAGGCAAAGGGCCAATGAGGTCAATATGAATGTGTTCAAATCTGCCACAGCCTGTGAACACTCCAGGAGGCGCGACAGTGTGGCGTGTGGTCTTGGACAGCTGACAAGGCACCCTGCTCTGGCCCAGTTTCCAACATCGGCATTGATAGCGGGCCAAAAATACTTGCCAGCAATAAGGCGTCTGCTTGCACGAACTCCCGGATGGCTGTGGTCATGGCATTGGTCGAAACAGCTGCGGCGAAATGTCAGTGGAATGTAAGGCCTAGCTCGATCATTGGAGGTTTCACACCACACTATTCGGCTGGCATCAGGAAGGGAGAATTTCTTGAAGAGAAGATTGTCCTGGGCCATCAGCTTCTTCAATTCGGCTTCGCTGTCCTGTTCGGCTGCTAGTTTGTCCCAGTCCTCATCGAGTGAGATTTCTTCAATCCTTGATAAGGCGTCAGCAACTGGGTTGGCGTGCCCGTCAATGTGCTGGATGTCAGTGGAGAATTGTGAAATGTAATTCAACCACCGTATCCGCATAGGCATGGTTGAGCTCGCCTTCTGCCGGAAAGCATATGTCAGTGGTTTGTGGTCAGTAAAAATTATAAATTGCCTACCACTGGCCTAAAGTGCTTTATTGCTTTCAAAATGGCAAGCAGTTCACGGTCATAGGTAGCGTATGACCGTTGCGGTGGGGAGAGCGCTTTGGAATAGAAACCGAGCGAGATCCAACGTTCTGCTTGAAACTGCTGAAGAACTGCACCAGCACATGTATCCGAGGCATCACAGACCAATGAAATGCTGGTACCATCAGCTGGATGACCTAAATAAGTCGCATTACGAAGAGCGTTCTTACACCTCTGAAATGCTTCTTCAGATTCGGCATTACACTCTATCTTCCGCTGATCATTCTTCTTCACATGATGAAGATAGGCGTTCAGAGGTTGGTGGAGTAGGGCTGCGTTCTGGATGCAAGGACGATAGAAGTTGAGCATGCCCAGAAAGCGACGCAGCTCCTTGATGTTGGCAGGCTTTGATATGCTGCAATAGCCTCTTGATTCCCGCAATAGAGGGCTTGATTCCCTCAGCAGACACATGATACCCCAGGAAGTCAATTTCTGATTGGCTTAACAGACATTTCTCAGGATTAATGGTCAACCTATACTCATCAAGGCGGCGAAGTACTTGGCGAAGATGATCTTGATGCTCCTCTTCAGTCGATGAGAAGATCGAAATGTCGTCCAAATAGGCGAAACAAAACCAGAATTCGCTGAGTGCTTGGTCCATTAGGCGCTGGAATGTCTGGCTGGCATTACGTAAGCCTGGGCACATCCGAAGAAATTCGTATAGGCCAAAAGGTGTTATGATGGCCGTTTTTTGAATGTCAGGCTCTGTAATGGGAACCTAGTAGTACGCTCTGCATAAGTCCAGGCGAGAAAATATAGACTTGCCGTGGAGATTTACATTAAAATATGGAACACAAGAGGTTTGGAACACTATAGCGGTCAGGTACAGTGCGAGCGTTCAATCCTCTATAGTCGCCGCAAGGACGAATTGACCCATCCTTCTTCGAGACCACGTGAAGAGGCGACGCCCATGGGCTCTTCGACGGTTCTACGATGCCCCGTTCCATAAGCCTGCGGAACTCCTCCTTTACAGTCTTATAACGTTCCGAAGAGAGTCTGCGAGCCTTAGACAGGTGGACCTGTTGTCTCAATATGATGGACCACTGGATGCTTTGCGGGAGAAATCTGTGCTGAAGTAGGATGCATGACACGTGGGAATTCAGCAAAGACGTGGGCGAAGGGCATGTCACCAGGTAACGCTAGAATGGACGGAGCGTTGACCCGGAGAAGTTGTCCTCTTGATGTCAATCCTATAGTGTCATCGATGAGGCGCCGGCCCTTTAAGTCCACCAGAAGATTATGGTGTGCGAGGAAGTCAGCTCCGATGATGGCCTTTGGGACGTCAGAAATAATGAAGGTCCAAGTGAATTTCTTTCGAACACCGAGGTCGAGGTCCATAGTTCGCTCTCCGTAGGTTGAGATGCGGGTGCCGTTAGCTGCAAACAAGCTGAAATCACTTGGAGGTATCTTCACGCTGGGTCGAGGAAGGACGGATACAGCTGCTCCAGTGTCAATCAAAAATGGGATACCGGAGAGTCGATCAGATACGAAGAGGCGGCGTTGATGTGTGGGGGCAGAGCTGGACTCCGCCATTTCCAACACTGCTTCTAATTTCCCGCTGGCTTCTTCTGCTGCTTGTCCCAACTGCAGGGGTCAACACATTTTCTAGCCCGTTCACCAAAGCGATTGTGATAAAAGCAGAGCGCAGGGTTGCGTCTCCTAGAGCGGGAGCGCTACCTGCTGGGTGAACTATCGGTGGAGCGTCCTCTCATCTCAAGCCTGGAAACTTGTCGGGTAAGTACCTCGATTTTAGCCTCAAGTTGCTATAATTGGCTCGGCTGAAGTGACGAAGGAGCGGAGACTGTAGCTATTTCAGGAGGATGGTGCACTTCATGCACTCGATCAGCTATGGCGGCTAATTTATCTAGCGAGGTGGTCTCTGTCACTGAAAGAACGGCCTGTGTAGTGGTAGGAAGAGAACGCAACTACAAAGAACGCAACATTTCCTCGGATGTACAGGTGCCTGCGAGCTGTCGCATGTTGCGCAGAAACTGAGACGGTTTCTCGTCGCCCAACTGCCGACCCTCTAGGAGTTGCCTTCCTTATACGCCTATTCTCAGATTCCGAAAAAGCGTCTATAAGCCTAGTCTTGAGCTTTTCATATGCATCCACCGGAGGGTTCTTCACAATGTCGGCAGCTTGTTTTAAAATTTCAAACTCCAATTTAGGCACAATAATCTGAAATTGGGTGAGGGAATTAGAAATATTACCTCGTTTGAAAACCTGCTCAACAGCGCAAAACCAAAGATCTGGGTCGCCTTGCCAGAAAGGAGGAATCTTGCAGGAAGATGAGAAAGCCTCGACATCTGCTCTACTAGTTACTTCTTGAGATGGTCCGGAGTGAGCCTTCTCTTGGTCCGCCAGCTTCTTCTGAACATCCTTGAGCTCATCTTCTAACGTCATATTGCGTATAATACAAAGTTATTGAATGAACAGGAAATATAATAGATATAAACAGGTTACATAATAGATATTGAATGAACAGGAAAAGGAAAAAAACCCTGACGTTAATACAATTGGAGGGCTGAATCTAATTGTAAAACTGAGAAAAAATGATGTTAAAGCTGTAAGTAGAATCCTAAGATTTAAAAAAATCTGGTGCGGTGCGCGCATCACACAACTTCCCCATACCGCCCTACAATAATTAACTGGTCCATTAATTAACGCTAATACTGGTCCGATTTTGATGATTCTTTTATTTATTTTTAGATAATTTAATTACCTTTCATAAAAGTCTATAGATAAATTACCGTAAAACGCATACTTTTTAAGCTATACGCAAATCATGGATTTTACACTACTTTACAATTTTTGAGAAAATTGTAAAGAAGTGTAAAATCCATGATATAATAGCTATTTCCGGTTAGTCCGATGCGCTGTATCTTTGCTAATACTGGTCCGATTTTCATGATTCTTTTATTGTTTTTTACATAATTTAATTACCTCTCATACAATTCTACACATAATTTACCGCAAAATGCATACTTTTTAAGCTATGCGCAAATAAAATATTTTTTTCATCATAACTTTTTTCCCTGCAATTTGTCGGCGATTTATTACATAAATGAAAAGTTAAAGGCCTTTATGAAGACTAATTTAGGCAAGTTTCATCAAAAGTTAGAGCCGTTTTCGAGAAAATTGTAAAAAAGTGTAATATCCATAATATAATAGCTATTTCCGGTTAGTCCGATGCGCTGTATCTTTGCTAATCCTGGTCCGATTTTGATGATTCTTTTATTGTTTTTTAGATAATTTAATTACCTTTCATACCATTCTACACATAATTTACCGTGAAATGCATACTTTTTGTGCTATGCGCAAATAAAATATTCTTTTCATCATAACTTTTTTCCCTGCAATTCCTCGGTGATTTACTAAATAAATGAAAAGTTAAAGGCCTTTATGAAGAATAATTTAGCCAAGTTTTATCAAAATCCTTAGAGCCGTTTTTGAAAAAATTGTAAAGAAGTGTAAAATCCATGATATAATAGCTATTTCCGGTTAGTCCGATGCGCTGTATCTTTGCAAATACTGGTCCGATTTTCATGATTCTTTTATTGTTTTTTAGATAATTTAATTACCTTTTATACAATACTACACATAATTTACCGCAAAATGCATACTTTTTAAGCTATGCGCAAATAAAATATTTTTTTCATCATAACTTTTTTCCCTGCAATTTGTCGGCGATTTATTACTTGATTAATGAAAAGTTAAAGGCCTTTATGAAGACTAATTTAGGCAAGTTTCATCAAAAGTTAGAGCCGTTTTCGAGAAAATTGTAAAAAAGTGTAAAATCGATTATATAAAGTGGCACTTCCGGTTAGTCGATTTTGATGAAAATGTTGCTGTAACATCACAAGCATGTACTAACCTTAAATATGTAATTTCAGTATCGTACAGCTTTCCGTTTTTGAGCTAGACTGATCACATACACACAGAAACACGGACACACAGACCATTTTGCGAGACTTGGTCATTTGGGCTCAGGGGACCTTAAAACGTGTATTTCCGTCGAAAACTCGAAAACGAAAATTTTCACGATCGCAATACTTCCCCTTACTATATACTTCGTATATAGGTAAGGGAAAGTAAAAATAGGGGCCACCACTTTTAGGATCCTCTGCGGTTCAATAAATAACTAATTACAGATATAAATTAAAGACATCTTTAATTAACCAAAACATAACCTTTATACAAACAAATTAAATAAACATGCAGCTGCAGATTATAAACAATGAAAATAATGAAAAATAACACAAAATACTTGCTAAACTAAACGAGCTCGCTAACACCTCCTTACTAAAAGCTGTTGACCACTAATAATTACTACCAAGTTCATCCAAAATGGCAAAAAAGCGATAATGTGCCGGCACAGACCTCTCAGTGGTTACCCAAGGGAGAACCAGAGAGGAAGAGAGGCTGCATTCCAAGGAGGTAGGTAAGAGTAGGAGAGTGAGGTAATGACTTCACGTTGTCATGACAGGAGCCGTAACATTAACAACCCTATGGTGATAAACAAATTCAGTAGTCCAACGAAGTATAGAACAGTTTGTAATTCCACGTTCTCAGGTCAAGCCTCCCTACGATTTCATTGGTCACATCAGCGTTAGCTCGATTGTCATGTCGGACCATATCCCTGACCAAAGTTAGTCAAATTGTGAAGTAGTTCCATCTTCTCTTTTAATTTCAGCATATTTTGAAAATATAGTTGTGCACTTTTGGTGTAGTTGAAGGGAAAGGCTGCGTGAAAGGATGGTATCATTTTGTGAACCGTTGCAAGAAGGAGCTCCCAATTCCCACTACGCTCTACTTCAATATACAGCTCAAACAATGTAGTCATCTGAAAGTACTGAACCATCGGCAGAGAAGTAAGACCGTTTTGTTAGAAAAATTCTAGTTCATTAATCAGTTTTGATCGAACTGTCTCAAAAGTCTTATTGACCTGACAATGCAGTACCGCATTCTTATCTTTGCTTAAAAGCATTTCCTCCATTGTTTTATCTTCTTTATTATTTAACTTGATAGCATAGAATATCAAGTAAGCTAAAGCCCGAAGTACCAACAGATTACTTCTAGTCATAATTTTATGTTGCAATTACGTTGATGTGAACGTTTTAATAGTATTAAAAACTAAGTAAAATAAGTAAAAAAAAAAATCTAGAAATGAAAAGTTCAAAATACTATTCAATTTTCGTGGATTAGCGCAATACTTAATAAGAACATACACATGTTATATGAAATTTTATGCTCTGCTACATTGTTGTTAATTGTTTTCTTTCAAAACTGTAGTAGAAACGGGGCACTCACACAAAATCAAGCCTAGGTGCGCATTTTACATGTTTTTACGTACTTGTATGCATGTTCAAGGCTTTATATCTCAGTGTTATATTGAGATAGAAGATAATGATAAATGAAAATTTCTAGGAAATTTTATACTCTACAAGCGATTTTTCCGTTATTCTGGCTAGTTTTTTTCAAGATGGCGGTGCGCGCTCCGTTGCTCCAAGGTCGGATTTTACATCAGGGGACCAGTTCATAGAACATATCAAAAAATCTGGTGCAGTGCGCCCATATCACAACTTTCCCTTACTGCCCTTTAATAATTATCCTTTTTAATATAATTTTAAAGAGATCACATCTTTGCAAATATTGGTCCGAATTTTTATGATTCTTTTTTTGTTACTTCCTTGTACGAAGTAAAGGAAATATTGTAATCGCGAAAATTTTCGATTTTCAAAATGGAAATATCCATTTTGACCATCCCTGAATCCATTTTGACTAGTTTCGTCGAGGCGTCTGTACGTACGTTCGTTCGTATTTCGCATAACTCAAAAACGGTTAGCCGCAGAAAGTTGAAATTTTGTATTTACGATTGTTGTAAAATCTAGTTGTGAACCTCCCTTTTTGGTCACTGCATGATCACGGGAAGTGGTACTTTACTTGGTCATAATTGATTTATATCAAAAATTGTATTAAATTATTATACAAAACTTCTCAAATTTAGTATTTATAATTTATATATTGATATAAATAAGATACTAGATTTTGGTCTAAATTGGAAAACCGGAAGTGGTACTTTACTTCAAGGTCATATTAGACTTTCATCAAAAATTATATTAAAATATAATGTAAAACATCTCAAATTTGGTAAATAGGACTTTTATATTGATGTGAATGTATTTAATATATTTTGGTTAAAATTGGTGAGCCGAAAACGGTACTCTACCTGAAGGTCATAATAAGCTCACATCAAAAATTATATTTAAACTAGTATACCCGAGCGAGAACTCTCGCATTAGAAACCTATCTATCTTTCCCAATGCATTCGAAGTGTAAGCGATATTAGGAAACATGTTTATGAGAAAGTTTATTTAACACAGATTTGTTGAAGCTACATAGTTTATAATTACTTCGTTTAAGTAACAGTTTACTTCATCTGCTAATAAGTAATTAACTTGCCACACTGGAAAATACCGCTTCAGTTTAACAATTAAGAAATAAGATTCACTTGTACCATTTTCCGTTTGTAGTATTCATATTTAACAGTACCTTTAGGGATAGACATGGAAAAGAACATGTATTATCTTCAATCATTCATAGAAACCTAAAAATAACGTTTTATTTACAAAATAACGTTTTCACTCCTATTAGCATGTTTTTGTAAACAGTCTCAACTTGCTTTTGCAGGTGTAAAGTTCCCATGGCAACGACACTACGCACGATGGCATAAGGCCTGGGCAGACCGATGCCGTACTTTATCTCAAAAACGGTAGGTTTTAGGGCTTTAAAACCTTGATGCCCGCGTCGAAATCTTTAAAACGCGGCCCACCGTCTTGATCCACAGACTCACTACCTTCAGAATTTTGAAACCGTACAGTTTTTCCATCACTTTCATTTAAGCCCTAGGAAGAATTTAACAATTTAAATTAGGATTCGTCACTTCTCAGTGAAATTCCCTTTCTTTTGATATCTCATTCGTCAAACTCCATCGCTCCTGAGAGCCGGAAAAGGGATCTATAGTACCGTATTAATATATAGTTGATTTGTATACCCGAGCGAGAACTCTCGCATTACATATCTTCTAATCTCTAATATATTAGAAGCATAAGCGATATTAGGGAAACTTATTTATTCGTATAAACAATATAATATTATCGAGAAAGTTTATTTAACACACATACATTTGGTGAAGCTACATAGTTTGTAATGACTATGTTGGAGTTCCAGTTCATACTTAATAAGTAATAACACCACTGGAAAACATCTCTTCAATTTAGCAGTTAGGCAATTAGATTCAGCTATACCATTTTCTATGTGTAGTATTCATGTTTACCAGTGCCCTTTAGGGTTGGACATCGGAAACAGTGTGTAATTTCCCACTCATTAAAAGTTTTTGTAAACAGACTCAAATTGATATAAAGTTGCCATGGCAACGGCACGTACGCAAGTTGGCATGAGACCCGTGCGGACCTATATCGTGCATTATCTCGAAAACGGTAGGTTTTTAAGCTTTAAAACGCTGGACCAATACGCTCCATAGATCTTGATGCCCGCGTCAAAATATTTAAAATCCAACTTATCCCGTCTCGATCCGCCGACTCTCAGTCGTCAAAGTTTTGAAACCTTCCAGTTTTTTCATCACTTTTATTTAAGCCCCTGTAAGATTTTAAGAAACAAAATCAGGATTCGTCACTTCTCCGTGAAATTCCCTTTCTTTTGATACCTCACTCATCAGAATCCATCGTTCCTGAGAGCCGGAAAAGGGATCTATACTACCGTAATAATATATAGTAGTGATAGTGACTAGTATACCCGAGCGAGAACTCTCGCATTAGACATCAAAGCTTCTCCTAATCCCTAATATATTAGAAGTAGGAAAACATATTTATTCGTGTAAACAATATAATATTACCACTACACATATTTGGTGAAGCTACATAGTTTGTAATGACTGTGTTGAAGCTACAGCTCATACTTAATAAGTAATTAGCTTATCCCACTGGAAAACATCTCTTCAATTTAGCAGTTAGGCAATTAGATTCAGCTATAACATTTTATATATGTAGTATTCATATTTAACAGTGCCCTTTAGGGTTGGACATGGGAAACAATATATTAAACTCATTAAAAGATTTTGTAAACAGACTCAAATTGATATAAAGTTGCCATGACAACGGCACGTACGTAAGATGGCATGAGGCCCGTGCGGGCCTATATCGTGCGTTATCTCAAAAACGGTAGGTTTTTAAGCTTTAAAACGCTGGACCATTACGCTCCGTGGGAGCGTGTATGATCTTGATGCCCGCGTCAAAATCTTTAAAACCCAACTTATCCCGTCTCGATCCGCCGACTCTCAGTCGTCAAAATTTGTGAAACCTCCCAGTTTTTTCACCACTTTTATTTAAGCCCTTGTAGGATTTTAAGAAACAAAATTGGAATTCGTCACTTCTCCGTGAAATTCTATTTCTTTTGATACCTCATTCGTCAAAATCCATCGCTCCTGAGAGCCGGAAAAGGGATCTATACTACCGTAATAATATATAGTAGTGATTAAATACATAAATCATATGTTTCGGTAATAAAGGTTACAAACGCAATTTGGTTTCCAATCCAATTAAACATTTTTATTACTTGTTTTAAGTGTTAAAATTTAGTGTAAAACGAGGTTTTCCTCCCTATTTGTGTGTGTGTCAATAGATGGATGTCGCGACGCCGAGTGTTGTTTTTGAGAAACTGCGATATTCGGAAACTAGTAACCAAATTGAGGATCACTTTTTGAGCCACCGATTTATAGTTTAATAGGCGTACAAGGAAATCATGTGTTGTCTACATCAGATATTTTTTTATATTTTACTAATTTACGTCCTTTAACAAAATAATATATTTAAGTTGAATGCATATGATATAATACTATTACCATACGTATATTTATTTTAACTCCACGCCAATTCCGGCACTGTACAACATTGCAACATATCATCATTGGGACCTGAACTTTACTAGGTAGGTATCTTGAATATGAGTATACAATACCACTAATCGAATGGATTACTGGTAAGAAAATAATATCAACGGAAAAGGATCAGGATGGAATGCAACTAAGATTATAAATAAATGAATGATTCTGTTATGAAAATAATCTGTTCACTGTAAGTACAATTATGCAGTTACATTTGGGATATAAAACTAACATTATTTTTTTGATTTTTGGAGATTTTATATGCACATTTGACGCAGTAAACCAAAACAAGCTCTGCTTCAAAATGTCTATGTCGGTGTTAGCAATAAAATGATCGGTTTACTTAAGAACCTATAAGGCAGTATGGAAATGAAAGTTAAATGTTACTACAATAATTACTTGGGTAACATTGACGTCATCTGCGGTCTTCTTCATGAGGAGATGACAAGCCTATTCCTCTCCAGTCTCTTCATTAGCGACATGGAACATTTTTAAGGTCCCTAAAGGCTTAGAAGGTATTCAAATCACGTCCACTTGTGATATCATTGCACTCCTATTTACCGACGATTTAGTTCTAATGGGTAATTCTTATTTTGACTTAAAGCATAAACTAAAAGCACTAGTCACTTAGTGTACAATAAATGAATTAGAAATTATTTCCTCAAAAAGAAAAAAATGTGAATTGCCAAATAAGAAAAAATAGAAAAATTGCTCATGTTACTTGTGACAGTCTATAAATTGAAAAAGTATCAAACTATACCTACCTAAGTTTACAGATTTCGAGTTCTCTCTTTCTGTTGGTTTCTTCTAATGGTTTCTTCTGTATGGTACAACTTTACACTAGGGGCACGTTATCACTTGTTCATTCCGAGGTCACCCGAAGGTTGCCTGACTAGCACACTCTAGCTTCATTTGTGCTAAATAACTGCTTTGCACTCTATTGTAACATTCGTATTCATTGCAATTATTAAAATTGCTCCTGCTTTAATTAGATATTATTTAAAATTAATAGTGCTGTCGACTTCCGCTCATTGCGTTTGCCCAAGAACTAAACAAAACACCAACGGATCCTTTTCAGTTGAGGTCGATGCCTTATCCTAATTTCAATTATTACTGTTTTAATTAGATCACAGCTGTCGACTTCCGCTCGTTATGAGATAAACAAACCCCAAAATTTCCTTTTCAGTTGAGATCAGATTCTTACCGTAATTTAAAATATCACTCCTTTAAATTATTACAAAAATTGGCCCAGATCACCGGAAGTCGATAGCACTAACAATTTTAAATAATATGTAATTAATGCAGTAATAATTTCAATGATTACGAATGTTACAATAGAATACAGTTGGTTATCACAAAGGGCGCTAGTTTGCTAGTCCGGCGACCTTCGGGTGATCTCGGAAGGAACAAGTGATAACGCGTCCCTAGTGTGAAGTTGTACCTGCTGTAAAATATGAGTTTAAACTATAAGAGTCATCACTCTGACGACTTCCCTTCTTCCCTACCACTTTCATGCAAATTTCACACGAGTTATTTATTTTTGTATATTTTTTTGAACTGCAATAGATTAAAAAAATAAATTAAAAAAAATAGGCTACCTTTAATAATTTTTCCTCCTAATTTTTCTGTTCTATCATTAGTTAAAGAGCTGCTCAAATAGAGAACTTAAAAAAAACTTTATTGTCTAAAATAGGTTACAATGGTTCATACTACCTCAGATCTACAGACAGAATGAATATCTTATTCTAACAAAAGTACATCGAAAGGGACAAGGACTAGGAGGGGGTTACCTAGTATGCCAACACAGAGGAACTGAGTAAGGGATGATGTTCAAGTCTTAGGAAAGGTTAGTGGCCTTTAACTCCTCCCTCATTTAGTGTGACGTCCTCGGAACATATTAATTTTGGGAAGTATTGTGGATATGGGTATGCCATGCTCTAGCCCTGCCATCAAACTCTGGAGGATATCCCATAGGTGTTGAGGATTGTGAAGGTTGCAAAGGATTTTGGCTTACAATAATTTTTTGATTTTTAGATATATAAAATATTAATTTAACATTGGTATGAATAAACAATAAATAACATGAAACAAAAGTTATTACATATATCCAAATATCATTATTGTTTATTGTATAATCTTCTAATTGTTCTATTTCTATAGGACATAACTTAATAACGTCTAAATCATCTAAAGTAAAATTAGTTACAACTTGCTGTTGAGGCAAATGTTCAGAAATAAAAGGTAAATGTACAATATCATTATAAGCTATAGGCAAGTTGGTATTATTTACAAATTGTTCTTTATTCTCTAGATTGATTAATGAGGTAGAATACAAATGGGTATTACGAACTAAATTATCTTTTTTCGTTTCAATATACTTAATTAGATGGGTTACATATTGTTGGGTTTCTGGAATATACATTATCATTGGATTTGACTTTACAATCAGCAACTTACAATCATTAAGGGGTTCATTATAAGCTAATTCTTTTATACATTTATTATTTAATAATACTAGGTTTTTACAATATAATTCATTATTATAATTAATACAATTTGTAGGTTGATATACATTTATTGTAGGCTATTGTTTTTTATAATTGTAGTTTTTTCAATATGAATGATATAAGTTATATTGTTATTTACATAAGGGTATGGCATAGCGAGATACGACATAACTCCACTTGTATTTAATGGGAGTTGTATGAAATAGTAAATGATGCCAGTGTTAGAAATTGAGCATGTGCTTTTGCCAATAAGCCAATTTAACTCAGTGTCTCTAGTTAATAGATTTTTTGGAGAATTATAAACATTTGAAAACTGATCAGGTTTAATAATGCTTGGATGGAGTTGTCCTTTTATGCAGTGTTCGATTGAATCTTCTAAATCTTTTACTTTTTCATTAAGCAATGTTAAGATTGCAAACAAATCGTGATGTTTTAGTTTTTACAAGGATAAATCGGACATTACGTTATTGGAGGTTATTTGGGTTTTATAATGATTTAATATAGCTATATCTTTATTCAGTTCGGAGGTTAACCGCGTACTAATGCTTAATCTTTCCTTTTCGTTATGTTCGATTCGATACATATTTCTTTCAATTTCTTGTAAGATTGAATCGTATTTTTCCTTGTCCTGACTATCGAGCGAACCCGTTAGCCAATTCATCGCTATTCCAACTGAATTGAAAAGGCCTCTTTTAGCACGTTTTTGTTTGGTTAAATGAGCTATCCGAGTTAATAAGTTTTCGTAACGATATGTCAAAATTGAATGCAGTATTTTAAATTCTTTTTCGGCTTTAAGGTTCTTTATATTATTATCTAAGTTCATAATTTCCGTAAATAATAAAGTTAAATTCTTATATTCTAAAAACGAGTAATAGTCGCTAAGTATATAGGTATTATTAACTGGAAGAATCATTGCACCTGGTCTAGTCGACAGCTTTTGAATGTGCAAACATGTCGTTCTCCGAATCAGAAGCATCAGCAGCGATAAGGTCATTGAAATCCGGAGGACTACCCACATCTGTAACAAGAGACTGATATGAACGTTCTCTTTGTACATCTTTTATTTTGTTGTTTAACTCGCGCATCTCACTTCATCGATTTCCGATTGTAGTTTTTCATCGCGTTTTTGTTTTTTAATATTTTTCGCGTGTACCTTTTTCGTTAAGTTTTTTCTAGCTTTAATTCGTTTACCTTTAATTTTGCTAATTTGGTATTTTTTATCAATTTTAGAAACCTGCCGGGGAGTTTTGACTACTATTTCTCCTGAGGATATGACACTAATGTCATCGCGTTTTTCATTTTCTTTATCAATATATTTCTGCTTATTTGTTTCAATTTTTTCTTTTATAGCTCTATGAATTAATTCTAAGTTTTTATGATAGTCGTTAACTAATTGCTCTTGTATAACTGGATGGTTATTTATTATATTTGTACTTACTCCGAAAGTGATTTCATTAGGTGTTAATTTTAATTTATTGATCATCGAGTTGTTATAAACGATGGTAGCTAATTGTAACATTTCTTTAAACTGTTTATCCGGGTGTTCTAAATGAATCACACGCATTTGTTCAAAAAGAGTGGAACTTGCTCTGTTTATAGTTCCTAGTGAATTAGAATTTTGAGGAGTCGTTTCATGTTTTTCAATATTTAAATATTTTAATAAATCTTTAAATACTAAATTATCAAATTCGCGACCGTTATCCGTTGTTATTAGTTTCGGTTTTGGAAAAATATTCAAATAAGCTATGAGAGCACTTTTTGTATCTCTTTGGTTGTTAGTTTCAGATAGATACGTGAATATTCTTTTTGAGAAAACATCGAGGATGCAATGAACATACTTTCCATGGATATGTATGGTATCCATTTGTATTTCTTCGAAAGGTTTAACAGGTGTAGGGGTTAATTTAAATTTAGGTTTTGGTGGGTGCCTATCATATTTTGTTTGCAAGCAAATTTCACATTTAGAAATCCAAGTCTTTATGTTTCTCAACATATTGGGCCAGTAATATTGTGTTTTTAATCTTTCATAGGTTTCTTCTGCTGCCCTATGATGAGTTTTACTAATATGATAATCAGAGATCAATTCGTCCTGTTGATCTTTGTCAGTTATATCGGTAACAAAATAAAAGTATTTTTTTAAACGATTAGTTTGGAATTTTGTTCTAAATATTTCGCTAATTTCAAAATAAATTTTTTCTAATAATTCTGTTTCTGATCGTATATTCCTATTTATCGAGCAGTAGATTCCATATGATACGTTAGGCTTTATTATTTCTAATAATAATTTTTCTAGATCCGTTTTGTTTTCATACCCTAAAATGAATATCTCACTTCTGGTTTTTGTGTTAAACGGTTGGGTATTTATAGTTTCTGAAAAACCCCTTTTTACTATTATTTGGTGCTTTTCTATATTAATTGGTTTTTGTTTGTCCTCGTTTATCATAATCCTATTTTCAGAGGAAGATTCATCAGAATGGACGGTCGCGAGGCTTTCTTCATCCGTTTCGCTAATATGTAAAAGGTCTTGACATTCAATAGGGGACCGTGATAAATAATCCGCTACTTTATTAGCTTTACCCTCGATATGTTTGATATCGAAATCGAAATCCTCCAACATGATTTTCCATCTGATAAGCCTCGCGTTTTGTGTTTTACACGTTTTCATGTATTCTAGAGGCTTGTGATCCGTATAAATATGAAATTTTCTACCGTATAGGTATGGTTTAAAATGGTTGCACGCCCACATTATAGCTAAACATTCCTTCTCTATTGTAGAGTAGTTTTGTTCAGCTTTGTTGAGCGTTCTCGAGGCATAGCAAACTGGTAATTCAACGTTGTTGTTTTTCTGAGCCAACACGGCGCCAATAGCAAGATTGCTTGCGTCGGTAGTTAAATAGAAGTCCTGAGAAAAGTCAGGGACTTGTAAGACTGGGCTACTACAAATCAATTCTTTTAATTTATTAAACGCGTCTATAAAAGATTCTGGATTGATTGTTATTCCCTTTCTTAAAGATTTAGTGAGAGGGGATGCTATTTTTGCATAATTAGGGATCATTTTGCGATAGAAGCCAGTCAACCCTAGAAAGCTTTTTATTTCTTTTCGGTTTTGGGGAGTTTTGAATCCATTATGGCCGATATTTTGGCAGGATTGGGTTGTATACCCTTTTCCGAAATAATGTGACGTAGAAACAGTAACTCGCGTTTACAAAACTCAGTTTTATCCAACTGGATTTTTAAATTATGTTTTTCGAGTTTTTGAAGTACGGTTTATATGTTTTCATGTGGTCAGCCATATTTTCTGAGAAAATTATAATGTCATCCATGTAGATAAGAGTATTGGGGACATCCGCAAAAATAATATTCATGGCTCTCATGAAGGTGGCAGGAGAGTTGGAAAGTCCAAATGGTAGTCTTAGAAATTCAAAATGCCCTTGGTCCGTAGAAAACGCAGTTTTAGGGATTGAGTCTTTTTCTACTCTGACCTGGTGGAAGCCGGAACATAAATCCATAGCCGTGAAAATTGAAGCACGACCAAGTTTTCCGAGCAAATCTTCTATGTTTGGAAGGGGATATTTATTGGGAATGGTCTGTTGATTTAACTTTCGATAATCAATAACCATTCGAATTTTTCTCTTTCCCGATGCATCCAATTTTTTGGGTACAATCCATACCGGTGAATTGTACGGAGAGTTACTTGGCTGGATTATTTTATTTTCTAATAATTTAGTTACCTCTTCTTTAATATCTTCGCGAAATTGGTGTGGATATCGGTAATTTTTTGAATATATCGGTTCTTCGGTTTTTGTTTTAATTTTATGCTCTAATATGTCAGTTGCGGATAATTCATCTCTATCAGTTTTGAAAATTGAGGGATATTTTCTCAACAAAAATATAAGAGTTTCCCTATCCTTTGTACTTAAATGGTCACCACGAATTAAATTTGGGATTTCTTCTATTATATTTTCCGAAATGGGAGAGGTTTCTTCAACTTCTTCACCAAGAAGTTCTTGAAAATTTAACTCTAATGTATTTTGATTTTTACTAATTATTGTTAAATTATTTTCGTAAATACCAGCGGGAATTTCAATATCGTCATTTTTTAATTCAACGTAAAAAATTCCGTTTTTGTTTAATGGAACGGAGTTGATACCCTGTTTTAGAGTTACTGGGCATTTTTCATCCCGTAAATGAAAATTAAATGAACTATATTTGGTGGTAATTATCCTCTCTTTAAATAATATTTTTGAATCCATGTTGTCCAATATTTCATTACCCAAAAGTATGTCATAGTTGGGGCTAAATTTATAAATATAAAATTTAATTTTTTCAGGATTTTTTAAAAATGTGGTGTCTAAATAAGTATGTAATACTTCATCACCGTGTTTTTCACCTGCTGCGGTTTTTATAGTGAATTTTTCTTTGACGATGGGCACGCCTTTAGGAATAATGTCGGGGTTTATAAAATTACTCTTTGCTCCGGTATCGAGAAGCCATTTTCTATTAGCGTGATCTATTACATATGGGAGTTCGTCGAAGTTTATAGTAAATAACTCTAAAATTACGTGTTGTCGCCTTGGTTCGGGGGATTTCCTAAAAAATGGGACAACTGAGATTCTAGATCTCTTATTTTTGCGTCTCTCGGATCTTCTCCGGTTCTTCTTCTATCTCATATATTGGTTGCCTGTGCGGCTGAGAATTTGCACTTCTCATCGAAACGGTTTGCCCTGTTGTACCGTTGTAGGGTCTTTGTTGGTTATTCGGATGATTTTGTCTACATTGCCCTGAATTGGGTTTATTAAAAAACTTTTGTTGATCGTGAGGATTCCATTCGCGATTATGGACCTCTCTTGGTTGATTATAATTATTTTGAACCTCTCTTGGTTGGTTATAATTATTAGCCGGATAATTGTTGTAACGATTATTATTATAATGATTATTATTATAATGTTTTCTTTGATTTTTATGCTGATCATTAAATTTCTTTTTATTTTGAAAATTATTTTCTGATTTATCGCCTGCCTTATTCATAGATCCTGATGAGATCAAATCGTCGAATAGTAGGTGGTTCTCATTTTGAATTAGATTCCTTAAAAAATCGTCGAGGTTCTTGAGTTTATCCGTTTTTGTCATTAAATATGTTCTAACATGCAAAGGCATGTTAGTGAAAAAATGATATAACAGCTGACATTCAAGATGTGCGATCACCGTTTATTTATTATGTTTTAAGTTTTATCTATTCGGTGTCTTGATATAATTAACGTACGATTCGTATCTATTCTTTGTAAGAAATCAAATGGGTGTTCTTTAGGTTTAATATTAGTATTAAAAAGTTCAAAAGTTAATTGTTCAATTGAACGAGAATCACGAAATGTTCTTTCTAAATATGTTAAAAGTTCTTCTACAGTTTCGAATTCACACGTAGTGTTAATGTAATCCGCTTCCGCTGTTAGCCTTGCTAATACTTTACTTAAAAGTCTTTTTTCGTTTAATTCTTTGAAATTATTGTTAGAAGCACAAACTATATTTCTAACCTGTCTTACTACATTTACAAATTTCAATAAATTGTGGGGATTTCCATCAAAGTGTGGGATATGATCGTAATCCGCGCTTTTTATTTGGAATGAAGTGTCTCCCATTTTTACCTTTTTTAATTGTTCGATTTGTTCACTAATACGACGTAATGCCGGGTCAATAGGCATAAAAATAAAAATAAAATAAAATACAATAAAAGTTATTCTAAATTCTTACTATAAGAGTCGTCTCGAAGTTCTGCTGGATACCTGCAACCAGTGAAGTCCAGTGAACTGCAACGAAGGATACCTCGGTAGAGTGATGTCCTAAGTTGAATGCCTCTAAAATCGTCGGAGTCTTCTGGTACCTCGGAGAGTGAGCCAAAAGCAGTGATATTAAAGATACCTCGGAGAGTGAGTCTTTAATATCAAAGTTCTTCAGAGTTCAGAGTTCAGACTGCGAAGATGATTCAAGATACCTGGGAACAGTGATTTCTTGATGCTTGCAGTCCCTGTGTTCGGGCGCCAGTTAAAGAGCTGCTCAAATAGAGAACTTAAAAAAAACTTTATTGTCTAAAATAGGTTACAAGTAATGGTTCATACTACCTCAGATCTACAGACAGAATGAATATCTTATTCTAACAAAAGTACATCGAAAGGGACAAGGACTAGGAGGGGGTTTCCTAGTATGCCAACACAGAGGAACTGAGTAAGGGATTATGTTCAAGTCTTAGTAAAGGTTAGTGGCCTTTAACTATTGATTATTTTGGAACAGGAGTGTTTTCTTGAGAAATTGATACCATCTCGTGATTTAGTGTTGAAAACACATAAATATCAAGTGTCACACGTTATTATTCCCAGGTAGCGGTAGGAAAGTAAAAAAAGTTTGAACACTACGTCCTGGCCATTTGTCGATGGATGGTAAACTGCTGTGGTGCGATGAAACCGAACACCTTGTTTCTTTAGAAAATCCTGAAAATATTCTGAGCAGAATTGTGGCCCGTTGTCAGAAACGATTACTTTGGGAACACCGAACTGAGCAAAGACATTTTCAAGGATATTGGCTGTGGTATGCGGAGTGGTTGAGTTTGTGATAGCCTCAGTTATCCACTTAGAGTATGCATCAACAATTATCAGCAGGTTCTTCCCAAGTACTGAGCAATAGTCTATGTGTATTCTTTCCGAGGGCGCGTTTGGGTATTCCCAGTGATGTGAACGGAAGAATGTTAGAATTCTTCAGGCAAGCAGAACATGACTTGGCCATGGTTTCAATGGCTTGATCAATGGATGGCCAATAAATGAGAGAGCGAGGTGAGCCTTTAATTTTAATCACTCCTATGTGAGCAAGATGGAGTTCTTCTAGGAGCATTTGACGAAACCTTGGTGGAATAACAACTCTGTGGCCAAGCATGAGGCATCCATCAGTGGTGGTGTATTCTGTTTCTCTTCCCTTGCACCCAAGAGACTTGAGATTTTTCCCTTCAAGTATCGCAGACAGCAATGTACGGCGAATTTCTGTAACAATCTCATTAGAAGTAAGGGGAATTTGGCGAAGCTTATACTGCACAAATTTGTCGAAGTCATCAGCAAGGTTCTCGAATGAAGCTGATTGACTTCAAAAGAAGAGTCTTCATTGTCAGACGATCTCACAGCTCTAGAAAGGAAGTCAGCGTTGCAGTTCTGATTATTGGCCTTGAACCTAATGTCGTAATTAAAATTTGCCAGGTAACTCGCATAATTGTTACAACGAGAAAGGGAGAACTGGGAGAGCTGAGCGTTAAGGCCAAAATGTGAGAAATGGGTTTGTTGTCTGTGTGTATGGTAAATTTACGAGCATATAGGTAGGTATTGGAAGAACTTTTTAATTCCCCAGACAATAGCAAATACTTCAAATCTACTTGTGGGTAGCGTTTCTCTGTAGCATTAAGAGCTTTGCTAGCATATGCAATTGGACGTTGGAGCCATCAGGCATAATTTGCAACATTACGGCTCCCAAATCTACGGACTAGCATCTGTTCGTATTTCGCATAACTCAAAAACGGTTAGCTATAGAAAGTTGTAATTTTGTATTTAGAATTGTTGTAAAATCTAGTTGTGAACCTCTCTTTTTGGTCACCGCATGATCACCGGAAGTGGTACTTTACTTGAAGGTCATAATTGATTTATATCAAAAATTATATTAAATTACTATACAAAACTTCTCAAATTTAGTATTTATAATTTATATATTGATTTAAATAAGATACTAGATTTTGGTCTAAATTGGAAAACCGGAAGTGGTACTTTACTTGAAGGTCATATTAGACTTTCATCAAAAATTATATTAAAATATAATGTAAAACATCTCAAATTTGGTAAATAGGACTTTTATATCGATATAAATGTATTTACTAGATTTTGGTTAAAATTAGTGAGCCGGAAAGGGTACTTTACTTGAAGGTCATAATATGCTTACATCAAAAATTATATTTAAATTAAAAGAGAAATCATATGTTTCGGTAATGATGGTTACAAACGCGATTTGGTTTCCAATCCAATTAAACATTTTTATTACTTGTTTTAAGTGTTAAAATTGAGTATAAAATACTGGTGTTCCTCCCCATTCGTGAGATCAAAAAGTCTGCAGTATGAGAATAAGATATTAGTTAAGTGGTTTTTTCCGCTTAAAATGTCGAAACTGTCGATTTCCAATGCTTAATCTAGTGATATTGACTGTTTTATTGTTGTCTCGGAACATGGAGAAATCTCTTGGAAACTAGTTACCTACTGAAGGAAAACGACATATAATAACGGAATGGGACCTTCAGTAACAAGAGAGTGTGTCAATAGATGGATGTCGGGACGCCGAGTGTCAATCTTCGGAAACTAGTAACCAAATTCAGTATCACTTTTTGAACCACGGATTAATAATTTAATAGGCGTACAAGGAAGTAATGTGTTGCCCACATCAGATATTTTTTTAAATAATTTAATAACCTTTCTATACACAATTTACTATAAATTGCGTGCTTTTTAAGTTAAGCGCAAATAAAATATTCTTTTCATCATTACTTTTTTCCCTGCATTTTTTCGTTGATATATTGCACAGATGAAAATTTAAAGGCCTTTAAGGAGAAGACATTAGGCAAGTTTCATTAAAATCGTTAGAGCCGTTAACGAGAAAATTGTAAAGAATTGTAAAATCCATGATATAATAGCTACATCCGTTTAGTCCGATGCGCTGTATCTTTGCTAATACTGGTCCGATTTTTATGATTCTTTTATTGTTTTTTAGATAATTTAATAAACTTTCATAAAAGCCTATACATAATTCACTATAAAATGCATGCTTTTTAAGTTATGCGCAAATAAAATGTTCTTTTCATCATTACTTTTTTCTCTGCATTTCCTCGGTGATGTACCAAATATATGAAAAGTTAAAGGTCTTTATGAAAAATAATTTAGGCAAGTTTCATCAAAATCGTTAGAGCCGTTTTCGAGAAAATTGTAAAATGTGTAAAATAGATTATATAAAGTGGCACTTCCGGTTAGTCGATTTTGACGAAAAATTTGCTGCAACATCACATGCATGTGCCAACCTTGGATACGTAATTTCAGTATCTTTTTTGATACATACACACAGATTACAGACACACAGACCATTTTGCGAGACTTGGTTGTGTGGACTCTAAAAACGTTTATTTCCGTTGAAAACTCGAATTCGAAAATTTTCACGATCGCAATACTTCCTTTTACTATATACTTCGTATATAGGTAAGGGAAAGTAAAAATTGGAACTACCGGAATTATTACGATCGTAAACCCCTTATCCGAGCTAATTGCACTGGCCTACAGCGGCAGGTGTGGATATAAAATAAAATATTTTTTAAAAAATGAATGTTTATTTTGAATTTTGAATTTCTATAACCATTTTATCAACAAATATATTAAGCATAAACGATGAAATCATTACACATTAAAATTTAACTACGCGATTTTTATTACTGTGTGTCAGATAAAGTTGCCTCTGCGCAAGTCACTGTACACGACACCATATGAATATAAAAAATAATAATTTGATAATCTCTAAAGAAGAAATCAATACCGATCCAACTACTTTTCTCTGTTTCTTTATTTTGTTTTGTCGAATAACTGCATAACTTCTTGTATTTTTTAGTTGACTCCTCTTCGCAGTATTAACAATAAAACAAAAACACTTTTTTACTTTTATTTTCTTTATTTGTGTATTAATAATATCTTTCTCTGAAGTCTCAGCTCAAATCTTTTTTCAGAATTCGATTGTCCACGATTTTCCTAGTCATGGCACAAATATTGTCTTAGAACATCGCATTTTTTATCCGAACTACTCAATTGAAATCCATGAAAATTTGTGAAGACATATTAGTAGTATTGATGAATATGAAGAACTTAAAAAGATTTAAAAAAAAAGTTGTTTGTTAAAATAACAAAATTTGACAAACCCCTTGAAAAAAAATGTCTTATATTGAGAAGAATATTAATTTTTTTTTTTTTTAATGTTAAGAATGAAGGATACTTATAAACCATTTCTAGCAGAATTCGTTGATGTTTTTGGCAATTGAAAAAAATAATAGGTTATATAGAAAATAAATGAAACAAAAATCAAATTTAAATGACTCTGGAGCTAGTTAGAACCTACATAACAGGACAAGTTCATCATTCAGAAATAGAATATCTCAATCGAACTTTCACCGTTGGTTTTACTCTTGATATTACTTTATCCTTTTTTTTTTTCGTTGAAGGAAGATAATAAACTCTAGACTTAAACCTGTTAAATATTAATCTTTCAATGTGAAAAGAAAAAAATAAAAAGATCGCGGGGCTTTACTAAAAATATTCGAGAAAAGAAATAAGTCTTGACAAGTGAAGAATTAGTTTAGGGACCTCTAATAAAATCCTGTTGTTACTTTTTTGGCGTTCTGTGTTTAAGGAATATTAAAGAATTGAATCGAGGGGGCTGTCATCTGAAATTATATTAATCTTCTTAGGGATTCAAAGGGCGTTTGATGTTCAGCTATATAGAGCATCCTCTTTCCAGGAGGAAGTCAGTCATCCCCAACTCTTCGGACTTCCATGGTAAAGCTATCATTTTATATAGAAATATTAAAAGCATTCCAACAATATATGTTTTTTTTAACTTCTATAAAAATATTTTTTATTATAATTTAAGAGCTTGATAAACACGGATGGAAAGTAGATTTGATAAGTTAAATAATATATTTTACCCTAGTAATATTTTTAGAGAGATTTATCACATCTATTTGGGTTGAAATTGTGGAGCAATAAACTTTCACTATGAGAACTTTCTGAATTTAAAATCATGACCAAGTTCATATATAGAAACAAAATTAACAGAACATTAACGATTATATACTGTCACTAGATTAGTTGAGTCCTATATGAAAACGTTTTTACAAATTTTATGATAGTGATGATTTCAAAATATCTGGCTCAAGCATTTTTCTGGATATTACTTCTGTGGTCAGATGGAAAAATGTTATAGGCAATTTTATGTCTTTTCAAGACGGCAAATTATAAATAAAATGTTTCCTGCGATTCGACCTATTACAATTTGCAACCACTGTTCACTCATAAACTAAAAGAAAAAGACAAAAATGAGAATGCTAAAAAGAATTTAATTAACGAAGGAGACTCCAGAATGTGAAAAACCCTTTTGGTAAAAAGTGTCTTATAACATTTTGCCATCTGAGCACAGATTTATCAGTCTTACACTACAAAACGACAAATTTCCTGATAGAGCCCCTAATATAGTTTGAGTTATTTATTCATTTGTGTTTCTTTTATTGTGAAAACGAAATTTACTCTAATGAATCATTCTTTGAATTCCCAAACGTTACATTTTTTGCAAAATATAAATTTGAAATTTTTAAATATTTTTTCAATGGATTCAGCAAAACTGTTGCAGCATATTCCTAATGGTGGACAATGTAATGTTAGTATTTGCATTAATAAAATGCTCGTTACTGATGTAAAAACATATATATACAAGAATGGATATATTATTTTTGAAGACTAAGGAAATAATTTAATAGTTTTTAGACATGCAGAAAATGGCCACAGGACTCCTCATCACTTGGTGCTTGTGCCTGCTCCTCACAGCAGATTGCAGAAGTTATAGGGGAAGGGAGGTTGATGATGAGACAGATCTTGAGTTGGCCAAAAGACAGTTCAATGATTATGGACACATGAGGTAATTTGGATATTCTGCAATATTCTATTGCTGGATTTGCTCAAATAATATTATATTATTTCAAATATGTAAATACTATTATTTTATGTTAATTGAACAAGGTGATAAAAGAGAATTCACTTTGATCCAATCAGTTTTATAATATTGAAATTATCAGTGATATATAATTTAATTATGTTGGATTCCAAAAAAAACATTAAGAGATACAGAAAGTTTTCTTCTATTTGTTTAAAAAAGATCTATTATTATGAAGTTAGCTAATCTCTAACTGTTAACATCTTTTGTAATAGGTTTGGTAAACGTGGTGGTGTTACTGAAGACAAGTTTGAGGACTATGGTTATATGCGTTTTGGAAGAAGACAACCCTGATTCTTGATGATGCATAATAAAGTTAATTAATAAGCAGTGATGTTTGTATTGATAGACTGAATAAAGTTTAGTTACAAATTGATATTTTATTTCACCTTTGCTATAAAATGCTAATTTTGAAGATTTTGGGAGAAACACTCACTCAGTTCAGATTTTAATATGGTTTAAATTATAAAGTGCTAATTTATTTTTTCTTCAACTTTCAATGTCAAAAAGTTACAATTTTTTTTTCATTTTTTTATCATTGAGTGACAATTATATTCTTAAAATGCATTATTACTGAAATTATCTTGATGGTTATATCATAAATAACAGATTGGACAATTCATTAATTTTTAAAAAAAATTATTAATTGACATTGGAACAAAGGGCTTCAAAGCTTATCTTCTAGCTATTTCTAAGTTTTGCACTTATTTCATACTGCCTGTCTATTTAGTTTCTATTATGGATATCTTTTAAACAGCTTGTGGTTTTTTGTAAGCACTTCAGAGTTTGATTCAAGAGCTACTTTGTTCACTGCTTCCTTTTTCTAAAGAAACAAAAATTCAGGAATTCATAATTATAAATGAAAAACAGTAGTAGGTTATAATAATACAGCCATAGAAAACAAAAAAAAAAAACTAATAATTTGTTAGGTATGTAGAAAATAATATTTTATAAATATAGTTTTTGTATAAGATATAAAATTAAAGGTGTCTGTATTTATAATACAGAGCTATCTAAAAAGTCACTTATTAACCAGCCATGAAAGATTACACAATGATCTGAGAGATGAAAACTAACTATGAACTGTTTTGTATCTTTATAGCAAGAACTATTTACACCAATTTTGCTAATGGTCAGCAGTTAATACAAGCTAATTATGATGATTGCGATTTTCCTAATCCAAATTTACTTTTATTCATTATAAAAATGTATGACATTCCGTCATTTGTATTTAGATTTTTTTTTTCAAAGATTACGAGACAGTGCATCTTATATATTTAAATAATTTTAACATCGTAGGTGCAATGCTAAAGTGGCTTATCTGAAAATTTGAGGAACTGAGAAGATTGGATTTGAATTATGATTACAGATGTGCGGTAGTTAATTTCTTAATTAAATTGGCCACATTTCACATTTTTAATTAGTGATGTACCTACAAATTCATCTAGGTATTTTTGGCATTGTGAAGAGAATAGAAAAGCATACATTAAAATGCAACAAAACCCAAAAATAGCAAAATTTGCATATACGCCACTTTGGCATTTCACCGACAACATGGAAGTGCACAAAATAACATGTGTGGTTCATTCATTCCATGTTAAATCAACATAGGGTCTAATCCTCACCACCTCAGAGTTTCCTGAAATTTGGCTCAGGTGTACTATTGGTATAGATTTGAAAAAATATGAAATTTTACTGAGGTAGGCCAACTCGTTTTTGAATTACAGAGCTGAAAAGTTCTCATAAAAGGGCCCAAAAATAGGGAACGGCAATTTTTGAAAACACTGTAGAATGTTTCCTATTTTAGCGAAAGACCTGTATTAAGTGTCATTTTACAATTGTTTTCTTCCCCTTTCCCTTTCAGGGGTTAAAATAAGATAAATTTTTTCAAGAACTATTTTAAAATTTTAATTTGATATTTTTTTAAGTATATGTTTTCAAATTTATTCCTTAGTAATCAATCAGTATTGTTTGTAAATCACCAGACAAATTATAAATTCGGGATGGCTTTTTCGTTAAAAAAATTGAAGATTGAAACTCCTTTTTATGAAATACTCTTAACTTTTCTGACAGCCAACTTTCAAAAACTTCCCAAAAGTATTTTATATTTTTCAGATGAATCTGCAGCCTAATACTAAAACTACTAAAAATTATGTTTTCGTAAGGAACATTTTAAAGAAGAAGCATAATGGCATTGCTAAGGGTGTACAGCTAATTAAGTGTGCTTGTGTATTTTTTAAATTCAGCAGTTCTGTATTTTCTTAAAAGATACTAGCTATTAACAGTGAAGAAGGAATATAAAATTAATTAAATGGTTTCCAAATTTTATTTACAGCGTTAATTTTACAAGGTGAACTAGTTTTCTTATTCTCTAGTACTTCAAAAATAAAGATGTTCTAAGATATCAACTACATCTATGGTAAATTCAGGTAAATTGTACTTGGATAAATCATATACTCTCTTAGTACTTTTATGTATAAATATACTTAGTTAAGTATGAGTGTAATTAATTGATTATTCTGAGCAAAGTGTTACTGGCTATGATATATATATATATATATATATATATATATATATATATATATATTTAACAAAAAATGAATGAGCGGGAACAATCCAAAATATAACTGAAAACATTTACAGCAAAATATTCAAATGCAAAAATAGTTTTCGAAGGTAAATTATATTATTTTACTGGAAGAGTCTATTTATAATAAATAAATATAAAATAAATACATCATTTCAAATATAATAATTTAATAATTAATTTTCCTGATTGATGAAATAATTGATATTCCTTTGATAACAATAATGAACAAAATTAAAGACAACACCTTCCTTAAAAACCATTTACAGATTGAGATGTTTAGTATAACTCAAAATTACAAAATGATTTTTATTTTAAAGAACACTAACATTTATTGAAATATTAGTTATTTTAACACAACGCGATCTTGATAGATGCAATATACTACAACTATGTACATGATCATCTAAAATTAAAAATATATTTATATCATAATATCTACATTAAATTATTAATCATCTAAATTCTTTTAACATACTTACAGAAGAAAGTGATGCTGCACTTATAAGTTACTCGGAAGAATATACACATCAGTAGATTGTTTGAAAATAAATTGCAATACATTAAAATAATTTATTTAAACAGGTTTGGAATGAAGTCATGTTGTATGCCTGATATGTTTATTAATAGCATTGACATGATTTTTTTTTCTATATACGGTAAACTGTGATTACTCAATATATTATTACTGTTATTTTTTTAATTTAAGTTTTTACATAAATAAAACATAAATTTAGTATATTTAGAGACAAATGCAACTTAATTTCAGATAATTTGATAACCATACCGTATTATAAGTATATTAATTTATGTGAATAAAAAAAAAAATATATGATTCAGCTAATAATTAATGACTTTTGCAAAAATAAAATTATCATTACATAATGGAAAATATATATAGTTCTGCATGCTTAGTTGCATTTTTCTCTAAAACTACTACGAATTTGAGTTAGTACATTTTACTAAAAATATCTATACTATACGAATACATTTATTTAGTTCTTTGATATTTATGTTTTAGACAAAACTTAAACTAAACGGATTCTCTCTTTCCTGAAAGGCACAACATTATACCTCACCTACCAAAGTGAATGTAAAACTCATTTTTTCTTTAACGATTTTTCGGATATAACCAACAATCAAGCTCCTCCATCTCTTCATTCTCATAACAATGCATTTGCAAAACTAAGAAATTTTGTGATAGTACATAAATATAAACAATATCAAAATAAAAATAATACATACATTCAATAAAGTTTTTATAAATAATATAATTATTTATTTATAAATATACACAACACTTATTAAAACTAACTGAACAACAAATAAATTAGACTCATAAAAGCAAAACCATTCAATTTAGGTTCCAAAAAAAATATCAATGTAATTATAAAGTAAATTAGTAAAAAATATAATTAATTATGATTAAAGCATTAGACAAGAGAAGATTTCTTCATATAAATCATCTTCGATCGATTCGTTTCGAAGTTATACCTTACTTTATTTGATCACTTATGTGAACAATGATCAAAGCTAGTTTATTTACTTTTTCTATTACATGTGAATATGAAAGAAAAAAAAAACAGAAAAATAAATATGCTAATAATGGTTTGACCATTTGAGGTATAAATACATATCTAGCATCTTAAACAATGTTACTCTTGTTTTGACTGGAGAGCATGAGCTTGGCAACAAAGTTTACAATAGCAGTAGCAGGCTGTTCAGCTTCTAGCTCGCAGAATATATGGCACTCATTATCAGCTTTTGACCCTGGTTTTCTTGCTACAAAACCAAAGCAATGCCTGCAAAAAGATAATAAATAAGTAAGTATACACATATGTGAGAACAGTAATTGTAAGCGTTACAGTCATGGTGATCAAACATCCCATATTTCCTGGGACAATCCCAAATTTCAGCATGTTTTTCTGGTGTTCCAAATAAACTCATTTATGTCCCAATTTATCAGCAAATAATTTAATTTTCGAAAAAGCCCAACTTAATGTTTAGGTGAACTTCTTATAGTTTTACCAGGAATAAATATTTCCAACAGCTTTTATTTAAATAAAAATGTAAAAATGCATTTAGTTAAGACGTAACATTGCTTTTACTATCTATGGGATAAATAGCGTAGAGAGAGAGAGAGGGATTTTTGAGGGTTCTCTTATAAAAAAAAATGAATCCTTATATTTTATGTGAATTTTTTTTTCATGATCCCATTGAGATACCATCTTAAATTTTGGTATGTGCATTCTTATATTAATATTAAACATACATACTTTTTGCCAAAAAGGTTTTTTTTTAACTTGAAATATTGAATTTTTAAAAATATATATATATATATTTAATGTATTTGTGTGTTTAATTTGTTAAATTTAAAAAATATGTTTAGTTAAAAAATATATGTTTAATGATAATATGAGAATGTAGATACCAAATTTTATAATGATATCTCAATGGAATCATGTAAAAAAAAAAGTTTTGTACAAGCTCATTCACTAATTAATGGCTCACGAAGAATGTTGGGAATGGTAAATACCTTAAAAACCCAGTTTGTACGATGGCTTTCAATAAAGTAATTTTTTTTTTTTTAATGGCAATACAGTGTATCTCTATTTCAATTTGAAAAAAACTTGACTTAAAATACAAGATTTTATTTTTTTATCAGAGAACCCCATTTTGAAATTCTGATCATACATTCTTATAACATGTATATGTAATATATATTTAAAAAAATAAAATAAAAGTTTTGATTTTTAATTTTTGAAAAAATAACTTTTTTGAAATTGTTAAACATTTTAAAATTGGTTTGATTAAGTCAAGAAATATATCAAATTAAAGCTCATGTAATTCTGAAAAGAATAACATAATTTTGAGTTTTATAGGTCAAGTAGTTTTGGAGTTATAAGCGTTCCCATGATTCAGAAGGTGTCAAAAAAGGGTCAATTTTTGATTTTTTAAATTTATAACTGAAAAACTAAAAATTGGATAAATATGAAACTTTGCATTTTTTTATCCTAACTGATAGTACTACATATCAACATATTTTTTGAAAAAGGCTTTAGTGCCAAACATTTGAAATTTGGGTTTCAATTTATTATAGGACGTAGATACCACCTTTATCGATTCTCACTCACTATACATCGAAAAAAAAATTGGCAATGGTTTAAAAATTGACTATGATGGCGTAAGAACCAAATAATGAAGACTCTCAATTATCACTCTGGCCTTGACCAGTGCTAGAAGCCTTAAAAATATATTGTAATTATAAAAGTTTTGTCATATTAATAAACTAATACTGTGCAAAATAATGACCACAGCTTTTTAAAAATATATTATTTATGGGGAAAAGTTTCACATGCTTCCTGTAAAGTTTGCTAAATGGCCCTTATGCCTTTTTCAAAAAACGTCGATATATACAAAAAATCATTGAATTCTGAGATATCAAGTTCCAGAACATTGGTTGATTTGACCTGGATTTACACACTTTCTGTTGCTCCTGACAAACTAAATTTTTATTTTGCCGATCCACTTTATATCACACTTTTCTCCATACTGTATTCCACAACTTTCTTTTGACCCTGAAAATTTTCATTTTCTAGATATTTCTCCTGAAGAATTACTTTACTATCCATTGATAAAGTTATGTTACATTGATAAAACTCCATAGTATCGACTTCTGACTTATCTCCATTCATTCCAATTCCTTCTTTCTCTCAAGTTCTCTTTGCTCCTACACAGTTATCATTCTGAATAAATTTTCTTAGAGGTCCTCACACTCACCAGCATTTTCTCTATCAATATTCACGATCTTCTTGATTCCATTCAGCACTCACTATACCACTGATGCTGATGACCTCCCTATTTACCTGGATAGGGTTTTCATCTTCATCCTACCAAGATGCTTGAGGTGATTCGAAAGTTACAGGAAGATATAGATAGTGTCAATGCATGGGTGGTAATGATTTTAGGCTGAATGCTGAAAAAACCAAGACCATCCTCATCAGTTCCAAGCAACTTTTTTAATTCCTTTCCTTATTATCTCTTACTCTATCTTAAATACCTACCTATCCACTTCCACACCTCTGTTAGAAACCTTGGAGTAATTTTTGATCAACACATGTTCTGGAATAACTATATTTCTGAAATTACTTGAAAATCCATTGCTATCTTTAAAAAGTTTCCAACGTTTCGATATCCCCCTAAAACCTGTCAGTCCTAGTTTCCTTCCTCATTTTTCTTCACTTTCATTATGGCTATGTTTTATAAGATGGACTGTCGGGTATGCATAATTGAGATTGAAGAGACTAATCAATTGTATCATTTGATACATCTTTGAAGGCCCTAGTTGCTCCAATTTCAACAGTTGGTATGTCGAGTTCAAGTGGCTTTACCTTGTTTCCTGATGGTAATACTTCCTAGGTGTCTTTTCTGATCCTTTAGAACCAAAAAGCTTCCCTGCATTCTTAACTTGTTCATCCCGTGTTTCTCTGTACACTCTTTAAACACTAGATCCTAGTTCACAAACTTGTATGTTCCTTCTCATAAAACTAATCCCTTCAAAAAATCCTTTATCATTTGTGCCACTTAGTTATGGAATTTTTTATTAATTTCTATTAGTAAAGCCTCATCTTGATTTTCTTAAAAATATAAGAATAAATTAATACAAAACACTTTAGAATCAAATAAAAGGTGAATAGTATTAAACAATACTAACAAAATTGGTTTGTCATCCGAATGTCTCCACCGCCTGTCTTCTGGATCAAGGCCACAGTAAGTGATTGTTGCCATAGGATAATGCCGCCTAAAGAACAACACTCTTCCATGATCAGTTAAGGTAATTCCTTGGGATGAAACTTTGAAATTAACTTCTACAGCCTTAGGTAGAGGTGAAGAAGAAAATAACCTCCCAACTGAGCGAGATACGGCTCGAGGACCAGTCAAAGATTCTGTTTCAACAGTCAGCAAGTAAAGCACGCTACATGCTGAAACATAAACAAAAAAGTGCTTATTAAAGTTATTATTTAATTCATGTTTAAATAACAATAAAACATAATAAATTTGAAAGCTTAATAATTTGAAACTGGGAATCAGTAAGAAAAACAATAAATGAGAAAAAATAAGATAAAAGTGAAAAAGGAAGTATCTTCATTTCAACGTTTCAACTAAATTTGAGGTCAGTTTATGAGTTTTAGCTGTACAGGATAGATCGAAGTTGATAAAATGAGTTAAAGTAGAAGAAGTTGTGTAAAGCATCCTGATGTTTTTTGCTACATATGCAGAGAAAACCCATTAAAAGATAACAGAAAGACTGTTTGTGACCTTGTAAAGAGAGCTTATCATGAATACTTCGGTGTTAAGCTCAGTGATCAAGATAAATCCTGGGCACCCCATCAGGTTTGTAAAACTTATGCCAGTGGACTAGCGGGAAAAGAAAAAGTTTGAAATTCAGCGCACCGATGGTTTGGAGAGAACCCAAAAATCACATCGATGACTGTTATTTCTGTCTAGTAAATATTAATGGAATCAATCAAAGCCACCTTAGCAAGTGCGCTTATTCTGATTTAGTCTCTGCAAGACATCTTATCCCTCACTTAGAGGAAGTACTGATCCCAACATTTCACCAGCTTGCAGAGCTTTCTGAGGATGAGTGTTGTCCCTATAATCACCCTTCTGAAACTAATGAAAGTGACAGTGATTATGAGTGGATGCCAACAATTCCTCAATGTTTCAACCATGATGAGTTAAATACCTCGTCAGAGATCTTAACATGTCAAAAGAAGCTTCTGAATTACTGGCTTCCAGGTTGAATGACAAAAATTTCGTGGAACAAGGAACCAAAATTACTTTTTACTTTACAAGAGAAAAGGGTCTGCTACCGTTCTTCTCTCAAGAAGAAAATCTTGTATTTTATCATGATATTAGAGGTCTCCTGAAAAAATGAGTCTTCCTGAATATTTTCCAGATGATTGGCACCAATTTACTGATAACTCAAAGCGAAGCTTGAAATATGTGCTGCAAAATGGGAACAAATATGGTTCAATACCAATTGTTGACTCAACGACAATGAAAGAAACTTATAGCACCATAGGTTTGGTCTTGGAGAAGATAAGTTATCATGAACATCAATTGGTGATTTGTGTGGACTTAAAAATGGTAAACTTTCTCCTCGGGCAATAAAGTGGCTATACCAAATATCCTTATTTCTTGTGCCTCTGGGATAGCAGAGACCAAACACATTACTGGGTTAGATAAGAGTGGCCTAAGAGAGAAGACATGGTCATTGGAGAAAATAACGTTATTAACGAACCCTTAGTTGAACGAGAGAAAATCATCTTTTCTCCATTGCATATCAAGCTGGGCCTTATGAAACAGTTTGTAATGGCTCTTGATAAGGACGGACCATGCTTTGCATTTATAGGGGGAAAATGCCTCACTTGAGTAAGGAAAAAATTAAAGCAGGAATATTTAACAGGCCAGAAATGAGAAAATTCATCAAGGACCAAGCCTTTGTATTTCATGAATGAGGCTGAACAAAAATCCTGGACTTCATTTGTTGCAGTTGTCAGAAATTTTCTGGACCAACAAGCAGAAAACCATAAGGAACTGGTAAACAATATGCTAAAAAATTTCAAATCCCTTGGGTGCAACATCAGTATTAAGGTGCACTATTTACACAGCCACCGTGGACCGTTTTCCTGAAAATTTAGGAGACAGCAGTGAGGAGCAAGGTGAAAGATTTCATCAAGATATTAAAATTATGGAGAACTGCTATCAAGGAAGATGGGATACGCACATGATGGCAGATAATTGCTGGAGTTTAGTAAGGGACTGTTCCAAGATATATTCAAGATCACGAAAAAAAAGCTTCCGAAGTGTTGAGAGACTAGTTGGTTCCATTGATGACTTGGTACCATCTTTGTATATGTAATAGTATATACTAATAATATAATGATATTGCCATATTATAATAATATTAGTGTAATTTAATAATAAAGATTTCATGTTTAATTTTTAGATTTGATTCATGGATTTAACCTAATATAACGTAAAACATACATTTCACTAAAACATTAAATCTTAGTCAAAGACTAAGACACTAATAAGTATAATTTATTTATTTTGTGCCAACGTTTCGGCCTAAGTTTTAGGCCATCATCAGGGCAGAGAGGTGTACAGCCAAGCACCAACTGAATCCTGTTGGCCCTGTGTGTGTGGATTCATATTGGAGTAAGTTTGGTTGACTGTAGATATAATTAAGGAAGAAGTTGGTCGTTCTGGCTTTTATTTCGGCCTGCATTTTGTTTAGATCTGTAACTACCACTCCATGGTATTTTAATTCATTACCCATTGGAAAACGATGCTGATTAATCTCTACTGATTCATGTGTTGCTCCATTATTTCTCAAGGATTTTGTGTACAGACTTTTTCCTTCATTTATTCTCAGACCAAGTTGCATTGCTGTCCTTCCGAATTTTTCGATCCTGCCAGTGTCGGAAATGTGTGGACACTGATAAGAATATCATTGGCATACGCAAGGCATTGAGTTAGGCGATTATAAATCGTCCCTTATTGCTCTAACAGCCCGCTCCAGCACTAGATTAAAAAGGACTGGCAATATTGGGTCTCACTGCCTCAAACCCTGCCTAACATCAAAGCTGCTTGAGATTATATTTTGTAATTTGATTTTACATTCCGTAGCTCTTTGTGTCATCTCGTTATTTTCGTATGTTTTCCCCAGCTTTGTCTGACAGAAAAGATGTGATCTACAGAGGATCTATTTTTCATTATTGGAATTTAACTTGTCCCCCTTTTTAAAAATAGAGCATAAAACTGTCGTGTTCCATTCTTCCGGAATAGTTTCCTGTACCCAGATCCGATATATGAGGTCACACAACTGTTTTATGAGCTCTTTTCCTTCATTCTTCAGTAGCTCAGCTGGTATTTCGTCCATACCTGGAGATTTATTATTCTTCAAAACCATTATTATTTCTTCTATTCCTTCCTTTTCCAGCAGTCTTTCTTCTTTCTCATACATTTCTCCTTCACCTTCATTCTTCTTTGTACTTCCTCTTCATTATTCGGTTTTGAACCTTTTAAATTTAATATTTCAGAAAAATATTCCATCCATCTATTTAAAATTTCTTTTTTTGATCCCACTGGGTTTCTCTGTTTATCTAAAATAATCCAGGTGCAGTTTATAAACCAGTCTTTGCAATTATTATTCCTTTGTAAAATTTCTAGGACTCTTTCGATGCATATTGCTCTTGCATATATTATATTATTTTCATCTTCCATTCTCTCTTTAGCTCTTTTTCTTTTTACTACATAATTTTTCTTTGTCGCCCTTGTTGTCGTCTTCAAAAAGTTGGCTCTCGCTCCGTTCCTCTCTACGATAAAGGTATAAGTATGAGATAAGCTAAGTATAACATATCTTCTGCCAAGCCCACACCAGGAGAGCACAAGAAGTTAAGATTTAATCATAAAAAGCTTCAAAAACCAGAAGCACAGCAGCTGTATACAGAAAAACTGAACCAAAACCTCCTACATGATACTAATATGATGATAATAGTGCTGATCAACATTGGTTGGAAAGCCATTAAAAATGCTGCAGAAAAAGCACTTGGACCTCCAAAGAAAGAGCTCATATTTCTCTGGTTTGATGGGGATTGTGAAGCAGAAGTTAACCTTAAAAATCAGGTATACAAGGCTATGCTGAATAGAAGTGCAAGGAGAACACTAAGAAATATAGAAAAAAAAAAAATAGCGGAAAAATATCTGCACAGAAGAAAGAAGAGAAAAAAGATACAAGAGGAACTCGAGAAGACAGAACAGCTACATGGAGATAAAAAATTTAAAGATTTCTTCCGAAAAGTGAACAGAAGCAGAAAAACATTTACGACTATGCAGAGTTCTTATAAGGATAAGGACGGTATTCTGCTAACCAATTAAGAGGATGTTCTTGTGCAATGGAGAGAATTTTAAGTGTTTCTCAAAAACGAAGAAACCCCGTTGAATGTGGAAATCGGGAATCTAGTCAGGAATAAAGACTTCTTAGTGACTTCACCCGATCTTGAGCCCCCTTCTGAGGATGAGATAGAGGACGCAGTTAATAGGCTAAAGAATAACAAAGCCTCTAAATATGATGGTCTGCCATCAGAGCTATTCAAAAACGGCAGCAGTGAACTGAAAGACCATAAACTGACAATATTGATGACTGAGATGATGCCATCTGATTGGAGCAAGCCATTAATATGTCCAGTTTATAAAAAGGGTTACTACTGACTTAAATGTAGCAATTACAGAGGAGTCTCCTTACTCTTCTGTGGCTGCAAAATACTATAGAATATCTTGTTCCAACGTCTTGTGTCATATGCAGAACAAAAACTAGGACCTCACTAATGTGCTTTCAGGAAGAGTGGTTTTACTACCGACAAGATATTCAGCCAACGGACAATCTTCGAGAGGAGGCGTGAATATAACATGAAAACCCACCACCTTTTAATTGATTTTAAAGTGGTATATGACAGTGTTAATCTTGAAGAGCTTTATAAAGGACTCAAAGAATTAAAAATTCCCGATAACTGAATTAACCATGAAAGGTATGAGATGTACAGTTCTAATAAATGGAGACCATTCTGAAGAATTTGCTGCAGGGAAAGAGCTTCGCCAGGGTGACAGGGTAGCCTGTCTTCTCTCCAATTTATCCTTAGAATATGCAGTTAGACAAGCAAATATACTGGTTGGTTGAACAAGATTTTATAAATATATCCAGCTACTAACTTACACAGAGGACATTAACATAATTGGACATTCAATGAATGAATAATAATTGGATAATAGGAGGGATGTCCCAGAAGCATTTCTTGCATTGATTGGACCAGCAAATAAACTTAGCCTAAAGGTTAACGAAGCGATGACCAAGTGCATGGTGACAGTTATTGAGATATTGTGACCATAGGCCTGTACTATTTTGAGAAAGTGACAAAGTTCACTTATTTAGGGTCATTAATGACAAATGATAATAATGTAGCAGCTGAAATTAAAAAGACGCAAACAGTTTTATAGTTGCCTTTTGTCTAGACAAACAATGGTCCAGCTCAATGAAACCTTGATACGGCCAGTTCTTCTCTATGATTGTGAGACATGGGTACTTAGTAAAAATGATAAACATGATCTCTTGATCTTTGAAAGGAAGATTCTTCGAAGAATATTTGGAGGAGCCCAAACTGCAGGGCAACGGAGGAGACAATCCATAGAGGAGACGCCATATTCCCCAGACCCAACATCATCCAGACTATCAAATTGAGCAGGGTAAGGTGGGCAGAACATATGTCAAGAATGGGAGAGGAGAAAATGCTGAAGAAGTTCCTGATGCTACTACTGCACGGCACAAGAAAGAGAGGAAGACATGGTTTATGATGGATTGATGGTGTTGCAGAGGATGCTAGGAGTATTCTGGGAATAAGGAACTGGATGGGAACCGCACAAGAGAGGGACAAATGGCGGAAGCTGCTGGAAGTGACCACGACTCGAAACCTGGTTGTAGAGCTATTGTAATGATAAAGTATAACATATAATAAAATAATATTATTAAATTATGAATCTGGTAATTAATATTATCCACCAAGATTACATTGTTTATTTATAATATTGTATATTTCCAATCAAGAGAAAATTTTTGGAATTCTTACTTGTTTAATAATACTTAAAATGTTTTAAAAAATTAATAACTTTCTAATTTAAATTTAATATCTAAAATTTATATTAGGTAATAATTAAAGCAAATATTTTTAAAACTGCTCATGCAAAATTATATTCATTTTCATTGCATTTCTGAAGTACACATTACTACATTAAGATTTATAAGTGATCTTATTGAAAATCCTACCTGCTCCTTGTGTCTGCAGAATTTGAGCTGTTGTGGTGACCCTAGGAGCAGCTGGATCAGATTCTGGAAGAACTAATAGGCAAGGTAAAGCTAAAGAAGTCACAGTATGTTGATACACCAGAGCTGACAGAGAACCTAGAAATAAAAATATGCAAAATTAATATAATATTTAAAAATTATTACAAATTTTCACTTATTAATAAAAGAATTACAAACAATTTTATTTTTATTAATATCAAAAGTTTATTATTTTCTATAAAGAAAACATCACTTTAACAGATATACCACTTCACACTCTGAATTAATCTTTACAATTTATTTTTTAAAAAAATGGTGCTCTTTTCTGCTACTTAAATTTGTCTAAATTTAGTGTTTCCAGCAGAAAAACTCAGTATTATGGACTGTTTAAAAAGATAAAGAATTTCTGAATTTAATTCTTCTCTGTAACCATTTAATAAAATAAATTTCTGTAACCATCTAATAAATTTTATGTTATTATTCTCCATAATCCGATAACACATACTAATTGATAAAAAAAATCAATATATATATAAAATTGCTATATCTGTGGTTTCCATAGAAGCCATATTTATATTCATAAATAACTGTGCAATTTTGCAGATTTTAAGTTATTGTGTTATGGACTATTTTTTTTTTCTTTCTGTTTGATGGGCTAAGTGATATGGCTATTACAACAAAGGGTATTCCTCCCTTGTAATATCCACATCTCTTGCCCCAGTTGACACAACAAAAGAGAAAAAAAATAGGTTTGAAACACCACTGTTCACAGGTATATACTTAATTGTTGTACTTACTGAATACTGGTTCATTAGGACATCCTCTGAACCTTACACCTCGAGATGTTGGCTCAATAAGGAAATGCCTAACAAGATCCTCAGGTGTCGGTGGGGATCTAGTTGGTGTAGGTGGTGATGCTACTTTCAGAGCTAAACCAAATGCCCCAGGGAATGAATTTGAATCACGGACAACAAATGTCCCTGGAGCCTTGTCCCTCAGCATTCCAATAGCTGTAAATAATCAAATGAACAATAATGAAATCAATTTAGAAGATTTCAATAGCAACTGTATCAGTTGCAGTTTTTTTTGTTGAACAGTTGATATTTGTATATATATGCCAAAAAATATTCTATGGTAAAGATGCTTATAAAATGATTGCCATTAATAGTAGATTAAAATCATTAGATACTATTAAAATAAATAAACTAAAGTTATGAAAAAAATACCTTCTTCCCGTGATATGTTAGGCTTGTACCAAAATTTACTGGTACCCCTAACAAATTTCACATGTGCTGGGCTGACTTCCTGGGGTGATTCTGATCGTAATGAACCTCGCCTACCACTTCCATAATAAGGTGAACCTCCATACTGGCCTAGACTACCATTCGTCACCGGGCTCTGAACATCAAAGCAATGTTTTTTATAAATATAAAACTAAGTAATTCGGAATATTAATGTCGAAGAAAGTTTACCTTTGGACTGTACTGCTCCGAAGAACTATCGTAGCCTCTAGAACTATTCATTGATAGCTCTCTGCTCAGCGTTCCTTCACCCCATTCTTTTCTGTTAAATTAAACCAATATCAATTTACATATTCAAAATCTTGGAAAATGGAAAATGTTGTTGAATGATTTATACAAGATTGAAGTGTTATTATTAATTAATTGTTGATTTCAGAAATGACCACCCTTTTCATAAATTCAAAAATTTAGTCCAGTATTTTGGGAAAACAAGATTGTATGAGATTTTGTAATATAGTATGCACGTTATCAAAGACTTTCTTAAAAGGATTGGATTTTTTTTAAAATGATACATTGGTACATGTTATCAAAAAAGAGTATTAAAAAAAATGATAAAAATTTATAAATTATTCTGGAAATACATGTGTAATTTTTTTTTTTTTTTTTACAGAGTATTAATAATGACTCAGTAAATTACTGTAATGAATAATAAAAAAACTAAAAAAACTTGTACCACTACAATCCATGAAGGGTCTTGTGTTCAGTACTTACTATGGACCATAATATTTCTAAGCCAACAGTTGTGCAAGGTGGTGATTCGACCGAATCACGCTCAACTGCCAGATTTTTTCCCCCAATTAAGAGTACCCACTTTATAGAGGCTGGGTGAGCCCTTGGAGGACTACCGATCCCACCAGGACGTTCCACTCCTGATTACAGAATAAATAATTATCTGCCACAGCCGGTCTCGAACCCGGTACCTAAAGATTAAATAACACAGTGCCCTCCCCACTGAGCTAATAATACTTTTTAATTATATTGCTATAGTTTATTTATGTTATTTTATTATTCATTCTATCCATATGTAAATTAATTTAATTTTTTTTTTGTTATAGATAATTCTTTTTTCACATTTATTTATTAATACTTATATCTGTATTTTTTAATTTTTTTTTTATAGTATATCACTATTATTGTATTAAAATTTTGTGATTCTAACATTATTAAAATAAAATAATAATAGTAACAGATTTACTGCAGTATATAAAATGAAAAACCCTAATAATATTGTTCTGACCTGGAAACTATGGCATTGGTACAAACTCTAGTTTTTAAGAATCCCTATTTAACATATTAATAACAGATGGAAAGTAAAAAAAATTTCACCTTATAGAAGTAGGCGATTTCGGAGGAAGAGATGCAAGGTCAAAACCACCATTAGGCGTTCCACCATTGGAGTACGGAGTTCGAGGATGAACTGGAAAAGCAGGAGTCTGCGGACGTGGAGAAGTACTAGGACTTGCTTCTGAAGCTGTGTAACCTTCATCCCGTAGCTGAAAAAATAACTTTAACAATTAAATATTCTATCATTCAACGATTTAATATCTGCACAATCATAACCTTCATTTCAATTTTTAATTGGATTATTAATAATAATAATAATATTGATAATTGTAAGAATTTATTCATGGATATTGCCTTTAATATTGTATAAATATCTGATTGAACATTCAAAATTTGAATTAATAATAACACAGTATAATGTATTATTTCAAACATTAAGATTTAATTTTCTAAAGGGTTTCAGAGGCAATTTTTTTGAGATATTTCAAGCCAAAGAATACAAAAATCATGTTAAACTAAAAAAAAATTGTTTTGAAATATTAGCAAACATTAAATAAAAACTCTTATTTGATTAAGTTTTTCTGATAATAATTTAAAACTGGTAAATTATTAACGAGTAAAACTCGTTGGTAAATTATAATAACAATAATATATTGTAACAATATTCAGCAATGATTAAGAAATAACTATTACAGTAAAATAAGGAATAAAGTAAAATAAAAAATTAAAAATGTTTTCCAGCTCCATTACTTCTGCACCAACTTAATATTTTCATGACATATATGCTGATTCTGGCCTGAAAGGGTTAATTTTTTTATGTGGTACATAGTTCGATAACAAAACCATGACCTTCCCATTCAGACAAGGTATGTTGGTAACCTATAGAATAACTGCCCTTCCAACCCTAGTCGTAGCACATAAAGAACAGCATTGAACCTAATAAGCAATATTTAATTCAAACTATTTACTTTAAGTCAGAAAATTTTCATTTCTAGAAAAAAGCTTTAGATAAAAAACGATCAACCTTTTAATTTAAATCAGTGTGACACAACAAAGATATAAACAACCTGAGAGAACTCTCTAAAACTTTTGATTTATGTACTTAAGTAGTAGTAACTAGACACACTCTTGGGTATAGAAAGAAACTCAGTGACAGATTTTTTTTTATAGTAAGTGTTCACGCTTAAGATTAGAATGGAAATAATAAATTCCAGTTGATAAAAAAATACTCTGCTGCTAGAAAAAGAGATGCTACCCCATCTCTTCCAGTCATCAAGTTATAAGAATGCTTTTTCAACATATGAGAGAAAATCTCTTGTTTTTAAAGACCAACAGCTCCTGATTAAATTAACATATAAATCGATATAAATTCAGAACCCCTTGATATGAATTAATTAATTTGAATTAATGAATTAATTTTCACTGTCATATGGTCAAGATAATTATAATGTGTTCATTAACAATAAACTGATTTGACAAAAATTATATTTATATTTTATACCATATTTTAACTAAAATTTTTCTGAAAATATAATATTTTTCTAAAAAGCAGATCTAATAATAACTGTTGATCATTGAAAAAATATGATATGGTAAAAAAGGAATGGCTTGTAAATAGAAAAAAAAAATACGGAAAAAAGACATTTAAGCTGAAAACTTTTCAATTAAACAAAGCATAATCATCATGATAAGGAGTAATATGATATAAATTGTTTGGCATTAACTAATATATTATGTTAATAAAAATTGGGGTTGTAACTTGATATTTATGCAAACTTACATTGATTTTGCATAATCAAATCTATAATTGGTGATTTGAATGAAATTTAATTGATCAAACTATAATAACAATTCTACTAAAATATTTGTTAATAGCTTTGGTAACAATATTTTTGGAAAAGGTCTGATAATAATTGAAGTAGCTATATGGTTCTATATCATGAAATGTTAATTTTAATAATATAAATAATGATCAGAGCACAAAAAATTGGAATAACTTATTGGAAGGCATTTAGTACCACTTAGCACATTTTAAATACTCGTACAGTTCGAGGTTTCAAAAAGAAATGATAGTTTGATGATCGGACTAGTGGTCACTGGAGAACTTAAAATTTTAAGCTTTGGATGATTTGTTAGCCCTATCTCGAAATGTGAATCATCAATCAAGTTGAATCAGAATCATAAATAAAAATTTAAGTTCTAATTTATTATTGATTTAAAAATTAATGAATTGTTATTATATTCACCCATATTTTAGAAAAACCTCTCAAAAAACTAACATTTAAAGTGATTCAAACAGATAAAACAAGAAAATTTATTTTCATCATTCTAATGATAAATATAATTTTTGATGAAACATCATTTTCAAAAATAAAATCTTTTCATGATTTTTGATCATTTAACATTTTAATATTTAAAAAAAAAATTAAAACCTAATTTTTAAGAATAGTGTGTGAATTCCATAAACGAATTGTGCTTTCACAGAGGTTGGTGAGAACATGCAGTCAATATAGTGAGATGCATTAGTTATGGAAACAAAACAAACTATTAGATATTCAAACAAACTAATATCATTCACAACATCTGGTATTTTACTCAACAGATATGACTAGGTGAAAATGCTGGAGGCAATCACAACTATAATGGTAATGTTTGATGTTTTCTCGATATATATGCTGAAAATGAAATCAATCTAATATGTGTTATATTATTCCAGTATATAATCAGTTTTAATGGAATTGGCGGGAAGTTATTTTAATGATCAGTAATTTAACTTTTATAAATGAAAATTGAGCAGTCAAAGAGCTTTAACTTTATCAACTGTAAAATGACTAATACCAACAGTTTACACGAGTAAGAATAATGTTAAAAAATATAGACTGAAAAAAATATAAAATAAGCTATTTTATATAAAGGCTCACCTATTTTATACCAAGTATCACACCTCACTTTTGCCCTTTAGCCTCAAAAATATTAAAATTATTTTTTGAAATTAAATCGATGGTAAGATGGTAAAAAAATAAACGAACATTGTAATTTGTTTGTTTTCAGTTCCATTAATCGATTTCATTCAAAAGCAATAACAATGAAGAATAATAAAAATACCAACATAAAAAATAAAAATTATTTTTAGGTTTTGTTTTACCTTGTACGATAAATAAAACCGGAGAATAAGGGTCAGTTGCCAATTCAATTAATGTAACCTTGGATTTACTAACTCTCAGACTTAACTAATTTTAAAATAAACTAATGTATTGCATGGTTTCTAGTTCTAGATTAATTTTATCATACAACTAATCTCATTCTGAGACCAGTTGATTCTGAACTTGACCAGGAGGAAGGGATATGCTTTACCTGGAACTATACCTAATCCCTGACTCAGCAGCTATCCCTTAATGATATCCCTTAATTAATTGTCAATTAATTAAGTTGGGTTCTAGGTTCTTATTTTTAATTGTAATATTGCTGGATTTTAGTTTCATTAGTGTGTGAAACAAAGTTAAAAATATAGGGAGACAGGTTTGATCTTCCATAAAACTTATTTATAAGATGACCGATTTTTTTTTTTTTCGGAAAGGAAAATGAAATATCCATGAAATGGTTGAATGATATCTCTCCATTAGTGAGGCCAATCATAAACACAAGTTTGAATTCGCTAAACTTTATATTGATGAACCTTCAAATAATTTCTTGAAAAACATTATTTGATGAATATAAAGACTTTCTGATAAATATAAATACTTTATATTTACACTTATTTATCTATGTATATTTTCATTCAAGAAATTATGTAAAGGCAATCATTTCCACACATTTATATAATACTGAAGGGTTACATTTAAAATAAAATTAAGTTAAAAAATAATTTGATTATTTTTGAGACTAAAATGAATAAAAAATATTTGTGCACCAAAATTTTTGTGGCTCCCCTAGGTATAATGTTAAAGGGCGAACTGGTAGCTTTTGAATAAGTTTAATCTATCTGTGAATATGTAATCTCATGAACTAAATGTTGGTTATTACTAATGCATTGATGTATATTAATGGAATCACCATGATCTAACAAATAAATAGCCTTAAAATACTTGCACAAACAATATTGTATGTATAAATAAATAATAAAATACTGTATCAGAAAATAATTAAACATTTAATTTAACTTCCAATGTTTAATAATCTTAGCTTGATAAAATATAAAATTTTTGGGTATGCTCAATACATGAAAAAATGTTTTCTACTACCTCCCACCCCTTGTAAAAAACAAAACAAATAACAGCATAGCCAATTTTTTTTTCTGCAAATAACTATTCTGAAATAATATCTTCTGTTTATATGATAATTGTCTAATTCCTCGTGCAATATTTCTATTGCTAGCCTAACACTCTAACCTGTTAGCAAGGCCACACCCGGCAATTTCATATTTCCCTCGTTATCGCAGTCATCATGTATGGAAAATAAAAAACAAAAATTAATATGATGGGGAAAGAGCAAAAAAAAAAAAGAAGTTAGTAAGCCTTATTTTAATACTGTGAACCATGTAACAATATGAGAGCTTAATAAAATTTAAATTAGTGTAGTGAATTTAATCTTATCAAATGATTGTTTCTAAAATAAATTTTTAAGCATTAGTATATCATGGCTATAAGATTTGAGCTAAGAGTGTACAGAGTGTGATTAGGAAAGCTTGATTGTGCTAGTTTTATGCTACTACTAACCTGTATGTCGTTGGGAGTAGGCCATTGCTCGATAGTCGGTTCAGTGGAGCTAGTGGTACTAGGCTCATCCCCAGCCAGGCTGCTAGTGGCTCCATTCTCTGCGAGGCTCAGCAGACCACTATCCACATCAGAAGTACCAGTCGGGCTCTATAGGGGTAAATCCATCTACCTTTCTAGTATATGTACATTCAGCACCCACTCTCATAACAAAATTTATTTCACATTTATCAACAGTGCTATTTTAATTACTTGTTTGTACTTTGTTTACAGTAATTTTAGGTTAGTATTTTGTTAAATGAATCTGCAAAGTGTTTTCTTACAATTGACATTCAATTCTAGTGACTATTTAGGTAAAAATATGTTAAAATAAATTATTAATGGGGTAATGTGCCTGGCTCACATGAATAGGCTTTAAATGAATTATTTTTTTTTTTGTCTTTTAAAATTAAATCTGTGATAAACAACTAAATTATTAAATAGTTAAATATCACTAAAATTTCCCATGTTGTCGATGTTTTGCAATGATAATGAACTGAATAGAGATACCATATTAAGATACTAACTTAAAATAACAAAAACAAAGCAAACTTTTCTTTGAACTTTCATGAACCTAATGCATCAGAAAATTAAATAATGTTCATAAAACTTCCATCAATACAAGTTAATATAATTAACCAGCGCATAATTTAAAGTTAAGCTAATACTTCAAAAACTAATCCAAAAGCTTCACTACTTCAATATAATATTTATGGTTTTGTGGGAATAAGGTGTAAATCAGCTTACTGCCTTTGGTTGTTATATAGCAGGAATGAAAAATCAATGCGATCCAAACAAGGAGTTTTTGTATTAAGGATGCTTTCCCTCATAAATAATTTTAACAGCAGAACAACAAACTTTCCAATCAAAGAAATTGATGAAATAATTAATGAGGTCTCATTATATGGCTTTTTCTGGGGGTGTTCTTTAAATAAAATGTTTTATAAAAAATATTCCATTTATTTTCCTATTAGTGATAGTTACCTAAAATATCTTGTGATCTATCATTCTTGATTATGGGTACACAGGTAATGATTAATCTAAAGAATTCAATAATCAGCATATTCAATATATTTCTAAAAACAGTATATAAATGCAGCACTGTTGGTAAATAGAAATAACCATAAATTAAATGCTTCACAATCAGAAGTTCCATTAATTGCCTTTATTTAATAACATTAGTCCTTTTACTGTGGAATGGTTTCAAAAATATAAACTATAAAGAAACAAAATTTGTAGCAAGCAAAACAAAAATATATAAAAGTATTTAAATGTACTTAGGTTATCATTTAAACTGCTTGATAAACTACGTACATTATTTTGCACTAAATACATCATTTTTTTTATTTATGAAAAATTAAAATTAATGGAACTTAATGTTTATAGCCAAACAGGATAGGTATTGTGCATGGAACAGTGTTAGTCGAGCAGCGTTCCTTGCAGCACTGTTAAGGGCAAGTGCAAAAGACAAGGAACAAAAAATACATATAAGGCAGGCTGTGATTGAAAAAGCTATAGGTTACAGTGCAAGAAAAAAGTATATAAAAAGAATAAAACAGCATTAAGAAAATTAATTTAAATCTGAATGATTACTGATAAACACAAAACATTGTATTATATTATATTTCCTAAACTTTCAAGAAATTATTAAGTAAGTAAGTACTTATCTTACTAACCCAACCCACCAACAGGAACAAGCTTAGTTCCTATCATTTTGTACAAAAAAAAAAAAAAAAAATATTGCCAAACTAATTTAATCAAACTTTTTTTTTTTTAAATTACAATAATCATATAGTGTTAAATGATAAAATGCCCATTAGGTTTCAGTATTTATATTATCTATTTTTATTATTTATTAAAATATGCTCTTCAGTTCGTTTAATGAAGTGTTAGGACTCCAGAAAATTACATTTTTATTTTATCCGTACTGTTGGACATTACCCTTTATAATTACATTTTTATTTGTTTCAAAACACTTAAGAAGGGATAATTTAGTTTAATTTGAGTTTACCCTAATATTCTACTTACCATTTTTATTAGAATAGTCGTAATATAATTTCATGTCAAACATAACATAATTTTAAAAAATATAAAATTTCACAGCTCTAGGATATGGAAAAACAACTAAGAATCAACTTCTTTTGAAGTAGATTTTCAATATTTAGTGCCTCATACTTATTTTTAATGTAATCAGAAAATATTTCAACTAACAAGTGAAAGAAGGTTTTGAATTCATCATAGTCTATTTTGGGAAAGATGACAACTTATATTATACTCGATGTAATAAACAACCAGTACTGAAAAATTAAAAAAAAGTATTAATTCTACCAGACACCCACTGATTGTTCAAATAAATAATGAACCACACACCCAACTCTTGTATATAGCCTAACATCGAGGATTTTACTAATCACTTGTACCATAAGCCTTTATTCTTTTCTGTCCATCAGATAGTAAATAGAAATTGAAAAAGAACCCTTAACAACTAGAGGATTAGAAAAACTGATCTACTGACCGCTTCCCTCCTGGCTCTGTCTGCGGATCGCGCCCTGGCCAGCCGGACAGAGGATGTCCGCTGCGGAAGGTGCGGACTGACAGGGGCGGACCCAGCTCCCTTGCTAGTGTTGATGTGGAGGGGCACGCTGTAGTCTCCTGCCTGGTCAGAGCTGTAGCCTGTCTCTCTCCGAGCGGCCTCTGCGGCCAGGAGAGCAGTACGTTCTGTCCGGCGCTCCCGCAGCTTGGCCTGTTGTCGTTCCAGCCAGCTCAGCTGATTGGAGTTGTCTTGGGAGATGCTCACCCCGCTAACAACCGTCCTAGAACAAAAGGAAATATCTTTAAGATATCAAATAAAGCTTGTTGTCCTAATTTCTAAACAATCTCTTCTTAGTGTATTTCAATTATCCATAAATCTTAAGTCTGATATTTTGAATATATATTTTTATAAAATAATAATATTCTTTATTTATTCTGGTAGTAATCCTTTTAGAATACCAGTACAACCAACAAAAAAGTTGGGCTATAGAGTGTAGAGTAAAAAAAAGAAAAAAAATGTAAAATCTTAAAAAAAAAAAATGAATATAAAAGTTATGCAAATATACATCTCTACGAATCAGGATCATCGATAATGAAAAATCGATTTACAGTTCTTGAGAAACTTGGTGGATAAGAGATGGAATACAAAGGCATGATTTAAAATTGGAAAGGGTATGGAAGTGGCGGATGGAGGAAAGAATGTAATGCAAAAGGGACCAGGGTCGGATGTAGTACTATGGTGAGCAGTTTATATCGATCCAATGGGGTACGAAAGAGTGTATTGAGAGGGAGGAGAGAAATTAGGGGATATATCTCCTCCTCCCCCGAAATGTACGAAAAAAATATGAAGTTTGTATTTTAAGTAATATTTTTGGTAATTTTTAAAAATAATTCATTATCCAATTTTCATGCTTATCCTTAGTACTCCCAATTTGGCGATTATAGACATTGAGGTGACTACTTGCCTTCTTCTTATGAAATCCTCCCGAAAAAAATTCTACGTATGCCCCTGTAGAGATTTATCGGCGAGAGCGAGTATTGTTGATACGGGATGAATAGAAGATTTGAACTGAAGAAGAAAAGAGATGCATGCTGGGCGGCCGGTTACTGTCTAGCAAGAAAGACTACATGGCTTGTAGCTTTGGATTGCAAAGTTTCTTCATTTCAGAAATCTCCCACGAAGCAAGACACCTGAATACGTATCCAAGTTGTAAGAAGACCGGCCACATTGGAAAGTATGTATGATTATGAGCTAATTTTTACAATAGATTTTTTTTAAATATTAAATTTTGTGATTAGGAATAAAGGTTAATTTTTTTAAGAATTAATATTTATTTTATAATATATAATTAAATCAATAATAAAAAAAGGGCAAATCAGTAAGAGCACTCTGGTGAATTAGCTATATCTGGTAACGAACGAATGATGGAAAGAATTCTCCAGGGATCTATACTGTGTGATGCAATTCCCCGTTATATTCACTATTGATTCTCCTTCAAATTTCTCATTTTTGTCGACTAAATGACCTTAGTGTAAACAATTTAATGGTGAGATTGTTCAAACCTATAAAACTATTTTAGTCAATGCAATTATCAAAGTTAAAATAAAGCTAAGGGTAGAGATCCTTTGTAGAGAAAAGATTTACACATAAGCTGATTAATAAAGTTTAGAGTAGTTAACTATACGAAATTTCTCACAACCTTAGTTTCCGTCACCGAACTGGCTTCGACCGCAACTAAATCATTCAAATAGCTATTCAGTAATTCTCAGGAGGTTGAGTAGGACCCGTTCCAAGCTTAGCCTCTAAGGACGAAATCCACAGGGGCTTCGTAGAATTGATCCTGTGCCTCCAGAGTTCCATGGTCAGCGACGCTAACCACCACACCAGAGAGAAGATATAATTTATTAAATTGTAGTCGAGGGATAAACGAGATACGATGAAAATATGCGATCAGTTTCTTGGTTACTTGAGGAAAATGAGATGTGATAATGAAATACTTCAGACAATAGGTTCTACAACAATTAATAATTTAGATATTTATTCAATTTATTTATTTAGGGTCGATTGCTGAGTCCGGAATTAGGCTTATCCAAACTCACCCGGCATTCTTGGAATACAATGGTCTCAGGATAGGGTTAGCTCAAGAGCGAAAACTCAGATGCTAGAATCGGCAGTACGTTTAAATCATAGAATAAGGTAGGTTAAATCCAAGACTTAATTAATCCTTGATTCAGCAATAAATCTTTACGGTTTAAGAGAGAAAACAAGTATGGCAAGCGACTCTGTTGGTCATAATTAAAGGATGTCACCTTTTTATCTTTTTTAACGAGAGTGGGAATGCCAAGATTCTTTTCGATGACTGATACTAAATAAATATTAGCCAATCCAGGTGGGGTTTGAACTAAAACCGCTACGAACAAGGTGCACAGAGAGCCCCACACCATGTCATTGGGCACAGAATTTGTTTTCTATTTTTTTTCGTTTAACTTAGTATGAATACCAATAAAATATATGAAAGCAGGCATGAATGAACTTTGAAAGATAAACTTATCAGAACATTTTTTATAAGGGTTCAAGTTTTGGATAGTAAACTCAGAATGTATCTGAAGCAACTTCATCATTTTTTTAACTATTTAAAATATTCGCAGGAATTGAAAAACCGTGGATTTTTTGTTTTGTTATAGGAATTCAATGTGGGAAACCAGCTCGCCCACTCACAATGTCAAAGCTACGATGATAAGTAATTCACGTGGGATTACAACAGACTCTATATTTTCAAACTGAGGAAATGGAAATGATCAAGTTTTAAGACACCATCTGCTTTTCATTATTTATTCATATTATATTTTTATTACCAATAAAGTTTGAGGATACAGAAAATTCCAATAAAATATACACAAATATAACTTTAACAATCAAGAACGATTGTATCATGATTAATTTTCTAATTTAAGGAACATAATAGAAAATTTAAATTTCAAGTTCAAAGGAACTGCATGTTAGTCAGTGGATGATGTGTACATTACAAATCACATTTGTGCACTTAGGTTTTATAATGTATGAGAAAGAATTATAGCTTGAATATAGACAAGTTTCGGCAGCAATGTCGATGGTCTATGTATACTTCTTTATAAAAAGCAGGTGAATTCAAAAAGACTAAAAATATTTCGGAAATGCCGAACTATGTTTTTTTCTTTTATCTTCTATACCAAATTATCTTTTTTTTATCTAATATAATAAAGGAAGCCTTAATAATTAAAAAAAAATCTGGTGATTATAAGTTAATTATGTTGAAGTAGTTATAAGTTCATACAATAAAGTAGTTGCAATTGAACTATTAATTATCTAACACACACTCGAAGGTGTATTTAATTTTTTCAAATCATGATATAGTTCAATTTAAATTATGAGCAAAATATTTTAATTTTGCAGAGCGTAAGTTCATCAGAATATTCTAAATAAAACATATTTAATGGTCTACAATACGTTTAAAAGATATCCCGAGTATAATCCTGAACGCACATTTACAGATTTTTTTACAAATCATGATCCTGGTAAGGGGCGTCAAAATATACCGAATGGAACCACTATACATGCCTCAAGTTACACTAAACGAGCTAAACATTGGATCTGAAGGTTGAAGTATGTTTCTGTGAATTTTATATCCTTAACTATTGAAGTGAAGCAGAAGGACGCGCTTATTATAAGAATACCATAATTTTAATGATTATAAAATTGGAGTTTAAGTGATTTTAATTTCATTTCAGATTAACCGTTGCGATGGTCATAAACAAAGCCCAAGGACAAGGAATAGAACTAGTTGGCGTGAACTTGGAATTCCATAGCGAAAGGCAAAGCGTTATTGAAACAAAAGACGCATTTAGCCAGGTGCGACAGGCTGTTTGGATCTATGAACTACTTGGAAGATTGAAGATGATTATTAAGTCAAAGCCAATCTTATCTAGGAATTTCCAATCAACCCGCTAAGAGTAATAAAGTTTAACGAACTTACACAGATGGAGTGTGATGCAAAACTTACCAGCAGTAAAGAAGATTAAAGTATAGTTCTACTTCACAATTTTCTATATATGCATTTTTTAGTGAGCATGTACATATATGAAAGAACAAATAAAAATATGGTATATATTTGTATATACCATAAGAATGATGATTTTTCACAATAAGCAATAGCCAGACACGGTCAGCTAGTTTAATGGGATAGAAACCATCATTTCTAAATGCGGGGACATAACTTGCTATTTATAACAGTGGAGGAACACTAATAAATAATGCCTTAAGACTCTCCCACGGCAGTGCCAATTGATGGAGTATTTATGTTCTTTCTGTTTCGATTGGGGTCAATTAAAGCCAATTAATGTCCGCAATAGTTAATTTGATCTCACAAAACTGTCTATGATCATTCTCAATTCGATCCACAGTTCCAAAAAGATGGACGGAAAAATATAATTTATGGATATATAAAACGTGGTAAGTATATTTAGCAGCTCCCAAACCAAACCTGACAAAGGTTTTGTGTAATAATGTAATGAAAGAATACATAGAGAAAAAAATGTTCAAAAGTTATGTAATAGAGGTATACACCTAAAAGAAACGATTGCCGTATTTACGATCCCAGTTACCTGGACATTGCACCGTTGTACAAAGGAAAGCTTGACTAAGATTTGCTCAGAAGCATATAGATTCGAAGAAGAATGATTGGGTTCTCAAGTTTTTAATATAAATTTTTCCTTACACTTGAGAACTCAATATCAGCTACAGAGGCGTCCATAAAGGTACTCGCAATACAATACCCCGAAAAAGGGAAAATCCCTGAAAAGTGATTATGTGAGGCACAACTAAAATTACGAAAACTAACCATGTTTTTAATTACGGATTGATCCTTCTTTACCATCAGACCGCTTAATCGTATAACTACGGAATCTAAAAAAAATGTGAAATGGGAGGATTACAAAAGTATTGCATTTAGAACAAACTTATCTTGCAGTAATAAAATATACTTAAACTCGCATGATGTAAACCAGCTCTATCAGAACTTCATTGAGTGCTTGCAGGAGAGCATGTCTGCTGCCTGTATACTCACGATCAAGAAAACATCGAAGAACATTAAGTTTCAGCCTAATCAACCCGGGTTTGACTTAGAGTGCTGTAATTTGAAGAGAGACGTAAGGAGGATTCATGGAGAACTATTAAATTTAACTTTCCACCACGATCGTTGGAAGACTACATCCAAACAAGGAATTCCTATGGAAGGTTAATCAATGACAAAAAAAAAAAAAGAATTTAGATTACAGATTATAAAGAACCTCCAGGACACAAAAAATAGCAAACAGTTTTGGACAACCGTCAACTCCCTAAAACCATATAAACCCAATGAAATGGAATAGCAGTAGAGGAATGGAGCAAATTCTATAGGACACATTATGGTCAGAAAACTATTCAAAGCTTAGAATTCATCCTCGCCAGCAACCCAACTCTTGAAGCTAACATAACACTAGAGGAATTGCAGCTATGTATCCATCTATCAAAAAACAAAAAATGTCCAGGACCGGACTACATAATTTATGAAAACTTCAAGAACTTCACCCCAGAGTAGGAACACTACATCTTGAACCTATTTAACGTTGTACTTCAACAAGAAAAATTACCTCTCCAGTGGTCTAAATCAAAACTGCAATTACTCTTTAAAAAAGGTGACAGAAGCGATGCCAATAATTATAGAGGTATATCCCTATTGAATACAATGGCTGAATTATTTATCAGCATCATTTCGAGGAGAATAATTCTATGGGCGGACTCCCAGAATCTCGTTCCGGAAGAACAAGCTGGATTTAGAAATGGAAGAGGGTGCATCGACCATATCTTCACACTTTCAGCATTGATCGGAATTACGTTCAAAACAGAAGGAAGATACCTATATGCCGCCTTCATCGACTTCAAAAAAGCCTTTGATTCCATTAACCAAGGTCTCCTATGGAGAAAACTTCTTACTCTAGGGATCGGTGGAAACTTATCAGGATCATAAAGATGCTATACGACAATGCCATCCGACATAGTCCAATATTTTCATGACAAAGGAGCAGCAGGTGTAAGCACAGACACTTCACACGAGGTAACAGTGCTTCTATTAGCTGATGATATCATTCTCTGAAGTAATGGTTGGTATGGAACACAGAAGAATATCAAAATATTCCCTTTAATAGCAGTAACAATTCCCTTACTTTAAATGCAGATAAATCCAAAATTCTCATTTTTCACAAATCTCCTCGGCTAAAAAAGGTTAAACCGTTGTACTGGCATAATGAGAGGCTAGAGTACACAACACGTTATACTTACTTAGGAGTCCCCTTCACATCTTCGGGCAAATTTAAAAAAGCGTCTGAACACTTCATCCAGAAGTGGTGTCTGCAATAGTCACAGACATACTGAAAAAAGGTAAAAGTAACTTCTGGGAAACAAAAATAGCGTTATTTGAATCAATGGTTTCCTCAACAATGCTGTATGCTTCCGAAGTATGGAGCCTCAGGTATCTTGAGGCAATTGAAACTGTTCAACTGAAATTCCTAAAGTACCTCTTTGGTTGGCCTAGGAATACCCCGAACTATATAGTTCGCCTCGAGACAGGGAGAGAACCAATAAGTATGAAAGTAATTAAAAAGCTAACAAATCTATGGTCCAAGCTCGCACTCATGCCAGACCAACGACTCCCAAAACTGTGTTTTAATAGACTTAAATCGTTGAAGAAAAATAAGTCTGACATAGACTACAACTGGGTTTCTCAAGTTAGAGCAATAGCTGAACTTTATGCCTTTACAGAAGAGCTTTCTGCTCATAACACAGATGGACTTCTCAGGTACAAATCTGACATTTTGGAAAAAGCCCACAACCATTTTATTTCAGCCGACATACATAGAATTCTAAATTCAACCAACTATTCTTTATATAGAACACTATGCAGTTACAATACTCCCGATCCCGAAACATATCTTACAATCAAAGTCCATATAAAGAAATTGAGATGTGGCAGTCAATTGAGAATGGCTAACCCAGAATATATCAGGCTCTATTAAAAAACACATTTTCCTTCAAGTCACAAGATCTGTATGTCATGCAGCCAATATATTTCCAATAGCCTCATCACATTCTTCTTCACTGCTCAACACATAACGAATACAGACAACAGTTTCTCCAGTCGTTCATCTCAGAATCTTCCGATAACCACAACATCCAAGCCATACTGAGTATTGATAGTGTCGAGAAATTAAACAAAGTGTATTACTACATGATGGGAGTACATAAAACGCTAAATTCGGCTTAAGAGTGATTTTATGGTTAATTAATTAAAAAGAAGAAAGGAGAAGGAGAAAGGTTTTATTCAGTTTATGTAAAAAATTTATATAAAAAGAAAAAGCTGTTTATATAAAATTGTTTATATAGAAGCTGTTTGTATATAAAAAGAAAAAGAAAAAAAAAAGGGAAAAAATTTGTACAAGACTTGTCTTTCTCAAATAAAGATATATTATGTTATTATTATATATAAATAGAATGTATTATAAAACGTTACTGTCATGACTTTACAATTATATTTTCAATATCTTATGTTTATTAATTATTTTAAAATATTGTTATCATATTATTAATACATTTCCGATTGTTACTCTAAAGAATTTATCCATTTATTTGAAGCTTTGTTAGTATTATTTAAATATTCTGTATACATATACCTATATTGAATGTTATAAATTCATAATGCATATAATATTATTTGGAAAGTGATTTAAACAGAATATTACTGCTAAATGATTAAGTATATATAATATAATGCTTAAGTATATATAATAATATTTGTCCTTTATTCTTGAGTGTGCCATCAAGAGGCTCTGGTATCATTCAATCTGTTTTTTATCCTTTTTTTTTTCTTGTGTTTGTTGAAGAGCTCTAGACTCAGAAGATCAACTGTATCTTTTAATATAATATTGTTCTATAATTTGTACAAGACTTTGTCTTTCACAAATAAAAATATATTCTATTCTATTCTATTCCTTCTATACCATCTTGCGGATGTCAACTGATAACCATGTTTTACTCGGCTGTACGTCTCTCTACCCTGATGTTGGCCTATTTCAATTTATTTTTCTTGTGATAAGAAAGATTTTTTTTTGATATTTTAATTCTCGAATCCATCATTGAATGAATTAAGCAATAATAACAGTTGCGATTCGAAAAATGCTTTCGAATTAAAAAAAATAATTAAAATTATTAATATTAATGGTTAAGATGTAGACATCATGAATTTCAATATAAAGATTTTGACGTAGCGATGAATGACTGTTCAAAATGGAAGGAGAGAATAATACTAAAATTAAAGATAAAAATACATTCATTGATGGCATTGCATTATGTATAAAATATAATTTCTTCAAATGTGGCGGATATTTCTATAATCAGATATATGGATTACCAATGAGAGGTAATCTATCAGTTGACTTGAGTGGAATTGGATAATGCTATAACAAAACCTATTTTAATTAAAAAGTATTTGCAGACGGCATCATAAATAAAGAAAAAAACCACACTTTAAAAATAAAGAAACTTTTTTTAAAGAATTAAGTTTACAATAAAGAAAGCACATATTAAAAAAATAGTTTTTTTGGGTTATGGGTGTTTATCATGAGGAAAATAAGAAAACTACAAAATGTACCAAAAAAACAAATTCCACTAATATATTATTAAATTATTATCCTAATCATCCTCATTATAAAAAAGTTAATGTGGTAAAAAAAAAAAATTAATAGAGCTATTGAATTAACAATAAAGTACATATGAAAAAAAAATTGAAATATATAACAGATTAAAAAAAAATTTATGCAAAAAGTTGATTGATAAAATCTGGTATAACAAAACAAAGAATGGTTCTAAATAATAAAACAATATAGAAAAAATAATAAATACCCAAAAACATATAGACAGATTATCAACCAATTATGATAAAAAATAGCTAAACCAAAACAAAAAGTGATCATATAATTTTTTAAAGAAGATAATGCCAATGCTAATAACAGGGATAACATTCAAAATGGCAAGGAACAGATTCCAGAAAAAAGAAATTTCGAATTTTTAAAATTTTAATATACCAGATGTCCTGTAAGTTGCGGGAAATATTTATAGAGGTGATAGTAGACCACAAGAGCAATAAAACAGTCCATATGGACAATGGCCCGATTCCACACAGAAAAGAAGAAAATTTAAGTTTTGTATTTTTTTAAGTAAACAATGTTTTTTGTTCAATATGAAGCGATAAGTCAAAAACTATTCAAGATCATTAACTTACAACTGCACCGTCGTAAAGTTCCCTTCAAGAAATATAGTTTGGTTAACCTGACTACTGTAAGGGGACTTTCGAGAGGACCAATAGCGAAAGGTTTTTTGTTTTTTTTAAATCACGCTTAACTAATGAATGTGTTTCTCAGACTCCTGGTTGGCTATGGGGGGTATAGGCGATTTCTAATTTTATGAAGCATTAATTTCATGTAAATGAAGTCGAAATTTATTATCAATTTTTTTATATTTCATGTTCGTATGAAGTTCATAAAGCAAAGCTAACGAATATGAGGAGGGTACTTTGTTTAAAGACCTACTGGAATTTGATGGTTAATATGAATCTTTTTATTTTTTTTCAAGAAGAAGGTTATCCCAAAAATTTGCAGAAATCATCCTTCTCTTCTAATAAATGTCAATTAGAAATAGCACGCACTAATAAATTTTTAAGTTAGCGCAGAACTACAAGGATATCATTGTTCCACATATCTATCATTAAAAAGTTAGTGGGCCGTTCCGTCATAAGCTGGCAGTGGGTTACGGGTGGACGTATTTCATGTCCTCTATTTTGGCTCGTCACAACAGCTTTCTTAATGAGTAGCACAAAGTCTTAGCGTTTATATATCCCATAATTATTCCGTAACGAGAGAGTGAGAGAGTATAAAAATATACTAAAAAGGAATAGTGGGAATAAGGGTATGAAGCATTTTTCTACATACATTGAAAAAACTAGTTATAATATGAATGTAATTGATATTTGAAATTAAACATTCAATATATACATAATTTTTATAGCCATATTGGTTTTTATAAACTACGAAAATTTGTATTATTATAATGCATTTAATAGCTAAACTCGTTTAATACATATAATATTTTATTACTTTTCTTTTTTGTTAAACTTAAAACTTCATTATTTATTATATAATTATAATTTTTGAATTTTATTTTATTTATTTACCTGAATGTGTTTTTTTTTTTCTCGCAATTCATATATATAAAATAAAATTACTTATTTGGGCACTTCAATTCAAAATCAAAAACTTTTTGTAGTATATTTTGTTGGTTTATTTCTCCTATGATATAAGTCCGGTTCCTTCTCGTCGTCTTCAGGTAACGTTCTTATTTGTCGGCTTGGAAATATTAACAGTTCAGCTGGTAGGCAACGGTCAGCATGATCGAAGACTTCGTGGACGAAGGAATGCCATGGAATCTAGATGTTAAATTTTCATAATATACGTCATACATGATAACACGATGTTCGCAGTATACTGTCATATTTCAGCAGCCATATTCAAAAACATTTTGGACGATCTAAAATATTTCAAAGATTACAACAGGTATCAGCAGGCTGGACATAAGTTGGGGAATTCTGAAAAAGCGCTCAGTCTAACATTCTCCATCATAAGCCAAGATGATGGATTGCTTCTGCTTCCTCCTCCATACCAGATGATAACATATTTTATCTTGCAGTTTCTGATATATTTTTATAAAAACATACGCAAGAATAAACTGAAAGTTTTTAGAATAATGTTATCGCCTCAATGATCTTTATTAATTTTGACATACCAAGCTTCAATTTCTCATAATAAATTTTGATAATCTTTTTACAGGTATATTTTTTGAAATAACACAAGACAATATTTCTCTATTGTGTCCCTGGTCACTGAATTAACTTTAAAACACAAATAACAATATATTTATATTATATCATATTATATATATATATATATATATATATGTATATATATATATATATATATATATATATATATATATATATATATATATATATATATATATATTATTATTATATATATACATATATTAAACATATCGAACCCTATTTTCATCCATTAAATAAACTAAGAAAGAACAATAGATTAAAAAAAAAACTACCACATATACCAATTATAATTGTTTTTAACAAGGGCGGACTTTTTTCTGCTTACTTAATGTGGAATTGAATATCTAAAGTTGGTCACTCATAAGGTTAAGTACAATGCTGGTTCTGGAGGTCCCTGGTCACCGATGTAACTTTCTTCTAGGCACTCTTAATGCTTGCCAATTATTTTCTTCAGCCGTAGAAGACTGTAAGTTTACTTGGAGCCCATTTTTGAAAGAAACGAGGCACATGGCCAAGAGACAAGCAATTAATTTAATTAATTGTCAGCGTAGTTATTCTATGACGAATTTGTTTTCTTTTTGGAAAATACTGAGCTTGTTAGCAGACCTAACTTATTTTGATAGAGATAGGTTATAGGTTTTCTGGCTGCTGAACAAAAAAAGTGAATGTGGAAAATTCAAGCAATGGAACATGTGAAGGAGTCAGGATTTTTATGTTTAGAATATGCTTACATATGAGGAATTATTATTAACATGAAAACTAACCCATGATAAAACAATCTAGGATCATTCTTTATCAAAACCAATGAAAAAATTTCTGCCAGAAGCATAAAAAAAAATCGGTTTCTTCACCGGACTGTAATTTCCCAGTTTTCGAAGAATGACCCATATAAGTATGTATTTTATGCAAACTAATAAATTTTGAATATTTAACACTGAAATGAAATTTTTTAAAATCCAAACTAGACTAATTCACTAACTCAATGTCACTACATTGAACCCGAGAGACTAGCCTCTATTATTTACACTAAGAGTTCAATAGGACAAGTAAAAACAAAAAAAAAAACATAAATCCTAGTATATTCCCAAATTAGGTCATAACTCATCAAAGAGTGTTAATTTCACTGTAAGTTGGAAACTACTAAAGGTATGAAACTATTACAAAAAAAATTCTGATTTATTGTATATTGCAGTAAATTATAGCGCTAAATAAATTTTAAAAAAGATACAAAAAATGGTTGTACACTATTGTATTTCTTGTGGTTGCCATATTACTATTCTACTTGCCATTGCTTAATTTTTAATTCTCAAAAATCAGCTGCGAAAACAAACACACCATTTTTACTGGGTATTCCCATCATTTAAAATAAACCGAACTATTTGTGAAAGGGGTGGACTTAAAATACATTTGAACAGTATGGGATATTGTTGAGCAAATGTAAACTGCGTTATCAGTGCTTACGTCGCGACACAGATGAAATGTTGTCCAATGTAATGCTGTCTCGTGATATTGGTCACCCCATAAAATCGTTTGATGAGAGTTGAGAACTTTCTAAATTGATCTTCTGACACCGATTGGAAATATGAAGAAGGTGATATCAACTAATTTATAATTTTAGGGGACATTTTTATTTACAATTTTTCAGTTATCGCTTTATATTCTATTTTACTTCAAAATATAAATATTTTTTAACTTCTCTATTTTTTTTTTCAGTCACTGTGCTCCATTATTTTTCTTTTAAAATATAATTTTATTGTATTTTTTTTTCAACTTCTCTAATTTTTATAGATTCTATCTTTTGTCAGATTATATTACAGTTTATAAAATTTAAGCCTGCTTAAATTGTCATCGTCTGACACGGATTGAGAAGATTAAGAGGATATTATGAATTAATTTTTAATATTGCTTTAATTTTTATAAAAAATCATTCGTTACCAACTTATAAACTTATTTTATTTATTATAAACGGTTTGTTCTTAAATTTGACTTTTTATCTGTACATCATAACTTCATTGATTAGTGAAAAAAATAACAAAAATGGTTATTTGAATTTTTTGTTCTGAATGCGCGATTTGGCCCACCTTGCGATGGAGGAATTGAATTAATTTAAACCCCTTTATAAATAATCCATGCACGCGGACATATGCAGATAAAAGTACTATTCATACATACAATATTCCGAAGGATTTACGGTACGGAGTATGCAGAATTGAAACAACCTCTTATTTAGGGGTTATTGTTGGTTTATTGTTTAATCCTTTTATATTAAACAATATAATGGTTATATTGTTTAATCCTCAGTTAGATATTATTGCACTAATGTATTTAAACGCATGAGAAAGTTTTTAATAGACTACTTTTTTATCATCATGTACAACTATTGGGTATTTCAAAAATAATAAAGCTCTTTTAACTTCTATTTTCGAAGTGGAACGACCTTGACCTGATAGAGTTTCAGCAAGTTGGATGAATTCCAGAATACAAGGGAACTGGTTCCAATATCTATAACGGCAAAAACGTTCTGTTTTCTCTTAACCTTAATTCAATGTTACTGTAATTTTGTACGTAATCATTCAAATTGTGATATATTTAGGCAGAGGTAGATATCTTATAGGAAAAGGGGCGACACTACGTTACCTTTTCCATTTCAATTGTAACTTTTTCCATTTCAGATGAAACCTTCTCCATTTCAATTGAAAACCTTTCCAAATCAATTGTCACTTTTTCCAATCCCATTGTAACGTTTTCCATTTCAATTGTAACTTTTTCCATTTCAATTGTAACCCAATCGGTCATGAATTAATTCTAAATATTTAATTTATTTTACAATTGAAAAAATAATTATTTTAATTACAATAACGGCTTTTTAAAAATAATTTTGGCTTATTCTTTCTACATTTTTTTCGTTTATTAGATAATTGATATTAAGTGCTGATTTCAAGTAGTTTAAATTTTTGAAATATATTGTTTATTTATTTTTAAATATTTATTATTTATTTGGAGAGAGGGAGGGGAATGAAGTTCATCGATTTGGTGATGGCTCATTAGGTTTTCGAAGTTGCTAATGTCAAACTTACTACCAAAATTTTGTTCGGCCACCAGCATTTTTACTAAATTATTAGTTTTAAAAATTCATCGATATAGGTATTGTTTAATAGGTTTTCATGGGCGCTATTTCCGAATTTACAATCGGATTTCGGTCGCGCATGCGCATTTTTATTTTCCGTTGCTTTTGAAGTTTTCAATGATAAAGGGTTCGTTCGTTTATTAGGTTTTAGAGGGTTCTGATTCCATTTTTTTAAATTGGATTTATGATCGCGCATGAGTATTTTGCATTTCCGTTACAGTTGAAGTTTTTTTTATGATATAAGGATCGTTTGCTAGGTTTTCAAGATTTCTGAATCCATTTTTATTTCCTTGTACGAAGTAAAGGAAGTATTGTAATCGCGAAAATTTTCGGTTTTCAGATTTCAACGGAAATATCCATTTTGACCATCCCTGAATCCATTTTCTTATGGTCGTTCGTACGTTCGTATCTCGCATAACTCAAAAAAAGTTAGCCGTAGAAAGTTGAAATTTTGTATTTAGCATTGTCGTAAAATCTAGTTATGAACCTCCCTTTTTGGTCACTGCTTGATCACCGGAAGTGGTACTTAACATTAAAATACTATCCTAAACTTCTCAAATTTAGTATTTATAACTTATATGTTGATTTAAATAACATACTAGATTTTGGTCTAAATTGGAAAACCGGAAGCGGTACTTACTTTAAGGTCGTATTAGACTTTCATCAAAAATTATATTAAAATATAATGTAAATTATCTAAAATTTGGTAAATGGGACTTTTATATCGATATGATTGTATTTATTATATTTTGGTTAAAATTGGTGCGCCGAAAAGGGTACTTTAGTTGAAGGTCATAATAAGCTTACATCAAAAATCATATTTAAATTAAATACATAAATCATATGTTTCGGTAATAAAGGTTACAAACGCAATTTGGTTTCCAATCCAATTAAACATTTTTATTGCTTATTTGTGTTAAAAGTGTTAAAATTAAGTGTAAAATACTGGTTTTCCTCTCTATTTGTGAGATCAACAAGTCTGCAGCATGAGAATTAGATTGGTGGGTTTTTCCGCTTAAAATGTCGAAACTGTCGATTTCCAATGCTTTATCCAGTGATATTGACAGTATTATTGTTGCCACGGAACATGAAGAAATATCTTGGAAACTAGTTACCTACTGAAGGAAAACTAAATGTAATAACGCATGAGATCTCCAGTAACAAGTGTGTGTGTCATAAGATGGATGTCGGGACGCCGAGTGTCGTTTTTATTGTAATCTTCGGAAACTAGTAACCAAATTCAGTATCACTTTTTGAGCCCCGGATTTATAATTTAGTAGGCGTACAAGGAAGTCATGTGTTGCCCACATCAGATATTTAAATTTAATATCGGGATTTTGATCGCGCATGCGTATTTCGATTTATTGTTCATATTGAAACTGCCTTTATAAAGATCCTTTATTATATTTTCAAGCGTTCTTATTCAGTTTTTCAAATTGGATATTTTATCCAACATGCTCATTCATAATAAACATTAAAATTGGCATTTTTGTTTGGTGAAGTTATTGTTTATTAGATTTTATAGGACGGTAATCTAAAAAAAATATTCAAATATAAATGTAATTTGAAATGCACAAGCTCGATAAAAAATAAAAGTTGAAATATTCAATCAGAACCCAAGAACACCTAATAAAAGATTTCTATGTCAAAGAAAATTTCAACAGTATCAGTAAATCGAAAAACGCATGCGCGAACAAAGATCCGATAGTAAATTCGGAAATAGCGCCCTTGAAAAGCTAGTAAACGATACCTATACAGATGAATTTTTGAAACTAATAATTTAATAGAAATGCTCGTGGATGAACAAAATTTCGGTAGTAAATTTGACATTAGCAACTTCGAAAACCTCATGAACCATCACCAAATCGAAGGAATCCATTTCCCTCCATCTCCCACTCCAAATAAATAAAAAATAATAAATATTTAAAAATAAATAAACAACAATATATTTAAAAAATTTGAACTACTTGAAATCAGCACTTAATATAAACTATCTAATAAACGAAAAAAATGTAGGAAGAATAAGCCAAAATTATTTAAAAAGCCCATTATTGAAAATTAAAATAATTATTTTTCAATAATACAAGAAAAAAAATTTCGAGAACTCATTCATGACCGATTGGGTTACAATTGAAATGGAAAAAGTTACAATTGAAATGGAAAAGGTTACAATTGACATGGAAAAAGTTACAATTGAAATGGAAAGGGTTACAGTTGAAATGGAGAAAGTTAGAATTGAAATAGAAAAAGTGACAACTGATTTGGAAAAGATTGCAATTGACTTGGAAATGCTATTTTTTTAAGGCTTCTAGTGAGGAACTGGTAAAGATGACGATTGAGAATCGTCAATATTTGGTGTTTACATCATCAATAGTCGATTTTTAGACCATTCCCAATTTTTGTTCTACATTTATCGTGAACGGGAATCGATAGGAATGGTGTTTACTTCCCATTATAAATTGAAACCTAATTTTCGAATTTTTGGCACTAAAGTCTTTTTCAACACACTTCGTCAATACATATATATATATATATATATATATATATATATATATATATATATATATATATATAAAATATATAAATGATTTTATTACAACATAAGGTCACATTTCGTTGCCTAATAAACCCTGTCGTCATTTCTTTTTATGGTAGGAGCCTTCCTCTCGGAGTCCTCTTGCTGCTCATTATCTCATGTATACCTTCCATCCATCTATTTTCCGATCGACCTCTCTTCCTCCTTTCCATGGTACATGCTTAAGTATCCTTTTAGACCATCGGCCATCCGACATGATGTTCCCAACCCAACTCAGCTTTTGTCTCAATGGAGCACAGTATGTTAAAGTGTTCTTTTACGTTTTCCCTGATGGCATTATTTGGGACGTATTTTAGTTTAGATAATCTACAACTACGTCTCCAAAAATCCATTTCCATTGATGCAAATGTTATTGCTGAGTCGGTTGGAATAATCCAGATTTCAGAGGCATTCTACACAGTATTTACAACAAATGAATGGTAGAGTCTCTTTTTTGTTTGAAGCTTGACTTCCATATCCCAGAGTACAAAAATCAGCATTCAAATCTAATAAAACGTCATCGATAATTATATGAGTATTAACTCATAATTTTAATTTAAATGAATAAATTGGGCACCGTCAGTTCTTATTCAAGTAGATCTTGAGCCATATTCCTGATCTAGCGTTTTCAAAAAATCTTAAGAGATCCAGAAAAATCTCGGGTGCCCACGTTGTTAATCTCGTGCGACACAAACTTCTACTTTACAAAGTTGAGAGGTTGGATGATAAGTGTATTTATGATTCCTAACAGATAATATCTTACGTTATTTTATATGTTATATTATAACAATAAAATCAAACTAGGCTATTATAACCAAAACGTCGCAGTTCTATTCGGTAATGGAGTATAATCAGGAAGCGGTGGGAGCAAACAAAGCTGGTAGAACAGTTTTGGAAGAGGGTTAGGAAAATATTAGATCTTCATTGGAGCGTTAATTTCTGTTTGTTCACGGAGAGAGGGGTAGGGGTCTGCTTGCTTTGGAACCTCTCCAGTCCGCCAACATCCCGCCATTAAAGAGTTTACTCATACCAACATTGGTCAGTCCCATTGAAATTTGGTTTTGTTTCAATAATAGTCGTATATATTGAAATATTTTTTGGGAAATAAATAAAAATTAGTTATTGGTTGGGGACAAGTCCGTCAAAAGAAGATTTTTTTTCAGTAATAGACAGTAAACAGTGTGTCAAGATCCATTCAGCGGAATAACCAAGAAATAAATATTAACTTTTCCAAATGGGAATCGAACCCACACCGCTTCGAACTAGGTGTTCTGGGCATCTCACTCCAACATAACTGGCTACTAATGATATTTCTGAAGTCGACTTGGTCAGTATTGTAATTCAAAATTTGAAAACCAAAGATTAAAAAAAACCCTGAAAGAAATAGATTTTTAAAAACCTTTTTCAGCTCGAATAAACCAAGAGAGCACCTGGATAAGGTTTATCCAACCTCATGTGCTGTAAACTATAGTTTACTTGCATTAGTGCCATAGATATCCGTTATTGATACCATTGGGACCATTTTGGCCTTTCCATCGTAGTAAATTCACTTGAGTTCAGGGCCAGTGATAAATTGACTAAGTTTCATGTATTATGGTTGATCGGGGCTCGGTAGACTATATGGTTCTTTTAAAATCATATCACTAAACTTGTTCCTGACCGGATTTAATGACCTTCAACATTTATATTTGAATTTGCCAATGCGATACATTGGGCTTCATCTTTACTGGCTAAACCAGCGGCAAAATCAGTCCGGTCATTCATCTCACAAAACCAAATTTATAATATCTTTTAATTCAAGATTTTTTTCTTATAAAAGAAAAAAAATATAAATTTAATTATTTTTTTTCAGTTTATTATACCTATTTTGTTTCTGATTGATTTAACAGCAATAGTTTAAAAATCGATTCCTTCATAAATTTTCAGAATTTTGCATATGCCAAAAATATTAATTTTTTTTGCAGATTATGAAATAGATTTGTTTTTAATATTTTTATTACCGGAATTAAAATTTTCTATGCTATGAATTTTCTATGATTTGAAATATTTTGCAGGGCGAAGGAACTGCTGAGCCATCAGTGGCATAGTCAATTATCACCTCACTAATCTAAGAATGTTAAAGTAATGCATAAATACATTCATGATAAAGATACTTCTTGCATGGCATCAATGGAAAAAAATGTATCCCCTATTACAATCTATATTCTACGTCAATAGCATGATGAACTAAGTATAATTTACTAAGAATATAAATACTCAAATTCCTATTTCAGTTATATTTCGACTTCAACATTTCAACCGTAGGCGTTGAGACACCGGACGTATAAATCAAAATGAGATATTAGGCAATCATTACTAACGATAAAGTCAATCAAAATTATGTAATGGACCGATCAATGGAAGGCAGGAAGGGACATGTGTGCAGTTCGTCCCACGCACCCACTTGTTTCTTGTTCAAGCTCAGGCGGAGCTTTGACTTTGATTGCCTGGCCAATTTAAAGTGACAGATGTCAACATTCATCGAATGTTTCTTCTATCTCTTCAAAATTATTTATGTGCAGCGTACTCATTGTCTTAAAAAGTTAGATTACTCAGTCAAAATGATATACTGTAATCATAGTAGTAATTCATTCAACATAATAGTACTTCGCTTATACACTATAAAAAGATAAAAAAAAGAAGAGCAATTTAACCAGACTAGAAACCAAAAGCACATTCCAATCAAATAGAGGACATCATTTTCGATGGAAAATAAATTAATCTATAATTTCTTTGTGAAAATATGATATGCCATACTGAAATTTAACCCGGAACATAAAACATAAAAAGTTTTCACGTAGTCTACCTGCAGCCTACCATTTCATTATCAATTTCGGTATTTGACTTGAATCTAACCGCTTTAAGACACCATACCACCTTATCTTCTTTCTTCGATCACTAAAAGAAGTTTCTTTTAACTTCTATTTTTTTTCTGATTTCGTTGTTCCTGCCTCATTCGATTGAATATATATATATATATATATATATATATATATATATATATATATATATATATATATATACATATATATATACATATATATATATATATAAAAATGGAATAAGTTGGTTCTAATTTGATCAAATTATGGACGGAATGGATTAGACTTAGACTGCCCATAACTCCACTACTGATGATTTTTTTAAATGAAATTCTTGGCTTTCGGCATATTTCCGAACCAGCCCCTTTATATTATTAAGTTTTCATAACAAAATATCCACTGATTTTGGAAAAAGAGAGGTTCTGAGGATTATAGATAACGAAAAAATGTTATTAAAAATTTATATAATGGAGATTTACATCAGTAATTATCAGCACAGGTAAAAATTCTTTCTGATATGAAAGCGACTCACGGAGAACCTACCATATTGATAACATCCCAAAAATAGTAAAATGTTCTAATGACGGAATGCCATTTTCTTTTCAGGAATCTGGCGTCTAGGAGGATTATTGGAAATAGATAGACAAGAAAAGGCTGGAAAATAGCGATTTGTGTGGTTTTGGAATGGATGTATTTCAATGAAAAATAATGGAAGGATTGCCCTCAGTTTCGCGCCAAATCTGCCACATAAAACTAAAACCTTTAAGGAAAATTTCATTAGAGGCAAAATAAGGAGCATTGAAGATATTGCGATTTCTTTTAAAATCATTTTTTGGGATCAAAGTATTTCAAAAAGTGTAAATTAGCGAGATCTCGAAAGTTTTCTTTTTTGATTGGTTACTGAACATCCTCTATTTCAGGATGTTGAAGAAGTAAACTAACAATAGTGAAAAATAAACATTAAAAAATAAAATAAAAGGATATTATTGAACATTTTCGACTCATTATAAAAAATTAGATTCAATGGAAGCATAATCTTCTTCTTTATTTACGAACCAATTATGTTCGCTGACAAAGTACCTTTAGTAAGCTAAAGACGAGGAACATTACTTTATATGCTTTACAGAAATATAATCGTTCGCACATCGGGGAAAAGGAATGTTAACGGTAAAAAATAATAAAACCATTTATAATGTGTTATTTTTTAAGTATATTGGCCTGCAAGGTAAAGGAAACAATTAGGATCACGAGGTGGGGATATTAATGGCTTTATCCACCCTCAGATATAAATCTCATAAACCATAGAAAACTAGTGGAAAAGCACATGGTTCAATCCATTTCTAGCACGAGCCAACACGGCAAATATCTATCATCCAGTAACTAATCCTTTTTGATCGTGAATCAAATTCCTAGTACCCATTGAAAGACAGCGAAGAATACACCTATCGAGTCATAACAAATCAAATCCACTCTAAAACTTTAAACTTAGTCACGCAAACAATAGGATCTATTTGAGTAGATTAGACATCGATACGAGTTAGTTATACATTGCGGCGTAGTTCCAAATGATCATCAGGCAGATCACTGATCAATTATGAATGATGATTGATATTGGATGGGGGCTATAACGCTGCCACTGTGGTGTGCATATGGTAATTGGTAATAATGTATCGCTGTTAGCTTCGTAGCTTGGCCCTTCCGCTCCAGTTCAATAAACGGAGCGGCAACCGGGCCTTCTTGTGTAAGCAACAAAGAGACAAGATGTCTAGTCTCAACCATTAGTGTATATATAGATAGATAGATAAATGAATACCGACGTTTATTTACCAGTATTTACAGATATGCTTTTTATGTACAATGTATTTTCGTCTGTCGAGGATTCTTTATTATTTATTAATACAATGATCTGTTAATACAAAAATAAATATTACAGTACATTTCAGGATTTTTTTTACAAATAACGCAAGATTTTTTCCATATAAATAATTAATTAGTAATTAAACTCTTTAACTAGTTCATTTCGGCACGAATTTGCTTGTTTATGATATAAATATGATTTTTAGTTTATATTTGTTGTTAATTTTTAAGACATTATTTCTGTACGTGATTGCGTGAATATTTTGAAATAATTTGTACTTAAAATACTGAAAGAATATTGTATTAAATGTGTTTAATCTGTCCGTTTGAGGGTATGCAATGATTTTTTTTAACGAACTGCACGACCGAATTTTAAGTTTGATGTCTCAAATTACTCAGTGGAGGATTATGGTGAATGTTATGAAACATTGAAAGCTCGAAATACTGAAAAATATTTCATAATATTTTAAGTATTTTCGACTTTTTGTTAATATTTCTTATTATATCATGAGTAGGTTGATGACCATATGGTAATAAATTATAAATTGCCAAAACAAGAACGAGGAAAAATGTTGAAATAAAAATTAAAAACTCTGACAACGAAAATAAATTTTATATTATACAATAATATTCGTCTTAAGAGGTGTACTTGCATAGATATGTACATACATACATACTTAAATACATTGGTGGGTTGCTAGTGAAGTTGATGTCTATGAATATTGAAACTTGGTGTATCAGTCATGTGCATTCCACTACATGTTACGACTCCTTGCAAAAACAATACATTCCATGCATCAGTACATGCCAAAATACAGAAATCTCCTTGCATCTACAGAAAGTGACTTGATTTTCGTTTGGGTGTGAAAGGTACCCAACTACAAGTTTCAATATTTCAGGACTTATACTTCACTAACAACCCACCAACATGTTTAAGTAAATATGGAAGTACATTCTTTCACTTAAGACGAATATGGTTGTAAGATATAAAAACTTATTTTCGTATAAGGGGTTTTTATTTTTAAGAGTATTTATGCTCAAAAAAGATGGCCAGAATAATGCAAAGTCAATAATAAAATCAAAATCAGCTAAATTGGACTTACGACAGTTTACCTGCGATGAACAGATTTATAAATTCACGCTTGTAAAAAACAATAAATTGACAAGTAAATGCTAGTGAATAACATGTCGATTATGAGGAATGAAGAATAGTAAAATCCAGCAGCCCTTCGAATCTGTTCTTAGCGATAACGAAGAAGATCCCACCTTAGCCTTATCCTTCTCTTCTGGAATACAGATGATGGTATGGATAATAGTAAAAATATTTAATTTTTTTGTGCACATTTTCTGTCTTCGAACTTTGATATAAATTTATGAGGAAATGGCTCCTAGCTTAGAGACGAAAAAAAATATCGTTACAGCTTGAAAATTGAATATTTTTAGAGTTATAAAAACCGTATCGGAACTTTTTTTTACAGCAACAAAAAATATTTAAAAAATAAAAACTCACGTTTGCTATTTGCAAGCTTTCAGTCATTCAAAATATAAGGAAAAAAAAGATTTATCGACTTTGAAAATTGGTTCATTAAAAACGGCAATTTATACTTAAATTACACATTAAAATTTAAAGGGAAGTCTCCCTTAATGCTCACAACAGTCACTTCACGGGTGTTACCGCGGACACGCTTAAAGTGAAAAGGCGGCTGAAACAAATCAAATGCATAAGTGTCTTGTTTTATCCTATCACGTAGTGAATCCAACCAGGCATGATACATCAGCGTGGAAGGCTGCTGATACTGAAATCATGGAGAATATTTTGTTCACTCTCAGGAATGTTACCTTTTTTTTTTTTTTTTTATAAGATAAGTAATTTTAGATTCAAGTGCAAGACCGTTTCAAATGTAAACTTCACTTTCTACAAATTTATTATGTTTTGCTCTAGGAAATAGTAATACACAGTCAGTTATATAAATACTTCAAAATCTCGTGAATGTTACTACTCACGGGTGTTACCGAATCTCTGGTTACGTTCATTAGATATTATTAGCATTCTAGAGAGTGTTAAAAGATTTTTGTAATATTATATTATTTAAGCCAATCTCAGATTCTGAACCCAACAGACAAGCAAAAGCACTTATTAAATTTGATCAAGAAAGCGGTACAAAATACAAAGAAGAGGAGAAAGACTTATTAAATATTTTAAATTTAATTTTACATTTAATTCAAAGTATATGAGCTCCTGCAATATTCATTCTGCAAAAACTGTAAGCTAGACTACGTGTTTTATTTATCTTTATATATTGTTTTAGAGGGACTAAAAACAGAGAAAAAGAAAGACAAAAAAAAGACTGTTATGACAACCAGAGAACAAATTTTTGTTCAAAATAGAATGTTTTTATTAGACTAACTTTTAAGACTTGAAAGGACATTTAGAAAAGTGAATTTAGTTAATTTTTTTCTCAGTAGGAGTAAAATATTTGCATTTAATGATTATATGCATTCATATATAATGGTATTGAGCCAGTAAGATCTTTTGAATATTTTCTGTATTTGTTTTTATCTGTATATTTAATAAAATATTGTTCAGTCAATTATTTGTTTCTTACTACGATACCCTCTCTCCCTAATAGCGTAGGTTTTAGTTATAATTTCTTAGGAAGTTCCTCTAATTATTTTATTAAAGGGCAAAATATAACTTGCAGGTGTTATCTTCTTCTTTATTCCATTAATGTTTCGGGGAAATATTTCCTCATCATCACAATTTTCTTTACTAAAATTAACAATTATTACATCTTTCAACACATTTTATAATTTAAATATTTTCTAAAATAACATAAACATAAGCCATATTTTTAACTACACATGTTACCATGTTCCCCACTAAAAATCAGTTTTTGGGTGATCAACTTGATAATTTCACATTACTCTGGAAGATGTCACATTTGTTTCTAATTAATTGTACAATACTTCAGAAATCGGATAGTCGTTCAAAAAAATGAAAATTGAACTTTTTTTGTTTGTTTCGTAGTAACACTCGTGAGTTTGGTTTACTTTTGGTTATTTTTGATTGGCTTAAAAGCTGAAATGATCAAATTTCAATTTTACCATAGAAATGCAGAAAATTATTTTTATGAATGGCAACCTTCGCGAGTAGGGTTTAACTCAGTTTTTGCAATAAATATTTTTTTTTTTCAACCCATTAAACCTTAAATTCATAAATCACTATCCTTTTATTATACAGAGATAGTCAGTAATTGCTAAATAAAAAGAACTAACTATATCTAAGCAACTTCATTATTTTCAAATTAAAAAAACAAAACATGTAAGTCTGGTTTTGCTACAATCTTCAGACATTTTAATTGCATTAAATGCTTCCGTATAATGATGAAAACATATAAATAATTTATCGTCAAGAGGCACCTGTCATCAATTGGCAGCAATGGTCCAGGACGAGAAGCATAGGACTGAAAGATTTTATAAAAAGGATCCTTAATGACCAATACCTATGGAAATTTGATCTGATAACATACACTGTATTACCTCGTAAACCAAGGTTTACAAATGGAATTTTTGATTTATTTTAGAAACCTTCAACGGCAAATCAAAAAGATACCTAAAATAATACGGCGACCCCATTATTCAACATGCAGACAAGATGGTTGTTGTTTTAAACTGTGTAAATTGAAGGTTATCGTTGAATAATGAGGGTAATTCATTGCCGACAGACAGACTATTTTTTTCCCTCTCCGCTGGGCAGTTCGAGACGGAAAAGAGCAGCGAACGAACAGCAAGAATACATTTAACTAATTGACGGAACCTTGGGCTTTGCCTGGGGTACTCGCTTGATTGGCGGGCTACGGCATCGGCTTTCCGGCTGCTGCAATACATAATCTGTAAATGGTAATAATTTATTCTTAATTTTGGGCCCGCGGATTGGCAGGCGATACAGCCAAGCCTTATGTTAAAAAAGAAATAAAATGAATTTCTCCAAATTCAATGTGGATGAAGAAAGCACAAAAATATGCATATATTTGGCATAAAGCCGATTTCGATAAGGTTAAGTATTTTAATTGTAAATGCTATACCGCCATTAAATTGAGAGCTTATCAGATATTATAAAGCTTGGGTAATTCAAATTTTTCGATATTGAAAAACTTATGCGTACATCGCAATGCTCAAATAACCATCTAAATTTCGGACTTTTTTTGGTTACGCCGATTGTACAAATTTTTTTCCTAATTTATTTCGTTTTCATGATTATATTTTAGTTAATCCTAAAAAAATAAGTGATTGATATTTCAGCCAAAGTGCACAGGTAATAAAGAATTGCGTAAGGTTAAATCATACAATATACGCACACTGGTTGATTCAAACACGTCACTGTAGTAATAATACTCAATAAAAAAATAACCAAATTTTTAAAACGTATTTAGACTCAAAATAGCATATCCTAATGAAAAAGAAATCATGAGAATCATGCTGTATAAATTGTACTAAATGTACACTGGATAATATAGCAGCCACGTCATTGTAGTTAATACACAATAAAAAATCACCAAATGTCTTAAAATATTGTAGTTGGACTCTAAATAGCATATCATAATTTTTTAAAAACTGAAAAAGAAATCATGGCCTATGAATTGTCCTAAATACTCACATTACAAAATCGCCAATTTAACTTAAAACATTATATTTAGACTCCTAAAAAGCGTATCCTAATGAAAAAAAAATGAAATAGAAACCATGGGAATTATTCCCTATTAAGAAAGAATTAAAGAGCATAGACTGAAGAAAGGCCGAGCACCAAATTTTAAAAATTAATTTTCTCGGGATGTACTGTGAGTGATTCTCCCCTTTCAACCGTGCATTCTTCGTATACGTATATATTTAGTTTCGATACGATAGTAACTAAACAACATTTGGAGCGGAAACAGCTTATCCCAGATTCCAATACTATGTCTCTTTACATTATTACGAATATAAATAATCACGTGTTATTGGGAATAAGCTCCCATGCTGAAAGATGGTAAAAGGCTTGTCATCAAGACTGGTCGCACTTTATGTAAGGCTTGCAATATAGCCTTGATTCCAAGGTTACGACATATCTACCAGTGCCGATTGCCGGAACTCAACATAAATAGCTATTAAATATTTTTGCCAATATCGTTAAAACGGAGAATTTGAAAGAAAATAAAAATAGAGAATGAAACAGGTGCTAAGGATTAGTTCTTTAAAAATGATAATTATAAACTGAGAAAAAAAATGTTATTATGTTATGCATTTATTATTGATAAATTATAATTTTCTATTGAAAGTCCTGTAAGATACTTGAAAGATGAATCCTCATATCGGGTTTACATTCAAAATACTCTAGATTCCGGGAGCATGAACATTTTTTTACTTAAGTAATGAAAATTTTACTATCTTTCAGATATATGAGAAAATAAGTCGACAATATCTGGTTCTTATTTTTTTATGACTAACCATTCCAAGGTTTCTACATTCTTCTCTGCAATATTAGATTAGATTTAAGATTAGATTTAAATGTATGTAATATTTTTTTTGTTATCTCTAAAAGGTAATAGTTGAATATTTTTAACAGGTAAATGCACTAAAAAAGTGCCTCAAAATGCACTTATAAGCACCCTCACTCCCATGTCAGTGGTGGGGTTGGTCCGCTTATTGTTCAATTTCTGGCTAGTAGTCCGCAGAACTCTACGTGGGAGCCACAGCTCGATACCAAGATGAAGTATGACTATTAGTAGTAATAAAAAATCTAAGGGAACCCGAAGGTTTGGTGCCGATAAATAATACCAGGAATCGTTGCCAAATGTTCCTTCCCTCCAACGAACCCCATCAAAAGCCAAATTTGGATGGGCTCCCGCTCCCGAACATTATATTCCCAACTCCGTTCTAGTCTACCCCTCCGACGTTTACATGTCGGGCCAGCGCTGAGTTTTAAAAATTTGTTCATTGTCAATACCAACAACTGTAAGCTGCGTACACACTTGTACGCAATTACACAGTTAGTACACAGCAAGTACACACTTTGAGCCCCCAATGGGCTCGAAGCGCGCAAGGCACCGCATGTCTGATGTTTCTTGGAATTGTCAATTTAAACGCACGTCCGGTTATCCAAAGGAAAACCCGCGAACATTCACTAGTAATTTTGCTAAGAAGTTTTAAGCATGTCTAATAATAGAATAATATAATTGAATAATATTTAAGTTATGATAAAAACTATTGATGTGAATGATTGGTTTAACCTATTGATTGAAATATTGGATGGATTGCAGATATAAATAAATAAAATTGGGTTTCTGGTGCAAAGAGACAAAAAAAGGTAAGAGGTGGAGAAGTTGAATGGAGTCTTAATTAAACAAGAGGTTGTCGAAAACAAAAATTAATAATTAATAAAATTTAAAAATAAAACATATTTAAAACGAATAAAATAAACTAATAACAAAATAAATCAAAAGTAAACCAGATGTCAGTATTGATAATGGAGATGAGAGTGGATAGTGGGATATGGGAAAGGATCATAGTAATTGTTTTATATTAATACTTATTATAATTGTAATTGAATAGTTATTGTTGTTTTAATAAATTGAAAATTTGGGATAGTTTTTGTATGCCAGTTTTTGATTGACGGGAAAAGATTATAATTGGATGTAGAAGCTTTCTGAGAGGAGTCGTTGTCAGGGTTAGGGACTGTAAAGTGAATTTCATATTGTCATACTTTTTATTTCTATTTTTCATGTCTATACTTTATTTATCTATATCTGTCTATATATATACTTTTGGTAAGAATCGATCCAAATGTTAAGCAATGATGAGCATAGATATAAAAAAAAAAAGTGATTGAACTATTTTATACTTAAAATAATTTAGGAATGTTTTTTTATTTTTTATTTATTAACTGAAGACGAATAAAATCAAGTTCTATTAATCATTGATTTATTAAATTATTGGTGTGGTTTTCTTCATTGACCTCATCCCCGACCAACTTCTCCTAAAAAATATAATATTATCATGATATTAATTGAAATATCATTCTTAGTTCAACTTTTCAATATCTTGAAAAACAATAATCACCTGAGCACGAAAACCAACAAACCTGCCATGCTCCCATCAAAATTAGAGCAGCAAACCATCAAAGTGCTCGTTGAAAAAATCCGACAAAAGATGGATCTTTGTGCTCGGTTCTTGCTCTGCTCCAAAACCCCGTCCAAATAAAAAGAACATTCTGCTCGCGCTCGGAGCGTATGCAGATCGGATCGCCAGTGTGTACGCACCTTTACAGGTCCATTTCAACAGCCGCTGTGCTATTGCATACTTCAATTATGTAACATGTCCCACGGCCCCATATTTAGTCTCCTAAATTCTCCAGGAGATTAATCTTTCTTCCGACCAAATATCTAATAATTTATTTTAAAGGTCTTTTAAGATTTTAATCTTTCTTTGACGTAAATTACCACGTTTTGCACCCTTAAAGAATCGTAAGAATGATATATTATAACGTTAACTGCCACTAAAATGTTTAGGAAAAAGACAGAAAATAATATTCAGAAAAATAATTCCTAATAAAATAGGAGCTTTAATAACAAAAACTGTTAACACAGAACAAATAGAAATTCTAATATAAAGTAAAAACCATATACATCAACCAGATTATTGGTCAACAAGTCCTGAAGGAGACAACAGTATTTTTCACGTCTTTTCTGATAATGTCGTCACTCTGGAGCTTTCCAAAGAGGAAGCGGAATCGGAATAACCGAAGAAACACTGAAGAAGAAAATGTATCGAAGCAGGACGCTGTCTAGAAAGGCAAAGGCTGCTAGACCGATAAGGACTATAGAAAGCAGGTCTCCTAGCCCCTATCCTCATCCTGTGCCGAATATCCTATGTCTTCTGCCTGCTCCGGCTTCAATCCTGGATTCTTGACTGGCTAGAAGTTCAAGGATTCTAACCAAAAATGTACACTTTATCTTAAAAAAAAAAAAAAAGTTTTAGTTCCATAGAATTGGAAAAGGCAGTCTTCCGTTATCATAATGAACACCTGATTGTTCCACTTAGTCTAGATTATTTTTTTTGAGCTGACAAAATAAGAAATAAATTCAATAGAAAAATAAGAGTTCATCGACTGTATCAAAATCCTATTTAGCATCATAAGAGCTTTATTAGCTTCATTGATCGGATGTCAATTATTGAACTGATATTTATCCATTTTAGTACAGTATTAATAAAGAGAAGCAATATTAATTAATTTCTAAACAGATGTCGTATTTCCCAAGATTTGCTCTAAACCAGGGATTTCCAGACTAAAAATCACTGCGTTTCAGACAACTAGGCGTACCACTACCTCATCTTATAATAATAATGTTCTTTATGCAATAATAATATTATATAATACTTTATTATGAATACGAATCTTTATTCGTCTTAATAATAAAGCACAAAATGATTTACGAAATTTTATTTAACAAACAAAAGAATGTTTAAGTATTACAATAAATTTGCTAAAGAAAATAATAAATTCGAAACAAATTCAAAACTCCAAGATCAAAAGTTTATCAATTTCTCTTAACAACAGCAACAGTATGATTCACGCAATGATTTCGAAAATTCTACTAATAAAAGTGCATCATTCAAAAGTATGAAATTCGGAACTTGTGAAGAAAAGCATAAATATTTTTCAGTTGAAACATGCTCTTTATTTACAACCAAAGCATCAAAATGGCTTGATGGACCTCAGCTTGATTCTTCCTCTTCAAGACTGAGTCCTTTCGCCTTTAATACCATAAACATTCTGAATTATTTTTATTAATTGTAGATCGTGTATATTTATCTTATAATTGATACATTCAATAATAATTTTAAAAAAATTTTAACCCCTCATTGAACGTGTTTAAAAGATTATTTTATCTGTGAATTTTGTTTGCTTGTTCGCGTACCCCTGGAACGTCCTTGCGTGAATATTGGGTCTTTCTAAACAAGATGTATCTCTTGGAGCGCTGTTAGTCGAAGACTGAATTTTTTGGCCAATATATTTACTATATTGTTGTAGAAACTTTTTTGTTCTTTTTGCCATCGACGAATTATATCACAATTGTAAAGAGAATAATAATTTGGATTAACGAGGAGTAAGGCCATTTTTTCCCCTTTCCTATTACCAAAATTGATAAAATCTTCCAGTTTTTATGACATCAAAAGTTTCTCTTCTTGAAGTCAAATAAGGTGTTATTGAGATCCTACCAAAAGAAAAAAAATATGTAGGAGTAATCTATAGGTACACTACTTGATTGAAAAAAAAGTGTGTTTGAAAAATAGTTGCAGCTAATTTTTTTTTTGTGAATTAAGGACCTTTGAAAGTAAAATTTAAGATAAATTGAATGCACACGAGTCAAAAATAATTAATAAATCTGCTTAATTGTTAAATAATAATAATAAAAATAACTCATCACTCGGCTTAGCATCCATATTTAATTAAGTTATATAAATATTGGTGCAGTTAAACCACAGTTATTCATTATTAATATAGAAGTACAAACGTATTCAAGCGTGTATATTTCAAAAATACTAAGTTTAAAAGGCTCTTTCTAATATGTGATGCTGAGAAGTTAATTTTTTGTGTTTTCACAAATATTTATTATTATTCCCTTATCTGGCAATGTTTTGCAACGAATTAAGTTTTGAAAATATAAAATTCATTTTTCGATTTTTGGCCATGTTTTTCTATATTCTTGACCGCTGTGGAATGGGAAGAATACACGATTGACCAAATCGGACGGAATCTGTCTATGAGGAAAATATTGACCGACAAGAAAGGAATGAAATACGTAGACTTCCAAGAAGAGAATGGTATACTGAAGTAGATGAAATGCGTTCTCAGGATTCGGCCGACGCTCTTCAGACAGAACCATCACACACTAAGCGTCGATGAGATGTTGACATGATGATGATGGCAGCCAATTTATTATGGACAAATTGCTGACAATCAATCTCGTTACAACCCCAAAGCCTTAAGAAGATTGAGGACCAGCTCTTGATGAGACAATTGCAAAGACGCCTTTAACTGAGATCAGCTTTGAGAATAATTACAGAGTCAAGACGAACAATTAGGCTAATCGCTTTATTAGTGAAGCTAACAGGCCTCTGTCACATCGTTTCACTTTTAGGTCCAACGAATTGTATGAACAATAATCTATTATCCACCCTTAGAGCTTACAGCTGACAAGAGACTGACAATTCCGGGTGGCTGATATCCATGTTATAATAATCAACAAGGAAGCCTGGTGTGGAAAACAATACACAATGAAGGTAGATAATGAGGATGAAATCGATATCACGAAGGTTGCAAAAATTGCAGGAATTGAATTCAATATTATCAATTACTTTCCTAAACTTATTTATGAAACTTTCCAAGGTTTTAAATTTCTTGGATACAACTAGAATCTTCCAATTGTATTCTAGTATTAATTTATGTCTCTTTTTTAGTTTTGGCTCTTTTGTAAAAAATTAATAGCTTTAAATTTCGATATATATATACGAATAGAATATGTATAGAATTTTCAAATCATATAAACTTTTTAAAAGTAAAAAAAAACTGTACTAAATCAAATTCATCCATTTCCAAGACAAATTCATTCATTCCATTTAAAATTCAACTTCTTCCATTTCAAATTCAAATCTTTTTAGATTTCAATAAATTAATGTAGCTAAATCCTGTATAATGTTGTTCAAGGTTATTTTAATTACCTATTAAGTATTTTAAACAACGTGGCTTGTTTTCATATGGTATTCGTATCGATTTATTTTAAATTTTCAAATATCCTCGATATTGAGGCCCATTATTAAGTTAATGGAGGCGCTTTTTATGAAAATAGTATAGATTTTAATGTTGTGCACTCACGGTATCGATTTACTTTAACTTCTGGGATATCCTCGGTATTAAAGTCCATTATTGGGTTATCGGAAGCTCTTTTTATGAAAATAGAATCAATTTTAAGATCAATCGCTCACGAATCGAATTAGTTTATCTAATCCGATTTCTTCGATATAAAGTTCCATTATTATTAATTTATAGATTTTCCATAAGAGCATGGTAGAAAATAACTTTTATAATTAGCCAAGAATGTATTATATATAAATAAATAATAATGGACATTAATATCGGACATCGGAAAAGTTTAACTAAATCGATACGTGAATGAGCGATCTTAAAATCGATAGTATTTTCATAAAAAGGGCCACCGATACTGGATCTTAATAACCAGGATATCCGAAAAGTTAAACTAAATCGATACGCTAGCGCGCGATTTTAGAATCGGTAGTTTTCTAAATATATTATTCGTAACGATTTATTCATGATTTTGTTGGTGTCAGTGAATTTTCTTGTCGAAACAAATGGGATGCGTTTTAATCAACTACTACTAAGTGTATACTACAAATACTAGGTGTATAAACTCCTTTAATAGGGGGGCGTAATTAAGGACGAATGCGTCCCAATGTAATCGTTTTTCCTCTGCGTCCCTCCTCCACCCTCTAGAAAAAATAACTAACTTTATTTTTACTCTCTAGGTACTACTTTACATCGCAACAATTTTCAAACACTCTAGAGGTTCTGCGCCCTCATGCTTTCGCATCGGATGCATTGGAGTTATTTACTCCACTATTTTAATATATTTCAGGTACTTAGTACTACATTTTTACGGCGTTAGTACTACATTTTGAACAAATGGCGTTAGTATAACGTCTATAATTTCTGTTATGGAACTTTTTTGCATTTTATCTTTCAGCTGAATACGATGGTTGCACTGATGAGAGAGGCTTGAAATTTTCCAATTAATTTGATGAAAATAACTTTTAAATAAATTTACAAAGAATTTTTCGGAAGTTTTCAATCGAAAATACAGCTGTTAAGTTTACGTCAGATTTAAATAAACGATTAAGTTGATATTTTCTATAAAAATATTACAACAATGCAGGCCGAATAAACTTTTGACAACAATTGTGAGCGGTTAGTTATAGAAGCATTTTTAATGGTCATATCAGAAAATTATGCCAGCCTCATAAAAAGTCTAATTTGTATGATATGAGTGAATTTAAAAAAAATAATTTTAATATCTTCAAAGAGTTTCCACTGATGTGTCTAAATAGTTTAAAAGAACATTTGACAAATATATGATGAAATATTTTGGATCGGTCGACCTATCAATAAGATTGTTGAAAAACAAAAATAAAAATATGAACTCATAATAATTTGATGTTTTCTTTCTATTTGCAGATTGGGTAAATGTAGAGAGAGGATGTTTTGGTGATTACGGGATATTTATCAGGCAATTTGGATCAGAGACTATAAGGGTGACCTCACCGGAGCAGGGATATATTTAGGAGGCGGCCTGACATCTATATCCGCTCCGCTATATTTGTAATGGGCAACACAAATCAGCTGGCGATTAGCCGCTGTCCGAAATAGTTGATCGGATGGACGTCGGGTCTGGTCTGTTCTGGGAGTGACTAGCCCGGTCGGGTGGCGACCCCTGAAAGTCTCGTCGAACTGGCCTTGAAAGATGCAACTTATTGATAATGGACCACGGTAATGAAAACTGCTTAGAAAGCATTTTATCAAAAATTCACAACATAATGTACATGCTTGTTAATAATCGATTTGGGAACATTATTTTCTATATTCTCTTGACCCACTTTGTAGGTCATTTTTAGGTCTAAAAGCAATGAAACAGAGAAAATCTATTCCGAGACAGGAGAGAGAATTGTGGCACTCGCAACAATTTTAAAATATTTGTTATAAAAAATATTTATTTTATAAAAATGACTCGTTTAATAGTAGGTTTTATGCCTGGATTCCTGGTTTGGTATGATGAAATGCTAAAATGAAATAACAGAAAACCGCACCTTATTTGCAGGTACTCTGATTTTTTCCGAAAGTAAATTCTCTCAAATTTAAGTTTTTAAATAATAGATAAACACTAGTCTCGTTACTAAATTGAGAGTACCTTATGCCTTCCAAAATTGTCGATGCCGATATTACTAAAGACGAGTTCTTGAAGGTCTTACATCGACATAAATACAAATTGATAAGATTTGACTTGACATGATGACATGTTCTTATCTGCTTGTTGCTGTTATTACTTAGTTTAGTTCATTGATTCTACCCATGGCTAAAATTTGAACTTACATATAAGTTTTGATTTTTTTTAACATATTAATCTGAATAGATATTTCAGGTTTATACGAATATACCTAAACATTTTATAAAATGTCTTTATTATTCCATCAAACTAGTGGTTAAATTGTCTTAAAATTTATTCTGATGATAATATCTGTAGATATAGGTACCTTACTGCACGCTTAACGCCTGACAGTCGTCAGGCCTGAGTACACTACCCCAGTGATGGTACCCTACGAAGAATTTGTTGTAATCGACATGTTTCATTCCAGGTTATCCTCTCTACTGGGTATAATCAGTAATTTGTTGATAGTTTTACAGCTCTAATCGGATCACAACTGTAGATTTCCAGGGATAAACTATCCATCGGCGGATCCTTGTCATTAAGGATTCGAGCCTTGTTGAGTATGATTATTAGATTACCTTGTGGTGGTAAGGTAGACAATCTCACCCGTGTCTCAATTAAATTTTAAGAGCTAAATAATAAACGAAGACATAATGTTGATTTCAGTCAAGATTTAATTACAAATTGTTTTTCATCTTGTTACAATATGATATACAATTCTTAAATTGTGCTGATAAGCATTATTGTTTAGCATTTCCTTAATTTTACAACATCGTCGGATCATAATCATCTACCTGCAATTATTATTCTTTGAACTCCCAAAAGAAAAACAATAAATTTGAAGTTGACCACAAGATTACCGCGGCATAGTAATAATAAAAATATTTACTGCAATGTTATGATCTTTACCTGAAAAATCTATTTAGATATGTATATTAAAAAAATCACGAAATCCCGAAAATGCAAAGTCTAAATGAAAGTGAAAATTATAAGTATATTGCCGTCTATTTTATCGTTTATATAAGTCTATATTATCGAAACTCTTTTTTTCTATGCTGTATACTTTGAAATATAGACAAACCAAAAAATCAAGGAAACAAATATTTAATTTTTAAATAAGCAATAATACGTCATTAAGGCACTTCTACAGGTTTCGTAATGAAGATTATTTGATGTTAGAATCATATCATGTATTTTAAACTAATTCAAAAATAAAAATATAAATGATCCCTAGTAAAATGTGAATATTTTTGTCAGATATGAAAAAAAAAAAAAACCAGAACTGTGCTTCTTGTCTTTAATGGGTAAGGTCATTATTAAGTAATTGTAAGTTTAGTAACTGGAAGTGAGACATGAGCGCTGGCAAAAAAAGAAGATAAGTAAGAACCTTATCATAATGGTAGAATGTAGTGTTTCGAAGAATATTTTGACCCATTTAACGGCAAAAGATCTCTGGCGAATCAGGATCAATAAGTACCTAAGGAAGCTTAACACTAAGCCAGGTGTATACCCTTCCATCCAGCTTAAGGCGCTTCGATGGCTGGGACATGTACAGAGGCAGCCCAAAATGTTTCGAGGTAAGCTTGAGGGAAGAAGATTAAAATGGATAGCTATTTTGCGGTGGGTTGGCAATTATGAGGGAGAGGTGAAGACATATGGAATTCACCAATGGATGCCAGAATAGTCGGCTAAATGAGATCTGGTGTCTTCATTCATAGTTCAGGCTAACAAGACTAAAAAAGGCAAAATAGACGAACTGAATAATGCTCTAAAACTGTGTTTGTTGAAGTGTTTGTCTCTTAAACAACATGTAATAAAGTCTCATCGATTTCCGGACAAGACGTGAGGCGGAAGGAGGAGGGAAAGAGTTATCTTAAACGTTGCCCCAATTTTTTTCAATAATTACCCATTTTTAGTGGGATACACCTCAGAAACTATAACTGCTAGGAGCAAACATACATATACAAATTTGTTGGGAATGTCTAAATCATAAATTTTTTGTGCGATACACAGTTTTCGAGTTATAAGCGAAAAAAACGAAAAAATAGACGTTTAAACTTCTTTTCCACATCCCCTCTCTCCTACCGTCTCGAAAATTGATGAGATTATATCAAATTTCAGGAGATATATCCCTACTCCAGTATTCCATTGTTGCATCCCTTGGTTATTCCATTTGTACACATGAATGCGTGATCTCCTTAGCTATAATACTATATAACTATAAAAAAACTATTATTTTATAATAAAAAAAGAATAAGTAATAATTTATTTGAGATTGAGTAAATCTGAAAAAATGGAACGCCTTCATTTTGGCGGACGCAACCCGCACCCCGCAGTGAACTGATCTGTGCCAAAAGCTAGAGTGGGGGCTTGGTGCGCATTGGTGGGGAGGCAGCCTGCCTATCTTCGCATCTTGAGCACACAATTCTTATGGACATACTCGTCACTCGGGTACAATGACTTTTTGCAACACCTAATTTAGCGTGAAATTGTTAATTTCAGTTCGAATTCATTGATAAGTTATTTATTTTAACTGTATCAATAAACTTGTAAAAAATAAATTACTATTTAGCTCCCAAATAAAAATGATGCTCTTTACAATCTTAATAAAATACTTTTTAACGCCTTATAGTTGTTTGTATACTGCCTACTTTAGACTGTCTTCGCCGGTGTAGTATAACCACTAAATCTGAAGGTGTCACTACTTGTGACGGGTATTTTATGTCGTATTTCTGGGTTAGTTATTTCAAAGATTATTTGTGTGAACCCCGTTGGCACAATCCATGAACCGCCCCTGCTCTACACATTCCTGAAATTTTTGGAACTACATGATTTAGTTTTTTCTATTTTGCCCGAACTACTTCTCAAATATTTCTTGTAAAGTTAGAGGAATGGAGTATTATAATTGATTGATATAATTGATAGATATCAACTATTCCTGCATCTCAACAGTAGACATTACATCAGTGGATTTGAAAGGCATCTAAGATGGCTGTGGTGACTATAATCCGGACGAAACGTGAGTCGTTTAAGTTTCAGTTTCAAATATGGCTGCATTTCTAAACCCAGGAATAATTGATAGTATTTTTAGTATAAATAGAAATAATAATGAAAAACAAGGGTAGATTTATCGTGGAATTCATTCTTCGCTGTTTCGAAGAATTATTAGGCGATACTGAGAAAGGATATCTTTTTTTTTATTTCTTTTTGCTTTGCCTTCGAAACGTCATGGAAAGAAAACAAACATAAATAAACAAAGTAAAGAAGTTTATCAAGAAATATTTTAAATAGCTCTTTTTATGTGTACAGTGTAATAGCCTGGCCGTAAACAGATAAAACCCCCTCAGAATTGAAGTCAACAGCTTTAGATAACCATCAAAATGCAATTCACGAATTTTATGCCAAATTTCAAGTATCAGTTCTATACGATGTTGTAATATTAAATCTCCAGAATCACCACCACCAAATAATGCTAGTAAAATAATTAAATTTTAATAATGATAATCTATACGAGATAACAGAAAGTCATAGTTCTTAGACCATCAAAAGTTTTTATTAAATACATAAAAATACAGAATGAACAGGTTTATAATGGTGATTTTCTAAAAAAATAATTTTATAATATTATATTTAAAATAAAAATTAGCCTTTATTTCTATATTAGAATACTACTTATACTGGATAGAGGACATACTTTTATTTATTGCAGACGTTTCGGTATTGTTATGTTAATCTCACTATAGGTCTTGTTATGAGGAAATGTTAACTTACAATTTTGGATTTTTTAACATTATTTTCAATTTATTATTTCCTTAAGTAAATTTACTGTAATACAATTTTTTTTATTTGTTAAATAAACTTTTGTCAAGCTGTTGATGTTTTATTTATCAATATGAAGCTTTGATTCAAATATCACAAGATCAGATATTACATATTTCAGCCCAATTATCTGAAAAGCAGAAATGGTAAACAATAATTCCAAAAACATGGAAATATATATATATATATATATATATATATATATATATATATATATATATATATATATGTATATATAAACCTATATATATATATATTTTTTTTTTTAAACACAGAAATGAAATAAAAAGATTGCTTTCCGAGACGTGTGGAATCATTTACTTTGCGTATCTGCGTACGAGAGCGTTTAATTATACCACAATATAAGTACCTAATAAAGGAATTCATCAATTCCTTTAATATAAATAATAGATTTTAATTAATCCAAAAATAAAAAATCGTAAGACAAAGTATTAAAAAAAAAAACTTTTACTAAAAAGAAGCAGAAATTTTGAGTTAAAAATTTGAAGATTGAGTGTTTTTAAAAAGTTCGTCCAAAATTAATAAGTACATGCAGATTAAGAGATGGTAGAACTATTTTAATCTCTCATTTTTTTATAAATACTTTTTTTTTGTTTTGTAATGTTTCTGTCTTTTTTACAAAATTATTGACCATTTCCAAACTGTATTTTTTCTTGTTATAAATTTAATTGTTTTGAATTAACAATCTATTCAATACTTTCTTTATTAGTGACTTAGGATTTTTTCATCTCCATATTTTAGGAAATTATTTTAAAAACCATTATAACTTCCTGAGTGGCTCGATACTCATTATACTAAGAAAGTAATAGTGTTTTTAAAAATAATTTACAAAAATATGAAGAACGAATATAAAAACGAAAATCGGAACAATTAAATTTATAACAACTACTGCCTTTAGTAGTTTTTAAAAGAATATTTTATATTTTGAAAAAGGGTTACAAAAAATATAGTTTGAAAATGGCCAATAATTTTGTAAAAACGGCGAAACCGTTACAAAATAAAATAATGATAATGTAAAAAGTTTTTATTAATAAAAATATATAGGATTAAAATGTTTCTATAATCTCTTAATTGATACTGATTAATTAACAAATAAGAATCCCATTTAATATAATGAACAACCATAATAAAACTGTTGATCACATATATCAATAACTTAAAATTTGATAGAATAACATTCATGAAATAAAACACGAGAAAATATCTTAGTAAATCCATTCATAAATAGTATTTTGTTATTTATTTTTATATTTAAAATTTATTAAATATCACCTGAAAATATATTGTAAAAAATCCTGGTTCTAGAGAGAATGTATGATAAGAAAGTGGAGAGCCCGAATTTTCCAGAGACGACAAGCAATGCCTTTTTCTATAGTGAACCGTTGGCCGAGCCGCTCCGGAACGAATGGCGGAGGGTACCCAAGCCATCGGGACCACCGCCAACCGCCGCTTCTTTGATCATCCGCTTTTTATACTTGATTTGCCACAATTCGTCTCGTACCGTGAACAGGAATCAGGCCATGAAGATTTGAGTCTAAATTTATTCGCGTTATATTAATAGGGGTATATCATCGGACAGGTGGAACTTAAATTTATGTTTTAGTAGTAAACTCCACACATAACCATTTTTCCTGTACTATAATGGCTTGTTGAGAAGCTACACCAAAGACTAATATATAAATTTTAAAGCAGATTACGAACCACAGGGTTTGTGTGGGCAAGGAGTTTATTGTCGAAGGACAGATATCTATTTCCATCCAAGTTTACAACTTGAGAAGAAATAAATACAAAATGAAGATTTATATTAGCCTTAGGATAAAAGTTAATCTGCTGCACAACAGCTCTAGTGCTCAGCTATTTGCAAATTGCTATTTATGTCTACAAAAACAATAAAAGGAACGAGGAGTAATTTAAAACAGATTTATTGCTGTGATTATTCTAGTTGATAACTGCGCATCGAGGTTTATCCTTGTTCCGTTAGAAGAAAAATAGAAATACAGAAATTGCGACTAATGCTCCCTTATAAACAGAACAGAGTGCTTTAGAAAAACATGAACGAGCGAAAGTGGATAACACGAGTAATAATTGTTTTGCGGCACGTACTTCCTGCAAAATATGATTACTATTATGTAATATAACGGTGAGTAAGGAGCATAATTTTTATTAGTTTCAGTGTTTAAAAGTCGACGATTTTTTAAATATTTAAACCTTTATTTTTCAGATCGTTGATTTATTTAGTTTTTATTTAGAGAAATTAGTTTTTAAAAAAAGTACAATAACAATAAAAACATTGGATTTTAAAAAAAACAAAGACAACTGAATTTGATTAAACATCATAGGATCAATCATTTTTTAAAAACAGAAATACCAAATTCATTACAAATACAAATGCTTTATTAATTAAAAAAATAAATAAAGCAGGATAAAAAAATAGGCCATTTGCACTATTTGTATTTATATCCAATTTTATTTTTTAACTTTTTATCATTTTTAACAGAATCAAGATTTAATCAGTGTTTTTGACAATTTAAATATCGTCCCTAATATGTCCAACTATCGAATATAATAAAATGCGATTTTCTAAGTTGAAAACGCACTAGACCAGGCAGGTATTACTGCAGTCTCACTCATAAACACTTAACCTTCCAAAAAAAGACACAAGGAATCAAACCTCGAAGTTAGTAATTCGAGGCTTTGTCACAATACGTGCGTTTAGGGCTTTTTCAAAGTGGCAATTAGAAAATCACATTTTTTTTATATTCGATAGTTGGACGTGGTAGGGACGATACGTTGGTTTAAATAGAATATAGATGTTTAAGAACGTCAGATTTAAATTAATCATTATTGAAGTTACGGTTTACGTGATCATTTGGGTAGCAGGTAGTTACCTGGTTCCGAGAGCAACAAAAGCACAGCTCTATAAAACCTTAATCCGTCCAGTCCTGAGCTACGGCTCCTGAGAAAGTCGGATGAATCGGCTTTATTAATTCTTGAAAGGAAGATCTTCCGATTGATCTACGGTGGAATCATAGTGGCTAAGAATGGCGTCGAAGGACCATTAATGAATTGTATGCTCTCTTCAAGAACCCAATATAGCCAGGTTAATTCGACTCGGAAGGTTATATATGGCGAGATATATGAGATATACGGTGAGGATAGATAAAAATTACATCCCGAATAGGACTCTTCTGGAAGAAATATAGGGGGCCAGGCGTTGAGGAAGGCATAAGATGCGATGAAGAGATGGAATTGCCCACGATCCCGGACATTGCTTAGAGTACGAAATTGGATGGAGAACAGGACTGAGATAGGCGGCGTAGGCTGATTCAGGAGGCCTTGATTCAGCAATGAGTTGTTGCGGCGCTGATAGATAGAAGTTAACAAGGATTATTACAATTAGACGTTATAATAACAGAAATTGTATATTTACATTCAACATTAAATCGTCTTAAATCTTATATAAAACAAATTGCGATGCCTGTAGTGAACAAATGTATTCAATGCTGATGGACAATTAGGTGTTAAATAAATAAATTTTGCACTCAAGAAAAAAAAAATGAAAAAGAAGGAAAAGAGAAGAAAAAAAATGTTTAACAAGTCAAACCAGTTAATAAAGTCAAGCCGTTAATTTTAAGCAGGTAATGGTAAGTTGCTTAATGGTATAGGATTTATATCATTTAATATAAATTGCTCGTAAAAATATGTTTATTAGTCTTAAACCAGAATTGTAATGAATCATAAACTTTTAACGTTGAATAATACTATTATAGAAATATTAAATGAGGAAAGCTAACTTTGACTCATATGTGGAATATGCAATGAATTTCGCCAATGCAACACAAGCTAAAATACCAAGCTGGTGCCAAATATTTTTAACCTTGCCTTGTTCCAGTTCTGATTCAGCTGTATTTGAGTCTGTTCTGTGTACTGATTCATGTGTATATGCAACGTAAACACCTATTTCTTCGTTGGTTTGCTTTGAGTGGCAGAAAGGGTCAGAATGCGTAAACCTAAATAGTCTTAAATACAGCCCGTCAGTGATGTCTATTCGAGGATGATACTCGCCATATCACATTCCGCGTGAAATTTTTTCGTTTGTTCTGCTGAAACTTGCAGCATTTGTTCTTTAATAATTTTTTGTATATTTTATCATGAAGAAATGAATTTACTTTACGAATTAACATAGAACATATTAAAAAATTTGAACTACCGGAATTATTGCGATCGCGGATCACTAATTGCACAGGCCTAATACATTGTCACCGATATAATTAAATTTGGTGTTGGTATAAAATTTAATTAATCTATCAATCTACTAAATTTAATTTACTATTATATAACATATTGTAGTGTACGGACTCTATTACAACTTAATATCTGAGTTGTGTACTTAATATCTAAATAATATATAGTGTTAATATCTAACTCTAAATATTACTTCATTGTACCTCTATTCTTGTTAACGTATCAATAAAATGTATTGAATAGAGAGGTGCCCCGATATTCACATTGCCTAGGGACCTAACTTGGCTTAATCCGACCCGTCTCAGAGGAGCGTTGCAAACTCACAGAAAAAAATAAATAAGAAAAAAAATAATGTTCAATATTTTTTGCTTATACATCTGCCATCTTCGTCAAAAAAATTGTTCTCGCTAAGAATAAAACTTAAAAAAAAAACTAAAATTAAAGGGGAGAATTGCTATCGTTTGTGGACTAAACAAAGCAACAATGAAAATGAAAAAGTGCTGAGTCTTTTTTAAACTACTTGTTCAATCACGTTTCAAGGAACATCCGGACTTAGGAGATGCTTTTTTTTTTTTTTTTTTTACGACTACCACTAAGTGCCAATAATACTAACTTCAAAGAAAGTAATTTTACACAAGAGAAATGTTAATTAAGACGACAAGGCCATGTTCCATAGAGCCACAGGGAACGTAACAAAGCTGAGGGTTTAGTGTCGTAGTCCTAGATTAGTAGCGCAGGTGCTTTAGACTACAACCAAAGGCAATGTTACTAAACCAATTACTTACCTCAATTACAGAAAATCCAATAGCAGTAATAAATTGGCCACTTACCTGCAATAAAAATAATCATTAGAAGTGATTTATATTTATATGAATAATTTAATATTTTTATTAATAATGAGGGAAAAAAAAGCGACAAAAATTATAATTATATCATTATTTCAAGATTATAAACGGAATCTTTAGTTTCTCAAATAGGAGCTAATTACTAACCGATTAACGTTTCGATTCACACTATAGATTGTACATCTCATTTCACACAACATCTCTAATACAGACTAACCCAATGCAGATACTTCAGTCGTAAACAGTTCAACATACATTGAGTGAATGTAGCATATATATGCCTTGAAACTTTTTATTTTATTTAACTTGATTAATCAGTATTGGTCTGCTGATATGGGATGTGCTATATCTGTTTTGCATTAATGCAACTTTGTACTTCAGTCCTGATGATGACTAAATAGTTGAAACATTGATCGGCTAGTTAGACTAAAGGCTTGGTTTATAATCTTCTGATATTATTCTTTTGCTATGAAAAACATAAAATAATTTTACAGTACATTTGTTAATTAATTACTATTAATACAACTTTTTTTAATTGTTTTTTTTAATAATATATTTTTTTTATTAATATCAGTTTTATTGCTCTTCAAACTAAGTAATAAATTATATAGAATAATGGATTTTAACCCCCTACAAACAAAGATTAGTATTATTTCACTAACATTACTCATATCATAAGTATGAATATTTACAAAACGTATGGAAAATGTTTGTTACAATGTTTGGGAATTCCTTTAAAAAAATATTTTCAAGACGAATAAAAACAGTTTGTGGTAGATTTAAGCCAAAACTCCCTACAAAAAAAGGAAAAAATTTCTAGATTATGTCGTTGGTATGTTATGAAACCATTTCCTTTTCAGAGGACCAGCAGATTTAATAGATAATTAAATTAAGAAAAGATAAGGTAAGGGCTTGTAGCTTGATGTGAATGAAGTGCGAATCTCATAATTATGTGCTGTTCGAGCAGGCAGATCTGTTTAGGGTTTTAGTTTGAAAAGTTGAGATTTTAAGGACATTATTGCTGATCATTTGGTTTGTAAAATGATTGAATCTTTGGATTTTATTTTGCAATAAATGAATTAAGTAATGGTGCATTTGACGAATTGTTTAATACCATTCAAATTTACCACTGGGATAGTACTAAGAGCATAAATAATTCGTTGTATATTCAGTTTGTATGATCTTAACAGCTACTAGAAAATGGAAATAAGTGAACAATGATATAAAATGAATTTTTAATTTTTTTGATTTCTTGGAGATTTCACTACGCAAAAATAGTGGAAGGAAGGGATCAAATTTGCTGAAATAAACCACATTGCTTCAGTGGGGTAATATTGAATGAACTAGAGGATTTATGGACCTTTCTTGAGACGAAAGTCGCTGTTAAAACTATTACGATTAAATAAACAGACAAAATATTAATTAAATAATAGGCAATACTGCAGAAAGATCAAAACGCGTATAAAGGGCATTCAAATAAAGATCACAATTTTTAATCTCAGAAACGCAGTAAATAACACAGGCCTTTTTCGAACTAAAAATTAATTTCCATATGTTATTTTATCAGTTTTGTTTTTGCATATTCTTTATCGAATAGATATCTAAGGGTTAGTCTTGTTCAATATTTGGAAGTCAAAACTTTGGTTCTTACATCCCTTATGGAGAGGTGATGGTAGCGAAAGACATGCAGTAGACTCCCAGGCGGTAGTAGGTAAGAGAACGAAAGGGCAAACAAAAGTCATAGATAAAATAATCCTTTTATCACGTTCAATGGGGAATACAATTTAAAAAAATATTATAAGATGAATAACCACGATCTACAATTAATAAAAATAATTCAGGATGGTTACGGTAGTAAAATCGACAAACACTCAATGTTGAAGAGGACTTAAGAATCAAGTTGAGCTCCATCAAGCTGAATATTGACGCTTTTATTGTAAATGAACATCATGCTATCAAGTGAAAAATATTTATGCTTTTCTTCACAATGTCCAAATTTCTTACTTTTGATGGGTAATTTTGTTGTTGTTATGTGAATCTTACAGTTGCTTTTGTTATGTGAATTTGATGAACATTTGATTTCGGAGTTTTGAATTTATTGTTTCTCAATCAAATTCACTGTATTATATAATGTTCTGTTTGTTAAATAAACTTTTGTAAATCAGCTTTTATTTTTTTATGTAGACTAATCTTTAATACTAATATCACAAGATCAGGAAGTGGAAGATAAGTAGGCTTGGTTATATGAAAGGTCGAAATGGTAAGCAGTGATATAAAGCCTGGGAACACCAGTTTTTATTGATCCAGATTCCAACCTCCAGGTGTTGGTATGATTGATATGCCCTGCCTAATATCCATGAGCATTCTACTCGATCAAGTTGGTTGCTATGTGATGGTGATGCGTTAAGGTTGGTGGGAGCTGAACGTCACTGATTGCCGGCATTTCAAGTTCTCCTCGGGAGAGGGAACACGAGGGTTGACGTCTAAACGGCAGATATCCCCATATATCGCCCCGAACCAGGATCTATAATGACGCCATATTACCCTGTGATTGCCTCGACGGCAGAACGAATCATTCTTATTGTTAAATTCATAAAACGTAAGTTGCCTATTTCTAGAAATAACGTGCAGTCTCATAAAATCATAGATTTGAGCTGCTCAGGAAAGGATATAATTTAGACAATAATTCTTATGATATCAATAAATCCAGGAAAGATAAATAATTTATCATTCCACAATCCACTGTTATTACGAGATGCCTTGAATGTGCTAGTGAACCATATTCTTATCCTTTTTTGTGACGCTTATTTTTAAAATTTTAGACCACAGAATCTTGATTACAGATATATATATATCAAGCCATTTTATTAAATTAACAAAAATATTATTCATATTTCATTAACACAACCTTAGATCAGATATCAACTTGTTAGCTATATCTGAAGAGTTATCTCTATTAATTAAAGAAAAATAAATTTATTAACAAAATTCTACCGCAATTTTTAAAAATTTAATACGTATAATTCCGTCTGTTAGAAGTCTATGAAATTTAAAGAAACATATTCAATATTAAGAACAATTAAACATAAAAATAAAATGTAAACAAATACAAATAAATTGAAATTTATTATTTAGGTCTAATTAAGTTATAAAACTTAAAATTGCCTTTATCTAAACGAATATACTCGATGCAATTCTTGAACACTATATAAAATGTGTTTCTGATTTATGGAACAGTTACATCTTATAGATACCCTTCAGACGGGTACCTAAATTGATTTGAATAAAAAATCAAAATATTGTTTTTATATTTAATGTTGTAACTTATTCTTATCAAGCAAAGTGCTAAATATTAATGGCACACCTCTCTCTAAATATTCACACATATACGACAGATGAAAAATGATCATTCAAATCGAATACCGTGCCGCGTTTGAAAATAAAATATATAAGCGTCACAGTACTCATGTATTGCAATCCTTTTCTAAATGCCTTAATATTTTGTAGCATTTGGTAGCTGATAGAACTACAGAATCTCATCTAACCTTAAAAAGGATTAAAAACGTTCCGATGAATGAACCCCCGAGCCAGTGTTATTTTGATAGTGAACTTCGTTTGTATACCTAGTGATTAATGGCGGTTTAATGATGATTACAAAGGTTGCATCGCAGTTTGCTGCAGGTAGAAGACACTAGAGGAAATAGAATATTCTGAGAAAGGACGTAGCGGTCTCTCAGGAGTGGCCGGACATACCGCTAGCCGTCGCACCTATACCCACCTCGGATTGGCTACTTGGAACCTGCTCTCAATCCCTGGTTTACATCCAGTTTTAATTTCCTTCGTTATTGTAGGGGAAATAATCGGAACTAGCTTAAGAAAAAAAAAATTCAAAAAAAGAACGTTCCTGGATGACATGTTAGCTAGGTAGTAGTTAGTTCTAGGCTATAGTTCATAGAGGAATGAAGATATATATGACAATATTATATACAATAACACAATATTATATACATTCCAAGCACCTCTTTATCATAAAACGAAAAAAATAAATAATTTGAACCATATTTATAGTAGGTACTTCTTTAAATATTACGATATATTTGAAAAATAAATTACTTTTTAGTAAAGTTTTACAAATAACATCACTTAAATTAAAAGCGATTTTATTTGGTGTTAAGAAATTTTTGCATTCACCCACGGTATTCAAAACGCGTTGTCGATGTACCAATTTTACCCACTGAACGATATCGGTAGTTAATTTGGCTCTCAAAACAAACAACGCACAACGCTTTGTGGATAAATATTACGTTTAGTGGACGAATTCGGTTATACAGAATAGGACATTTATACAGATGGATCTGAAACGCAAAAGGGAGTAGATGTAGGTGTTGCTATTGTGTTTAAAGATGCCCATATGCAATCATTGCCTTCATATATTGACCTTGAAGCAATTAAACGTCAAAATTCTTAAAGTATGTGTTAAACAAGCTCGAATCTGTTCAAATCCTGAATCTGCCCTCAAAAAAGTAATAAAATAAGGGCAGCACATGGGCCCGCCGTCAAGGAGAGGCAGAGGCAAAATCCCCTAGGTCTGGTAAGCGTTATCTAAAAAAGTATACAGCCAAAAGATCTGTTGAACAACTAGATGCAATAAAATAATAAATACATTTCAATCTATAATAAATAAAATCATATAATTTACCGTACTATGACAGTGTAGGTTAATGTATAAATATATATTTTGTTTATAGTTGAAAGAGAAAATAAAGTTTGTCTATTGAATCTAAGTTGAAAAAACATTTAAATTTGATTAGATTAAATGGTTTTTGGTTTTTGATTGGTCTGAGGTTTAACTCAGACTTTTGCAAAAAAATGAGTTCAATCATTTTGTAATTAATTTTAATTTAGTAAAATAATTGTTTTGTATTTTAAACTCTTGTCATTATAATGCATTAGTAAGTTTCATTTGCATAAAAACCTTAATCCATATATTAATATTATTTTGCCCCAGGTCGGGGCTCAGCTGATGGAACCCGAATACTGAGGCCGATGGAATGTCAGCACTCTCGAGTCGGAAGTGGCGCCCATTTGAATCCGTAGGAGTTGAACATTGTTTCGTGGCGGACAGTTGGAAGTAATTTTGATCTGTTCTCTAGGTTGGTAAATTGCAGCATAACCCATCCCTCCTATCCTAGTTCTGGTTAACAAGGTCGTTACAGCCGAACAAAATGTAAAACTCCAACATTTGTAACATTAATGAAGGCGTACAGGCCGATATGCCTCCTCCCTGTCGTCAGCAAAGTCCTGGAGCAACTGATCGTCACGCGTCTTCGACCGATCCTCAGTGCAGCTAGTGATCCACGGCAATTCGGCTCGACCCGTGGCAAGGGAACCACCGATGCGCTGCTGAGAGTGCGTAGGGACGTGGAGGAGAGAGCGGAGAAATATGTCATGTTGGTGCTCTTCGACATATCCTCCGCCTTCGACAGTGTATGGTGGCCCTACGTGCTCCAGCGGCTGCAGGAGTTCGACACCCCCAGCAATTTGTACTCCCTCGTTAGTAGTTACCTTAGTAGCAGGAGCGTAAACATCAGAGGTAGCTACTACGAGGTAGAGCGGAGGATAGAGAGAGGCTGTCCGCAGGGCTCTGTCCTGGGTCCGGCCCTGTGGAAGCTTGTCTTCGACCAGCTGCTGGGGGAATTGGAGGAGAGAGGGTTCCTTGCCACGGCCTACGTCGACGACCTGGCGGTCATAGTGGCCGAGGATAGCAGAGCCAGACTGAAAACACAGGCAGAGAGGTGCGCCAGTCTCGTGTCAGAATGGTGCGTGAGGAGGAAGCTGAGCATGGCCGCAGCCAAGACCCAAGCCATGCTCGTAAGAGGCTCCACAGACAGGGCTCACCCTATCATATTGGAGATAGATGGCCAGAGAGTGAGGATGGGTGAGGAGGTGACGTATTTAGGAGTGAAGATGAGGAGAAGATTCGACGTCACCCCTCACCTAGACTACCTGAAGGATAGGGTGACCCGGTCTATAAATGGCTTGTACAGGATTGGGGGTGCGTTCTGGGGCATCAGATACCCAGCTACAATGACCATTTACAAGGGCGTGGTCATGGGTATCTTGAGGTACGCATCCCCAGCATGGAGCCAACACCTCAAGCAGTTGCAGAGGAAGAGACTGGCGACGATCCAGAGACTGGCTCTGCTTAGGGTCACTAAGACATACAGAACGGTGTCGCATGAGGCGGTGCAGGTGCTAGCCGGAGCGATGCCCCTAGACCTCGTCCTCAAGGAGGACAGAATAAAGTATAATGTGAAGAGGCAGGGGCTCGACGCGCTACCGGAGGGACTCCGTACCAGAATCGGCGAGAACCCCAACCAATGGAAGAAGATATTGAGGGAGGATACCATCGAGGAGTGGAATGGACGGTGGGTAGGGAGTCAGAAGGGAGCTACCCTAAGGAAGTTCTTCCCCACCGTCCAAGAAAGGCTGAAGGCAAGATGGGTCCTCCCTGATTACTGGGTCTCGCAGATGCTGACAGGGCATGGAGGTTTTCGGGGGAGGCTGCAGGAACATGGAAAGGACATAGACCCCCGGTGCCCCACTTGTGGAGTCCCTGAGACTGCAGAGCACGTGATCGTGTCCTGCACCGCAGTAGAAGGACACCGAGCCAGGTTGTCGAGAAGTACCGGGATCTTCGCCCTCGCCGAGTCGGACTTCCCCCGTCTGATGGAGGAACAGGTGTACCCCTTCTTCAAGGACTTCGTGTACGGGTGGAAGGAGGTGGTGGGTCCTGAGCACTTCACACTGGGAAGGGCCAGACCACCCGACGTCGGCGAGCCTGAGGATGGCTGATGGGACCCGGACGGAGGCAGTGGACCGGGAAGGCTGGACCGGCTTCCGGACGGATGCAGTCAGTGAGAGGATCCGGACGGATGCGGTGGACCAGGAGGGCTGGACGGCGCCGGACGGATGGAGAGGATAAGGAGCAGCCCTAAGGTGTGCAACTGCGCACCGGGCTGCTGCGTAGTAGCAGACAAGGTGCAGCCATAAGGCGTGCAAACGCACACCGGGCTGCACCACAGTAGCAGGAAATTATAATAATTGTATCCAGAAATATAATACCCTCAGAGAAAATGTAAAATAAGAATTTTGTAAATAAATGTGTTGATTATTGGTGGCAGTGGCATACGCTACCCCAGCGTAATACCCCACTGCCACCACGACCCCGTATGACCGAAAGGTCAGGTAGGGGGATATAAAAAAAAAAAAAAAAAAAAAAAAGTTCTGAAAAAGTACGATCTACCTGATGATCTTCGGACGGGATACATCTGCTCCATCTTTAAAAAAAGAGATAGGAGACAATGCCAGAATTATCGCGGCATTTGTTGCAGAGCTCAGTGAACTGAATTATCGGGAGGCTGGTCCGGGATAAGCTCGAAGAGGAGTACACTATGCCGGTGGAACAAGCTGGATTCACTGCGGGGAGATCCTGCATCGACATTATTTTTGTACTTCGATAACCCATTGAGAAATGCAGCGCGAAAAATGGAGAGCTCCATTTAGCCTTCGTTGAAGTGGAGCAGGCATATGATAGTGTCCCGAGGGAAAGAATATGACCAGCATTGAGAAAAGCGGGTATACAAGTCCGTTATACAAGCAATTCAACACTTATATGTACATGATAGAAGATCTGTATACATGTACATGATATGAACAGAGAGAAGATTGTAAACCGCCTCTCTGAGTCATTTTCAGAACAAAAGGACTGAAGCAAGGGTGTTGCCTGTCTCCATACCTTTTCAAGATATAGTTGGCTGACGTAGTGAAGCAATGGATGAGGTAATGTCGAGACTACGGAATTTATTTCGATGACGACGAGTTCCTTACCCTGTTCTTCCTGGATGATGAACTTGTGATAGCCCGTAGGAAAATTTTCATAGAGATGGTTGTCTTCCAGTTGAAGGAATTTTATGAAGCGGCAGGTCTTAGAATCAACTTCCAAAAGACTGAATATTTGGCTGTGGGAGGAAATGAAGACGATCTGCGCATAGGTGATCAGGTGTGCAGAAAAGTCAAGGCCTTAAGTACCTCGGATCCTATCTGGAAGATATGGGGGAGTCGGAAGTAGATGTCCGAAACAAAGTGGAGCTCGCAAGGAAAGCAATTAGGATGCTGCATCCTGTTCTCTGGAACAACACCATTTCGAAAGAGAACAATCGGCGAATCTTCTCGGCTATAGTCGAATCCATATTAATCTACGATGAAAGGCATGGTCGATGAATAGTCGCTTGTATGCCAAAGTTCGGACTGTAGAAATAGATTTTTGGAGAAGGTATCTCTAGATAACAAAGCTGAACAGAGTCCGAAGTGAAATGGTTAGGCAGCGAATGTGTGTAGCGGAGACCGTCTCTGAAAGAATCGGGAAGCGGCGGTTGAAGTGGTATAGGCACTGCATGAGAATGCCAGAAGAGCATTGGCCGAACAGAATCCTGGACTGACAGCTGCCCGGAAAGCGTAGACGACGACGATCCATAACCACGTGGATAGAAGACATGAGAAGGCCGAGCTCTACAGGAGGAAGACTGGGCTGATATAGCTGTGTGGAGCTCAGCTCTGACCTGAAGGAGTATCCCAAGTTGGAACATCGGCAGAGAAAGAAGAAGTTGATATGACCTTATAAAAATGATGCCATAAATCAAAGTTGGAAACATATTTAAAATAAGGATTACGGTTGAGGTTTGTGCACGGTCAATTGTTTTTATCAGGTGTAAATTAACATGTGAAAAAATAAGATTGCAGCAGAATATGTATTGATAATTTATCTGCTATCTTTGGTTGAATTGTTTCCTTCTACGAAATGAATGTCACTGTCACCCTTCTGGTATGTTTGAAGGCGGGTTGTGGGTTGTGCGGCAGTAAGGCAGGTGTCAGCCCACGAGTTTTATTTTAGAAAACATATTTTTTTCTCTGACTCGGTCAATTTTGTTGATGTCAAAATGAGCTTAAAGCGATACGTTATATAAAAAATATTGCCAGTGAAAATTCATAGACTAATCTGCTTAATTTATTGATCGAAAGGATGGATTTTGGGAATAAAATAGTAAAATACCTAAAGCATAAATTAATAATGGATAACAGAAGTTTCGAATCTTTTTTTTTCTCTCTCTCAGAGATTTTTTACAGTATACTTCTCAGTAAAACATATACTACAATAATATATTACTGTAATAGTACCATTAATTTTATTAGTAGCGAGAATTGCTTATATTTATATTTAAGATTGATGTCATTACTACTGTAAGGTAAATAAACATTTATATATTACTGAGGATTGGAATGGTAGCATAGTTGCAGGACACGAAATATATATATCTAATACTATACTATATGTATCTAATAATATATATATGTATATATATATATATATATATATATATATATATATATATATATATATATATATATATATATATATATACAATATTTTTCAAAGCCTGACAATCCCAATTCTCCAGTCCGTAAACAGGAAAGATTCTAGGTGAAAGGTTTCAAGTCGAAAGCTTCCTTACGGCCAGACATAAAGAATGGAATTCAATCAAAACAGATTTTATGAGTTTCGTGACTCGGTACAAAGCGTTATCAGATTTAAGTAGAATGACAGTGCAGATTCTTTTCCACCACCTTTTCTGTTTACAGGCGTAATAAATATAATACCAAACATCACCGTTTTAAAGAAAAATACCGTTTCATATGCGCCGAGTAGAGTCTTTTTTATGCAACGCTACTATTTATGCATCGCCAAGTCCGCATCGAAGATTTTGATTTATGAAGCAATTGCGTTTAATGAGATTTACAGAAATTTGCGATCCCATCTTCTGAGAGAGAACACAAGGACTCAAAAATAGTACAAGACAGTTCCCAACAAAGAACAGAATGAGAGAAGAAGCAATAACAGCCAGAGAACTAAAGCAAACATATTGCACTGAAGGCGGTAAGCAGACTTCAGAGGGACCGCGGGACAATACTCGTGTCAACCTTGAGCCTTGCCTCTCCCCAACTGCCTTATTCAGCCGCGCTTATCTGCATCTGGTCTGCGCAACCAGCAATCTAGTAGCTGACAGCGAATCATCGGTGATAATGGCTTGCCTTTTGTAACGCTAGACTATCAACCAGATCAATCACATTATAGGAATCTTCATAGCTTCATTCATGTGACCTAAAAGTATCACCAAAAACGTACATTTTATGTTCAATCTTATTGTTTTTCCTTGTCGCGCTTCACCTACTAAAAATCTCTAAATTTAACAAATTCAAATGCCCTTTGTGCATTAATTTGAAGTGACAATTAGAAGATATTTTATCATTAAAGTTTATTACCATTATTGTTATTAAGGAGTGGGGTTGCTCTATGACATTTTTAAGTCGTTGGACACCTAACTATCGGGTTCCAGCAACCCGAAGTCCGGAGTGCCACTCTGAAAAAACACTCAAATGGGTGGAGGGAAAAACTAGGGAATTGAAAAAGAATTCTGACCATCACCTTCGTTTATAGCCGATGGTAAAGAAAATAATATTTCTAATCCATGACCCGTAAATGAGAAGTTTCCGCCTACATATAAGAAATCTATCCTCCATCATTGGTGGATAATAAGTAACGATGATGTAAACTTTAAGTATAAAAATGCGAGACATATAGGTATGTATACCCAAAACGTTTGTCTAGATATACGTATGCTAAGTTGTTATTTCTCAACGTATCTGGCTGGTAAAGTTAAAGTAATTTGTTTAAAACAAATTTTATTTTCTATCTTCTTTTTGCCAGTATTAAAAGAATAAGAAAAAGATGCAGATAATGCAGAATAACTTTCTATGAGATACAACCCATAGCATTCGATAGAGTGATCAACCAAAAATTTGTGTTGACGAACCAATAGCTTCTAGTTTGTTGGTTTTCCTGAATTTTCAACTTGAATCCTGTGATTATAAGCATTCACATTAATTAAATTTTGTTTATAGACAATTATTATCTGAAATGTTTCTGAAAACACAAGATTTTTAACTCTTATCGTTTGACCCACGATTTCGAAGCCTGGAATTTATTTTATGGATAGCGAGGTAATCTTGAGGAGATGAACTCAAATAATCACATCTAACTGTTTCATTTGATTCAAGACATCAAATCTGATCAATAATAGGCACATTTAATGTACTGTGATTAGGTTCACACTATGATATTACAAATGCCGAGCTGCTTCAGTACAATTACCGAAGAGTATTAAGAATAATTTACGATACTTGCTTACAGCTATACAGCTTTGGTGGATTAACCAAAGATTGCCGGTGGATAAACCATTACTTCCAAAGAAGATTCATCGAATACATCAGAACAATTTGAAACATGGATTACAATATGTAAAACACATCATACCAGTCAAAACAGGTAGTTAAATTAATAACCACTTTCTGTACTTCCTCTATATTATTTGTAATTTTTAAGATGCCTTTTTCTTAAATTATGTTCTGCCTATATATGATAAGCTATGTATGTTTTTTCTATGGATGTTCGCACCACTTAATAGTGGTCCAAGTGGTCGCACTATTGGACCATTGGACACCACTTGAAAGTGGTCGCACCACTGTTCACTTGATAGTCAATCGTGCGAGAAATATCGAGAATAACTTTCCGGGAATGAGCCACTTGACCATTTCAATCGACAAGTAATAATAATTAATTAATCATAGATTAAGATAGGACCACTATAAATCCCAAGAAAACAGTTTTATTAATACAATTCCAAATAAATTTTAATCTTACATTATGAAGAAAATAGTGAAATTTCGGCCTACTTTATTTTCCTTTGGGTGTTTTCAATTTTTTACTTTATTTAAATAATTAAAATGTTAACAATAATCTATAAAATTAATTAATAAGTACAATTCTAGGAAATATCATTTAAAGTTTTTCTTCTAAAAGCAGTTATCATTTGACCACTATGTGTTTTCATTCAAAACTATCACTTTTTTTTTGTTTGTTTCATTATTAAACAAAAATGTCCTCTCAATTACACTGATCCTTACATCAATTTACAGTGGTCCAATTTCATTCTATGAATAATTAATTATTATAAATATTTTAAAATCCCGATTTTATATTTCAAAAATCAACAATCTAATAAAATATGTAAATTCACAAGTTATTTTATCATATCATTTCTTTAGCAATCTACTCCATTCTCATTTATATATTTTATTAAAATTATAAATTTCCTTTTTTTTTTTTCTTCTTGTAATTGTAACCAATTTCTTGTTATTTTTAATGTATCTAATATATTTGTACAGAGCAAAGATGACAACTGGTTAAAAAAATCTTAACAATTATAAATAAATAACTACATAAATTCACAAGGCTACAACACCACGACCAACAAGATATCAATCAGACATTTGTATATCTCAAAATATGTAGGGGTTAATTGGTAAACCAATTATAAAGTATAAAACATTGAAAAATAAACATACGATATAACAAAAAATTGAAAAAATAAAGACTTTTTCCAAAATAACTAAAAAAAAGACAATAAATTTTTAGGGTATATATTTAATTAGTTTATTGTATACGCTTTCATGATATTCTATTGATTTTATTGTTGCCTATTAAACAATTAAACCAATTTTGGAAGGTCTATTTATTGAATTTTTCAAGCTTAGTGTGAACTACAATTCTTCGTTATGATTTCATTCATCTTTCTAACGATGTGCAATATTTTTAATTTTATTTTTCATACGTATTTTTGATTACTTAGTTATGGACCCTGAGGATGTGGTACTTGTTACTTATTTAGGAATAGCATTACTTATACTTTTGTTTTCATCTTGTTTGCAGGGCTGTAGATCTGCAAAGTAGACCATTACGCCAGCAAATATTAAATAGTTTTTTAATGTTCGTTTAATTTTGACCGGAACCCAGACCAACATTTCCTAGGATGTAATCTCATGTAACCTCATTCATAATACAGTTTGAAATACTCAATGGTAAAGTAAAATGGAAAGATAATAAATCTGTTTATCGTCCATAGGTGACCAGAAACCCTTGAAAGAATGTATAGATGCACCTTGATTCTATTTCTATTCTATCTTAACTACACAGTCCCAGAACAGCTGATAATTATAAGAGGAGTAATAAATTATAAATTTATTTGACAGAGGCCGGAAGACAAAAGAAAACACAGGAAAGGAAGTGGCAGACGGACTAAATATAGAGCACTATCTATTCATAGGCAGCAGAGATTGGGTTACCCCGTGTCTTCTGCCGTCTTATCTACGCCACCATCGGCTGCCAGCTGTATCCAGTGCTCAGGTTCTTCTCAGCGTGCCTTACCGTCTGGGAGGCTATCTTGATTGTGCTAGTTTGGTGGAAACAGTGTGTAATGAGTAAAATAGATAAATATAAATACAATAATTTTAAAAAATATATTAAGAGCTGATGTCATTATTATTATTATTATGCCGAGCTCATAAGTTACGATTTAAGATGCAGCATGATTATTTTTCATGACATTATCAACAAACGAAACAGTTGTGTATATTTGATACTGAAACACAATGGCGACAAGTTACAACTTACCATCGCATCACACTTGGACACTAGATCTGCCCTCCATAGTACCATGATAAACAAAGAACTTCCGCAATCCGACACGACAACCCTGGACTGCCATTCGATAGAATGACATGGAGCCCACGCGTTGTGATGCAACTTAAACACCTGACTGACTGCAACTGGTAGACGTTCAAAACTCAAATCCGAACGTTCAAAAAGAAAACTTTCTCCAGAAAACCTGCGTAATATATTCTTTCTATAAGGTTAAACAAAACTAGGGAACAGGACCTCTTACAAATTGCGAAGTTTTCCGTCAGAAACTATTGCAACATTTGTTTTGAAATATTTTACGACACATTTCAGGAGCATGTTATGGACTTGAGGAAAATCCTTCCGTAATAAACTTTTAATTTTGCTTTTAAACTTTATTAGGTGCTAACCTTCCTCGGAGTTTTTTCTTTTTCTAATTTTCAAACTTTCTTAACTTCATCATTCAAGTATTTCTTTGAAGTGTGTCAAAGCTGAAAATAATGTACACTATGAATTAATACATTGATCAATTCTCTCAATATCAGGAATAATAGCCGAATCGTTAAAATATGTTCGGTAATGATTTGTATTTAAAACTGCTCGTTAAAATCTTGAAGTTAAAAATGCCGAATTCAAACCCAGTTTTTCATATGCTGTTAATTAGATCAACTTAAAAATCATCATCACTTTGGTGTTGGGCTTAAAGTTCTTGGATACCTCTATATAATTTCTTTTTCTTTTTTTAGTTAGGATCAAATCTTTTGGATTCCCACCTCTATGTGGGATTATTTTTCGCAATCTTCTGTATGTGGTTCTGTGTCATGCGCGTTTATTTTGTCTATCCATTTGGTTTTAAGTCTCTCACGTGATGTCATGCCAACAACTGTGTATAAAAGCTCTGAAATAATTTTCACTACAGAAAATTGAGATTTGTTTTCTTATGCAAAAGTATGAATAAAAGTGTAAACCATAATATTTTTCAAAGCTAATTTACCTAAAGGATATGCCTTCATCTCTCGAAGTTTTTAGAAAGTTTTATTTCAGAAGTAATTTTAGGTCCTTAGTTATTAGCCTAATTTTCTATCCTCGAAATGGCCATAATGTTCGCTAAAGAAAGAATAATATAAGCTATAATTTTCAAAAAGGTCATACGCAAGCCTATCGATCATCACTGAGTAAATACTATAAAACAATTCTGAAAAACGGACTCAGTTTATTTGTTCAAAAATCCATTAATAATCTGATTTAATAACTCAATTTGAATACGTCACAGATAAAATTTAAATTTGAATAGTTTATTGGAATCCATTAAACAACTGTTTACTTTATAGTCAGAGGAAAAGTAAAACGTACGAGCCTGTTATTTAAAATCAGTAATATTTGGATTGTAAACATGATAGTAACCACGTATACAGCTTCCTATCAATTCTAAAGGTTAAATAACATGATTTAAAAGTTACAGGTCGAAGTACTACGAAACACTTCAATCGATAGCAATTGAGATAAGAATGCCATACATCACACACACTTAATGAAACCCATACATGAATCTAAAATATCAGAGGCATTTACCAATACAACAAAATTTTCATTTACAATCGCCTTGGTGTATTACTGTCCATAAACTACAAAATGATTTGCATATCATAATGATCATCCTATATTGTACATTCTGGTTTCTGATAAATCTCTAATTAATATTTTCACAGTAATTTAGAACAGAGGCCACATAAAGAAAATCAGAATTACAACTAAAATTTAATTTTTGTTATTTAATTATACGTTGTATCGTAAAATATTATGAAGTGCCACAATGAAAGCGATATATGTTATTGCTAAGTGAAATTAAAAGAAATAAAATCAGTATTTAATAATTGTTTTTTTATTTTTTTTAAACATCGCTTACAAATTCTGAAAAGAAACTGGATGGGACCTTTTTGAATAATAAAATATTTATAACTCATCCCTACTGATTGTGAGAGAGAGAATACTGCTCTACGTCATGCCTAAAACCTACAGCCATTGAAAATTCGAAAATGTGTTACGTCATTTTTTATTTATTGATGTTAACCATTGGCATTAAACTTCTTGTAAAACTGCTTGTTCAGCAGCTGTTAATCTTCATGCTAAATGCACTCAGGAGCGCCCATAGAAATGTCGTGTACCCTAATAGGTTTTAGCTCGGACCTCCAAGTATTCAGCCGAGTATTGACTTTGGTTGGAACTATCGATATTATCAATAAATTATAAAATGATAATATCGATTAATAATTTACAAATTCATTGATACCCCGACTAGGGTGCGGCCCTGACTGCCGAGCTTACCGAAAGTTGTCGGAATTCCGGGCCTTATGGACGGCCTTGCATCTGCTTGAAACGAAACGAATTTTCCAAATAGAAATGAAAAATATATTGCTGTATAATGAAAGACTTTCAGACATTCGATCGAACAATGCGTCATAAAACTTGAACTGAGTTAAACACGGAGAAAATGGTGGAGTGAGGGGAGGGAAACGTCTGAACGTATATTACTTGTTATTGTAAAAGCTGTAAAACTGCATTCCTATTTACGATTGTCTTTTTTCCAACTTGGGATGTGCAACTATGCAACTGGATAAAAGTGAATTCGTAACCTTGCAGAATAATTGATGTTGTGTTTGAAATGAATGAGTCCATTGAGAAATAATATTAATACAATGTAGAAAAGAAAAATGAACTAATAAAGATATGGATAATACGAAACTATATATGTGTTTATATATATATATATATATATATATATATATATATATATATATATATATATATAAACGACTTTGTTTTTACGCTTATAAAAACTATATTAATCCAGATTCGTTAGATAATTGTGTCTTTAAATCAATTTGAATTTTTTCCGAATGTTGAAAAATTTATGAACATAATCCTCTCAACTAAGCAATTAAACTTCAAAATTCAATAGCTGCCTGAGTATAGAAGATAGTTTTGATTGGCAATTAACGATTTTATTAATTCATACTATTCATTGACATTTTCGTTTAATTGTGATAGGAGGAAACACAGACATATTTTTCACAGTTTTGGTAGATGATAGGCGCATTCAACGATGAATCAGATAAAACAGTTCAAATTTATCGAGAAACTGGGTATCCCCAACAGTTCATGGACAATAGTGTAAAAACAAAAAAATATATTGGTTGGCTCAGCGCGGCCAGAAATCCGTTTGCAAGACGCTGAATTGAATTCAGATTCTGGGGTAGGCTAGGCCATAATTCTCGTCTTCTGAGTGGAGAACATGAGGTAATGTACTTCACAAGATTATATTATACATGCATAGGTGTATAGGTGCCGGCACCAGGAAGGGCAAGGCATTTTCTGCCCGTCCTCCGAATACTCCATAGCCAATTACTAAAAAGTAACTTATTTTACTGTTTAACATGTTTACATCCCATGTTATCATTTTACATTAATATTCGCTCCCCACACTCCCAGTTCCCTAAGTCTATGATAGGAGAGAAATTTTGATTGAAAGGCTACAAAATCATAATTTTGATTTTGAATGATAGACTAAATAAAGTCAGAATTCAGAACTTGGTGTGTTCATTGCAGAAGCCAAAATGCTACCAGATGAGCGCGACTCCATTATAATATAAATCTTGGGGGCTACATTCAACGCCATGATTTAATACCTCAACGATGGTCTGCATGGGCAATTACTCATGAACTTAGCTAAGCACAGCGCAGTTACAGAAGTGGTGCCCTAAGGAGTAGGAGTAGAGCGGGCGTTGTCCCTATGACTCTTCCCACACCTGCGCCCTATTTGGCCATGCGGGGGAGGTGATGTGGGTCGTCCGAAACACCTCCACAGCCCAGAATCTGGGCGTTTAGGATAGGCTTTGGCAAGGGCGCTGCCATCCAGCAGATGGTCATCTTTTTTTATCTTATGTTCCGGAAGGGTCGTTCACAAATGTTTTATTTTCTTGAGTATCATAAACAGAATACAAATAAAACTAACACCTATATAAAAGTTAGTAGGGCGAGTAAAAATCAAGAAAAATCAATTTATGATAAGTCTTAAAAAAAAAAAAAATGGTGTTTAAACAAATTTTATTCAGGGAAATCTCTTAACCAGAACCATTTCAGCTATTTTCTGGTAGCTATATCATGACCATATTATGTATAAGCTTATTGTCATTTCCGTCGCGATATTTTTTGCATATATTACGAATGTAATTCTGTACTGTAGGCATGTGGAAGCATTTGTGTGAATGTATGAATATAGCCTTTATTATAAAGAGTTGGGAGTTTTTTGGAGGGAAGTTTTTGGTATTACAAAAATTCTGTATATCTAATAAGAAATTTTTTTTTACATGCATACATATATTTATACTTGAATTACAATTTATGTATACGTATAACATTGGGCGGTTATTCTCATGTTTTGGACCTTAGTGATTTCCCGTTTTGGTAAATATAAACCATATTTCCCTAAGGATCCAAATTTACTGAAAAGTTAACTGTATGTAGTTTTTTTTTTTTTTTTTTTAAGAGTATCAAATTGATCAAGCAATAAGGATTTTGATATTTTAGTATAATTATGAGTTGCATGATTATATAAAGCACCAGGTACAAGAAAATTTAAAAGAGCGACTGAAGATAAACGAGAGAAAACCCATTTCTCTCGTTTACCCTCAGTGTCGCTCTTCCGAGTCTTATCCTTCGAGTCTTATACTAAAACAGCAACATAAAAATCACTTCAATTCATTTAAATTGATATATATATATATATATATATATATATATATATATATATATATATTGATATATCCGTTCCGGTTTGTGAGGTTGACTTATTTCTTTGTGAACTTCCGGAATAAATCGACTTTCCCTCTCGAGAATTGGTTGGACATTTGTAGGATATTAGACCTCTTAAATACAGCAAGACTTGTGGTTTGGCCTCTAATCAAGTAATTTTAGTTATGATGTGATTTGTAGATGAGCTTAATTGTACATTTTTTAAGCAGTACTGTAATTCACGCAGATGTCATAGAGTCAGCGAAACCTGAGAGAAAATCTTGGAATCTTATAAGAAAATCATAAAAATCATTTCATTCATCAGCAAAAAAAAAAATGCATTTCAGAATGCATCAGTGAACTATATTATCAGTTATTACATTTTTTTTTTTTTTTTTTTTTTTTTATGACTACGAGATCATTTTTAGTTTAAATATTTTTGCAACAATTACATTCCATAGTTCTCAAAAATTTCAATTAAGTTTAAAAATTAAATATGAGTTTAAAAGTATTCCGAAAGACATCATTTGTCAATATCTCATTTTTCAATGGATTTAGTACATTGATTCATCAGAGAACTAATAATAAAATTTGATTTAAAATTATGAATTTTAATTATTAATTTATTAAATTATTAATTTATACATTCTTCAGACGAAAAATATTTTCCTAGCATAACTAGAAGCGACCCTATTAATCCACAAGAGCCCTAAACTTTATTAGCTTTATCAAAAACAAGATTATGCAATGTGAATATTATTTCTATCTTTACATTTAGAATATATTAAAAAAATATACTGAATATTCGAGAAAACTTGTATATGCTCTGGACTTGTGTATTTTCTGCGATTCATGTTTGTTAGTTTCTGAAATGGCGGGTAGGTGTTTTTTCCATAAATGTCCATTTTGTTTGTAAGTTAACAAAATCATTCCGGTAATCTGTTTCGATTATTTTCTAACTATTGTAATTAAAAGGGAGGAGGGAGAGCAAAACACAAATGACTTTCTAGAGTTTTTTTAATGTTAATTACTAAAGGTCGCTTTGATACGATAATGCATTACTTCCCCCACCGATGACATTCTTATCTTCCTTCTGATCGAGATTTTCATGTCGTGAAAACAACGAAAGATTGCATTTTTACACTTAAGCAACATAAAAACTTAATTTTAGAATCAAGCGCCGAGAATAAAGTTCAAGTTAAATCTTTATCTTTGGTGATGTAAAAAAAAAAAATAATAGGGGGCGATATTTTACCGTGAGAAGGAAGTGTCTGCCAAAAAAAGGTATGAAACCCACTGAAACAAAATATTACATTCACTACTATGTTTTAATAGTAGAAGTTGCAACTATTCCTGAAGAACTCAACAAGACGTACCCACGAAATTCTGTCTGTATTAATTTAAAAAAAATGAAATAGTTAAATGAATTATATTCAATGATATTTGCCCTTCACTGAAGAAGAAGAAACAGACGAATGAGATTTTTAATACTATATTTTATGCATGATATCATTAGCTTTCCTTCATTAAACAAGTTTATGCAACATTGTATCATTCATATTTGTCTATGATCACCTATCGACTGTGAACATGAAGGATGCCGTCAAGAATTTCAATGAATTTCAGAAATCACTATCTTTTTAGCGCATGCTGAAAAATTTGTAGAATTGAACATGTGCTGTTTCTGCATTACTCGATTCAAGTGAAGGACTTAGTGAATGAGGAAGCTATGTAACAGCGTGTGTGTTTTGATAATATTTAACCTTAAAGTTCTCGTTGTGGTAACTACATTTTTAGTTAATATTTCTTATCAAGTTCTTACGAGGACATATTATTTCTATACTGAAAATTTGTAGAATTGAACATGTGCTGTTTCTGCAATACTCGATTCAAGTGAAGGGCTTATTGAATGAGGGAGCTATGTAACAGTATTAGTGTTTTGAGATATTTAACCTTAAAGTTCTCATTGTGGTAGCTACATTTTTAGTTAATATTTCTTATCAAGTTCTTACGAAGACATATTATTTCTATAAGTGGTGAAACTTTTATTAAGTATGAATTTTTGTTTTAATATGAGTTTAAAAAATAAAATATATATTATACATACAATCTACCATTAAAAAATATAGTTTGTTGTTATCTCATACCACCTTTATCCCTGACAATAACTCAATTCGAGCAAAAATATCACAGCTTCTTCATCCATTAAGCGCATCAAATATTACAGACATAATTGCAGGGTCTTTGACCGTGAAACGAGATAATTTAAAAATTAATTATTTATTAAGGAATGAATTTTTTTATATATTTCTCATGTATAAATATAAATTACAAGAATAGCCATTTGGCGTACAATAAAAAAAAAGAAAAAAAAAGCTATTTTTTAAACGCAATGTTCGCCAAATATCTTCCATTGAAATTTTTGTATTCTTGGAGTCATGCCTGTAAGTTTTGCATCACTTCACGCAGCATATTGGCGGGTATTGATCCGATCTCGTCACAAATGCGTGCATTTTATATTTAACCATGAGAAAATGATAAAAAATTAATTCTTTGATAAGTAATTTAATTTTGAAGCCATCCCGTTATACTGCCAGACCAAGGATTTGCGGCTATTTATGTAATTCTTATAATATATTTTTAATATAATCGTGTTTTATGTATAAATATCTGTGGAAAAGTTTTCCACAAAACAAATGTTTGTCAAGGAATAGTTAACTAACTCAAAATCTATAGATAAGATACAAGATTAAAAAAACGAAACAATTATGTTCTCAGACACAATAAAAAAATATTTGTAGTTTTTAGTAAATGTCGGTTGACATTAGTTCTTGAAAACATGGCAAACAAGGCAATTACAGCTCTTGAAGCCCTGACACACCAAGAGCCATCATGGCCAATTATTTTTATTTAACGTTGCAAAGGTTAATTGTTCATGCTAATTTTTAACTTAAAAAAATGTTGACTGTATCACTATAGAAATATAATAATAAAAATAATTACGCATATTTAATTTAATTCACATTCCTGAATGGCTTCAATAGCTCGAGATATTTATAAATTTTGATATTACGTAAATAATTAGAAATAACTTGACAAATATACAAAGAAAAAAAAAAGGCACTCTATTACTATTTATACTATTACTATTTACGCCCTTGATTAACAGAATTGTAAAAGTTAAGTAAGTAGGTATTGTCGACTCTTTGAAGGTGAACAGGTCTGAGGGCTTGGGGTTCGTGCCGTTTTAAGGACATCTACCCGCCACCGATTCTAACTGAAGTCATGTTTCAACTTTTGGGGTTAAGGTGAGGTAAATAATCTAAAATGCATTGGTGTTCATTTCATCAAGAAAATTATTTTAAAAGTGATAGTCGATTCCAATAGTACATTGAATACACTACGTTTATGATTAAATACAACAGTTCTTACCAAAAGCGAATATTTCATATTTACTAAACTTGAAATACTTGAGTAGTAAAATGCATCGTTTAGAATCTCAGATTAAAATTTATATAAGAGTCAATCCGACGTTATTTATCATTATTGTTAAAATGAAATATTTGCTAGTCTTTGACGTTTTAATTAATATATTTTTAATAATTTCTTGGGTTGTATTAATTTTATTAAATGTTCATTAAAAAACAAACAAAAAAACATTCAATTAAGATGAAACATTATTGTGTTGGAGGAAAAATAAAAAAAAACTATAATGATTTTCGGCTCGTCAAAAGCCTTATCTAGGAACAAATATTCCATTGAATAATTCACAACCTAGAGTGGTATGACGTGAGAATTAACAACAGAGATAATTGAATTCAAGTTTGTTTTTTAATTAGTAAAAAGTGATAAAAAAAATACAAATACAGTTTATGGCCACTGTTTCAAAACAGTTTTAGACATTTATTTTCCTGAATTTCTTCATAGAGAAATGGTTACCCCTATTCAAAAGCGACAAAATGTTGTGGATTCTATATTTCAAGGGTATGAAATTGTGTAGATTCGGCCTCTTGTAAAATCTGAGATGGTTCTATTACAGAATCATCTCAGGAATATGACATCAAAAACCGATTTTCTGGGTTTTTACATCTATTCATTTTTGTAAAGCGACTTCTGATCTACTCATGTTGAAAATTATTTGCAGACCACAATTCGCATGATAAATAACTAAAGTATTTACAGATTGAGGTAGAAATAAACATTTTGAAAGGCTACAAAGAACAAACCAATGTATATAGAAAAAACTAGTTTAATTTTCAAAAAATACTTTGAAACTAGTTTTATTTCAGTGGATATTAAAAATTACATCTTCCAAATGTCGGCTATTATTGACTACGCGTTACCGAAGACGTTCCTGGACATTTCCCATCACTATGAGTCAGTTCTGATGGAATGGCATTGATTTCTTCTTGCCTGATCCTCTCCTTTAAATCAATAGAACGAGGTTGCTGTTTAAAGAACTTATCCTTGGAATATTCCCAGAGAAGAAAATCGGATGGAGACAAATCTGGTGATAATGGCGGCAACCCCCAAATCACCCCTCAAAAAGATCAATCTGTCAGGGAGCATTGCCATTGCTTCATCTTGATGGAGCAACGTACTTTCCGTTGATTTCATCCAACTAAGGGCGTAGGACAGTCTACAATACGTGCGCGTAACAATCGAAGTTCACAGATTCCCTCCTCAAAAAAGATACAGATCCATCCTTATTCCATCAGCAATAAGGGTGGATCGAAATTTTCCGGGAACGAATTTCAAAAACCCTCTAAAAATAAAACTATTTTCAATGTATTTTTTGAAAATGAAACCAGCTTTTATTCTAAAGATATTGGTTTGTTTTTTATTTCTGCCTCACCCGTATTATAATTCAATTTTTAATTAAGCGTGCGACAAAGTTCAACTGTACAGAAAATTAAAGCATACTATGATGCAAATTAGAGTTCTGAGGTTAGATTAAGTTCATTTCAGTTCTAAAATGATTCTCCTAAAAACGATTTCCGGATTCTAAAACTAAATCGGAAAGAGCGAATGAAACCGAAATTGCCTCGGCTGTATATGTGCCAGTCGAAACTTCAATCACTATTTCAAATAGCTTTCATATCGGGATCAAATATTTGGTTATTGAGAAAAGGTTGCGAATTTACATTCGGGTTTCGATTCACGTATAGGAGTTGCAAATTCAATTTAGTATTTTAGCTTGTTTGGGCTAAACACAGAAACAAAAATCGTTTTATATGCGTGCTACTTCAAATACTCCAATTACCATTCATTTCAATCACAATATTCATTAATTTTATATATATATATATATATATATATATATATATATATATATATTTATATATATATATATATATATATATATATATATATATATTTATATATATATATATAAATGTTTGAGTTATATATTTAAATTTTCGAAAATAACAATGAATTTAGCTGAAAGTTGAAAAAGAATCAATCCAAAGTTTGTAATTTTGTACTTTTTTCAAAAACATTTTCATTAGAACGACCAAACGAATTTTGATCGGAATCAGTTCAGTATTTAAAAAAAAAAAATTAACCATAACGATTTGAGACCGATTAAAGGATGAAACCCCAATAATTGTATCAAAAATGATTTTTTTTTTAATACACCAGCATGAATGGCATCGTATATTTAGATGTTAGACATTAAATCTGAACCGATACAGGCTAAACTATAAAGACTACAGAGAATCGTTGCACAACACCCCACGGCGCCAGTTGGCAGTGGCTATCTTCCAAGGAGTTGAATATATATTCAAATGAGATCCCGTTCTTATTGCCTTATCTAGCCATTTTAATTACAAATTCTCAAGCTGTGACCTTTCGCTCCTATCTACCCTTTCTTCTCCGGGAGGAGGAGTTGGTCTGGAAGAACCAACTATGCTGATCAAAACCAATTAAAAATTAAAAAAAAAAATTAAGACCATGCCGTTCACTAAGACCATCACATTTTGAATACTTCGAAACAAGGTCTAATTTTTAGATTCCAATTCTAGCGTTGTTCGACAGGTATTGGTGATATGTTAAATGACACTAACTGGAAGTGAATAAAAAGTTGGCTGTGTGAAGATAGTTATCAAACTTAGCTGTCTAAAGGACACAGGGAATGTTTCGAAATGTTGGAAATTTGAAAAATGTTATTTCGATGTTATATTCGTTTAGAACAAACGAAATTACAACACTGGTCCATTTCATTACGAGACATCACGGGTTTTCTCCTCAAAAGGGAAAGATACCCTTTCATCACATTTCTGTCTGAGTATGAAAATAATTTAAACAAAAAATTGAATAGATGGTCAGTTTATATTTGCTTTTATCGACCATCAACGCCCTTCCACATTAGGCTCGGTAGAATTTTCATAAAACTCTGCGTGAATAGTTGTGTTTCTTTATTTTAACTCCTTACATGTTTATTTTATCAATGTTTTCTTCCAAAATTTTAGTTTAAATCCCATTTCATTTTGAAGAATGTTTATTTTCGCTAACGCACGTTCAACTCTTTAAGAATAAACATAAGAATATTTAATTGTAAATCTGTTCCAAAGTTTCTGAAGTAAAATTAAGAGGAACCCGATGACTCCATATTTCTGCATTTTAAAGAATAAGAATAAGTAAGCAACGGAAATTCTTTCTACTTTTCAATAAAACATATACCTAATCCGAGATCGCTTGTGTCGTCTTCCTTATCAAAAGATAAGTGTATGATGCACTTATCTGAGTAAAATTTATAATTGTTTACATGTCTTCGGAGAATACGATGCGATTAATATAAACATTAGTGTTGGAGGTCGAGCAGTTGAAATAAAAAAAAAAAATTTCAAACGGTAAAGAATTACCGAAAAATATTTGTAAAACTTCTGAGTAATTTACATAATATTTGTTATCCAAAGAGTTATAGGAGCCTAAATAATCGTGCAATTGAAAGCAGAGGAGTGCAAAAGAGAGCAGAAATAATACTGAACAACTAAAAAAAAAAATTGAAAAATCCAAGTGCTAAATATGGAGACCAGAAAAAACTGGAAAATGATCGAGGTTTTTAGAGCTTAGTGGTTGGATTAGAAAATATAGAAACCATTGATGAAACCTGAGAGGTTGAGGATATTAATTAGATATGAAATACTTAAAAGGACAAGCATAAATTGAATTTAAATATGCTAATGTTTTGAAATATCCACAAAACGCTAATGGACATTTTGAATTTCCTCCAAGCAAATTAAAAAAAAAAAATATGCATATTTTTAAAATAATAAGTACCTATTAACATTTCAGGGCAATGATTTCACCAGTGTCTTCAATTTTATGTATAGGTGGGTTTGCACCGGAGATAATTTTGATAATAACACGAGCTATTAACATGCTATCCATATTTTTCAAACGTTTTCTCTGAAAAATGTCAATAACTTACGCTTTTAACATTTGATTTAATTTACACTAATTCGTTTAAAATGGAAATAATATTTTGCTATTATCCGGTATTAGAAGTAGGCATCCAAATCTAAACAACAAATGCTATTAAGATTATGAGGGAATCCTACCTGAAAGAATTTGATTTGGCTGATCACCATTTACTAAAAAAACTACCGATTCGGTAGTTTTTGTCCCTTTCGAGAAACTTTGTTATTTTTCAATCGATTAAGTTGGAGGTGAGGACATTATAAAATTGAGGATCGCAGATTCTTGAAGAGATTTCGACGTTATCTGTAGAAAATATTACTCGCGGATAATCTCATTCTACATTTTTTAAAAATGTTTTAATCAATGAATTTATTTCAATCAAGATCCATGATAATTTAGTTGATTAAGTAAAGGACATGATTCATTAAATAAGTTGTTGAGAAGAAAACTTCCGGAGCATATGCTCATTTATAGGAATTCGAAAGGAAAACTCCCACTCAAAATCTACAAATAAACATATGATTTTTAAATGTGTTCTATCGGGAAATGAGATGTTTAATAAAATTATACCTATCAAGATTCCAATCATTGGCAGTAACGCATAACAAATACAGTTAACAATTTGTTTATTATATGATTAGTTTTTAAGATAAGTTCAAACAGAGAGTGGGAGCCATCAACTGGTAACGAATGATAATTTTACAATTAATAACCGACATTAATTTATTCCAACAGAGAATCATTGAAATGTAACTTGGCTACAGTAGAAGGATAAAAGCATAACAAAAGATGAGGCAAAGAGGAAAAAAAAAAAAAAAAATCTACCTACACCGTCGTTTTTACATATGCTAGTGTAAATTTCAGTTAGTGCGAATTTGGAGTCCTTATCTGTACTTATATTGAGGTGAATAGGTAAAGTTACGATGTAGATAAATACATGTGATTTTGAAAAATGGGTCTCATGTTTACTTATTTGAAACTTTTGAGCTATTTTGTGAACTTCGTAAATTGAAATGAGATGAAATAAAACACACACAACGCATCCATAAGAATAAAAATATAAAAAATGTACCCATAAAAACCCACGTGAGGCCAAGATGGCAGACACAAGTAGATGCGTTGCCCGATATAAGGAATATAATTGGGAAATGATGTGGTCAGCAGAACGTTCCAATCGCCTGATTAACCCATGACTGATTTGTATGGCTATTTTTTAAAGATTAAGTGGGGCACGAAGATGTTATCAAACTACGGTTTTTTTCTAACAAACCTACTACTATAAACAAAAAATTAATTTACCAAATCTGAATTTGAACCACTTTTATTCGGTTTGAGCCGCCTCGCTCTCAGTACAAATATTAAACATTGAAAAGTGAAAAACAAATCGACAAATGCTTAAGCGGAAAAACTGCTACCACTTTTCGTCCGAAATCTGAGATCAACAATAACAAACACGTCGAAGTTTCCAAATATAACGCAATGAACGAAACAGAATTCTTTCTCCGAATCACAAACAACTTTAAGCATGACTATTTGTTTTAAAATCGGAGGATTATCAGAAATACGCAAATAGAATCCATAAATATCCTGATATTTAAGTACGTAGTCTAACATACAAGGAATATACTGGTTTTCCTTATGTTTATTAATTTTTGTCTTTGAGAAATGTGGAAAATAATTGCAAGCAGGGATACAAAACAGAAGATTTATTGTAAAAAAAAAAAAGGAAAAAGAAAACTAGGATTCTATGATGGATACTTTATATAATTGTTTTTGTAATATGATATTCCTAGTCCAATAATCGGATTAACAGAGCAACCAATCGAGTGATTATATCCCTATCGCCTATCCAAGGATTTCTATAAATCCATCAACCGTGTGATAGGGATTTAGGGATTATTTCCTAATTTTAAAAGTGTAGGTGTCAAACTAAATCTATAAGTACATTAGTCTTGTCTTAGACACGTGGATATCCGGGTGAGATCTTTCGGATACGAATGTCGTCTGACAGGGTCTGAAGGTTCCACCACTGTCACTTCATTTGACGGAAATGGGGTGGAGTCATTTCATGAGAATAAAGAATAACTGAATATACTTCAAAGCGAGTTGTTTGATGTTTTTTAAATTTTATTATTATGTAATATAATTGACAATTAAAAATATAATGACTATTAGTTTTAAAATTGGAGGATTTTCAGAAATACACAAATACTATAGAATTCACAAATATCCTGATACTTAAGTAAAAGATACAAAGATACTGATACTGAAGTACCTAATCTAACATATAAGGAAAAATAGCACCTTATGTTTATTAAATTTTGTGTTTGAGATATGTGGAAAAATAATTGCAAGCAGGAATATAAAGCAGAAGGATTACTGAAAAATTTATTTTGAGGCATTTATAGTCTCAGGATAAAATGGATGCACTGACGATATGTGTATAAAATAGGATGGGCCGAGAAAAAAACTTTTTTTTTCGTAACGCTATACCGCCGAAAACCTGTTTTGAGGGCAAACAAGTAAAATACATGCTGACAATTTTTTTTCAATCCCCAGGTAGCGCAATGCTTCTAAACTTTAAGAAAACGTAGGTTTATTTTTGTTTTTTTTTTTTAAATTTTTAAATAATTATTATAATATAAATTCACTAACTGGTGCAAAATGATATAGAAAACAGAAATAAATATAAAAATTATCTCATTCTATAAATTTATTGATAGAACAATATCCTTAAAACACAATTTTTCGACGAAACATGAAAATTTTCATTTAAAAATAGAAACGTTTTTCTGTTTGTGTGAAAGTTAAAAATTGGTTAAATTACAGTTTTTAACTTGTACTTAAGGTTTTTCTGTAATTTGAAAAATGATATACTAAAAAAACTTGGTATAAATGACCTTGAAAAGAAGCGTAATTCTAATAAAACCACCTCATGACTTAATGTAACAGTCTCATTTGTAAAAAAAAACATATTAACTTCGTAATACAATAAACATTTTTAAATCGAAAGAAATTCTTAAAATCAATACACTCTTAAAAATTAAAAAGGATAGAATCGAAAATTATAAATATATATAAATGCGATTCTCAAAATATATACATCTGTTCATTTGTGCTTGTCGTATTTTTAAAAAAATAGTATAAAATATTATTTCATAAAATTTTATCAAAAAAATCATTTCAAAACTTCCTTTTTTTTTTCCAAAAAACTATTGAACTCAATTCTATGTAAAATCTAACCTTAGTAAATTATTGAAAGATTGAAAGACGTATGGAAAATATTTTTATGATACTCTTAGAGTGATTGGATTTTATTTGCAGCATAAATAATTAAAATCAACTATTAAAAAAAAGGTAAATACATAGTAAGTAAATACAAAAAAAACGCGGACGACCGTTTTTTCTTCTGATTACAGCATAATATTTTCTAAAACCATGAATGTAAATTACAACACTACTGTATTACTTTATGCAACATAAATACCTTATAATTGTGTCAAGAATATTTAAATTGTTACAGCAAATTAACTATTTCATTAAAATTCTCAACGTTATAGCGAAAACAACATGTAAGAAAGCAGCAGCATTTAAAAAAAATATTAGAAACCAACATAAAACAGGGTCTAAAACGATTAGGAGTAGTAAAAACTAACCAGTAACAATAAAATAACACTGAAACAAGAGGAAGGCTTGCAAAGAAAACAGAAGGCTTCTCTGGCTGTTAACGAGTTTCTCCAAGCCGGCTGTAAGTACTGGTCATTGCTATGCTACTTAGGTAAATTTACTGAGAAAATACAAGAGCTCAATTCCTTTTAAGTCCTCGTTCACGAATAGAGAAAATGTAAGCTGGCATTTCAACTGTAAGCGTATTAACAAAAACATAGTAATTTCTGGCTATGGGAATTGTTTTGTTTTCAATTTGAATATCAGTTGTAAGAATCGTACTTTAATTTTCGAATTTTAATTTTCGAAAACGCCGCAAATTATTACACTATGTTTTATTATTTCCAAATAGTTATACATCCGATAAAAATAAAAATTTATTTTGATCGATTTTTGTTATTTTTTTTTAGCGTTTGGTATAATGATTCCAAAACACTATTTTGTCCCTCTATCTTCATAAATTGCCGAGATACGAGCATATGAAATCTTTAATCGGTCGCCATTTTGAAACTAAATAGCGGATGGTAAGGTCGAGTTTCGAAGATCATCCAGGGGTGGCCTGTGAGAAAAGCAGTAGACGGCGGACGGACGGATTTTTGTTTATTAGATTTTTGGATTCTACATATCTTCAAATGTAAAATTTCAAATTTAGAGTGAGGGAGTAAAATATTTTTCTTCTTGATTGATTACAAAGGTCCATTATTGAAAATAATAAACGAAAACAGGCCGAAGGTAGTTCATATTTAATGATTTTTTAAGAAGCAAAGACACTCTTTCAAATATTTTTAATTTCATCTTGAATAAAATAAAATGTTACTAATAAATTTTCTCAATTCTAAAACCTCAATGATAAGTAGATAGTTTTTTTTTTTTAATCATAATCTATTATTTATGTACATTGGAAAAATCTTTTATTTTTGATGTCTAGGGTTTTCTCCAGTTGTTGAAGAACAATTTTTTTTTCCTTTAAAGGTCTTCAGTCGTTAGTAATAAGGATTATAATTTATTATTTTTTAAAATGGAGTCCTTTAGGCTTTTCAGGAAAATATTTTTCTGCAATTTTTTTTTTCAACCATAAATCTATTATTTGAAGTATTACTTTATAAAAATTAATTTTATATTGATTGATAAACATGTCTTATGATTATTAATATTGTAATATTAAGCTATTGTGGTGTTTATACGTTTTACCAAGATGCGGATTTCGATTGTGTGATTTTCAAAACTGTCGCGTCTAAGTCCGTATATTTTGGTCAACCGGTTAAGTAGTGCGGAAGGTTATTTTGTTGAAGTAACTAGAAAACAATCGAATGTAATATCCGAGCCTGAAACGAAAAACTAATAAATGTTCTATACAAATATGTGGTTTAGAGGGGCAAGCGCTATGGGAAAAGGAATTTACCCTCTTCAACATTGAGAAAATAAAATATATACGAAGGGAAGAGATTCCCGCATGAGCTCACCAATCATCTTGAGATTTATTTGTAGAAGAAAATAAGAGAGAAAAAGCGATGTTGATGAAAACCAATATCAGTAAAAGGAACATACATTACCAACTAATTATTATTTTTATTAAATTACTATTAAATATAATTACTATTAAATAGTCTATATGCAACAATGCTTGTTAGCTAACCTGAAAATGAAAATTAGCTGAAGCATTGACCATAGTTTATAAATATTTTAAAAAGTTATCTTGTGACATGATTTAAGAATTCAAATTCTCTAATTTCATATATTAAAAAAATAATAAATTAAATGTCTAATAAAACAAAATTATAAAAACACGTACTTAAAAAATATTGTTTTTCTCATTAATTTGTTTCTTAATTACATTACGTTCGTGTTATTACTGAATCTATTTTATACTGGAAATAACTGACTGCTTTACCTTTTGGCATATGGCTTTTTAAGCCAAAGGTTGTTTATGGTAGTTGTAGACAAAAAGAGTTGCTATTAAATTATAAATTTATAAGTAAATAAAATGTGTCGATATGCAGAGCCAAAAAAAAAAATTAATTTGTATTATTTTTTCGGTTTATTGAATACTCTGATTTGAGAGACATACTCCAATATTTATAAGTGCATTAAAAAACTGAAAGTCTATTTAATTTCGTCTCATACGATTTATGTGACATTCTAACAATAGCATAATACTTAAAATATACATTATGTTCTCTTCTTATAATAACATATTATATTAATAGACATAAGCAGTTGTTGAGACCGTTGACCAGTAAACTACATTATTCTTCTGTTTGTATGGAACAGTACAATGATAATATTTATGGAAACATTTTTTCCGGTATTGCAAAAATCCAGTCGATATATTTGAATTTCTAAAATCTGAATCAAATTAATACAACGAAGATGCACAAATGCATTGTATTATTACTACAGAGAATTTCGAGGGGTATATAGGTAGTTCATATAAGTGACAGATTATCTAAGCAGAGAAGCAATTACCATCACTTGGTGAAAACCATTGAAGGTCCATCCTAAAACAGAGATATGAAATTTTTCAGGAACAGATAGGGTTTCAGAAGAGTATGCATGTTTTTATTAACCGACTGGCAGTTCGACAAGGCTCATTAGCAGAAAGTGACATGTGCTCTAATCCTTCAGATCAGAAAAAAAGTTGATTGAGTGTAAAATAAAAATGAAAAAACAAAAAAAAAAAAAAACGTGCATATGGAGTTCACCTTGATAAGACAATGTACAGAACCAAGAAGGTATGCAGTCGCTAAGGAGTTGGAGGGGGCTGACCTTGGCTGACCTTGGGGCAGGGCCATATTTGGTGGGATTATACCTCGGCCAATACTCCAGCCTCCATATCCTTCTGAAAAATTGCGAGTCAGCAAGTCGAATTGAGCACTATTTCTGGCAGTTGCTGATTTTAAAAGTAAAATAAAGATTAGAGTAAGGAATTTGCTGATACGTTAGGGAATTCAAGCTCGAATAATTTCCAGACTGAAAACAAATCGATGATGAATCCAATATAACTTTATACAGTTTCTAATGACAATAGGAGAGAAGGCGAGAAATCTTCCTTAAAATCTATTTCCAACCTATTAAATCTTAAAGAATGTAAACTTTTTTCCTGACCTTGATGCTGATGTGCTTGATAAAAAAGTATGTTCACCAGAACTTAAAAAAGCTTGGTCATGGAAAATATGAAACTTTTTTCAGATCAATAACCTTTGACTGAATGAGAAGGTCGAAATAAAAGTAAACCTTCCCAAGTTGGATTCGAAACAGTACGACCTTCGGATTCAAGCATGCCAGGATCCCAACACACTTCGTCAACAAGGTTTCCATGATGCATAATTGTATCATACAGTCGATATATTTCACATGTTATTTATTCACTACTAGTTATAAACCCTGTTTATAATCATCACAAGGCGGCAAAGCCAATTTTACCTTTGAGGCCAATGGAATGCTACCTCCACCGAGCAGTAAATGATTGTGCTAAATGCGTTAAAAAGACGATGAGTAGAGCCTGAGAACATTTGTTAGACAAGATTGACCTATAATTAAGACAAGATATAATAAAATATAATTATGAAGTCAATTAGCAGATGATTAACTACGCCCTTAATAACTCTCAAGGCTCTATGTTTACTTTTTCTACCTCCTGTTTTGGAACTAAAATCACAGGACATCATACCAATAACGCAAACAAGGCAACAGATTGAAGTCTTTTCTACATGAAAAGAAATTTTAATTGGTAGAATCTCCACTATTTTCAAAATGAATTGATGCTCACGCTAACTTCAAAGATTGTTTTTGAAAGCTATTAATATAATTATATATGCCTGCGCTCTATAGCAGTGACTACTAAATGACGATAACCTTTGATTTCAGGCTAGAATAAAATGTTAAACGTGTGGAGGAAGCAACTCAGTCACTCTTCTTGAATTTTATTTTTTGGCGCCCACACGGAACAAATTTTGACCATTCCATTCGGACTAGTACAGATTGGTAACCTATCGGATTAGAATTAAGAACATCCGAAAATAAATTTTTCTGTCAAACATCATATATTTATTTTTCATGATTCATTATATTTTATATTTTTAATCTGGAGGACCACATTGTGCCTCTCCGGTTAAGCACCGACCAAACGGACCATCTATAGATTAAAAAAAATAAATTATTAAGTTTTCAATTGCTAAACGTAAGTCAAGTTTGGTTGAATCCAAATGATTCTAACTTTTGGGTTATTAAATTAGCGGCCATAAGTCGAGAAATGAAACAGCAGAGATTCAACTTGATTTGCTCCGGAGAATATATGGGTTAACGTCATATAGTATTGCTATATATAACAAATGTTACTATAAATAGATATAACCAAAATCCTACAGTGTTTTTTATTAGTAACGCTGAAATCGGCCCTGGAAAGCAGTCGGACCGTGAAAACGGCTGATATTTTAGAATATTTAAAAATACATTGATACAAAGAAAGCAAAGAACACAGTCAAAATTATTTTAGGACGGACACAGGATGGCGTGGCCAGACTGGCCAGTTGTCTTCCATGACAAGGTTTGTGTTGGCAGCACTTATAAAGGACCTCCTACCACTGAAACCAATTACGGACCTGTTAAAAATATTCTTCAGCCCAAGGTCATATTTTTTATTTTTATTTTTTTGCTATCTTCATCTTATAGCTTCTATATCGATCAGTTTTCCAGACCATTTTACATTCCTTGTTATATGAATCATTTCATATTTAATATATCATTCAATGCGTTGATTACTTCCGCTCCTAAGCGGTGTAATGTAATTACCAGCGTAATTCAATTTACGATTACAAGGTTATTGAAGGGATACAATGCTTATACTCAGGTAATTACACCTGTTGAATAAATTATGCTAATGCTTTGTTCATCACCACACCCATATAATTACGGAATCGCCTCCAACAATAAAGAAAACCTAATTTCAGTGTGTGTACATTCAATGAGTCAGCATTTCCACTTGAAAGGAGTGAATACATTACCTCAGTGATGTGCAACGATGTACATTACCTCTAATTTTTTTTAGTTGTAGAAGAAAAATCAAACTAAGATTAGTAAAAAAAATCTTTAAGTTTCTATCCTATCCTGCTGAGCTCTCCAGACAGGAAATAAGGTTTGAGAGGTATATAGAGGCGATATATGTACTGTACTATGATTAGTAGGCATTTATGTCTAACTGGAGAAATTTTCTCTGTTCATCGTTCCAGTGTAGCATTAAAACAAAATTTTAATTTTTGTAAAGTTACTAATGAGGTCTAATGATGCCTAACGTTAATCGATAACGTTAAAGACACAATTTCAGTCCTAGTAGCTGAAATGGACTAGCAAACATTTATATTGGTAACTGTTCTCAAATTATCCCGTATCTTTCTTTATTTATGCAAACTCTATCACAACCAAACTAAATTTCTCCGACTAATGCAATTTTGAATCAAGTAATGTAAAATCAATACTGTATACATAAAATATATGTAGCTAAAAAATTGTACATGACCAAAACTTTTTTTCAAATTGCGAATATATCAAAAGTAAGAAAGATAGGGAAAGAGTGTAACGAGGAAAAGGTCGTGGTTTTCAAAAAAGAACAGGGATCTGTGTTAGAAAAGCAATATTTCAAAATCAACGAGTAAAATTAAGCTCGATGATTAGTAAGTGCAAATTACATGTCTAATTTGAAGGCTTTAAAGGCCACAACATAATAGTCTGTGGGCCAGACTTTCTTACCGAAAATTTGCATTCATTATTCATAGTGATTAATATTTTTAAAACTACCAACCACTTGAAAAATATTAAAACCTTTTTTACAGAACATTATATTTGTTAAAATTTGCGCCCTAATACTCTTAGATCTCTTTATGTTAACTAGTTCTGGAGATGTTTTTCAAATAAACACATTTAAAAAAAAAAAAAAAAGAAATCAAATTTTGAGAATTTATTTTGACAGATATCATGGAAACTATTCTTCCTACGAAGATAATTTTATATAAACTACTATATGGCATATTTAATTAGTTCTAATTTTAGCGCTAATTGACATCTATACCTCAAATAATAAAATCGTTCAAATTTTTTTTTCTTCTTAAAAACATGAAATCGCCGTTTTCTAACTTTATTTTGCTGAATATAATGGAAATGTTTCTTCCTACTAAGAAAATCAATATAAACTACTTTATGGTGCATTTAACTAGCTCTAATTTGAGTGGTAATAGACATAAACAGGTCTAATAATTCACGAGATAAAGTTTAACAAAAATACATCGTAAACGATTTAGACCGAGTCATATCATAAGAAAAGTTATCTAAAAGATATCTCAGGAACTATTAGACGTATATATGTCTATTACCACTCAAATTAGAGCTAATTAAATTCACATCCAAGTAGTTGATACTGATTATCTTCGTAGGAAGAAACGTTTCCATGATATTCAGCAAAATAAAGTTAGAAAACGGTGATTTCTCGTTTTTTAGAAAATATTGTTTTTTGTAAGACTATATCTCGGGAGCTGACAGAACAACAGACGTCTATTATCCTTAAAATTAGAGCTAGTTAAATGTACCATAAAGTAGTTTTCCAAAATAAATTCACAAAATTTTGATTTCTCGTTGTTTTTTTAAAGCTTGTTTATTTGAAAAAAATTATCTCCAGAATTAGGTAACATTAGGGCTCAAATTTTAACAAATTGAATGTCTTGTAAAAAAGGTTATTAAAATATTTTTCGCATGACAAGTAGTTTTCATGATATTAAGCACGGAATGAAAAATAAGTGAAAAATTTACGTTTTATCTTGAATAAAATGTGACCATTTTTTAAGATAGCGGCTTTGGAATGACAGACTAGGCTTATTTTATTCGAATGCCCTAAACATTGGTAATTCACATTCAAACCTTACCCTAAAATGAGTACCCAATTTCGGCCCTGGCTTCAGGTGGCTATTTAGATGTTTAATTAGGATGTGGTGGAAATATGAGACTGGATTAAGATGTATTACTAGACTTGTATATTTGTTTACGAGATGCCCGTCTTATAAGTCCTCAGGACAGAATACAGAACGTAAAAAATAAATAAAAGCGAAAGAAAAAATTATATAATCGTAACTGGTACTTAAATTTTTGCACTAATATAAGCTCGTTAATGTAATTAAACTAAATGACGTCGATCAAGCTAATAACTATTACATTTAAATTGCTCATTGATGAGGAAGAAGACTGACAGAGCTAACGTCCTCACCGCCTCACCGCTAATCAAGTGCATTTTCTAGGGAACCATTTAGAATATTTTATAAAGTGACGATTGGGTTTTAAAGAAGGATAAGTGCTCCACATGTTTTATTTGAATACATTTTCGTTATTGCTGGCCGTTTAATTGCCACTGGTCTTGAAATTTCAACGGAAATTTCGTTTGAACGACTTGAAAAATTGACTTTATTGGTACTTGTTAATGTCTAGGCCAATTTTTTAAAAAAATTATTCTGTCTTCTTTTTCTCTGACTTTTCAGCCTTGGAAGTCAATTATGGCGAAATTAAGCCAAATGCTGAATAAAATTGACCAAAAAACTACATCAAGTCAAAGTCCGTAGTCCGCCATCTTTGGACGCCATTTTAGTAAGGTACGGCCACTTTTTTTGGGGAAAATTGTCTCTTTTTTAATCATTAGTCATAAGATTTTTTTATTTTTTTATCTAGCCCTCCAGAAATTTTATTGAATATACAAATACAAATATATATACACAAATGTTTCCAGTCCTTTTTTTGCCTCTTGGCATTTTAAGATTTGACTGGCTTGGCTCGCTGTATGCGACAGTACTTCATGTGGCTTTATGCCTTTATTATTTCTTGAAGTGTGGAGGGAACACTTTACTGGTAAGGAAAAGGATGATGGGTTCAGACTGCAGAGTCCAGCCAGACCCCTTCCCTCGGCGAGCACGTCAACTAAGGGGACACTGCCTTGCCACCTCCCAGGCCTGGGTGGTGGAGCTACCTCTCTAAAGAGGGGGTTAGCACAGGCCTTAAGCCCATCAAAGAACTTGATGTGCCTTCGGCCGATGTACTCAGGCACTGAGGGTAGTTGGAACTCCTCGTGGATGGTGGTGTTTTTGTCCCTTTGGAGGGAAGTGCCACTGACGATCCGCCGTAGAACGGAGTTCTGGTAGCTCTGCAGTCCTTTCAGGGATGTTTTATAGAGACGCCTCAGCAGTGGGGCACCACGGAGCATTGTCGGTCGGATGATAGCTTTGTATATCTGTAGCTTCAGCCGAAGTGAGAGCTGCGGTAATGTTAGTAGGTGATAGAGCCTATGCGTATTCAGCCGGTCCAACTTGATCCTCTCCCTAACCTGACTGGAAAAGATGAAGTGCCTATCCAGAGTGACGCCCAGATAGAGAGGATGGAGCCTAGAGAAAGGCCGTTCGTCCTCGTCCACTTTAAAGATCTTGGGAAGAGGTTTCTTCTCCCTCTGAAACATCACGATTGCATCCGTTTTCAACGGCCTTATAGTCACAAGAAACACAACGATGAGCAATTTATAGAGATTTGGAGGGAAGAGGGGAAGGGAAGTGCACAGTAAGGGGTCAGACCACAGACTATAATTTTTTGAGAGATAATTTCTTTCAAACGGTGTTACTATATTTGATCAGCGATAAGATGTTTTAAGTTATTAAACTTTTTATCAACTCCGATTTTTGATTGAGGTGCGCAGAAGCACGTGAAGATGAATGCATATGCTCTGTAAAATTCGAAAACACTAGGCAGTTCTAAATTCGTGATACACTTGTAATTTCTTAAAAAGGATTTTTATTGTTTGGGGAACGGCCGTTAAACTCGAAATAAAAAAATAAAATAAAAAAGTTTCTTAAATATTCCACACCACTTACAATTATACGTGATATTGTTAAATATTGCTATGTTTAGTTCAGTTCACATTTAAGCATCTCAGATTTTATATTTATAGTGTTGTTTTGAAATGATGTCATATTTTTGTGTTGTTCTATATCTATTTATTAAAATATTTATACAAAATAGAATCAAAAGTTTATTAATAAATATTTTACTAAGAAATCAGAATGTGTTCTTCAAATTGAAGGATATTTCAGGAATGATGTCCAATTTAAAAATTATTTTTATGTGAATATGGTATGCTGCAGTAAATAATATTTTTTCATAATGCATTTAAATATTAAACTGTTTGTATGGCATTTTATATTTTATAAACTTATGTTTAGTTTTAATTGTATTATAAATTGATTAAATATACATAGCGGAGTGTGAAAAAAAAGACTCTTGTATTACCTCAGGTGCCCGTGGGTTTTACACGAAGTGAACTGGGACCCCTTACAGAAGCAGGGTACACCCACTATCTCTAATCTCTATAATTATTGCTCCGGCGATGGTGGTTAATTAGCTAGCTGTCACTGGGGAGGGGGCGGAACCTGTACCGGGGGCGCGCCCAGCGCAAGTTGTAATTCAAGCAAAATTACTGCGGCGAAGATGCTTTTCGATCCGGCTCCAGCCGTGCTGGCCATTGAACAATAACTTCGTCCTCTTGAAATAATTTAGTGGCCCCAATGGTTGGAATTGATCGATATCGATTTAATTACATAACGATTATATAACCGATTCACTGTTTCAAACATCAAAACATATTATAAGGCACTTTGAGTATAATGACGTATTTATTTTCTCTTGCGAGCGAAATACGATACGAGCAAGCATAAAGGGAGGAGAGAACTTTAGTGAAAAAAAATTTAGGCTTCATCTCCATTTTACTTCCAACTATTTCACCACTAAAAATAATGGTATACCAAGGATTGTTTTGTTTGGAGTTGAGATAAAATTTATTTGGCTCTCGGAACTTTTATAAAATGAAACCGGGGTACTATGTTAACTAAATTGAAGCGAATAGTTTTAAAACAGGAACAATTAATTTTCAAAAATTTTACAGGAGATACCAAAAATATATGATTGCTTCCTATTTGATCAAGCTAACAACATTAGTTTGAACGCGTTTTTATGCTGGATTGGAACGATTTTGTTCAGTATGGCTTTGCTAGGTGATGCAGTGTATTGAAACTTGTGAAAATAAAATAAAAATATTCAGTAACAAAGTAGATTGAGTCGGTTTTGGTACTGATCGTCTCAATTATAAACTAAGTAAATTCATTGCACGAATTTTTGTCAAATTCAATACAGACATTGAAGAAAAATGGGATATTTTTCGAGAAAAAAACATGCAAAAATTATAGAAAATATATGCTTTCTTTAATTAAAAAAACTTAACAAAAGGATGGATTTTATCATATTTCATTTTAGTTCTATATCGAATAATCTGACCCTGAGAAATGATTCGACTGAGAGGAGAAGAACATATGTTGTAACACTGTTTACGCAAAAAAAAAAAAAAAAGAAGAAGTGAAAAGTTGATGTTTTTTAAACAAATTTTTACGACTTTAATACATAAACATGTGACACGAATGTTACTGCTTAAATTCTGCAATAGACGTTTTTCTGGAAAAATTTGGAGCTTAAAAGAATAAGATGTCCTCATGAATAAGGAATATTTTTTTCAGATCTTTTGCACTTTAAAAATAAGAAAATAAATTAACACATTATCTCTATTTCTTATAAAGCTGAAGAAGTCAAAGAAATGAAAAAGAACTTTTTACTTTGGTATCTAAGTCAGAGAAAAATGCGAATTTTTACTTTGGCAGTCGTAAAAGAAGAAAAACAAATATATATATTGTAGGTATATTTCATTTAGGTTGTGGTATGATTTTAATTTCAATCATCCTGGCTATAGTGCGCTCAATACTACCCGCTCATCTGTTTTGGATTTGACCGTCTCTGAGGGGAGATGGAGGGGATCTTCTTACGATAATGTAGTAGAGAAGATTATTTCCGATTTTTCTTTGTTGTATCGAATTTATATTTGGTTTAGAGGAGGAAAAAGCTTTAAAAATTCATTATCATAAGTTCATTATTGACTTACTGTATATTTAAATACTCAACAAGGTAATTTTGATCTGTTATATTTTATAGGTCAAATCAGAATATCAAAAAAAAAAAAAACAGATGTCTGTAAAAAACAGATGAAATTCTTGCTGTTTTTTACGTATCTACGAAATACCAACCTGCATAAACCTACACTATAGACTTTTTTTTCTTATAACACTCACAAGTGGAACATAAGCACACAACATCGGTTTGGAATAAGACTATGATAACTCGAGAAATTATCAATCAATAATCAAGAAATGATTTCTTTCCACGGGAGCCACTAAAAGCTTTGCAAATCAATCAATTTGCATAACTGTAGGGCCCCCATATTGTGTTTGATTAATACATAACTAGTTTATGTTTGTTTTGTTGGTGTTTGTTGGCGTTAAAAAATTAATTAAATTACATTTCTTTACTAAAATTGTATTTATTTAAAAATAAAACTTTGAATTTAAGTGGTGGCGCTAAAAATTAGCTTAAAAATAATCATTGGGATTATTAATACCATTACTGCTTTAATTAGATCAGAGCTGTCGACTTCCGCTCGCTACACTCGCTCGAGAAATGAAAAAATCCCGAACGGATCCTTTTCTTAATAAATTTAGTTATTTATGTAAAAATCATAATTCTTCTCACAGTAGTCCTTCGATGGGATGATCCCGAAGCTCTGGAAACAGTTTACTACATTTTCTTTTCGTAGAAAGTGATTTCCAATTTTTTTGTAAAAAAACGAAGAGAAAAATATCGCAAAACACGGAACCTATTAATACATAAATAATAATAACAAACAAAACATAGAACTCATAACAAAGGTTACAGAGCAGCTTATATTCGAAATCAATAGATCATATGGTCGAACGCTTAAATAAATAAGTACCTTATAATTGTATCTATAAATAATAATTTTATCTGCAGGGGAACTGCTTTGAAAATGTTGGTGAAAATTGGATCGAAATAGTTACTAATCTTGTTCGTTATTAATTATTTACATATCTCCAGGTATACATACTCAGTTGTTAAGCTTCTAGTTATTATAGGAATGATCACAAACAAATACTAAACAACAATTAATTTAATTTCTTTGTTTATATCCGTTTATATTATGTTTGCTTTCAAATTCATAATTTTGAATTCTATCGTATTACCTGATTACATTACGCCATAAGTTCAATGAGTGAAACAATAGAATATACAATAGAATTCTTCCTTGAATGACTGCGGGAACCGGTAATAGAAAGAAAAGTCTGTTGAGAAAATTTTCTATTCATTACAATTAAACGGAAATAGAGTGTTAGAAAATTTCACATAAATTATCATGAGAAATCAGTATCTTACAGAAGTAAACAATAACAATCAATGCTCATAGTCACTGGACGGCATTCCCATGATGCGTACGAAGTATTATTCATTGAAACGTCAGAAACCATTGATAAGAGCAACTTTTTTTTTTTTTTTTTTTTTTTTTTTTTATATTCCGATTCGCCGAAGTTCGGCATTATGAGTTAGAAAGTGATCCATCATAGAAAAAGTGATGACCGCGATTCATTGAAAACTAAAACAGCTACAGTGACTCACTGATCACTAACTGTGCTAAAATATCAGCTTATAAAAGAACAGTGGCGGATCTAGAACATGCGTGGTCCTGGGCGATACGATATTGCGGTGTTCTGGGCGAAGACCCTATCCCTGAATAAATTGAAAAATTTGAGGCTTTTTTTTTTTTTTGTTAAAAAGCTAATTTGTACAGTTCAAATTAAATTTTAGTACAACGCGGGGTATCACGGTCAGACAATTGGGTGTTAAGCTGTACCGTGTAAACTGCATTCGTCTGTATTTTATAATTCTATTATTTAATTTTTGTATATGGCAAGGAGACTTGGGGTAAATCTTCAATATGAACTATAAATTCATCTCTAATATATATGTAGTTTATTTTATTAGGATCCGCAAATGCAACAGAATTGCCTATATCCATTCCTGATTCATTATCTTTTTCTAAGCTTCAGTTACATTCGTTTATGGAACAAAAGCTGCATCTAACTTAGGAACCCATTGTAAACTGGAAACTTGCTGAGTTAATATAAGATTCAGCTGTTGCATGAGTTTATATAAGAATGATTGGTTCTGTTGAGGGAGTTATCTAAAGAATAAGTGTACAGGTGTCTTCACAAATGAACTAACGTAGGCAGAGCAACATAATTGAGTAACCGTTCTGACTCGTATGTCAGTCTCAATTAAAACACCTAAACTTAAGCAAGTGTTTCAGATAACAGGGAGAACATATTTTTTGTTATATTAAATTGTTCTGTCCAATAATAAGATACTTTGATACTGACAATAGATGATGTGAAAAAAAAAAATTGCTTGAAAGAAAATTGCTTTCAATCGATTATCGGAATATATTAGCAATTTTAAGGGCAAGAAGCGCAGTAGTAAAGTGTGGAGCGGTATTAAACAGTACGTGGGTGAACCCGATAGTCTGTTTTCTACAAGTAGGTGGAGGACTCCCACTATTCATGCGAGATGAATATCGAAACCGCCGAAAGGTGGGTGGTTATTTAAAATGTTGATAATTTGGTACCGGCCTTATCAAGATATGCAAAATTAACTGTTACATGCAAGTCGAAAATTTTAATTTCAGATAAGCATGTATATGAGCAGAAAAGTGTTAGGAATGGGAAAATACATCTTTCCTACACACTTATTATCTGATCTAAATTAGCATTTTTCTAGAAGAATATTTTTAAATCTTTTAAATGCCTCTTATTAGTTGGCCATCAAGAGTTTTTAAACGCAATGCATTCGAGTAGCATTCTGAAGATATAATGAATATATAAACAGGCTAGCTAAACTATTTGTTTAAAAAAATAAACTAATAATAATAACGTATAATAAAATATTATTATTGCATGCATTAATGAGTATTATACCAGGAAGAGTTTCCTGTTCCCATTTAAACGCCAATGAAGCTGAAGATTATTGACCTTCAGAAAAAAAAAAACTAATCATAGAATATCGCGTTTAAGCGAAAGTTTTTCTATATTTGTTTGCATTATATTTTATTAATGTTTTTTCAGGAAAACTAGGATGTTTTTTCTGAGTAATCCAGGAAACATAGCGATATTAGTTGTTTTTTTTAGGATTCCTTGTAAAAAGAACCTATATTTATAGACCATGAATAATGGTAAAAAATAATAGTAGTGCAGTAAGATACCTATATAATTTACAATATAATGACAACTGTTTTTGGCGTATATCTAGCATTTTATTTTCCCAAGTAGATCACTATAATAGAGTTCAGGAAAATTATAAAATTCATTAAGATTGTAATTAAAAAAAAAAGTAACGAATCCGTTTTAGAAAATAAAAAAATATATGGTGGCAAGAAATTAGACTGTTTTATGATAAACATAGTTTATTAAACATGATGACATAGTTTTGTATATATCATGTGTGACAGAAAACACTAGCGGATTCAAAGGAGGGGAGGCTGTATCCTTTTGGGTTGAAGGCAGCCACAAAAAAACAAAACAAATTACACTGGTCCATTTTTGTTTCAATGAATAATCTGAACCAAATAATTAAACAATTACAATATGGTTTCTTTTTAAATCTGATATAGCAAAAATAGCTTTGTAAATGTATGATTACAATTAAATTTTGTTTCTCGTGTTGTAATATTCAAATTAACTATTTGCGATAATTTTGTATCAAATGCCCTTATTCGCTTTTTTCACACGACGCCTCACACGGTGTCAATATTATTGTAATTAAAATTTACAACTAAATTATTCAAATTTCTCTTCACAGTACCTTTCTTAAAACTATATCAATTTTTAATAGTACAAAGGATAAAGAAATACAAATAAATAGCAGCTAAATGTGAGCATGTGCCAAGAAAAAATATACAAATTTTTTCTTAAGACATTGTTTTCTTCTGCAATTACTGTGGTTAAAAAAAACTGAATTTCTCGTGAACCAAGTTCACTGCTTCAAACGGTGTAAAAAAGGTAGTTTCGATCAGCAAGATTCAAATATTTCCCGGAGGAGTACTCTATACTGCTATGAAGTATCTCCATCCCCAAACCGCAGGCGTTAGCCTCCAAAATTAAATCCTGGATCCGCTAGTGGTAGAAAAAGAATTATTTGAACAAGTCAAGAATGTAAATATACTAGCCAAAACATAAAGATTATGTATAATTATGAGGCACATGCCGAATATTAAAAAAAAAAAATACTATAAAAATAATGTCAATAAAAAAAAGAAGAAGAAATATACTAATTAGCAAAGCGAAGTGATTCATTTTGTAGTTTGGTAGCTTCTTACGCTCAACCTCCTCAGTTTATAACCTGGCTAGCTAATATTTTTTTTTAGGTTTTATAGAAGGCGAAATTAGTGGAAATGGTCAAGGGTACAGACCTTGGTTTAGCAGCCACTTTCCATGCCCACTCAGTACTACCAACACCTGACTTTAGGGACATTAAGGAATAGATAAAAGGGCCGAAGCATGGTTCTGACTATAAAAAAGAACAGATGATAACGAATTAGGACCCCCTTGAGATAAGTAGATTTGAGAAGTTGCGAGATAGATTTATTTGTAACACATATAGTATATTATGCATATTATATAATACATAGCAAGCCGTAGTCCAGGATGTATCAGACTCAAGATAGGTAAGGGCAAGGTGAACGAATATAGCGGATCCGTTGCATGATCAAGGATCGTTCACTGGTGTTAAGTCGACCGCTCCTGCTGATAACGTCATTCCTCGCAGGTTGCACAGCAGTACAAAGAGATCTATCTACTTTGCAACAGTAAATTCAATGAAAATATATAATACAATTTTCTCATAGTTCTCTTCAACTGAATCAATATATTATTAAAATAATGCGTAAGCTATAAGAGAAAATTAACCGATTTCCGGGTCCTACATTTATATATACACTCAATTATAATCTATATCTTCAATCTATATTTAATGCCTCATAGTGAGATGATTTCGAAATACTTGTATCGAAAATTTCTCATATAGTTGTTATAGACCGAAAAATTAATTTTTAAAGAGACTAATTATAGTTCACTCTTTTTCAGAACCCGGTTAGAAGACGGAATTAAAACAAAAAAAAACGACACAAAGAAAGCAGGGAGGAGGGAATAATTAGCAAATTAATTCTCATTCTTTTTTAGCATCTTTATGAACTTCTTAAAAAAAAAAGAATGATATATTTCATTATAGACTATAAATCATTTCGATCGTTTACGGTGTGTGAGAGTATTCGAAATGTGTTGCCGAGAATCCTGACGTGGTTGATAGTATTTATAACCATTCCTAAGATTCTTCAGGTCCCCTCCATCAATCCTCGTTTCTTTCAATCTTTATAGGAAGCGTGAGGATAGCTCACGTTTTACGAGAAAAGTTTCATTTTATGCTTCCAATCTATCTTTGATATCTCTTAGCAATGAAAATTATGGGGAGATTTTTTTTTCTCTTTTAACTAAACTTCAGGATTCTAAAGCAATAATCGGTATAAATCGCACTCGAAAAAATAATAGATAGTAAATAATTCGAACATTCCAAATCTTGGAAGATTTGAAAACCTGGATGTTGATGTTTGTAATGCTAATTTTCTCGAAATCAGACGATTTCAGATAGTAAGGATTGGTTAAAAACCGGCGGTTTTATTGGGACCACAAAGCTAAACTCCGTCATATAAACGACCCATTAGTAATAAATTGGAAGACTAGAGCATTTGTCTAGAAAATGTCGAAGAAGTCGAAAATAACGAACAGGTTCTTCTCGTTTTTGTCTTTATAAGCATTTCTAGGCAATATGAAGTACTAGGTAACGGACCAGTTCAACTGGGATATATGGAATATTGTTAAAGGATACTAGGATAGTATGTGGTTGGCTTACAACGAACAGGGTTCAATAACTACTATCAAAGTTAACGATAAGTTTAACTTATGTTTTATTGCCATTAAATGAAAGTATAGCCTATATTGACGCGACCTTCATATCATTTAGTATTAATAGGGAGGAAATTAAAAAAAAAAATAATGAATCTTTCTTTTACAAGAAAAATTATAAGGCCTTCCGGGACATTACTATTTCAAACCGATGATAACGTTTAAGAATCGTACTATTGCTTGGTAAGTAATCGCAATGCTTTATCTCTAGTAAAGTAAATATTATTAGCGAAGTTTTTTTGAACTTGTTTGAACGAAACTTCATTCAAGGCCATACTTTCTTTATATCTGCATCTGTGATATCATGGTCACATTTCTCACAGTTTTTCTTTAACAAACAAAAAAACAAAACAATAATAATAAATAAAAGTACTAACCCTTCATGGAAATCTGGAGATGCTTGCTGTTGGGGACTGGCCTTCCTGACGAGACTGGGTGACGCGAGCCCACCGTACGTGAACGGCCTAGAGTCAAGTCTCGCGTGGTATGGTATATCCGGATCGGGGATGTCCCGGACGGTGAGGAGCATGTCGGACAGCAGCTTGTCCAGCTCCCGGTGCTGCTCCAGCCTCACCGTCGAACTGGAGATTCCTGAGTCCATCGACCCCGGGCAGGCGGGCTCGCTCCTCACCACCGCGTACAGAGAGCCGTCCACTGGGCCGTACGTGTGTCTGACTCCACCACCATCATCTGTAACAGAACAACAAGCCATTTTTAAGCAAACTATGCAATAAAAACAAATAAAAATAAAGTATTATTTATTGTATGAATCAACCACTGTAGATTCATCATTGAGTTTAGGTTTGCGAAAAACAAATCAATTTATAATAAAAACAATCATGACATCTGATGACCAAAATCACCTTTCTTTTTTTAGAATCCTAATTTTTAAAGTAATGCCCATTGCTTTTAATCACCAATTAAAAATGTTACAGCACAATTGCAGAGATTAAAAAAAACAACGTCTCATTACTTTTTAATTTTTCAAACTTTGATTTTACGTAAGACCTTTTGAAAGATTGAACTGGAGATATATTATATTAATGATAGTAGTGAGGTCAATTTCTCAATCTCCCATTAAATAAGAGAAACATAAAAAATCAGATACTTTTTTTTTTTAATTTGAAGTTCAGATATCAGCTATTTAAAATCAACTTTATTCATATTTCAGTAGATACCTTAACAGTATAATTTAATATACTATATTATATATGATAATAATTTATCATTGAAATATTAAAATTTATATGATTCTTTCTTCACTGCGAAACATTTATTGCTTTTAAATAACCAAATGAATGTGAGAGGGAAGGGTTTGTGACAAACTTTCAGAAACGAAGTTAATGTGTTCAGAGGACAATAAAATAACAAATTTACTTGTTAGAAAGAGATACAAGCGATTGTGATTTTGGTGGTGGTTCTAAATTGAACAAAAAAAAACCGATATGAGATACAATAAGAAATCTTTAATAAAATTGAGTTTTATTGGCAGAAGTCTGTGAATCGTACTATAGAACACGTCATTCCCATACATAGTAAGTATCCCACTGCTGCCAAAAACACGTGTCGCCGAAAGGCAAGCGAAGGTTTATTTTTTGTGGGGATTTATTTTGCAATGAAAAAAATATTCATTTTCTTATGTTAGAAACCTACTGCTTTTGTTTTTACAACTAATGACTGGATTCGGCAATAAATCATAAAATTAGACCAAAATTAATAATAACTTATCTAAAAAGCAGTATAGAGCTTTAGACAATTAAACCTTTACAATTTCAGGATGTTTTTATCAAAACTAATAATTAATCACTGTGATTTCTTTCGTGGTCCATCATAATTCACGTTAAATTAGTTAACAGCTATTGTTTTATGTATTATGTGTGTTTGTATTGTGTTGTGTGTAAAGCGAAATATAGAAATATATTATATGACAGAATACAAATGAAACAGTAATCAATTATCTAACCAGCGTCATGATACTTGCTACACCTGTACTTCGTAGTGAAAGAGAAATTATTATAATTGACAGTACCTCATCCGAAGGGAGAGAATCACAATAGGTGGAAGTATCCGCCATTGGAAAGCTCTCATTATACCTTATTCGTGCGATGAATAATGCAAGACCAATTAGTGTCCATCGTATTATGCCGGATATTAATGTTAACCTACATCGATATTCGTCCCAAACTATGGTTCTTGCTGAAACTGAATAAACAGCTTTGTTTCAATACAATTTTCTGATAAGAAAATTGAGAGTTTTCTATCCTACATGTTCCTTTCAAAGATGGGTAAAACACAGTAAAAATTCTAGACTTGTACAAAATATTAAATACATAAAACTAAGTTTATTTAAGCAATATTAAACTTATACATTTAAAATGATCCAACCGTGTTAGCCTATAACATATCAGTACCGTATATTTTCCATCTTGCAATTTGATTCCAAAAAGCTGATAAGTAATTTTTGATGTTAAGATCAAACTTAGAATTTTATTCATCAAGATCGTTTTGTTTTCGTGGTCATACAAGCACAGATAAAAAAAGTGATTTTTTGTTGAACATGTAGAATATTTAAAACTTCTAAGATTCATATTAATATCGAAAAAGGCCTTTTCATTGGAATAAAAAATAAATTCTCTGTGATCCTCATTCAGAGGACATTTTACTACCCACACTAAGCATACGTGGATATGAGATGTGGGTATAAGTGCCTAAATATGGGTGACGTGGAGAAGAACGTGTTATATCGATATGTAATACTATTAAATCATTTGAGTATTTGCTAATTCTTTAAACTTAAATAGATCATAAGTTAATATATGATTTTTAAATTACATTTTGAGGAAATAGAAAGTGATCATTGTGCTTCAGAGTCGTTCTAAGGAAAAAACTAGAATGATTCGCGGAAAGTAAAACATAACCCCTATTTTGACCGTGAGGCTCATTACACCGTCAACTATAAAGTATGAATTACCAAAGATATACTATTTTGATGATGGCATAACCCCGATTAAGAGTCATATGTCTTTAAGATACAAATGACGTTCGGTGCATTCCTAGCTTCTTAGGAGTAATTACATCTCAAGAATTCGAAAATTACCGGCTATCAAAGGCTACGAGATTAACTATCTATACTTTTTTCTTTTTCAAGGAAAAAATATATTTTTATTATATCACATATTTGTTTTACTTAATTGCTGAGAGTTATACTCTGTAAATAATAAACAGAAGATCAGAACAAATCGTGTTACTGGTAATATATTTTTAATTAATATAGTTAACAGATTTTTTTTTCTTTTAGTACAACAAATATAGATTTTCGAAATTTATGGCTACATGACTTTTTTTTTAAGCTCTCAACTTTTTACTTCCTAAGTACAGCAATGAATTTTAAATTGCATCGAGAGGCTGTACAGAACGTAATGATAGGCCAATTTAGGGCCCATTCATCCATTTATGTTTTAGAATATGCCAAAATTTGCGCATTACAGATTTTTTTTTATGTAATGGAGACCACAGATATCTGTGCGTTCATGCTCCATTGTGGATCCAAACTTCAAGAGGATCATCTTCACGATGTGAAAAATCCTATCGCGATTCAACATTATTTGCCTAGAGACATCACTCCGAGTCGCCATAGATCGAGTAATACTACTATCGATATCGTAGCATTATCGGAACATAAAGATAAATAGAAGAAGCTATCTCTTGGCCTATTTTGGAATGCGAAAATAAAAAATAATGTGGACGTAAAATAAAAGTAAAAAAAGTACGCTAAAAATTTCCTCAGAAAATAATGTTTATAAATGTTATAAATGTTATGTATAATATTATGTTATGTTATTTATAATGTTAATAAATAATGTTTATTCCAAAGAAAAAACCGATTTTGATATTAATATTAATCTCGAAATTTTAGATTATCTGTAATCATTTTTTGTATCTGTACTTGTACCACAAAAACAAAACCAGCTAGATGAATGAATTTTCAGGCATAATCTTAACTTCACAAAATTTCCTATAAGCATTTTGGAACCAAATTGTAGGATGGAAAAGATATGATACTGATATGTTATACCCTTACATGTATAGATCAGTTTAAATATTTAATAATGCTTAAATAAATTTACTTTTATGTAGTTTTTTTTATTTATTGTTTATTTATTTTAGATATATAAATATATACAAATATATGCGAGTGTTTAAATGAATAAATAAATGGATAGTTTCAACAAAGGACTGTTGCAGCAGATGACTTAAGAAGATGGCTAACCTGAGAAGGGGGTCATCCTACTGAGTACTGACCAAGGCCAACCGTGCTCTACTTAATTATTTGCATGTGTGCCAGTTCACCTCCTCTGTCCCACGGCCAACATTTTATATATTATAAACAGAGAAATAAATCATTCGATAGGACCAGCAATTGTAGTATCTCGTGTGCAATAGTTAAAATAATTGTGAAAAAACAATTGTTTGATTTTGATTGCTAATGATTTTACATTAACACGAGGACTGAATGATTTGTGTTCTTACAATATTTATACTGATCAGCTATTTTATTTCAAATCGATTCCAGATTTGCACAAAATATGTAATAAATAAACAAACGATAGTTGGCCATAGTAATGGTCTGTATAAATGTCTCGTTCGTATGGTATGACAGAGCCCTCTGTAAGTTAATGAATAATTCACTTTTCTAGCATTTCTATTTATCCGATTTTCCAGATTCAAAGAAACAACGGTTTTTCATAAGAGGATCATTTGTTTGCATATTAGGATGTTTGATAGGGAGCTGTTTATTTTTTGGCTGGATTCAGATTCAAATCAGTATTTTTAAAATCAGCAAAATTATACTTTTTTATTAAAATATGAAAATTATTTCATACGCAAAGATATGCAAACTGCTCCAGTTTCAAGCAAGATATGTGATTATAATTATTTTATTTGGTTAATTTTTTCACAAAAGACGTGTAATAGTTTCTTTATCTGATCTAAAAGCTCAAATCAGGACCAGGCCCAATGTAGAAAAGTACTACATGCATGATTTTTTTTTTAATACAGAGAAATATGATTTATTTTATTTTTAAAACAATGCTAAGGTTTTCGATCAAAATTCTTTGGTTTATATTAATAAAACAGAAATATCAAATCATAAAAAAAGTCTGATAAACAATATAAAAAAAAGTTATGCAAAATTTTATTGGTAAAACAATGGAATGCCTTGGGACTTGGAGTTAAAATTTTTAGCTTCTTAGTGTCCATTGAAAATTTAAATATATAAATATTCAGACTAGACGAGAGGAGGGACAGCTGGGCTAACTTTTATTTTTTACCTCTTTACACATCATAATATATATAATAATATATATATATATATATATATATATATATATATATATATATATATATATATATATATATATATATATATATATATATATATTATATAATAATAATGTAATATCTTTACATATTTTTTTGTCGCATACGTTATAAAGAACGAGGTTGGGTTTCTATGGTGAATTTAATAATTGAATATTTGATTAAGACTGTGATGAGTTCTTTTAACTGATAATAAGCAAAGGACCTCATTAGGAAGAACAGAAAAGCCGACTAACAGGAAGGATGGAGGGATATTATGCAAGAACGGATCAGGTGTCGTTTTCTAACGAATTCCAGTTTCAGTGGAATGCTTAATCTAGAACAGAACATTCTTTAGACAGTAAGCTGGGAACTTCATCAGACAATCTTTTTTATTACTACAATAGAAACAATAATAGTACGTACACATTTTTTTTCTCGTCTTAAACTAGTACCACTGCAAATATGGTAAGGTAAAGTAGGTTGAAAATGAAGGTTTGCATCGTATACTGAAACCTTATGTTTACATTCACTGAGTCCATAATCATCAGAGGACAGTAAACCCCAACTTATAAATTGTAGGGTTAAACGTGAATATTCTCCGAGAGCCGTATCTGATAATTTAATAAAAACTCATCTGTGGTTCCGAGACTAGATGGTTTATTGATCGAGACGGAGTTACTGATAAAGTTATTGCTATTTTGACAAAATAATCATATTTAATGAAACGACCAAATATCAAACACGAGAATTTAAATGAGTTGTTTCTTTCCAAAGTGAATCCTAATCATCATTGACAAATTTTCAGGTATCACGAAAAACTATATTTTCTATTCCAATTGTGATGAATGAAAACCAATTTTTTTTAAATTTTAATAAATTAGAAAAATCTTCATTTCTAGCACAGATTTTTAAAAATTCGTTGATTATATATATTTTAAAGAGGTCCACAATTTCCAAAATAATAGTTTATGGTTCACTTTGGAAATAAACGATTCAAATAATGGCCCCATTGATTGTTTACATATGGTTATATACATGATATATATATATATATATATATATATATATATATATATATAGATATATATATATATATATATATATATATATATATCTATATATATATGTATATATGAGATACATGATACACTTGGTTACATCAATCGAATGTATTCGTCTTGGTCTCAATCAATGTTTGAGCCTCTAAGGAAGTCATAATTTTTCCTGCGCGGCAATAAATGACCTAAATTAAAAAATGTTCAATTCAAAAACAGGTATGTAGATCATATTAAAAAACTATCAATTTTTTTTTTATAAATTCATAAGGTGGAGACGAAATTTTAGAATTTAAACTTCATGTATTTTTAAATATATTTTTTGTTGGTCAAGTCACCGACACAGGCAAGCCTCCTGTTTTTATATATCTCTTTTATGTTACTGAAGCATGTATCAGGACAAGTAATTATACAGAAGAAAATAAACCCCCCATTCAGTTTCCCAGCAATTACAATAATTCCATTTACTTCCTTACGGCATGTAAACTTATTCTTAATAGAGCTATTGATCTGAAGATCTGGGGGGTCGTTAGAGGATTCGGGCGGGAAAGCTATTCATCACCTCGCCACTCCCTCTTCGCCAAGACCTTGACCCTCAACCGCCAAACTGTTCTATACTTTAGAAATATCGCCGATTTTTCGGACAATCTATCACCTTATATGGTATAGTAAAGACATTATGAGTTATATGATAATCATAGAGATTGGAGTAATTCACCACTTACATAACAACAAGGACTTCAAGTCATGTTCTACATATAAACACATATTTAGATTTTTAAATAATGCGTAAATATATAATTCGTTTTAGACTCATTAGTTCAATAGTAGTACTCTTTTTTGGCTTTTTATAAGAACTTGAAATTTTATTGAGAAAGTAAACATTACCATAAAGAATCGATAAAATATTCTCAATTCAAAAACCAACGCTCCAAATAACAAAATGTTCATATGATCGATGTGCTTCAACTTTAGAAATCCTTGTGTAAGAAATAGAAAGTCGTGTATTGGGAGAAAAAATATGAAGGCTTTTTTACCTTGCGACCTCGAGAGAAATCACATTGCATTAGAGCTTTTGAATAATTCATTATTGCTGTAAATTTATGCTTTGTTTTACCGCCATGACGGGATAGAAATAAAATCTAATTCCCATGATAGAAAGCAGAAAAGAAAAAAAATGAATTGACGGAAGAATTAATGAAGGCTCCTGCATAGTAACTATATAACGCATCATTTAAAATTTTTAATATGCATTAAATAAATCCATAGAAATTGTTCTATGATAAATTCGTAAATCTGTAACGATACAGTAGTGAGATACGTAAAAGAGACAGACGGCATCTTTGAAGAATGACTGACCCTCCGAACTGCATCGAAGGCCGGTTTCAACACTTTCCTGCATTCACTTCTGTTTAATTACGACTCATTCATTGTTTATTTTTTGCTCAATTTTCAACGAAAGTATAATTCTGACAATTAGAAATTTTAATTTTTTTTTATAAATTATACTTATTTATTTAAAAAGATTTAATTTAAGGTGATAATATTTCAGCACATGATTCTAGTCATGATTAGAGAGTAAAACGTTTATGTTATTTGGGATTGATAAATTATTTGCCACTTCTATAAATTTGTTTTATTGAAAATTAGTTTCGAATGTTATACATTCATCCTCAGTTCTAAAAATACACAAAAAATTGAAAAATAAGCAATTCAAAATATAGTTTGATATTAAACATATTATTATACATATTAAATTAATATAAATCAGTATTATAAAACATTTATGAATTATGAATTTAATTAAGACAAGAAATCAAATACATGTTGGTACTCACCAAGGTTTAAATGGATTATATCAAACAGAAAAGTTTGTACTGGTTTCTTCTTGCATTGAACTAACAATGAACGAAAGGTAGGTAGGGTGTTTTTAGTAAACGGTTCAAGGGTCAGAGATTTTCCAGCAATGACGGTGAGTAATTGTTTTTTCTGTTATAGATGGGAATACATTTAAGATTGGACTATTGGAGATATTTGTTTGGTCATTTAAGCAAAAATCTGGATTGGATTTGAGGATTTTATTATTTCAAGTGCTTCATATATATTTAATTTGAGGCTGTTTTCAACGTGATGTATTAATTTAACTCCTAAGTCTTTGATGAATTTATGATTTTTTTCATTTAAATGAATTGTAAAGCTGGAATTATCTGTCTTATTATTATATGCACATATTTGTTATGTTCCTTTATTCTCTTCCAGTTTTTCCCGTGTATTTGGCTGCGCAATCATTACAATTTAGTTCGTATAATACAATTACAATTTAATATGTATAATAATACCAAACTATATTTTGAATTGCTTATTTTTAAATATTTGTGTGTTTTTAGAACTGAGGATGAATGTATAACATTCGAAACTAGCTTTCAATAAAACAAATTTATAGAAGTGGCAAATAATTTATCAATCCCTAATTAGATTCATCCTATACCATCATGCGGATGTCAACTGAAAACGTTTATGTTATTACCAACATCAAACCTGGTGTGGTTTTAGATAGTTTTGTTAGATATATCAAATTTGATTAGTGTTTCTTTCTTCTTCACCTTATATCCATAAATTATTTTATAACTCATAAAATATACTCTATTATTATTTAATCGTATTGCTATTGTGAATTGTAAAAAAGTACAATTCATAGTAGGTTTATAAAATGTATTTCGTAAAGGGCTATTTAAGTCAGTTTATATAGAAAATGTAAATTAATTTTGTCAATTTACAACAAGTTTATAAAGTAAATTAATCGTTGGTTTTTGTAGTTTAATTGTTTTTGTAAATTTATTCCAATGCTATGCTAGCGTTTATGTTTGGAATGTCAGAATATTAACCTGTATAACATACAGACCATTTCTACGAGTTGTAATTTAGTAGTCAAAGTTTATTATCAATTTAAACACGTAACTACTTTAAAGTTAAAACCATATAGGGTTAATTAAAACTATAACAGAAGAGAAGCTATTTTTTTTAACTACTGCTATTTTACAAACTAAATAGCAGTTAAAAAAGAAATACTCAACTTTTTTCCTAATGCGTCACTAGCATTTTTTCATCAACATTCCATACTATTCTCTGATTGCCAAACACAGTTACTCCTGAGTACTCCTCATTTTAATCCATAATATATAATATAATTTTTTATCATTTTTTAAAACAATTAAATTTGTATGCTTAATTAATTATTAGGGGCTTCAAAAGTCTAAATTTGCAATGTACAATAATTCCAAAACGTTGAAAAAGAAAATATGAAAGAATCTTGTTAAATTCAATAAAAGAGAGTATGTAATAATGATCAATTTTTATTACTAAGTTATTCACATAAGTATCCCAAAAATAGGACTCTTATATAGATAAATAATTCTTTAATTTTTCTCACCAAGTACTTCTACTTGGAAAAAAATAAATAAATCGATTAACTTAAAAACTTTCCACATCATGCATAATATTTAACTGACATAATTAAAAATAAAATTCACGTTGCGGAACGCACGGTAATGTTTTATTACATCAGAGGACGCAAGAGGTACATGGACGCAATCAAAACTGTTTATGTGGACGGTTATTCCATTCGGAAGGGTAGGCTCCTGACAGAACAATAGAGCCAAGACCGGGGCAAAGATTAGATTTACCATCTCGATAGTGATAAACATCGATACACGCTATCGGAATACATCCATCGAAAATGAAATGTTACGGACCTATGAAAGGCCTTTCTAATTATACTAATGTTTGAACTATAACATCAACTTGTTTATTTAATATACCAGACTACAGTTATTATACGTAGTAAATATTTTATCGCAGTATCGTATGTAATAGATTCGAAACAGATAGTATGACAAAATGGATTAATTCCAAGAAGTGTTTCGAAATTTTATATGTAACTAATTTTTACATAAGGTTAATTCCATGTGTGACCAATACGACAGTCGACACAAAATTATAACATTTTTAAATTCTCTTATCTATGTTAAGCAAGATTTTTTATAGTAAATAAATTAATAGCTACTGTATAAGTGCCTACACACAGAAAGTTTCACTAATTGCGTTAATAATAGGAATAAATACAACTCAAACTGTGACCTATACGGCATGCGAATTCCACTCATATCGACAATACTTTTTAGACAACATCCGCTCAATTGTTGAACACAAAAATATATGAGACACACTGAAGAATTTAATTTATTTGTTTATATATTATGTAATTAACTACAATGTATACAATATTTTGTATGTGGATTAATAATAGAATAAAATGACAAAAACAATTGTGACCTACACATCAAACTAGGTGTGACCTACATACATAACGTACAAAGTTTCTAGCTCAGTATATCATGTTTCAAACATCTCTTATTTATCTGAGCTTCTCTTTAATCTTTTACTCCTCTAATTCTTTTGTCTCTCATTTTATTTCTTCCTAAATTCAGTGAAATTTTCTTTTGCTGCCTTTTCCGCTTTCTTTTAGCTGCTGTTTTACCCATTGTTGATAATACACAGAGAGAAATAATGTTGGGTTGATGCAAAAATAACGTAGGTTTTTGATATTAATTGAAAATATGCCAAGTCTGGATGGGCGAGAGGAGTAGTGACCTGTTTGGTGTGAACACAGGGCTAAGGTGACGCGCTGTTTATACTTCACAAAATTGCTAGCAGGACAGGACTGAACCATGGCAAAACAACATTTACCAGAATGGTGCATATACTAGCGTATGCGGATGACATCGCAATAATTGGGAGATCACAAGGTACTGTGGAGGAAGCCTTCTGCAAGGTAGAGCAGGAAACGAAAACTATGGGACTTAGAGTGAATAATAATAAAACAAAAATGATGTGCATCAGGTTGTTCCATGTTTCCAATACCTGGGATATACAATAACATAAAAGATGGAAGAGGAAGCTGAAATCGGATGCAGATTAGCAGCAACCAATAGACCATTTTTTCCCTGTCCAAAATTATTAGATCCAGATTACTAAGTCGCGCTACGAAAATAAGGCTGTACAAATGTCTTATAAGGCCAACAGCAACCTACGCAAAAAGTGGACGCTCAAATGATCGATCGCTTCGAGAGGAAGATCCTGAGACGCATTCTTGGACCGGTCAAAGACAACGAAACTTGGCGAATGCGACGAAATACGGAGTTGTATGATGAATACCAGGATTTGAGAATCTCCAACTTCGCCAGATTGCAGAGACTGAAATGGATTAGTCACGTTATCAGGACGGAAGACTGCAGGTGCCCTCTAAAAGCGTACAAGATCAGGTGGGTCAAGATCCAGATCACGCTGGAAGGATGGTGTCCACATAGACAGACAGGCAGGGATGAGCACAGTACATGATGCGGATAGGGTCGAATGAGACAAAATGATTGAGCAGATTAAGAACCGCTTCATGCGTTTGTCGTGCCACTAAAGAAGAAAGAAGGGAACAGGACTGTCGCAAGGGTAAGCCAAAGGTGTTGCCGTAGCACCTTCCGACGCATGACATAAATTTCTTGGCCGTAATAGTTGATATTGATAATCTCGCTATGATTGAGAAAGCTGTAGTGGATAATACCGAGAGTAGACCAGTGAGTGACCATAACTTTTTTCGAGAGTAAGCCAGAAAACCAACGCTGCACTGTGCTATTACATAGAATATTACATAGATTATCAAAAATTTAAGATGTAATATAGACCTCCTTAAAATGAATATATGCCGAAAAAGGCTAATCTCCAGATAATCAAGTCAGCAAAAGAGGAAGGAGATATGAAAAAAAAAAAAAAAAGAAAAACCGTAAATGCAATTTAAGGGGAAGTTAGCTTAGTTTGTTTGTCTATTTTTAATTAAATATTTGTATGTTTTATACAAATAAATTTTCATTTTAAGGTCTTTATCCTCTTTTTTTTATTTAGCTCTGATAAAGGCCTACAACTCAGGCCGAAACGTTGGCGCACATTAAAAATATATGTCCACTTTTTAGGGTATTTTTCTTCATAAACTGCACCCCTCGACCAACTTCTCCTGCAATTAAAAACGTTGTTTTGAAAATAAAATGGGAGGATCAGGGGAAAAAAGGGTGAAAATATGAAACTAATTTAAGTAAAAATTTATTGCAGTATATAAAAAGTTATAGGCGTTATGACCCTGTTCCTTGAAAATTTCTGCAAGAAATGAGACTGAACAACATATTATAGGCCATTATTTAAAAGGTTATTCTGCGTTTTAGTGATAAATCCAAATTTTACAAGGGTGGAATCACGGGGCACAGCTAGTTTTAAATATATAGCATTATACTCATTGTAAGTTCAAGAAAAAATTCAAAAGATTTAGCTCATTTTTAATTGTACCCTATATTCTTATTAGGTACTGTAAATGTAAATGATCCTGTAAATAAACATCTTATGATCTAACTATCATCTGGAAAATTTATTCACTTTTACATCAGCCGCAGATCGACAGGGGATGGTCCTATTGAGGTACACCCAACCTCTATAAACCTGACCCTTCAATAAAATCCAAGCGATTGAGCATGATGTTGACATCAACTGGTATACTCTTAGGAAAAGAAAAAGGATAAACTCTCTTGCCAAGAACTGCACCCGAGTGTTTATTTTTTTTTTTTTCCGTCTTTAAAGATTTCATAAATATTTTTTCGCCTTCATTAGACGCTCGTCAATCTTGGTATATGGTTTTCCAATAACTCAGGTGCTTTTTCATGCAATGGAATTTTGCATCAGCAACTTAATTAATAGTACAGACATCTAACCATGAACAGCTTAGATCGAAAATTTTGTCAGATAGTTTTAATTTGACATATCGAAGTAATATTGATATTAAAATTTGAGTATCAAAAACTGATATTTTTTCAACAAAAAGCAAAACAATTAAGCAAACAAAAAAAAATTATAAAATAAAAAATTTCTCCAAGGTGCACAAGCTTGATGAGGTTTTTAGAAGTTCATTCAATATTGATTTTCTTCCTAATATTGATTAATTTCCTATTTAATTTTTCTTTATGTTTAAACAAAGTAATTATTTTTTATCTAGTTCCTAGTAATAATTTTTTTTTTTTTTGAAAAAGGAATAAATTGGTACTTTTTTTGTGATAAGCAATATGGTATATTTATTTAATTGTTGGTATTAAAACTATTATATTCAGTGACTTAATTAATAGTACAGACACCCCCTCGGACAACTTAGCGTAACATATCCTTTTCTAGGGATGTTGGAATAATATCGATAAATCGAAATATCAATATTTTCAAGGAAACAAATCGATATTTTTATGAGATATCTTTAATTTTATATATCTTAATGTCAATACTAAAATTTGAGCATCGCAAACCTATATTTTTTAAAATAACAATTAAATAAACAAAAAAAATATAATATAAAATGTCTACAATGTAAATAAGCATGATAAGTTTTTAGTAATATATTGAATATTAATTTTCTTTCTTCTTTTTTATTTTTTTCTTATGCTTAAACAATTTAATTAAATTGTTTTCTAGTTCCTAGTAATACGTTTTTTTTAGATAAGCAATATATTTATTTATTTATCCCTATTAGAACTATTACAAATCTAACACTTGTTAATTTACACAAGCTACCCTATCCTTCAATTCAATGCAAAACCGCTTCTCCTTCTTTCAACAATTTAAAATATCGCGGAAATTATGTATTACTTCCACCAAAAAAAAAAAAGAAGCATTACATGTCATAAAAGTATAGCTTATTTCATAGAAAATCGCTGATTCACAAACGAAAACCGATAATGCATAGCTGAACCTGAAACCATAAAACGAAAGGAGTATAATTTCTTTTGGAATAGCTGCAATAAAACGTAATAGCTAAGAGAGGAGCTATAGAACTAGTATACTTAAAACTATTGGCAAATGATGAGATGTGAAATTTGTAACTGTAATTGCGATGGAAATATTTGTAATTAAAAACTTGTTAAATTTAATTGGTCGTATTTTCAGTTCAAGAAATGAATTTCTGAATTTTCTAATTGTTTTTTTGCTCGTATGTTAGTTTTTATTATTTTTTTTTCTAAACTTTCTGAATGTACATTGAAAGAAAAGATAATTTACTTAAATTACAAATCTATTATATATAATAATTAAATAATTATAATCTATTATAACTTATTAACTTATGTACGTTATTCTTTATATAGGCATTCTTAAAATATATTACTTTATATAATATATTAAATAATATATTATATAAAATATATTAAATTATATTTTATTTTCAAATTGTAATCTTATTAACAATAAGATTATTAAAATAATCTTAACTTATATCAAACTTTTATATGAACCGCTATCACATTTACAATTCAATGAATTTATATTGATTTTGATTATTACCGGAGCGCAAATTAATTCACAGTTCTTAATTATTTTGTTATAACCTCTTTAATATTCTTTCATAATTTCACTAAAAATAAGCGTTCACTTCTTGTGATCCTTAAGAACATCTCTAGTTTCATACATTTTTGAATACAGGCAAAGTTCACAATATCTGGTAAAATATTATAATTACAAAAAATAAATATTAATGAAGGTATAAATAAAATTCGTTGCTACAGTAAAATTTATTTATTTACATTAAAATATCACAGAAATTATTTGATTTTAGAATAAAAACGATTAAACTTGGTAACAAGTAGATTTACGGCATCGTGGGAATTTTATTCCCAATTTATTATTTAATAAATATAATCGAATTTTTGTTTTTCAAATAATGTTAAATTTCATGGATTTATAGATATGAGTATATATTCTTATTAATAGGAGCAACTTAACATAGGTTAACCTAAGTTCTACAGATGATTCCGTTTATTATTTGGTCATAGCCCTCTTGCACTATCGAACCTCAATAACAACAACAAAAAGGTCTGATCGATCCAGAAAATTTGACATGCATAAACTCTAATTTTCTTACGAATCTCGGAATGTATGTATTATCACTCCCTTTAGACCTCAGTGTGTTTTATTGGAATTATGTAAAAGTTAGTTCAAGAGGCGAGAAAATTAAAAATTCATTACAACGGTGTTGATATCGTTCAACATCGGTTTCTTTGAATTAACGAGTAGATTAACATGTTTTAGAATATTATTGTATTTTTTGTTTTAAAATATAGTATATACAGCAATCTGAAATCACAGATATACATTATATATAATACAGGTTGTGTTGAATTGTTTTAGAAAAATTATAAAATTTCGAGTGTAAGAATCGTATAATATTCTCTAAATCACTTACAAGAACTATTAAAAAACTAGCTTGAGAACAGGAAGCCTTAAAATGGAGATAAGTGTTGAGGTCTTATGACGACCAGTTTTCTAAAACCTATTTATTCTATGCCGGACGACAAGAAGTTCTTTCCCAAATAAAAAACAAAACAAATTTGGTAACCCAAAGTTAGTATTTAATCTAAATTAAGTGGATGCAATGAAAAAATATAAGCATTTAGAAAATTTCAAGAAGGTTTTTGGATGGGTCAATTAGCACTTGCTGGCAAAGTGAAATGGGACAATTGGCAACAGTGCGATCGGGGTTATCGCGATAGAATCTCGGTCAAAGGAGGGTTCGAAATCTGATTTCGGAAGAACGGTAGGAGACAGCAAAATACGTGAAGAGAAGTCGAATATTTCGTCCTCTAAAATAGAATAATGGTGAATAAAATGGAAATGAATAACTGAAGGAGCGCAGAGATTTACCTTTGGAAATCCGATTCGGGTACTTCAAAGGGTCTCCTTATTTGGGTAATGTCGTAACGCCTCCACAGTTACGTAGGCCGAGGGCAGTTTATCACGGGTGACTTTCACCGGCAGGTTATAGAAGGAATGGAACTGAGACCTACGCCAAATGTGACTATTTGGTTCGAGACTGCTAATTAAATATTTATCCTTAAAGGGCTAAATCGTTAAACTTAAAAAAATACACACAACTAATTCAAATCCAATATTTAATTTACATAACGATTTGACTTACTTGGTATCAGACCAACTACTAGACAACAACATAATTCATAGATTTCGTTAAACATATATTTTCGAAATTAAATATATTTTCGTATTAACTCTCCCGCGTTAACAACTAGCATTTTATTAAAATTATTAGGTAGGTTACTCAGCTTTTTGAGAAAGAGTATTAAGTAAAAGAAAATAAAGAAGTAACAGTCAAACAAATAATCCGATGCCATGGTAGTGAAGAACTATTTAAACTTTTTTTTTCGCAACTAATAATTTGTCCAAGTACTTTAATAATTAATAATTTGTTATATTTAGAATATTGTTGTTAGTACTCAAGTTCTGCAATGGCCCCTAATGAACACTTATTTCTGCAAGAAAGGAGCGGTTTCTCCTCGGAGAGGGGAAAGTCACCATTGACAACCATGACTTTCTCGCGTGGGTGGTACTGGAATCTTAAAGAGGATCCTAGCAGAAAAATGTGTCCGGCTACGGTTTTGTTTAAAACCGTTTTTGCTTAAAATAAGTAAATAAGTAAATAAGTAAAACCGAGTTTTGCTTAAAACTATAAACGATTTGAATGATCTAAATTAAAAATAAAAATTATTGTATTAGTACGTCCCACGAAATTAGCTATTGAGGGGAACTGATTGTTATATTAATGACCTGGGCAGAATACCGTAAGGGTTCCGGTGGACTATGGAGAATAATGTGTGACAGGGCCTAAGGAGGTGGGGCAAAGGAGCACCTGCCACATGGATGTAGAATTCAGGAGGCGGCTTTGAGGCGATTTTTTTTGTTTAGATTAAGTAAAAAATGTTTATTTCTTTTTTATAATTGTTTTGACCTTAATACGATCAATAAAAGGGTAAATGATATGAGATTGTGATATTTATTTCGAAATATATTACCAAAATACTCCTGACTTTTATAGGAGGGAAAGGCCAAAGTAGGGACAGAAAAAATACCCTTTACCCCTCCCTCTCTCCCCCGGCAAAAATATATGCTCTGGGCATGATGTGTGATTAGGAAATTATGGAAGCAGTAGGAATTATTATACACAATAAATTTAATAAAATCTAAAAGTATGGTATTTGCCCATATTTGATAATCTTTTCGATTTTGTTAATATGTATATCGATAATTATAGCAAAAGTAGCCAAAATATAGGGGTAAAGCATAGCTCTTTTAGATTTTCCGTCAAAATAAAATTTAAAAATGATTCTATCAGATGAAGATTATGGTTTAATTTTATTCTTTCAAACTGAATTTTCCCTAACTATTTAATTATTAATTATTTTTATATATATTAATATTATTTATTTATATAATATCATATTATTTATTATTTTTACTAAAATTCCCGTGTTCATAACAGGAATATTGACAAATGTATCTTTCAATCTTGAAAAGCGTGATAAATGATTATTTCTCTATTTGACAATCAGGAATCCGTTATTTCTTCATATAATTATTCAAGCAGGTTTTCATAATAATATTTTATTAAAGTGGAATAGTGATGGTTTGCAATTAAATTCCTGTTTAAAATAAAAAACCTTGAAATTGTATTTATAATTTTATTTATATCATTATTGATAGAAATTATGGTTACCTTGAATTGTGTTTTATGTTTCTTAATTTAAGATATTTTTAAAAATCAACCAATCAAAGAATTTGTCAAGCTTGGTATCACATATTCGACCGACGGGGTTATTGACTGTTGAGTTACAAAATATCTACGTCGCAAATAACAACAAATCTTTTCCTCTTTACCTTGGGAAATATACGCCGAAGATAAAATCGATTTCTGCTTCTAAGAACTGAACACAATACTGAGAATGATAAGGAAGTAATAAAAACTCATTCAATAGTTATAGTTTGGTTATTTGCGACAATCTGCACCGTAGAAATATAAGGATATTAATATTTCAAAGATTAGTTTATTCCCAGAAATAATCTAGGATACTAAGTGAATACAATATGATCATTAAATTGATCAATTATAAATTAAAATATTTAGAATTTTCCTTAACAAATGTGTTTATGTTATTTTTTTACTTTCTTTTTTGTTGCTAAGTCAGCTGTTTCCTCGCTGCAGTGATTGAATGGTTCTAATCTGACCATCGCTGACATCCTTCCATGATCTTTATCATAAAATTGCCCAGCTGTGTTCATATTTATAAAAACTAATTGTTACACACTTATTTCGCTTTCAACAGAACTAAAGAAACTTCTTTGAAGAAAAAGGTACAAAGAAACACACCATTAACAAGAATGATGGCTGTCCAACTCCATAAATTCATTATAATAATGATGATTAATATACATAATCAATTCTGTATATGACAGAATAAAAGAAATATAAGAAACGAAGAAAATAAACATTTATATTTAAATTTACTGATTACACAGACTCTGAAAACACAACCCGTTCTTGTAAAACGCCCACTACCAAGAAATCAATACCAGCCTACTCAATTTTATTTCTCTTTCTTTTGTCTGAAAATTTATTCGGGGCCTTAAGTAACAGTTTGCACTTCAACAAAAACTCTAAAATACCTTGGCCGTATGATAGATACTCATTTGCACACTACTGGGAATTAATGTGGAATGAAATTGGGTCTATAATAATACCGTTTATTAACATTTAGATATTTCCGCATTTCGTAAACAGAATAACGAAAATGTTATTCATGTACATTCCGAACACATAATTAAGGTTTTTTAAATAACATATATCGATTTAAATCTAAATAAATGTCGGTAATACTGATGAATGAAACTGCTAATATCGATTAGCAGCTTAAACTATTGCAACTGATTTTGTCCAGCAGTTACTTTTAGTTAATGAACTGTTGCTAATTTTAATGTAAATGATTGATATTTTATCATAATTGGAATAAGGGAATACCTCACATGAATTAATTTGTAATGACAGGAAAATAAAAATAAAATAATCTCATTCAGAAAAATGAATTTTTAAAAATCGAATAAGGAGAAAATCTTGATGAAATTTTATAATGTAAGACGTAAAAAGCAGATGGGTATGGCAGTGCATATCCTAGGATGCTGAGTAAGTAGCCAAGGCTAGTAGCTAAACGTAATAACATTTAAATAATAAGTGATTGCTGATCAGAATAGCAGCTAACTCATCTTTATGGCTGTTAATTTAACAGTAATTTAAGTTAGCTTTTCCTTTAAGCTGTTAACTTCTTCAAATTTCAACTGCTTTATATTTAATTAAAACGTAAAACGAAGAGAACATGCAATTTTTATAGCCGTTATTTTTTAAATGTGATAACAGCTATAAATTGTTTTTAAACAATGATAGAAATGATTACACTACAGTTTATTATTAGCAAATAATTAGATACCTACCCTTATATTAAAAAAAAAAAAATTAATACAGGCTTATTAAAAACCCCAAAAGACATTGATAAATAAGAAGCTGTATGGACTGTCTCTCCCCCAGCTACTCCGCTAGAACAAAAACCATTTCCCGCAACACCTCATAGACCTAATCAATATCAAACGCCACGCCAGATCATTATGGCAATGGACTAGACTTCGTCGCTCCTGAAATTATTATCCTAAACAATTAAAACAGGAGTTGGTAACCTTTCATTCTCAATCCTTTAAATCCTACTTATCCTGTGGAATATCACTAAAAAATTCTAAAATCCCATCACATTTCCCATCCCCTCCAGCGGGGAGATGGCTCCTGGTCAGCGTCTGATGAAGATGAAGCCGAGGAATTCGCCAGAAACCTTTCCAATACAATGCATGTTCCAAATTTTAAAAAAAGTCGGCCCAGCAGTATCGGATAAAAACCGCGGACAGCAGACGAAAGGAAATATATAAAATTCGACTTTTGAATTCTACGCATCTCGAAACGAAAAATTAAAATTGTTAAGAGGGTTAATTAGTTTTAATTTGATAGATTACAAAGGTTCATTATTGAAAATAATAAACCAAAATAGTAAGAAATTAACAGATCATTAAATTACAAGACGTTTCTATTTGGGTATACCAATCACTCTCTCGGTACACATAAACCTATCTGTTTGTCTCAATAACTCAGTAATAGCTGAGACATCGATTACCATAACGTCCTTTATCTTTATTTTCCTCAAGAATAGAAAAAGTGATAACTTAACTATTAATAGAACTGATGCTCTTCAGCCTCATTTAGTGATAAATGTGTGCAGAAATGCAGAAAACAATTTAGCAAACAACATTATTTTCCTTATTTACAAGTCAATGCTTCTAATGAACTGGTTCATAAGAACAAACATGCTCTCTTAACATTAAAATTGAACAAAAAATAAGAGTAAAACTAAGAGACAATATATATATATATATATATATATATATATATATATATATATATATATATATATATATATATATATATATATATATGTAATAACTGTCTTCGCATGTTCGACAGAAATTTTGGGCATTGGTCATCCCTAAGAATTTTTTCATAGGATTTAATTCTGGAACTAACCTCGCAAGAATAAGTACGAACAACTAAGCAAATATTTTTAAGTTTTAAAAATAAAAAAAAGCCCATTAAACTGAAATCTGGATAAAATTTATACAAAAATCGTGTATTTCAGAATTATAAGAATTTTTTCATAGGATTTAATTCTGGAACTAACCTCGCAAGAATAAGTACGAACAACTAGCAAATATTTTTAAATAAAAAAACCCATTAAACTGAAATCTGGATAAAATTTATACAAAAATCATGTATTTCAGAATAATACGAGCTATTTATTAATTATTTTATAATATATTTGCAACTGCATTGAGGTGACATGAGGGTGAGAATTTTGCATTATCGGGTACCTAATAAGGAGGATGCAAACAATGTACTTGTAAAAATAATGTATTATTACTTGTAACAATTAATAACAATGTAGCTACTCTACAAAAAAAAATATTTATAGTACCTCGGATTTTAGAGGAAAGAGATTGCAAGCAAGGTTTGGATTGATCATTTGTTGGAGAATAAAATGTAATAATTATATGTAAGATTTTACTCTCGGTTCGTTCGTCGTGTATGGCTGGATAGGCCTTATATCTGGATTGGCCTTTCAAAGTAAATAGGTAATAATTATTTCGTAAATTAAGTGAAGATCTGCTCTCCAGAAGAAGTGACATTTTATAGTATCGTCTTGTCAGTTCTTGTGTTTTTAATTTTATATGTATATTCTGGGATTATTGTCCTACTATAACCCCAGATACTATACTATAAATATTTTTTTGGAAGAACTGGGTGGTTCTATTGCTACAAGTGGACATGGAGCTTTCCGGAAATAGCTGACAAGTCTTGATTTCGTGGAATTCGTTTTAATTTTCCATTATAATTTAATGCCATATCATAATACGTACAAAATACTGTTCTTTATGACATTTTCTTTTTGTGAACCGATGAATTACGGAACTGTCTATGGAAAATAATATTTACAGGTATTTTTGATACTAAAATATTTTGGAGTCAGATCAATGAGCATTGAGTGGTGCCATGTATAAGTTATAGCACTGTACCTCTACAACATGAGTTTGATTCCCGACAGGACAATAAATTTTCAGAACGGTTCGATTGTTCAGGGATCCACCAACGGTCTAGAACTAACATCCTGGTGGTCAGTTGCTGAAAAAAAAAAAAAAGGAGAACACCGTCCCTAGAACCTTGCTAACTATTATGAACTAGACAGTGCATGTTGTTGTTCCTTTTAATAATTAAACAATTATAATTAGGAAATAAGAACTTACTGATAACATGGAGTTGATGACAGACATTTTTAGGACAATGTCGATTAAAATAAAACTGAAAACGAGACGTAAGGTTGTTCTCCACGAATTACCAATTAAATTAATTGTATAAGTTACTCCAAGATTTTTATTATATTGCATTATATTTTTTGTGATATAATAAGGCTATGATTACAGTAATATTTTTTTTTTTCTGTATAGTTCTTAATTGTTTGTCGTTTCATTTCACCGATAAACAAGAGACCATGCAGCTAATATTCTTACAGATTTCTCGACAGAAGCCAAAAATCGAATATTTTCGTTATGAAGGAAGGACGAGTTATTAAAAATGAAAATAAATTTGAATTTTGAAGTCTCGCTTTCAAAATAGCTACGTAATGTTTGTATGCTTAAACATATATCTTCAGCTATTTATGAATAAGAGTCCCTCTCCGCCATTATTTTGCAAAGTAGATTTAATTTCAAGTCAAGCTGAATTGAGAAAGTAATTAATAGTATAAATATTAATCTAAATTAATTAGGTATATATATATATATATATATATATATATATATATATATATATATATATATATATATATATATATATAATATGTTATTAATAAAGGTAAGTAAATATGTAATAAAGGATTAGTAATAATATTATTGTTCCTTTTCTTTATTTTTTATTCTTCGAACTCATATGAATTCGTAATTTATTATCTTTCTAGCCATATCTTACAATTCATTTAATTTACCTATTTTTTTTAATTTTACCTAATTTAGACGTACGCACCAATACACACACACACACAAACACAAACACAAGCACAAATATACATCTTAATATATCTTTTCACTGTTATCAGATAATCATCTCATCATTTCTAAAATTGTATTTATCCCACTTATGAAATTAATAAACCTGTTTATCGCATTGTTAAATTAAATTATCGATATTTTGTTTTTGTTCTCATACATGCTAGGTATGTACTCATGCTACAACAGAAGAACATGTTGAAATGTACTGCCATTTCTCAGGGTTACAGAGAAATAAAAAAACTGGAAAAATTGGAAAACCAAGTTCATACGCCTTTACTGGTCTATTTTACTAGTTAACATAATTTATCTACCGATTTGAATATCCCCGGTCTCGTGAATTTTTGTTATGAATTGGTATATTAATTTATTATAATTTTTTTTTTTTAAATATTATTTCCTTTAACTAGGTTGTACTCGTGTATTTTTGCAATTAAGTTCATAAACTACTTCACAGTCATGAGAGTTCCGATAGAATTATCAATTCAAAACATTATTTTAAAATTTTTATTATTCATAAAATAAAATTGTTTCAGTTTCAAATTTTTTTTTTTTCTAAATCCCTATTTATGAACCTATTGTTGAATTAATATTGATGATTGGTTTGATTTTATATCCTTCTTCTCCAGAAGAGCTACTTTTTAAGGAGTTTCTATCACTAACAAATTTTTGTCCTATTTACTTCACATGCAGCAGGGTGATACAAGCAATAGTTTTTAGAGTGAAAACCAAAACTATCTTTTTAAGTTTTACAATTAAGACGTTTTTGCTGATCTTCACTGCAGAAGCGCGGCATGGATTTTTTTTTATTTATTTCAATTTTTAATTAAAAAGTTAAATTATATTAAAATTACATGAATCATAATTATATGATAATTTTGTCGTGTAGGACATGGGATTACTAGAACATTCGGTAATTTTGGACGAATGTCACCTCATTGACCTGCAGTACTTTTCAAGAGGTTATGTAGTACGTGATAAGAAACATGAAACAAACCGTCTGCATCCCACCTATGTCTCAATTGTAGGTATGATTGCTTTTATACATAACAACATTTTTGCATGCAGCGCTACCATATTTTCGTGTGAAAAACATGACAATTAGTCGTATCATAAATTATTTATATTTTTTCACATTATAATAACCCTGCAATGGTTGCATATATTTCTATGTGTACCAATCATCTCAAGACATAACGAATATTAAAGTAACATAGTAACAAGTTTACAAAGTTAAATTTTACATAGTTTATATATATACATACATACATATATATATATATATATGTATATATATATATATATATATATATATATATATATATATATATATATATATATATATATATAAGATAGATATATAAATACAAATTATTTGTATGCACAATATTTACAATAAATAAACTTAAATTAAAGTATAAAACATTTTTTTAATCTGATTCCAAGTAGTCAATCCGGCTCATAAATGCATCAAATTCTGAACTGTTAACTTTTATATCATAAATTACAAGTATAATTTTAAAATATCCATAATAGGTTTAAATAAAGTATCCATTATCTGAGATGCTTTAATATTACATGGTAATGTAACAACACTCAAAAGAAGTTCTTCAAAATGGCCAGGATAGTAAATTAACTCAATTTGGGCTTAGAAAATTGTGATATTAAAAAATATTTCCTAATATTAAAAAACGTCAAAAAAATAAATTTTTAGAGCATGACGATAAACTAAAGATCTAAGTATGCAATGATAAATTTGCGATTCCTTGCATGAAAACTACTTTTAAGCCTAAAATTGTTTAAAACTAATATTACAATAAATTATATTTCAATTTAAATAACCATTTACCATAATATATTTATACCTTTGTGTTCCATTTCGGTAATAAAAATTTTAACTGCTCTTGGCGCGTACTTTCAATTTTCAATTATTCAAATATTAATATGTTGGGGTATTATTAATATTCTAAGATAAATAATTATTCTAATGCAAATATTGCTCTAATAATTATTTTAATATAAATACTGCTCTAATAATTATTCTAATATAAATACTGCTCTAATAATTATTATAATATAAATACTGCTCTAATAATTATTTTAATATAAATACTGCTCTAATAATTATACGAAAATAAATACTGCTCTAATAATTATTCTAATATAAATACTGTTGGGGTATTTAAATATTTATATATAAATACAAATTATTATTAATATGGTAGCGTGAAATTGATTACGATTGGTATTTATTTAATTTTTTACATTACAATAATAACATTAAATATATAATTACAATTAATATCGTAATAATTAGTTTGAAATAAGTTAGTTTGAAGATGATTGTTAAATTCATTAACATAAAGTATAATTATGATAGAAAAATCAAGTATAAGTTATCGAGATAAAGTATATATTGCAAATTTTATAGAGATTAGGGATTGATAACAAACTGTAAAGAATATCAATTATAAAATAAAGAATATCATTATGAAGCTTAATTGGTTCATAAGTAATAATTTTCTACTTTTTTTTTTTTCAACGTGCAATGATGACCAGATCTAAACTATGGGATGTGGGATAAGTAATACGAACTAATGATTTTCCAAGGATGCAGTAAAAAATTCTACTATTAGGTTTATTTACAAGCCTATAAAGCTTAAAAAGATTCTGAAAAAGCTCTACTTTCACTTCAATTAACTTTGTCTTTTTTGACATATAGCGTCCTTTCAAATTTATGTCATCAATGAGATTTTGACAATTTTTTTTCTCAATAAAAAACCTTTTTGCCAAATCCAGGAACTCATTACAAAAAAATGTTAAAGCCCAACAATATCGACCTGCATCAATAAATGAATAAAATATATTTGAAATGTTTATAAAATAGCTCAGAACAAACGAATCGTTACCGAGGTATGACTTCAAAACATTTTTACATAATTTTATTCTTCCAGTAGGATTGGAAACGTTTAACTTATAGCTATCAACATTATTTGTGTATATTTACGAGGTACTCCTTGAATTGAAAGAACTAGACATAAACAGTTCTAACAACATTGAACATAGCGGTTCAAGAGAAGTTAACCGCATATAGAACGCAAATTATGATTTAAACTGATCGAAATCATATTATTAGATGGTATTTATTAGTATACTGTAAGTTTACTATTTCATTTTATCATAACATACAAAAATAAATCAACAGTAGCCTTACATTATGAATAAAAAAAGAATAAAAAAAAGAAATAAAAAAAAGAATAAAAAAAGAATGAAAAAAGAATTTTGAATAAAAAAAGAATAAATAAATAGAATTACTAAAATTTCAAATTATTAGTTATTCCAGCTTTTTTTCTTAATCAGTAGTAGTAAATTTTATTAACTGATGACTCAATGACTATTAATCATTTATGTATATTTTATTAAAGAGAAATTCAAAGGCAACTTTTTATTATTGTAAAAAAAAATTAAAGGAAATCCTACAACTGTTTCGGGTACGTGTTGTTTATTTGAAATGGGGAATGCTTCTTGATCTTCCTTTGGCCTTCATCAATAGTGGAGGAACGACCAGAACACTTATTTATGCCAAAGATTCTTTATGTTAAATATGGTATTTATGTTAAAGATTCTTCAACCTGCGTTTGAAGTATAATTTCTATCTAAAAAAAAAAGTTGGAACCAAGGTGAATTAAATTAACTTGATTCAAATTAAATTAACTTTCTAGTTGTGAAAGTTTATTATTTATTTATTCAAATGAAAAATTACTACGCGGTGGAGCACATCTGGCGAATCTGTTAATATTTATTGTTTCTTCTGGATTTCATGACAAAAATAATTGATATGATTTCATATAGTATCTTTTTGAAATACAAAATAAATAAAAAATATAGTTATACAGGAGGACTCTGGGGTTATATTATTCGTTTAAGCCAACGTATTGGATGCCCAGGCATTAGACATATTGGACAAGAGTGATGGAAAACTATTAGAAATAAAAGTTGAATTTGTTTTGTTAAATATTTGTTGTATTGAATGTTAAAGGAATGATATGCGTAAATTGTTGTGTATTGTCTATTGAAATGCATCCTTGCGCGTGTTGTATTGTTTTAAGTATTTTTGATTATATCGTTTGGGTTTTATGAATGTGAGTAATGTTTGCAGAATCTCGAAATTGCGCTACGTAGGTCTTAATCGGTTTCATTAATGTGTTAAGTAATTATTATTTGTTGGAAAGGTAAGAGCGGATTAATTGTCAAGTCAATGCGTCATTAGTCTGTAAAGTTGTTTATGTTCTAAGAGTTCAAGTCAGATATCAAGGCTTAGGCTGATTTCTTATAGATCTAGGAAATAACAATCCTCTTTCATGGTATATAAAAATTGTCTAAATTAGAAGAAAGGGTACGTAGAAAATGCTTCATTTGAGTAGACTATATTTTTTTTAATATACCTATGGGATTTATTTTGCTCTTGATATAAGCGTTCTGATATTTAATATCTTGAATCTTTTGAAGTGAATATTTTGAATCTATTGCAATTGAATCTGTTATCTTTTGAATCTTTTGAAGCTATTGCATTCCTATAAGTAATATTGATACCAGAGAAGAAAACTGAGACAGATCTCATCCGTTTGGTCGGGTTTGGCCAATCTCTCCAGGAAGATACGACCGTGGGAACACCCTCTGCGAAGATGAGGAGTTGGCGAGGACGCGTTGCACAAGAGTAAGGAGGTCATCGAGCAGCTGGTCCTTCCTGAGGTCGTGGAGCGAAGACCACTGAGCCCCGGCACTTCCTACCGCCAGGGCAGACGCTCTTCACTATAAATAGTCAGTTAGGCCAGGATATTTCTGGTCCTTTTCCTCGGCACTCGTCCGACATCCTCTCTTCGGGACATAAGGTCGTACGCAACAGTCATCCTGGTCGTACCCCGGCCGCTTTCTAGTGTACTCGATTACATATATTTATCAGTAGCCTTAGGCGTTTGTAACGGCCTTGCAACACCAGGTGTTTGTTGTAAATAAGGACAAACTTTCGGATTCACAGATTTCTCAACTTAATCATAGTAAAACAATAGGTAAATAACCAATAAAAAAAAAAACAGTCGCGTTCATAAATCATTTGAAAATAACAGCATACACATGTTGAAAGATTTTTTGAATATCACTTACATTCAGTGATGAATACGCATTTAATAGAAAATAAATAAATATAATCGACAAATTGCTTTAAACAAAATTTAAAAATCACCAGACATGTGAACCTTATTTCTAACTGTGGATTAATTAGTACTGAAGAATCATATGTACAAACTATACAACGATATTTTTCTATTAATTTCAGAACAGAGACAGAAACAATCAGTACTGGTTCATTTAAAAAACATGACAAAAAAAAAATGAAAAAGAAAAGGAGTAAAAATAAATAACTCATTCGGATAAAGCTAAGATAAAGCATTGACAACTTGATATGATTATGCATTGATTAATAATAATATAATACAACGTTAATATTTATGACGTACATATAGTATAAAGTGTTAGTCATAGTATTACGTACTTAATATTTTCGTTAAGTCCAAAGATGAGCGAAGCGGTGGAACAACAGTCTTCTACACGAGAGACCAACACTCGCGCACTCGAGCCAAGACTGGCTCTACCAGACAGGCCGAAGGACGGGAGAGGGTGGGTCGGCTATCTTCGGAAATCTTCGGACCTCTCCTTCTATATATGTATATAAACATATCCCTGAATAGGGGCCTATCTGTCTTAGCAGGTGTCTAGGGGAACGTTAACAGACATGTTACAAACACTGAATGAGGTTATTCCATCGAAGCTGAGTAGGATATAGAAAATGTTTCGGGGAACATCAGGATCATGTTAAACAAAATTTCAATTTTTTCAACCAAGCTTGTGAAACAGAACGAAAACTAATAGAATGTGATCTAAAAAATGTCGATTATTCTTAATCCAAGGGCCATCCTTCTTAGGTTTATTACTAATTATATAGATTATATAAAAAGAAAAACAACGAAGAATCAATGCTAAAAAAAGAATAATAAATACAAAAGAAAGAAAAAGAGCTAAATATATTTGTTTTAGTAGCATATGTACAAGTGATAAACAAATACTGCGAAATTTCTCTTAACGGACACCTCTCTATAACGGAGTCCCCTCTTAACGGACAATTTTATTAAGATCCCTGCCAATGAGGTACAAATTTAATGCATTTGAACCCCTTATAACGGAACCCCTCCACTCTGGACGCGGACACCAATTCCCATCAGCACTTTTCACTCCTCCATAACGGACACATTTCGTAAAATATGTATGCACGTTAATACAAACTTACGATTTCAGAATTTAATTTGTTTGTCATTTATTTTGAGAAAAAATTGTAAGTAATACAACTGTTTATACTGATTATAATGTAGCATTAACGAAAATTAATATTAAACAAAAAGTATGTCCTACGTATTTTATGTATGTACGTATGTACCTATGCACCTAGTCATTTAATTAAAAATAGATTCTTATGTAAAATTTCTGCGAAAATATAAGTTATTTAGAAATTATATTTCGTATTAAAATAACTGAAAAGGAAGGGAACTCATTTTTTTTTAATGTATACAATTAAATTAATCGTTCATTTTAGGAATTTTCGTGCGGAGCTCCATAACCGAATTTCCATAAACCTTTACACTGTTTTGTTTCGAAATTTTACCTCAATTTTCTCAAAAACGCATTCCACTCTGATAAATCGGATGTCGGACCGATATCTGATTTATCGATGTGAACGGCGTTGCACAATGGTCAAAACTCCTGAATTACAAGCCTCTCAAAATGCCGATTCAAGTTTATCCCATCATTTTAGAATAATTCAAGTACCCATTTCATGGATTACACGGGAAAAAAGTTGTTTTTCCTTATCTCAAACTCGTAGAAATCTAAAATTATACTCTGAAGTGTGGAATTTGATGTCAAAATTCTGAGTCACCGCGTAAATCTGCGAACTTCATTGATATTTGGATTTTAATTCGTAAAAGTATTATTCTGACAACATATCGAAAAAGAGGTATCAATGGAAAATTTTAGAGAAATTTTGAAAATTTGTTCATTTATGTTTATTGGGGTGCTGATTACGAATTTCAACTTTTCCGCCTCAATTTTTTTCTAAAAGTATCAATAAAATGAAAAAAAAATGTTTTTTCTTTTTTTGTAGTTTTGCTCGTTACTTGAAATCATTAATTTGAATAGCTTATTATATTCATTTCACATTAAATTAAACAAGAGTAAATTACTACACTTTTTATTTTAAAGATTTTTTTTTTGGTCCCTCTGTTTTGAAGCGAAAGTGATTCGAAATTAGGAGACGAAATGTAGTTCAGTCAAATGGGAACCCGAAAGGCGGTGGAAAGATTTTAAGAAGTTCTAAAAATCTAATTATTTATGTTTTTCGGGTGCTGAATGTAAATTTTAACTTTGTCGCCCCAAATTTTTCCCAGAAACAAAAAAAATGTTATGAACCTCAAAAAGTAAATTTCTACATTCCGCTTCACAGTGTTATTGTCATGAAACTGCAAAACTGTATGTGCAACTGCATAGATGGTAAAACATGCCTAATAATACCTACAAGATTCATCAGCATAGTAACACTATTTAACCTGTTGGTATACACACGGAAAAAATCAAGGAAGCTAGGAAAAATAATATCCAGAGTATTGTAACAGGGCATTCCCGTAATTTCAGCAGGCCCAATACCAATGAATATGTCATCAACATGCTTCAGGTGACATCCGATGCTTTTGCTAATTAATTTAAGACAAGCCAACAAATGTGAATTCTCAATATCCGTAATGTAATTAATATAGTTGTGCATTTTTTTTTTTATTTATATTTTACTCTATTTTATATTTATTTTTTATCAAATATAAAAAAATATATTAATAATATGTTAAAAGTTTTTAAATGATTATTTTTTAGTAAAATTAAATTATGTTTTATTACTGTTCCTATAATTTTTTTCAACTGTCACTTTCATTTATCCAATTATTTTTCGTATCTTTTGAATTATATATTGAAATGTTTAACTCCTATTGAATCGGGGTTTGCTGCATTCGATCCAGCGTTGAAAAATACATTAAAACAAACCTCTCGTAGTGTCATTCAGACAAAATGAGAGGCTGGTTTTTTCGCAAAAAGGACATTTTACACGACCACTGTGCGTCGGACCGAATGGAATATACTCGTAGGATCCGCCTCGAATAATCATCGGACCCTGTGAAAGAAACACGTACTTTCTAGGCAAACTAAATTAGAGAGGCCGCGGTGGCCGAGTGTTAAGGCGTCACTTTAGCCACCTCGAGACTGCTGCGGTGCCGGTTCGAATCCGACCTCGGCAGGTAGAAATTTATTTCGTGGCGGCCCAACGGGATGACTTTTCCACCCTTGTCTTGATCGGAGTAGAAAAGGACGTTAAGAACCAATTAATAAAAAACTAAATCGGAGTTGCACCCGACTCCGATATTTATCGGACCGTGTGAAAACTCTCTAAGGGGACATTGATATCAATAACAAACATTCAGTCAGTGTGCAACAAGCATTCAGTGTACGCTCAATATTCAAACCAACTTGTATGTGACTAAGACACCTCCGTCGAAATCAAGATAGTCGCATTGCTTAAATTTAAATTTTATTTCGGATGGTTGAATTTAATCGCCTAAATGTCAACAATTGCCAAATTTGGCGTATGTTTTAAGCATGAGAATGAAAATTGGATCAAAACCTGTTGGTAAAATATTGCTCAAAATACAAATCTCATTTTGGTGGGTATGAAAATTATATTTTTTTGTACATTTCGGGGAGTATATCCCCCTGATTCCCTCCCCTCCATACTTACGCCACTAGGCAAGGGGTAGGAGGGATGGGCCAAATACCCGGGGCTCGGGCTTGCAGGGGCTCAATAAGAATCGACTTAAAAAATCTGTATATTCATATTTTGTTTGTTGAGCAGATATGTGCAGATAAAATAATTATTTCAATCTGTAGTAAATAACATCACGTACTTTTATCATACTTTTTTATGACAGTTTAGCCTAATTTATAACTATGAATAATTTGTTGTTTCTAGTGTTAAGAGAAAATAAATTAATGTATATTTATCCTAAGTCAGTAGGACACTGGCGGATCCACAGGGGAGGGAAGAAGGAAATTTCTTCCAAAATAACTAATGAGAAAAATAAAATAAACTACTGCTAATTTAAAATATACCTCCTTGTAATAATGTTTATGAGTAAATGTGATAAGTTATCATTCATAAGGTAGGAGGGAAATTAACCTTGGCTCACCTTGTGAGAAATCGATCGTCAAAATTGTTAAATTACATATAATTGCCAAATTTAATTACATTTTTTATTAATTCAAAGAAAATAAGTGAGTTAAACTGGTATCGTTTTATTATTTTTTAAACTTGAGGAAAACTCAAAACTTTTATATATGTACCAGTGGTTAATTCGCTGGAATCATATAAATGGAATTCAAATGAATGTCAAAATAGTTTTAAACTGGATCAAACTGTATCATTTGTCCTAGGGTTGTTAATTATTGAGATTTTCTGTCAAACCCTCCTGAAGCGGATTAGACTATACAATCACATAACTCTATACATCCTTCCTATGCTTCTTTATAAATATGCATTACAAATAAAAAATGTTTGGCGCCTCAAAGAAAGAATATATACAAACATTAAAATTTAAATATACACAAACATTAAAAAATATTTTAAAAAATGTGTGGTATATTTCCGGCCTCCTCTAAGAGTATCCCAAAGTCTACGGTCACTCTGATACATGGCAAAGATAGAGTTAAAGGGGGAACTTTTGAATATTAAATAATGACAAAGATAGGTTTAAAGGGAGAACTTAAACCGGCCGGCAGAATTTCGAGCGAAATTTAATTTTTGGGTGTAAAAAATATTTGTTTCGGCTATTTGATTGCAATGTTAGAAGTTTATGTTATTCATTTCGAAATTTACTACCTTTTAAATTTTACTGGTGGAAGAGAGGGGGGAGGAGAGATGGGAGAGAGAGGAGTCCCCCCTAAAAACTACATTTGGATCCACCCATATTGCAAGAACATTGACTTTTGACTCGATTATTCAAACATTCGCAGAAGAGAAAGCTAAAAACTTCACTAAAGTAATTGTTAATAAATTCGACTATCATCAAATAATTTAAAAAAAATCATTGTAAAACAATAAACTCTTGTTATTATTATTATTACATTGTAATATTTTTCGTTCCATAAATCCATAATCCATATATTAATATTACAAACAAAAATAAAACATATGAAATATTTTGTGGGAGGGGACTTGCATTATTTTGCCGGGAACGGGCTCAGCTGACGGCGGCCCTGGAAAATGACTAGACACGAGAAATAATTGCGAATGAATTATTACATTTTACGAAAAGCCGCAGTTTTTGTTACGTGGAACCTTTCGAATTTATGGTTTACACATTACTAAAATAAATGGTACAATGGATGTCACTTATGAATAGCAAACAGGTTGGCAGTAACTACCATTGTCATATCATTATAAGATTTGGATTTGGATAATACTATGTAAGCCATCATTTGTCCATACGGATTTTATATAAACATTATTATATTCTATATAAGCTGCAAATGCACTGATATCTAATGATTATTAGTTCTACAGGAGCATATCTAAGATACGTACAGGCTTTAATATAACTTACAAGAACACATTTATCACTTTTAACAATCATTATTCAAATCATGCTGAAAGTCTTCAAACCCTCATATTATTACAATCAGAAATCAATTTTAAAACATTACCCATGAATACAAACACAAAAGCATTTTGTCATTATATGTCATTCTGCTTGACATTGTATGTCCATCCTTTTATATCTTCAAATAATTACTGAGAGATTAACACTATTCAATGAACTTAAAATTCAGTGTTAACATTCATATAGGACAAGAGTACATCCAAAATCAATTATCGAACTATACGAAAAATGGAAAAAAAAGATTTATTAAAAAAAAAAAAAACGAAAGGGAGAACTAATCACGGAACGAATTTAGACTCACTAAACTCTGAGAGAAATTTCTTACATGGCTGAAGAACAGAGTCACCACTGAGACACACCTAAGCCTGATGACTACAAAAACCTCCTAACAAATGTCAATACAATTCACAAACATTTTTGGTGAATGCTATATTTATACCAATCACATCAACCAGAAATACGCTAAATAGTGTAATAGCGTTAATGTTGCAATGCCTATTGCAATCTGTAAATGATATTGTTCTTATTATCTGATTGTCAAAGAGTTTTTCAATATATTTATTTACATTATTGCTATAACTTTTTAAAACTGAATTGCTTTTTTCTATATGACAATTTTTAGAAGATATAAACTGTAGATTTCGGTGGATTTTACCACACCATAGATTTTCTCAAATATCGAATAAATATTGGTAAACGAACTAAACAAGTTAGGATTATTAAAGTTCTAAATTTTTATTATAATTTCATAAGTAAAATGTACTTTATTATGTTATCCTTTTACAAATAAATTTTCAATTGCGTTGAAACGCGTACAAAAAAGTTGTTTTGTTTGGTTTTCTTTTTCGAATTGCTTTATGATGAGGCTTGATTTGAATTTCCCATTATTGGTGAAGAAGGAGATCTCTCAACCACTGTCTTTTTAACGTGTGTTTAAGTCGACCGGGTAACAGGGAGATGGAAAATTATTGCAACAAAGGATTGAGATGATTTTGACTTGAGGAGTGAAATGTGATATATTAGTCGAAGATTTTACTATCGGCATGTTCATGTTATGTATTAGAAATGGCGTGATTTGAAATAAACCAGGGTGAGATAACAAATTTTCAAAAGATTCTGGATTGTGTTGTTTATATCTTGTTTTGTGAAAGAGTGTAGCTGAACCCCAAAGTTCTGCTTAATACAATTAAATCGGTTACGGTATAGTAATATGGATTAGTTGCTTGTTTCGTAAATTGGGTGAGGATCTGTTGTCCAGAAGATGTAAAAATTTATTGAATCGTCTTCTCAGTTCTCTTAACGTTTGTATGTATGCTCCAGCAGAGTATTTAGGGACAGTCCGAAATACCTTAAATAATTTTTTTAGTAAGTAACTATATACCTTAAGGTATTTAGTAATTTTGAACTGCTACTGGTGGACGTGAAGCTTTCCGTCGGAAAAGTTGACGTGGCTTGATTTTATGGCATTTACTTAAATTTTCCATTTGTAGAAACACAGTGGTACTGAAGAAAAAATTACCATAATTTTCTGACGAATTTAAAGCCATTTTAAATTTAATTCATTAAAGCCATTTAACTATCATTTAATGGAGAATTTATTATTATTTTCAAATAATTAGAAATAGAAACCGAAAGCAATTTTATTCTGGGACATAGCCCCTCGAGAATAACAGATATGAACAAAAATTATTGATTATTTCTGGCTTTAAGGCATGTTATATAATAAATAAAAAACAAAAATGTATACAATAAAAAATATAAAATTAATTAAAATGAATTCATCTAATAAGCAAACAAAACCCGCTCTCCCTTTCCTCCCAAAAAAAAAACATAGAAAACAAGAAAATATTTACATCTGTAATATAAAAAAAATTAAAGATATATAGACATAATCATATAGTGAGATTGAAATGAAAAAAAAAAAGAAATAGGTACAAATTAACTTTTGTACTGATTAACACGCTGAACGATATTGAATAATTTTTTGTTTCATAACATCGAAAAACAAAAAAAATATTTAATATCATTTAGTATAATAATCAATGTGACCGGAACTACTTAACGTCATCGATACAGCTACAATTTATGTGGGAGCAAGGGTCGCTCGCTATACCACTGAAGATAAGCCGAGATAATTGATGAAATATTAAGAACAACGCTTCGTCAAACAATATTTTTATGAATTAAAGAAAAACCCTTTATATTGTAAAGGTAATTATTAAATTTTGTTTACTTTTAAATGGACAATAAATTTATTAATGACTAAAATAAACATCAACAAAAGCTCAAGTCAATATTGTCGTTTAATAATGTGATAAAAATATAAATAATTATTTATTGTTGGAAATGATTCAAGAATTCTAAATAGGCTTTAGTCAGTGGCATAGCCAAAGGGGAGGTGAAAATTTATATATAATACTTTTATTTATTCTTATCTATAAACAAAAATTGTACAAACCTATTGAAAGTTATTTCATAAATAATATATCTAGGCATGGAAAATATTAGATATAAGGAGGTTCACTGGAAATTCCCGATCTGAGTTTCTTTAAAGTAGATCCTTGGTTCGAGCACTCTCCCCTCTCTATCCCCTAACGAAATCCTGGCTTCGCAATAGGTAACAACCAAAGTGATCAAATTAAAGTCAGCAATATTTCAACGGCTTTTACATTAGTACAAAATAATTTTGTTATTTGGTAAAAAATGATACGTTAATAACCTTTTGACTTAGTTATTTATTCCTTTTATCTTAAATTTTACTATGATGTTAAATAAACATTTAAACATTATTAGCAGAATTAATATTTCATTAAGCAATGCAACTAAAAAAAAACTAATATTCTTTTTTCCTTATACAAAACTGAAACTAGATACGTACCTCTACCCATGTGGACATTCGCCACACATATGTACAGTACAGCTAAAAACACACAACATAAAAATTTTCAATAAAAAATACAATGATATGAAAAGCACCCTGATAAGCAACATTTAAAAGCATTTACATGGTGCTTTAGGCCAACAAATAGAACATGAAAACTGTTTATTGATGTGATCTGGTAATGAGAAAAACATAACGATTATCGATCATTTATTCCATAAGAAAATTATGAAATCATACTAATACACTGATTCGCTGCGGTTATCATGATTATCAAAATCATTCGAGAGTGAAAAGAAGTTAGATGACAGATCGCTAGGAATATGAGCCTAGAATTTAAATCAAGCCTAGGTGTAAAGCTCATAAGTGATGCAAGGAGCTTCATGAAAGAACCTCATTGTCATCTAAAGAAATATTATGACATTTCTTATACATCATTTTATCCCTTATTTATATTTTATTATAAAATTATATATATATATATATATATATATATATATATATATATATATATATATATATATATATATATATATATATATAAATATAAATGAAATTAATACTCAGGTATTATGAAATATAATTGCCATTATATAAGATGAATATAGAAATATAAATATGTCTTAATTTACATTATTAGTTCAAATTATGAGTTTTAAATACGAAATTAAAAAAACAAAAAAAAAAAAAAAACGAGAAGAAACCGCCCAACGACGATCTTCTTATTTCAACATTTTATTGTCCAAATTACAAACAATTTCAAACAAATAAGAAAACTTTTATGATACTCCAATATAAAGAAATAAAAAGCCCCAAGAAAAAAAAGGCCATTGCCGCTTCCTTTATTGCTCATAAAGTTTCCCTTAAGGTTGTCTACAAATAATTCCTTTGCTGTGACCTTTGTTCAATTGCAAACACTCAAAATAAAAAGTATTCATCGTGATTACTATTACTGTGGCTCATCAAAGGACAGAGGTAAAGATTTATATTTACATTTTACTATCCTTTAAACCTATTTACGATACTTTACCTCGAAAAATATGGCCAGAATAATGCAAATGCGATAATAAAATCAAAATCAGAGAAATTGGACTTACAACAGTTTAATTCTAACGTACAGATATATTTAAAAAAAAATTAATATATATTAATAATAGTAAAATAGTAAAAGCTCTCTTGAAGAATCAACAATAATGTTTAAAAAATTGATTTTCATTTAAACTATGTGTTAATACCCTCTTAATATATATATAAAATATTGATTAAATATATGAAAGTAACTCAAGATTACAAATGATTTGAGGGATTTTTATATCTAATTCCAAGGTAAGACGGTAGGCAACGTTTTTCTGCATTATTTGATAAAAGTAATATCCCTAAAACTATCATCACATAAGGATTTATCTTTACAGAGTTCTTTTCGAATAATGTGTTCTTAGGGATATGAAATAGGTTTATAGGTATATACAATATAGATAAAGAAATGTCCTTCGATACTCCCGTCTCCTAGGTATAAGCCCCCTGATAATATCTTAGACGACGCGGGTTTTTTACAATTTGGTATGTAAAATAAACACAAAGATTTGCAAATAACAAGAAATTAGGTATCATAGATAAAAATCTTGATGTTTAAATGTTAGTTAAATAGTTTTAAGATGAGTCCAAAGCATGCAAAATTTGCTAGCTGAATATTTTTATAAGCTATATGTGAACAATTTCTTCCTTAAACATTTATTAATGTTAAATGCATTAATAATTAACATTTAAGGGAGAAATTTTTCACATATACCTTATATAAATAGAAATGATCGTCCTAAAGTAAGATGAAATTTATTATCTAGGCATATTTGGTTTAGCACGTATTACTCAAAAACCGTGCCCACACCTATAAAAATTTTCTCCGAACGTTTCGTATTCGAAACAAATTTTACAGGTGTGGTACCGACTGTATAATAACTGTATAATAAACTAACTATGTCTCGCTATCCCCTAAAAACAATAACCTTAAAAATTAGCATCTTAAATATTTTATTCAGTCTCATTCGTTGTAGACATTTTCAAGTAACAGGGTCAAAATAACAGCATATTTTTATAAACGGCAATGAAGTTACACTAAATACGATTCACACATTTTTTCCGTTATCCTCCAATTTTATTCACAAAATAACATTTCCACACAATAATTTCACACTTATGAAATAGTTCAATTTAAGAAGTTTGTCGGGGTTGCGGTCAATAAAGAAAAACACACTAATAAGTGGAACTTACTTGTTTATTGTATGCCAATGTTTCGGCCTAAGTAAAAAATACAGGATAACAAAGGTTACACTATGAAAATTAAGTAGTATAAAACTTAAAAATAACCATGTAAAAATTGTTAGACATACCGATTATACCAACTTCTCCTTTAATCATATGTACGTTCGACTACATCCACACCAATATTAAAACGTTGGTTTACCAATCAACTTGGTCCAACTGTTATGAAGTTGTGATACTTCACATCTTTTTGACAAATATTTTTTTCCTGAAATAAGCGGGTTAATACAATACTTCAGAATCTTCCTCAATTTTTTCAATTTTTCAAATCGGGCAGCTAGTTTCTGAAATTCGCGCGTTTACACGAACTCTTCAGCTTTATGTAATAGTTTAATAATATAGATAGATGAAGTTGTCATAAACAAAACCTACGCAAGTTGGACACTTTTTCTCTGAGCAATTTATTTATGGTTACTGCCCTATTCCTGTGGGTCGTTTTGATGTTAGCCTGAAGTCTTCCTCGACGCACAATCTATCTTACGAAAAAATAATTTTTCAGATCGGACAGGTACTTCCAGAAATTAGGGCGTTCATACAAAAAAACTCATTAGCTTTATTAAGGTATTTATAAATAAAGTAAATATGTTAAAGTACACAGAAGCAAGTATTTATAAATGTCATTATGAACAAGATTTTATAGAAAGAGAAAAAAATTGAGTGATTAATTTTTAAATCAACAAGATTGAAATTGGAAGGGAATTTAATAGAAATGTAAAAAAATAAATGAATGAAAAAATATATCTAAATTAAAAATTATTTATCCAAACGAAATAACTAAACTAACAAATCTTTTATATCTGAGATATTTAAAGAGAATTAAATAGGATTTTTAGGTTCTAATGTTCATAAAAGTTTATCAAAAAGGCTTCTGTACAGATTAAATTTAGATTTCTTTCTGTCTATTAAAACGTTTATTATTATACTAACCGGTTTTATAGACGTTTTAATAGAAAAGGAATAATCGCATAATAGAATAATAATTCAATTCATAGATATATTTTTTCTCTTTTGTGCCTCTCAACTTAATGGAGCCTGGTGCGAACGTTGTAAATCGATTTATTCATGAGAAAATTCTCATTTAATGAGTTTCTTGTGTTTTTCTGTCTCCAATATTGTGATATGACGGAATAAATGAAACATGAGGTCTTTCTGGGGGCCTTCATTAAATTGGTGGAGACATAAATATTGTGGGAATTTACTCCCCCTCCTCTAATTCTGCTAATGTGGCTAAACCATTTCTGATGATTGTGAAACATAATCTTAGATCAATAATTTCCAGTTCCTTTCATAACTTTGATTGCTTACATCTTTTCGTCTCTTCTAAATCATTAAAAAGAAATCTAAGAAGATTTGAGTCAGCTTATATACCTATCTTAGTAAGCCAGGTCTCAGTTTCATATAACAGGTGCAGTGAATAAAACTGAGCACGATCTCATTCCTCAAAAAACTGAGCAGATGCTCCTGTTTGATGTGAATAAAGAGAATTTATTCAATAAACTTGCTAAGTGTATGGAGCGAGTGCTCCAAATATGGGCTGATTATTGATTCGGAGTGCCTGCTCACCTTTCTAATAAAACTGAGAACGTGCTCCAATATGCCCGTAGGTACTCAGTGAATTGTCGATAATATGATAGGAAGAAACGGTGCCTTTAATATATCTAATTTGGCTGGCTAGTCATGAAAATTCTGTTTGAGATCTCAAGATCAATAGTTCTATCCTTCCTGATCACTTGTTCAATAACAGTGACTTTCAATATCCATTAGATCAAAACAGAATATTACGTAATGATCAGTTTTATACAACTCTAGTTCAAATATTTGATTAACTTCTTCTCTGGGATGCCGTTATAAATTTTCTTCCTGTTATTTTTCTAGAGGGGTTAATTTTTTTATCAAAAATTTCGTTCTCCGTTTCAGGAAAATTCTTTAATCCTTACAGGGCCTAATTTTTCTCATAAGTAGGAACAATGGAGTCTGAATGACTCCATAACAAAAAATAGATAAAAAGCAGTTTTTCTTTCGAAAATTATTACTTAATCTGTATTTTAACTTTTTCAGTTTCTTAATTTTTCAAAATTCTCTTATATATATTTAATTTTATTTATTTATTATTTTTTTTTTAATTTTACCTATTCATTACTTTATTTACTCATTCAAATGATATGAGTTGAAAATATTTGATAAGTAAATCCCAAGCGGGTTCTCCCTTTTATTATTAACTCACCCCTTTAAGATAGAGAAAGAGTCTCAGAGACTCTGTAGGCACTATAAGCATAAGCGTATAATTAGTACACTGACACTAGTTTCTTGAAAATTTCATTAAAATTTAGTTAAAGGTACAAGAAGTTATTTTTTAATTTCCTCATTGAAATTATGTAACAACCATACATTCTTATTTATTTACGTTATTGAATACTGACAAATATTCATGAATAATATATATTATCACGCGTTTATCAGCGTGACAAACTACCTGTGTGTAGGAGAGAGAGAGAAAGGCGTATTTTATGAATAGGATTCCACTATCTTATCTCGGAGGAAGCGGCAATAGCGCACACCTAGCCAACTTTTTTCCACTCGAACTCGACAACATAACTCTCCAGTGGGTTTGCTCAGTTCGTAAACACTTCCTGTCATTGACTAATTTTCGTTTTGTTTTTGGCATTATTTATACTTATAGCATTATTGATTTTTTTTTTATAGAAATTTACTATTTGATCAGGAAAAGATATAAACAACTTAGAGCCTTTAAGTTTATAAACTTAAGGAAGAACCTTGCGGGCGGAGGATAGGCTGGAAGGTTTCGCTCAAGGAGGAAAAGCCTTTCCCTCTAGATAACTTCAGACAATTACTTTATCAAATATACCAACTTGAATTTTTTTTTATCATTTTGATATGTTTTACATTCTTTTAATCGCGTGAACCAATTCGTAAGTTGATTATTATTTCAATAAAAAAAACTTTTTGTAAGGCGCTTGCACACTAAACGATTCTTAGTCCAGCTGTTAACTACACTTCGTTATTAAAAAAACAAGTGTTTCATTTATTTAAAAAAAGGAGCGTTCATCGATGTGGGTTTCGATTTCCAAAAGGGCCATATAATATAATTTTTCTTATGTATTTGTTTTAATTATAAAAATATTTATTTCATCATTTATGATTTTCTATGTTAATACTTTATTTGTAGTATGGGATGCTTGTAAACGGCTCCGGGCTAACCATCAAAGATCTTTATCACACAATTTATTTATGCTATATTGTGAATCTATTCCAACAGTAACTGATGAATTTTATTTTATTTACATTTTTATTCATTAATCTTAATCGTGCACTTTCATGTTAATTACAATTATCAACAATCAGCAGATGGACTAGCATAATAATCTGATAAATATAATAATATAAATAACTTGATTGGCACGAGAAAAACCAGTTTGCACCAATGGCATATTTTTTGTAGGAGATGTAAGTTGGCAAAAGGTTACATAAACTGATGACATAAAACGGTGAAAGTGGAAGTAAAATTTATTTTAAATTAGTATCCTTTTATGACAATGATTCAATTAAATTGTTTACTAGAATTTATAACAACAGTAGTTCCATAATTTAAAATAGGATAATGAAAATTATCTTATTATAACAAGTTTTATTTTATTCTCTTTTCCATACGAACCCCACCAAGATGAGAAAAAAACGTTTTAAAAACAATCTTTACTTCGACATGCGCGTCAGGTATACCATGCCTTCTAAAAAAAATAAGCATATTCTCAAGTTACGCTTGGTTAAGCATAAGCATAGCTGTGGTGTCTAGCAGTGATTAGATCATAATTAAAATTGAATTTCTTAGCTGTTTTCCGTGGTGAAAATGAACTCTTTAAACACATTGTCTCTTGCTGATACAGAACGTAGTAAAAATGGCTTAGTAACTGATTTTCCAAATTTTCTGAAAGTTGAACGTTTCAAACAAGGCCTTACTTTTTGTTAGTTATTATTACATATATCGATAATTTTACATCACAAAGATTTAAAAAACAAATATTTTAAATTAATGTTGATGTATTATTTTTTCCGTTCTAGAATATAAATGGAAAAAAATAGGTACAATGTGAAACAGATAGTCTACTATTTTACAGATGGACTAATATTTTTATTAAAATGGAAAAGAAAGAAAATTTTTAAAAATAGAGGGATATTAAAATCGAATATAATAAAATGCAAATAAGTTTGTAATAATAAGAAAACAGTATAAATATAAAATGGCGTAATATGGTAAAAAAACAAAACAAAGAAAGCAACTTAAATTTTTCAAATTCTATTTTATACTTTTAAATTAATTTTTATACTTTCAGATCAATTCAGTTCTTTTCAGGTATAAAAAAGGTAATATTGTTTTTGTATATTAATCTGGATACTGCATAACACAGTAAATAGCATAGAACACTCTAGTTAAACAAATACCTTCGATAATCAATAAATTTGTTTTTCATTCAACGGAAAAACATCTTGGAGATAAACATGATAGGAAAAATCCTTGTCGATGATGAAACCGATTCTTACTTAATAATTATTTAAGTGCTGAGATTATAAAATAATCCTATCCATCATATCATGAATATTTTTATCGGCATTAAAGAACATGTACTTTTTCCCGAGATAATCAATCTCAATAAAGATCATGATCCCACTTCTATTTATAGCCTTACGTGTAGTTGAGTAGTGCGTACAAACTGTAATCGACACTTAAAGTTACATGAATATTTCTCGTAATTCTGAATTTGTTAATGCAATGCCCGTCAGAAGATAATATTCAATAACAATAATATAGTAATTATCTATTTAAATATCTAGGTCATATGCCGATGATAACCTATTTTATGGGCCCGATATAGATATATATTGTTTACAGCGCATTTCCGAGAATAATGAAGCAAAGATTATTGGTGCATTGTGCCATGAAATTTCAAACCAATAAAAAATTAAAAAAAGATAATTATTTTTCATTATACTCGATATCTCAATTTAAAAGTATCAGAAGGATTGACAGAATTATTTAGGTAAACTAGAACATATGAGGGGCACGAGGAACAACAATATCCAACTGCCTTTGATAGTCGACTAATTTATAATTATTTGATTTAAAAGTTTGCAGGAGTGTCTATTTAACTTATTGTGAAATGTTCTATAGTACGCCCGATTGTGTTCAAGAATATTCACTATGTGCTAGTCTGTGTCGAGTTTTGTAATCAACATACCAAGATGCTTGGGTGGTCTTATCGTCTTTGAGAAGTTTGAAGTTGTTTTATATGCATCTACGTTTGCTTAATGTTACCCTTTAATAGTAATATATAAATATAAATCAGTTTTAGTAGAAATCTATAACTATTTAGTATATTTCTGTATTGTTTTCAATTAGAAAAATCATCTGAATAGTCCTTACATTACTTTTCAGCTTTAGATTTATTAATCTTCGTATTTTCTGTAGATCTCATCTCCTTTCAAATGTTGGCCAATCCAATTTTTCAGATTGTGCAACGTTTTATAAAAATATTCAATGGTATTCTATATACATAAATATATATATATATATATATATATATATATATATATATATATATATATATATATATATACATATATATAATAGTGGATTCTTAGGTACGTTGTTTAGTGAAGTAAATATCTCTTTTTTTTTTTTGTAAACATATATATATATATATATATATATATATATATATATATATATATATATAGTTTTAATATTTTTATTGAGTAATGTTACATTCTGTCTCAGCAAGGACGATATTACTAGTGAACAAAGAGTTCATTCACATCGACATTAATTTTTTTATTTTTGTAGGACTTCATAAAGTATTTTTGAAATATAATTTGTATAAATTTTAATTTTAATAGAAAAATTAGCCTTAAATGCTGAACTAATTAAATGGTGAAGCAATTAAATTGTAAGGTAATTAATTGTCAGTAATTATAACGTTAATTTTTCGAGTCATTATAACGTCCATACCATGCCCAACTACCGAATGTAAAAAAACGCGATTTTCATATTCGTCACTTTGAAACGCACTAGATGCGGCACTTGTGGCAATGTTTCGAATAACTACTCCTCAAGGGTTGACTCCGTGAGTCTTTTGGGGGTTTGAATATTAGAAAATTGGTCATAATACGTGTCTCGCCTGCGTGCGTTTCAAAGTGGCGATTATGATAATCACATTCGGTAGTTGGACATGGTAGGGAACATATGTGAATTGGTCACTTGCAAAGTTCTACTTAACCTAAAATTGACATCAATTTGATTATTATCTATTCATAAGGTTCTCATAAATACATTAAAGTCGTTTAAATTAATCTTCAGTTATTATTTTAATTTATATGCAATGGATGCAATTTGAAAATTATATTATAATTAAAACCAAAATGAAATTTATAAAATTTAGGGTCTTAATTTTCCAATTTCAAATGGTATTATAATATAATTTATTATAAGTGCTTAGTTAAAATTTCTTACATTTCATAATATAGTTCGCAGTGGAACCGTCACAAAAGTGTTACAGTTAGTACCTCTTGGAAAACAGTAAAGGCTAGATCTGTTCTGATAGAACAGACAATGAATTAAAATGGGATCAGGAATTGGACCAACATATTAATGGCTACAAGAAAATAAAGAATAAGGTAAATTTTAATTTTTAAATGAATAATATAACACGTTTTATAATGCCAATGATGTAAAGAAATTTATACTATTATATCTTATCAAAGATATAAAGCTACAAGAGCTTAAAAAGAAGATACCGCGCAAGGTCATGACGGATGTTCATAATGATTATTGAATTAAAAATTTCGTATTGAGATAAAATCAATATTTAATTTGACATATTAACTAATGACATTTACTAAAACAACAATGTTAACGATAATTAATTAATACAGCTTACAGTTAGGCGAGAACCAATTGTCAGACGTGGCTAACATGAGCGCGTAGTGGTTGAGGACTAATAGTAGGGAAACTGCTATCTCTTATCTCTTATCACTGATAACGGACGGTAACGCCCAATCGTATCAGTCACTGTATTCTGTCACTGGTTGTCACCGATGATTAGCGCTCTATTTTTGTTATTATTGCATAAAATATCATTAGATACAATTTTTTCGCTGTATTAAACTATACGCAGATAAGATACATGCAAAAGAACAATACAAGATTATTGTTATTAATTCATGAATATGTTTTTTTTTTCGTATTATCAACAAATATAATATAATAATGATCAGATTTTGTTTAACTGTAGAATATTTGTAACATATAAGAAAAAATATAGATCTATAACATTTGGCAATATTTAAGTATCAAAAATTCATATCACTGTTATTTATAAATTCATATAACTTTTAAACCAAGTATACTGAATAGAGATGAGGAGAACTTCGATATGTATATGAAGGGGTTATTTCTGCCTCGTAACATTAACAACCCAAAATCCTTGATTAATCGCACGATTTCGTAGTGGAATGCATAGATTATGTCCTTAAAATATTAGATTAAAAAAATAGAAATTATCATTTTCTCAAAAATTTACATTAGTAATACAGCACATCCACTCGTGTCTTCATTTGTGAATAAAATAACAAAAAAATCTAGATAGATTATTTCAATATCTAAACTTCATATCACTATTAGCTTTTAAACCAAGTCTATTGAATGGAGATGAGTAGAAATCAAATTACATTTTATTAATAAAATTAATTGGTTGTAATGGAAGTGTTGCTTAAGCCTACAAATTAAAACAATAGTATGCTATCTAATAATTTTAAATGAATTTCTGGAGGTAGTTTTGATTTAAATTAAATCTGTAAGAATTGTGAATAAATGTGGAAGTTATAAAATTATAATCTTTCAAAGACGGCAGTTTAAAATTTAAATTAACGTGAGACTTTATAGGAATCAAGTAATTTTAAATAGCGATATATTTTTACCACTTTCGTTCCTGATTTAGCCATTTGTACACGATTTTGAAGTGAACTTTTTAAACCCAGTGGTGGACCTAATTAAGTGGACTTATTCACAACTCTTACAGATATATCCACTTTTATACAAAAAATGTTCAAACCTAATACATATTGTATATTATATATTATACAGCACGTCTAAACTATCTTTTTGAAACGTTTATTACATAGAAAAATTTTTTTTGTTTTTTACATTTTTTTAATGATAATCAGCTCAAGAAAAATCAATAAATTAAAAGTGGGAAATATCCATAAATTCATTTTTTTTAAGTTACATATCGTATATGCCACTGAATGATTTTTAAGTTTGGTTGCAAATGATATCAAAGGTATCAATGAATGTTGTTTAATTTTATCATGAATAATAATATTTAAAAAAAAATAGAAATAATTTTAGATCTATTAATGAATTACAGCGATTAAACCATAAATGGGTAATTTCAATTTTTTTAATATGTGAATTCAAAATTGCATTATCTTTTTAATAAGCAAAAACTAATTCATATAACACTTTAGCTAAATAATTATTACGATACATCAAACAAGGCGTGTTAATGTCATGTGATGGCACGAACTCAATAAATCCAGAACATAACAAAATAGAGTGATAAAAACTGTTTTATATATACAACTTAATAGGATTATATTTATAAAGTACATAAAATTATAAACAAATGAAATTCAACGATTTTCAGATAATCAATGCAAAATTTTAAGACCTGTCGATATATATTGTCTTAATTACCAGCCCTGTTGTCTTATTATGCAAATTAAATAACTGCTCGATGTGTGATATTCATGAAAGAGAAGGCAGTTTTAATTTTATACGTATTGGACTACTCTAAAAAAAAAAATTACTCTAAACTAGCACTATATTTAACAATTTAAATAATTTTAACAAATATTATAATACCGTTTCTGTTCTAAAGATGGCTAAACATAAGATTTTTGTTTAAATAGTGCTAAAGGTTATGTAAAAATACTTTAGACAAAAGCTACTTCAGGCATATTGTTTTAGGTTTAGTTTTAAAGAACAAATAAATATTCAAATTTTCAAAATCTATATTATAAAACCAATAGGTGCATCCGATCGGGTCCGTCGTTTAGACGGATTTTCTTAATTATTTCGTAAGATATGAACAGTTTTTTTTATGTTTAATCCTTTAAAGCAATCTTCTTTTAAAATTAATTGATCTCTAGTTAAAGATTACACAGGCCAACGATGAAAAAACTTTTGTACTGAAAATACCTTATTCCTATAGTTTTTAGGGTGCTGAATCCAAATATGATATTAAAAAAGCTGTATCCCCCATCATTTTAACTGTTAAAAATGGCTTAATTTAATAAATTTATCTATAAAATGTGAAGAAATTGTGGGTGATACAGCTTTTTTAATATCATATTTGGATTCAGCACCCTAAAAACTATAGGAATAAGATATTTTCAGTACAAAAGTTTTTTCATCGTTGGCCAGTGCAATCGGAGTTAGATGAACAAGATGATGAAGAATTCCAATGTTTTACAGAAAATGTAGAGTCTAAACTGTTTACTCAAATCGAGCTTAACGACTTGTTTAGGGACTATAACCATGCTTATGATCCAACATAGTGTATAATTAATTCCTCCGTATACCGTATCCCTTACGGTATCCCTAAACCCCTGTTTAGATAGGGGTTTATACTATATAATACAAAGCATATTGCTGGAAAACTATGGGTGATACAAAAAAACTAAGGCCAGATTTAGATTCAGAACATAAAAATCTATCAAGATCAACTATAAAAGTTAAAAAAGTTTTCAAAAAAAATTTTTTTGTTGGCCTGTATTAATTGAGTAATAGCATAAAAATATAGTTCTTTAGTACGAAACATTAGTTTCCGAAGTTTCAATTATTAGAAATGCTTTATCAGACGATGGAATTATTACATCTCTTTTCTTTAAACACGTAACGAATAGTTGGGGTTAAAGTTTATTCTAATATTCTATATATTAATATAAATAAACTAATACTAGACTTAGACGATGCTTGAAATCAATATGCTCTTTGGCTTGGCGGGAGAATTTTTCTCTTTCCCCTTGGAGAGGTGGACTGCCAAGGAAGAGATTTGGACCGGATCCAATACCATAATGCTACCCCAAGGGAATTAATTTACGTGAATAGTGGTCCCTGAAGTCCGCATTCAATAAGGGAAACGGGGCTACAACTATAAGTCTGCAGGAGTCAACCCTTAAAGAACACACACTAAAATTGTAATATTTTAATTATTTTAGAAATTTCAAATAACGAAATACACAGATTTTATAGACATTTGTCATCAAAAAGCACGAAGATGTACGGAGGAATAAATAAATGAGATCTTTTGTTTGGAATTATTCACAAAATTGTATCAAACTTTCAAAGGCACTCGCTCATTAGTCAGGTTAACTGTAATTTTTTTAAATTTTTATTTTCTATAATTTTTCAACGTGTTTCCATTAAATAATAATGCAGAAATGAAGAATTATTATGCGATATTTTTTTTTAGCCCAGTCAACAGAGGGTTTTCCAAAGAAAAAATTATGGAAGTTTTTTTCTCAACGATCTACATGTTTTTTCGGGGTGCTGAATCGGAATTTTAGGTTTGTCTTATCACCAGCCGCCGGCATTACAACGAAAATAGAATAAAAAAGACAATTTGGGACTTTTTTCATTGCTTAGCTTATAACTAGAAATCTACGCATTTTCGAATTAAAATTTGCACAAAATTAAAATAGATAAACTTTCCTACAAAATCCGACAAATCTGCAACGCCACTAGGGCGAGCTAAATAAAAGCTTTTTGTTCCTCCGTTAAAAACGCAAAAAACGCCCTTCTAACTTTCCCGTGGAATCCTAGTTATCAGCGTTGTACACTCGAAACTAATTATTTTACGAATTTTACGACCTAGTATGTCTAGGTCAGTTAGAAATTTTTTTTTTGTATTTTAACAGAGCCAAAATGTGGCATTTTTTTTAGCGCTCTTTAACGGCGTCGCAGGGAATATAAACTTTAGAGTTAGTGGTTTATTCAGTGCGCAAGAGAAGGAGATACCTCATCCTAAAGTATCAAGATATTCAGTTACAAGTTGCTCTTTGTTCTTAAATAGTCCAAAGCTACTTAGCGTAGTGCCGGTCAACAAGTGAAATTCGACTAAGCCTGGAGTAATCTGATATCATGATCATAAAAAAGTGTATATCGTGTATAAAAGTGTATATTTAGGAATAAAACACAATTAAAATGGTAATGAAATAGTGCGTAAATTTACAGTGTGAATATAATTTCAATAGGTATGTAGATGATTTAAAACATAATTATTTATAGACATAGCAAATTACTACAATATGGTTTACTTTTTCAAATAAATATATATCCAAAAACAATTATTATTACCTATTATTATTATTATTATTTTTTTTTTTTTTGACTTCGGTAGAGTAATTTAAGAACAATTCATATTTTCCCTTTAAACCTCTAATCGGCCGCCATTTCAGGAAAAAAAGGGCTGATGGTAATGTTGAATTCCTAAGATCATCCTGAGGTAACCAGTGACTTAGGAGCCAAATTTAAAAAATGCGGACCAGTAGTCTCAAAGAAAATCCGCGGAGGGATTTTATTATTCGAATTATGGATTCTACGTATCTTGAAGCGCAAAACATCAAATTTTTAAGGCGTGGTTGAATTTCTTTCTTCTTGGTCTATTACATTGGTTATTGAAAATAAAAAACCAAAACGATGATTGGACACATACATCACTTAAGAGATAATCTTTGTTGAATATGAAATAAAAAATATGGAGACCTCTGATGAAAAATATTTCAGTTCAATATGGAATCTGTCGAAAAAATAAAACCAAAAGAATAACTTCATATTTGGAGTTAAATGGACAACATCAATAGAAATGATAAACTAACTTTTATTTCTCGATTGTGTTTACGAATTAAGTGTGGAGAAACGAGAAGAATGGAATGTTTCCAGAAAATAAATCTTCGGCTGCAGAAAACTATTAGTTATTCAACGGTAATTTGAGGATATCAAAACCAATTTAAAGCAACTTTTCTTAAGAACTATGTCTTAAACAGGCACTTTCAACGGGCAAACAATTAAACGTCTTCTCATTATTTTAATTTTAATTTATTGAAGAACAAAATCAGTATTGAGGATGAAAAAAAAACAAACATATGGAATAAGAACACCGCATGGGCTTCGAAGAGAACCTATCAAAAGCGTCGCAGTTCATCAAAGCCTGTCCATCAAACAATCACCGTATCTCATTCAGAACAGACATCTGTCAGATCTTGACGTAGTGGGGAAAATATCTTTGAGCGAGTGTGCCAATCATTCAAGGATTTAGATCTTTTACCTTAAGGAATTTAATTTTATTTCACGATATTGAAATTATACAGATTATTTAAAGAACATTTTAATGTTAGTAACCTTAATATATTTTACCTGCAGAATTTATTCACAGATATAGTGAAATCAATTCATTAATTTACTGATGGTCTTTTTCGAAATAAATTTCAAAGGGCCTAGGTAAAAATCGAACCCACACTGCTCTGTGTCTCGACGGAATCTAGATATCTCGTTTAACACGTTAGGGGGTTTATACAAGTTCCGATAAATCGGACGTCGGACCGACATTGGATTTAGCGAGGGGGTATCAGACTGCAGAAAATATAGGATCCGCCTCTGATAAATATCGGACCGTGTGAAAATGCCTTCAGCTGTCAATGCAAGTCAGAATATTTCCTTCTAGATATAGACAGGAATTTATTGTAACGGGGATCACAGGATAAGTAATTTTTTAAGATCCGTTTATATAAAATCCTTAAAAACAACGTCTAAAGCAATCAGCGTATTGTCCTATCAAGCTTGATTAAGGGTTTAGTTTTATATTATATCAAAGAATAACAATTTTTTTAATAGCTTATGTTATATTTATCAGTTCCAAATTATTTTTCTAATAAATAGAAAATTTATTATTTTAAAATTGAAGTAATAATCAACAGGGACCATTTCCGAATATTTGCATTACTAAATATGAACAATGAAGAGGCGGATTCTATTCTTGGTACCTACTTCTATGGATTTTATCGAAATGTTCTAAATCTGAAACAGTGTCCACCCACACTCCCGAATACAAGAAAGGTCACGTCTCTTTCATATCGTAATATAACTGATTTGTTTCTATAACAATGATCTATTGTTATATATATATATTTAACGTAATATAAGATAGGTTTTTAACCTTACTAAATACAGTGAATAATGTTTGTATGGTATTTATTTTACTATCTTAAAGAAGGGACTTCTTTAAATGATTAAAATATCAATTCGCTTTTATTAAAAAATAATCAGGTATAAGAAAATGAAGAACTCAAAGTTCAAACACTGGCAGATTAACCTAATTGTTAACTTGAGGTATCCTTCAGTTAAAGTGGGGCCATTAGTATACTCTAACCGTATGAATAAATCCCTTTCTAATATTAGGTATTCGTTTTTTTTTTTTTTTTTTAGAACTAAGTAGACCCAGAAAGTGCCTTCCATGATCCTTTCATGATTACCTCTCTGAAAAAAAGGATTTTGATTGCAAAAAATTAATTTTTGTTCTTTATTGGGTTTAACGAGATGTAATATTTACTTGAAACATAATTAAGCCATATTTTTTTCTATATAACACTTTCACTCATAATTGTGTTAATAATAAGATCTGAAAACCAAATATTTCTTCCTACATACTTTCCTCCAGAGAAACCCGCCAAATTCCAAATCTAATAATAAGGATGTTACACAATCCTCTTGTGTTAAATTTGGTAGTCAATTAGAATTTATCTTATACCCAAGCAGAGCAATATAAAATTCTCACCTGCCCGATCCTCATCTGAGTCTGGTGACAATTGTGGCGTTATATCGAGGTGTTCGTAGGAGTCCCAGGAGGTGACGTGATCAGCGCTGGTGTCCACTGCCACGGCGGGTGTTGGTGCTGGAGGTGGCCCTCTCCGTTCCAGCCCTGCGAAGTGGAGCTGGACAGCGCCGTCAGTTGGAAACCGGGGATCTGAAGCATGCATCATCTTTATGAACACTTAATATAGAACAAATTTAATGAATAAAGTGTTTATAAAAATAAATATGTAATGACATCATTATATTAGTGACGGAGTGGTCGTTTTCCGCTTTATACTATACACGGAGCATGAGAAGTTTAAAAGCTCCGTGTGATGGAAATAATTTTTTAACATGCCACTTTTAGTGAATAAATTCAATTAACATGTGATAGGGGATCCTATTATATGTCCTAAATTATCCTCCTTATTAAAGCATAACAGACAAGTATGAGCTGATGAATTGGTTGTAGCAACATTAGACATAGTAATCTATTGATAATTATATGCAAGTAAATAAGGTAATTCATTAATTAAATGAGACGCAGATTGTATTTATGAATAGATGTTGTATGGAGATATTATTAGATTTAAATTTTGTTTTGTAAATAATACATTTATTAGGGATTGATAAATTATTTGGCACTTCTATAATTTTGTTTTTACTGAAAACTAGTTTTAAATGTTAGACATTCATCTTCAGTCCTGAAAACACACAAAAATTCAAAAATAGTAATTCAAAATACAGCTTGGTATTATTATACATATTAAATTAGATGTAATATAAATCAATATTACAAAACACTCATGAATTATGAATTTAATTAAGACAAGAAATCAAATATATGATAGTACTCATCAAGATTTAAGTTGATTATTTCAAACAGAAAAGTCTGTATTGGGTTGTTCTCGCACTGAACTAGCAATGGAAGAAAGAGGCAATTAATTTAATATGTATAATAATACCAAACTGTATTTTGAATTGCTTATTTTCGAATTTTTGTGTGTTTTTAGAACTGAAGATGAATGTATAACATTCGAAACTAGCTTTCAATAAAAACAAAATTATAGAAATGGCAAATAATTTATCAATCCCTAATTAGATTGATGCTTCTATACCATCAGGATGTCCATCAATACATTCGCATTATATATTGTGTTCATATATTTTAATGTTTAATTTTCAGAAATATGTTCTCATGATGGCGTTACATCCCCGAAAAGTGGACATTATTATGATATTGTGATGTGAACATAATAAACAATTGTTGGAAAGCCAATATTGCTCTTCATTTTAATTAACAACAGACTTCCTACTAAATTCGGATAGAAGAAAGCATAATGAAGTAAAATACAATAAGTAATTAAGCAAAAGAACAGTATTTATGTAACATTACTGAAGATTAAAAATTACCTTATGTTTCACCACAGCCGCAGATATACCAAATGCATTAATCTGCACTACAATTTTTTAATGCCGCGTGATGACTTATCATTTAAGATCTAACAGTCTCGGTATCCTATAATAGATTAATATCCTATAATATTAAAATTTAAACCAATTTAATTCAATAATGCTGATACCATCAGATCTAATTGCAGCGTTTCGGTTTCCCAGTACCAATGGAGTGAGTTGCGGGATTACGTGATACAAGATTTTGAATCGAATAAAGTAGACTAAAAAAAATTTAATTCGTGTCTCTGGCCACGACATCAAGAACAGTTCTGCCGTAATAAGCAAAAAGGTCCTAACTTCAAATCATTTTTTTAAATACATCTTTCTATTGCACCATAATTGCTCTAAAAACTACGCTTTTTTTGACATTGGAAAGCTCTAAATCCAACAGTTAGATCCTAATTATTAGTTTCAGGGCTTTCTAATGTCATAAAAAGGCTTAGCTTTTTGAGAATTTCGGGTACAATATAGTAATGAATTTTAAAAAATGATTTGAAGTTAGGGCCTTTTAGCTTATGACGTCAGAGTATTGCTAAATTATTAAAGTGTTCTTATATTCAAACGGAGTATTTATTGTTTTTTATATTTTTAAATAAGTGGACGACTGACGCTGTCTTAAGAATCAGTGGGTACCATCCTTTTAAAATTGAAAAATACAGTGCCATTTTAGTGCGAAGATGGGACAATTTTTCATAATCGCACGTAGAAGGATACATGAAATTGAATACGGGCTGCCATGCAACAAAGTTGTGGACTTAACATTACTCAATCCAAACATCAACCGTGTCCTCTTTCGATACAAGAACTTGTTAAACAGTCTAGTAACAATAAATAAGTGATAAAACGGGGATATGTGAACATTTACATACCATACCTTAACATGTTGGTTTTAATTACATATTCCTAAAGCAGGCAGCATGTTAAGATGGAATCTATGATGAGGCTGATCAACTGTTAATTTCCCATTAGCAGAGAAACAAAGTTCTGCCACTATTAACTACTAAACTCTTAGCTGTAGATAGTAATAAACCCAGAAGGGCTTGTTAAAAAATAAAATAAATAAAAATGCGAGGGCTGTTCCAGGCTATTTTTTCTTAGTCACTACTTGGAACTTAATGAATATTAAAAGTTTGCTAACTTATTAAGAGCTTCAAATTTTTTTTCACTAATCACGTAATTTCCTTTACATTAGGTAGTTCAAGAAATTATAATGGACATCATGAATGTATGAACAAGCGATTGACATGAACAAGAAAAATCTACTGAAAATTTAACATATTATTTAACTTATTTAAGTTATTTGCTCGGTAATTGGATTATTAAAAAAGAATCTGGTTAAAATCAGGGCAAAAAAGAACGGTTTTCAGTTAAACCGACCGGATATTTTCATCACTAGTGGAAACTCTACAGGTGAATACAGTTCATTGTTCAGTAGTAACAGATTGATTACTTTGGTGTTTTTTTCATATACTATAAAAATGTGTGACAGAAATAATTCTATGAATTTGTCCTGTTTTCTTAATTACTTTATCGAAGCCAAAAGCTAGTACCCATGTGGTATTGTAGAAGGTGAAATGTGACGAATACAGTGACAGGAACAAGCGTGACGAATGTTTCTATAACCTTTTGCTCGTGATGCGCACAAAAAGTTAAAAAAAAAATAGGGTCGAGTTACTGAAGCAACGCTTTCGAAGAGGGAGATGAGAAAAGATGACGAAATACAAAATTGTGTATGCGAAATAGACGAACCGTTGCTGCGATTTCTCTCTACTGAGTGCAGGGAGACACGCCCCGAACTGGGTGCGTCGAATCCAAGCCTGTGAATCGGGCTCCCATGTAAGACGTGTACGTAAAAAAAAATTAAACGTATATATTTTAAGAAGATATCCAAGACAAATAAGACTTAAATACACTAAATTCCTCTAAGAGATTATGTATTACATCGCCATTTTTATAATTTCAGCTTTTTAGGAAATAGCAGAACAACCTGGAAATAACTTAACGCTCGCTGACAAGACTGTCTTGAACAGAACATCAATTTTTAAACCTAGCAAACATACAGTTTTTTTTGATCCGTATTTGTTTCGAGATCTAATTCTTAATAGGCTCGCATAAACCAATCCACAATATTTTTTTTAAATCGTATATTATCGTATATTATGAACCGATCCAAAGTCTCTGAAAACGTTCAAATGTTTCTTATTCATCTAATACCAAAGGCATTTTACTATACATGTATTAGACATAGACGTTTACTGTTATACAAGATATAAAGATGTAATTTATAAGACAATTTTAGACGATTATAATTTTAGACATAATTTTATCTAAATTTTTATAATTTACAAGATATAATTTTAGACGTTTATTGTTATACAAGATATAAAAAATTTGTGTTTTCATAGAATTCTCTTAAAAGGCCGCTTAGAATTCTCTGGGTGGGTTCCAATTTTTAAGAACTACAATTAATCACTCCACCCACTTACCGAAGAAAAAGCCATTGCAGACTAAGGCCATTGCTGCCCAAAACAAACAAGTGTGATTAATCGGGGCCTTTGTCGATGGACCCGATCGCTGTAACGGTTGGATATTGATTGATATTGCTGTTCGAGGCAGGTTATAGTGGCGTAATTAAAACTCTATCTTGCACCACCATCTTGGCCCGGTACAGTGCCTCTCAACACCTAGCCTATAAATTATAATAATAATGGGCGGCCAATCTAAAGTCGGTGTATATTAGCATCTCAATGCAGGAGAAGAGCTGCAGCCTATTGTGGTAAAACATCGACCCGAGTTTCATTATAGGGTGGTTAATATACAGTTAAATTAGTCACTAAACTTTAATTGTAAAGCTTTAATGCTTAATAAGTTAGCTGCAGACTAATAATTAAACATCTTTACGACATGAACGGATCACAGCGATTTTGATGGTCAGTAAAATATTTTATAACGTTATAGACGGTACTGTAAATTGGAGCTACTTGGACCCAAACCGAAAACAAGCAGCGGGAACGTTGTAAAGCGCCTCTGGATCTAGCGCTGCTACCGGAAGCAGGGATAGTGAATTATGAATTCTTCATAATAAGAGATCTACGTGTAATTTCAAACTTTTTTTTCGGTGGATCCAACTAACCACCAACAGTGCCCAACTAGCCCCTCAAATTTAATTCATTTGTTTTCATATCCAACAAACTTTTTATTTTTTTTATCTTTCAACTATATATTCACACCTGTCTAATAAAAGAGTGACAATAAGCAAATGCTATCGATATAAAAGATATGGATGACATGGGAAAGGAGCAGCTCTTCTTCCCGGTCTTGAATTAGTGCCTTAATTCAGTAAATGAGATCTCTCGTTCAGCTCCCTTTTAGCCTTCTCCTAATGGTCATGTCAGCCATAGCCATATCGTCTATCAGTCTGTTGTGATGTCCGTGAAGCTTATTGTATAAACGGAGTACGTATGTGTTGGTCGATAGTTGGTTGTTGTAAGTCGGTATGTAGAGTTCTGTTGTTTACGTACCAAGGAGCTTCTGCTATTAGTATTAAAAATTTTTATTGAAAAGATTGCAAGTGAAGTCTTTTTTGCTGAACCGTAAATTGGTGTAAAAAAAATTCAACAGAAGATGGAAACCCATCTACATCTTCCACCTCCAGCTCCAATCAATTTAATGATAAAAATTGATTTGATTTACTTATGTACAAAGTTTTGGGATTTTTTCCCTTTGCTACAATTGTGAAAGATAACTGTATAACGAATTTCAAAAGTGCAATTACAAGTCACTTTCAGATTTACAATTAACATTTACAATTTACAATTAAGTACACTAACGAAAATCTAGAGACAATCGAATTAATCACGAAAATAATACAAACTAAAGTAAATACATGATGATAGAAAGAAGATAAAGATTAATTGTTGAATTTTACAATATATTTTGCAGTGCTGTCTCTACGCTACTGTTATTATCAATAAATACTTTTTCTTAGTTTGTATCCAAATATAATTAAAAAGGATTGGCTTATTTCAAAAAGATTAATCAAAATTACATTAATTTCATAGAATTAATTAGTTAATCTAAGTGTAATTTATACTAATGGCATAACATGTCCGATACATTTGTGAGGTATTTATGCTGAAGGCGATAAGAATTGTTAATGAATTATAATTAATTATATATTATCTTTCTTATTATTTTTTTTAAAGATTATAGAACATAATTAAGCTGATCGGACAAACGTTCTCATTGCGTTTTACATAGAAATTATTTAAGAGGCGAATATTAATTGGAATAGAGGAGAATTTACTTATTGTAGTTAATGATAACTAATGGCTTCTATTGATTTTTATTTTTTATGGAAAAATGGTTCTTTTATTTTGTATATTCATTGAATATAAAATAGATTTTTGTTTGATAACGGAATATTCATAATTTTACGTTTACTGTTTTTCGGATACAGACTTGACATTTATAATACGAGCGACAATCTTTATCAAATATGACACCATTCCTTTCCGAGAAAAAAAAAAAAAAAACCATTGAGGAAAATAATAACAGTTAATCTGGCAATCGTTGATCGTTTAAATTTTTATGAAGATTGATATCCGGAAATTTTTTCGATCGCTGAAAAACAATTTAGGGTCATATTTTGTAAATTTAAAATTATCGTTATTTCTTTATAGTATCTCCTTCCTGGTTTTTATTTCATTAAAATCATTAGCAACTATATTTCTGAAAGTTTAGTTTCTTTTCTGATGAATGATGTTAGTAGCTTTTATAGAATCACACACATCAGAGACTTTATCTCAGAAAATATTCGTATAAACATCCCAGAATCTCATTGTGAAATATGATCTAAAGATAAGAATTCAGCGCACATAAAGGAAACCTGCGCAGCACGTTCCAGAGGATTTATAATTAACCTTTCACCATATTGAATCGCTGATTTTGAATGTTTAAAATAAGACATCATCGTATGCCTCGGGGATCTCAAAAATCCCTTTTAAGTGAATATGTCGATTAAATTTTTTCGTCACTATACTGAATCAGCAACATTAACAATTTCCATAACCTAGTATGATTCCTTATCAGTATTCGAAAAGAACACAAAGATGCTGATCAACATCGAAATGGAAACCTGAGTGAATAAATATTTGTCTATCCTTAAAGGTTTTTCGATGATAAAAAATAAACAAATTGGATAATGAAATCGAATTAGCGTCACAGTTTTAATTGAAACCCTTAACAATCAATAAATATTTATTATCCTTTAAAATAATGATCTTAATCCAAGTCTTATTGACAATGAAATTGGGCTATCATTTCTTTAAAAATAATTCCATTAATTTTCTAGTAATAATAGAAATTATAATTATAAAATATAAATTATAAAATTATAATTACAAGTGTACCTGAGCATGCGGAATCTAGTTCTGTCCTTGTGAATGTTAACGTGTGATAGGTAACCGCGCATGTGTGGAACTGACATGCGAAGACTAGTTCTCTTTGCGAAGTCGCTGTGCTGCTACTTCCTATACTGCTTCCGGGTGACAACTCTTCATCCACTGTATAGTTTCTGCAACAATACACATTCGTCACATACATTTACATGTATAAATGCTCATTACCAAATACAATAGATACTAAATTACCTGTGGTAGCACTTGAGCAGAATGTCCCCTCTCAGTTGAAGCCCCGGCCTGCCAAGGTTGACGGTGAACTCTCGAGTGTCCGGACCGACTGAGTGTACTCCAGAAGTGTACACTGGTACCAATCCTTCGTATACTTTGATGAAGGCACGGCAACCTCCGCTAGGGATGAAGTTGGGAGCTCCCAGTACAGTCACGTGGCTGAGGTATAGCGGCGAGGAATTGATGCGGATTGAACCAGACAACAACCCTGAGAAGTACTCTATATATCTGAGGAAAATAATAATCATTGAAAACTTTTGCAAACAGACGTACAACGTATACATATATAAGTCATCATTAAACCTAGAATGATATAATGGTGGAAGTATAGTTGACCGTACAACTAATTGTAGAAGTTGGTTGGAGAGAACACACTAATAAGAAGATTTATTTAATTTTATGCCAAATTTCGGCCTAAGTTTTAGGTCTTTATTAGCCCAACCTGTATTGATGGTATGCGATTCATTATTTGCATAACTGGTACTTGTTCTTAGACCACTACGCTTGTCGTCCCAACAATATATATATATATATATATATATATATATATATATATATATATATATATATAAAACTTAGGCCGAAACGTCAACACAATAAAATAAGTCTTCTTATTTGTGTGTTTTTCTTCACTCACCGCATCCTCCAACCAACTTCTTCTAGATCTATAATGACATAATTTTAGCTCTTGTCGACTATCTTCCATGACATTTAGCATGCTTTAGAAGAATCCATTTAAAATTTCCCAATTGTGTTCAAATCAGTAAAATATCAACATACACTTAGAAGATCTGCCATAGTTGTCAAATATATTTAATCTGTAGGTTATGAGTAAAATAATTTAATAAACATTTGATTGCATTGGACAAAGATGTAAGCTATCGTTATGCAAGCTATGGTTTCAAGCTATCGCTCCTTTTGATTGAAAAGATTGCGGAGCATTTGTAAAAAAATCTGAAAGAGTTGTAAAACGATGATTTTTAAAACTAAAATGCGGAAAAAATAAAGAAATAATAAACCATAACGTTAAAAAGTAACAGTTATACAAATTAAACTAAAAAATTGAAAAAGTTTATAACAGTAAAAATAATGAAGAAGACAAGCAATTAATGAGAAGTGTATATAATTTAGGAATTAGAAAAAGAAATAAGAAGTATTTAATGATGTGCTTTAATCAATTTTTCTTATAGTTCGGAGACTAATTTTAATGACAGTCTTTTTAATGTCTTTATAGTGTTTAATTTGATTAATTATCTTTTCCGATAATTCTTAAACATTTATTCTGCATCATTTTCAAATTATTTTACATTGATATGTAAATATATGAAGTAGATATCTCTATTAATGCCAACTGGATGAATGAAATTTATTTCGCAATGCTTGCTGGTTTAATCTTCATAGAAAAAAAAAAAATAAGACAATTTATAAGTATGATTTTCCCTCATCATACTAAACCATCGTATGTTAAAAAGGAAAAAAAACAAAACAATAAGTATACATTGGGTATGCTAATTTATTCTGAGTATCATACATGAGCCACTCTTAAAAATAGTTCGTATTTCTAGAAGCTTTCTTTTATTAATTCAGAGGAACTGACATCTAACGCTCAGATTGCAGGAAAAAACAGCAATAGAAATTCCTTTTGATAATGTTTTCAATGGAAACTGGCACTGTGCCGCTACGAACATTAACATGAAATATTTATTTACTGGAATAGAGATGCAGTCAAATGTATTACGGCATTACATATTTATAAAGACCGTAGCTCTAAATTTGTCCAGCTATACTCTATAAACTCTTTTCAACTTTAAATAAGGGGCAGTTATCGATGGTTGCTAATCGAAAACATACTTAGTTGAGCAGGTGTAGATTAGTGTTATTTTAAACCTTGAAAAAAAAATATAAAAAGCAAAATATAAAGTCTTTGACAGAATTTTATTTAATTTCATTAACAATAAAGAGTTTTGAATCCTAACTAACTTCTTTATTATGATAAATAATTTTCCAAGATTCTTCATGCCTGAAGAAAAATCCAATTATCTCTTTGTTATAAATCCGAACAGTAATGACACTGGAAACCGCGTGGAGGATTTAATGACTGTCGTAATCAACACATGCGACCTCATTAACTCCTATTGTACTCTTACCTTCACTTTATCTTATCTTTCCAGCAGCTTACCGTTTACAAAAAGAACATGGATCACGTTTATGACTGACATCCTTGGTAACCCTTTATCTTAAACAATATAAAACGGGAAATAAAGAAGTGATGGCAGCAAAGATGAAATTAAAAAATATAATCGAAAGGTTGATACAAGATTAAAACCTATATTTTATAAGATAACTAACTATAGTTGAAATTTGAAACAGAGAAAGTTCAAAAATGAGATAGACCCTGACTATGATAAAAAATATAATCAAAAAAGGTTACCGACGTTTTATATATATTTATTATTATTATATTGCTTTTTTACTCCCGAAGGTAGAGAAGCTTTGTATTCATGCAGGAGATGAAAAAAAATTGATCTTCAGAATCGAAAATTTCCATTCGCATTTTAAGATTTAGACATCAGAGAACAGATTTGGTCCCGTGTCAGTCTGGCTGTCAAATGCATATGACAGACAAGCATAACACCTACCTCCGTAAATCCAGTGTTGATGATTTCCTTGAAGATTGTGCGGGTTTGTGCCTAGATGATCACATATCAATTTTATCAAATTCCATTTGAACAGATTTTCCCCACAATTTGAGGAAGAACATGGTCAGTTTAGGCAAGGTCCAGTATCATTTTTACTAAATTTCGTCCTCCACTTTTGCTTTCGAATGCGCAAACATATTTTACTTGCCACAACTATATTTCGAAACTGGCTTGTCCGATTTGGTCCAAAGTTGGCGAAAAGTTAGGTATTCTCATTAAAGTGTATCATTATCAATTTTATTATATTTTTCCAAAACGACTCGACCTATAGATTTTATTCTCAAACGACAAATCATTGACCTTGAAATGTGTGAAAATACAATGTACCCACCCAATGGAAATGGTGAGAAAGCTATACAGATTTTTTTTTAAGAGGAAAGCAATATAGCTCGAAGGCTATGATGAAATCTGTACACATTATCTCAAAAATGGTAGATGAGGAAAAGCCCAAGAGAGCAAAATCTAACATATCAGACAGAATAAACGAAGTTTCAAAAGGGATTCATGCAAAAAATTCTAAAATAATACTCCAAGTGTAAAGTGGGGTATTCCAACAAAAACGGTTATACTCTATGTAGAGTATAACATAAATGCAAAACCAAAACATAATGAAAATTAGGCCCTACTGGACCAAAATCATGCTACTGGCATGATGAAGACATAAGATATATAAAATTATTCATTATTTAAAATAATGAATAAAATAATTTATTTTCATTTAATTAGTGTTTAATAATAATATTTAAAATGCGGCATATTTATAAACTTTAATTACCATTTAGGTCGCTAGACAGCAGAATTCATTCACTAAAGTTACAAAAGTATTAGACTGTTTATTTATTAATCGTTGATAGATATTTTTCCCCAAAATTTTATTTATCATCAATTTTTTTTTCGACTTACCATTTAAAAAAAAAAATCTATTGCATAAAAATGTCATTACATACAAAACCTATTTCTAAAGTTCCACGGAATCAAAACAATGAACACTCTTGGCCTATTAAGTGAATCTCAAACGAATGTATGTCAAGTATCATCTCCATGATGACTTGATAACAAGTTATTTTTAGAAAAGTCCTATTTAATGTGCAAATATATATATATATATATATATACATACCCGAGTAATAGTAATATATTAAAAATATGAATTATATTTTAAACCATTTGAACTACAAGGTAAGTACAATTTTATTTTAATTTTAATCTATCTTGTTTTACCTATTGAGGATTAGAAAAAATCGAAAGTAATAATAATACCACTTTTTAAATAAGAAACTTTAATGTAGTATAAATATTGTGTAGGTAATCGGTCAAAAACAAAAAAAATCGAGGCTTCGTTTCACTTACATTTTTTTCAAATACCCTAAAAGTTATTTTTAAAAATTGTAATTTTTTTGTCACCTCCTTTTCCAAGAGTCCCTCGTTATATCAAAGTAAGAAGTACTTCTCGATTGATATACAAAAAAATTAAAGTATATTCCATTCTATAACGAGATTTTAAGTAAACCAAAATCCATAGTGACAGATTTTTGTAGTTTTGTTTTTTTTCATTGCGATGATAAACTGAATAGTGAATAGAAGTTTTTTTTTGAGCTAGTCGTGCCATAATGTCAATCTCTAAACTCAAATGTTCTAATTATTTGATACCTTTGAATGGCAAAATTTTTGGATTCGTTTGAAATATAGTATATAGTGTTTACGCACAATTGGTAAGTACATAATAAAACTCGTTGCAAAACAATATTTTTTAAAAATATTTTTTTATTTTTCTTGATTTACTGAATTAGATTAGATAAACAAAAATATATGAGGGCATTTTTAATAAAACTGTTTTTAATATCAATGATAAAAATAAATAATATTAACGAATATCTGAAATTTGTAATAAAATGTAAGTAGAAAAACAATTAAATTAAACAAAGTTCACTTGTAAATTTTTAATTTATTTTGGTTTTCTTTAGGAATAACATCAAGTCACTTCAAAACTGTTGATCATGACATGATAATGATCTTCATGGGACTTGAAAGCGTAACATTCAGTCAGGTTTGAACCACACTGTCAGTGGTATCCCAGAGGTGATGCAGTCAGTTAAAAAATTAATAATAATTATTAGTTTTTTATAATTTAATCACCTTAAAAAAATAATTTTTCATTTTAATAAAACAATTAAATACATTGTTAAAAATAAAGTATAAAAAAAATATATATCAATTATCATTTGCGTAATCAGTTACAAGATACGTGCTTAACTCGGACCGACTTTTGAAATACATAAAGTTAAAAAATAAGCATGAGTATAAGTGTAAAAATCAATGTAATAAGATCAATTTTAACGACAAAAAATGGGCGTGGTGTATCGTGCTGGGAGTCAGTTTGTTAGCAGTGACAACCCTGAAATCACATAATGGTCTCCTTAGCTTCTTGTAAAACCTTTTAAAAAAAATAAGGTTCGTAAGAGCCACCGCGGAAAACTTTAACGGCAGGAGATTTCTTTATCTCATCCGTTATATATGCATTTTTATTACTATCAAAGCTTTTGTTTTATTTGTGAGGATGGGTGGTCTCGGAAACCAATAAAGAAGTGCTCACAACGCGGAGCATATCTGTAGCAAATGTAAAAATAAGCAATAAAATAAAAATATTCGTGGATTACATTAATATAAATGCTGAAGCGTAGTAATAGCCATATGCGATTATATTCCTGATTTTTTTTTGTGTATTATTAATTTACAACTGTATATTAACGTACAGTAAAAACTAATTACAGTAAAAAAAAAAATTAATTCATATTTTGGAACCAAATAGTTATGTGAGTTATTTTAAAATCGTTTTGTACTTACAGATTCACATAATCTTTACGTTATCAAATAATAAATATTGTGAATAAAAAATAAGTTTATTTTTATTATTATATACTTTAACATATTACCACTAACTGGTGCAGAACAAGACATGTTTAAATCTGTTAAATATAAACTTGTTAGTTGGGGCATAGTCACAAATTATTAAAGGAAAGATTCTATTACGAGTAAATGGTGTGTAACACTTGTGTTAAATAATTCGAGGGAAATGATGTCATATTCCATGGTGCTTTAAAAATCAAATTTAAAATTGTTTTTCTTAGTACTTATCGTTTTGAGAAAAAATGCGAATGAAATATACATTTGTGGCTTTACTAAAGAAAAGAGAGGCTGCCCTTCAAAGGTCATTTTAGGGGTTGAACCCTTACAGTTCAGGATGGTAGAGAATAAAATTTTGCGACAACTCTTCCTTAGCGCTAAAGTTTAATTTAGTTGATGGGAGTACATCTCCCATGCAGTTCCTAATCAATATCATCCTTGCATTACCAGGCATCCAAGTTGTAACTATAATCAGTAGTAGTGATTTATATTGGCGCGGTTTATCGTTTTCAGTCAAGTCCAAATGTATTCGCGTGGTGGGAGTCTGAATCTAAAGTTCTGTAACCATAGTAAGGATCTTGTAATGATTTGATTTGAAATTAGCTATAATTACCACCAAGCATGGTCAAGGCTAATGAACATTCTAAGGCATGTTCAAATTTCCTTTATGAATCGTAAATGCCAAGAAGCAAATTGCATTAAATCAGTGACGGTTGTATTTTCAGTTAATTGGCATTAAAATAATTTCATTTTTTAGTTAGTAAGTGTACGGAAGAAATATGACTGAGACATGTTGTAATTTTGCAAAGCAATATGCACATAATATTTGTATGCGTTTGATTCCAGTGGCAAAAAAAAATCTAATTTAACTTTGGGAGTGTGAACAAGATCTAAAAAAAATCGCAAAATTTCGAGAACCTCATGTCAAATCAACCAATGTCTGGAACTTGATGTCTCAGAGTTACAAATACAAATTACAAATGATTATTTGTACTTACGTAGTGCTATCAGCTGGGATAAAAAAATAAATAGAAAATTTCATATTTATCCCATTTTTGTTTTTGATTAATAAATTTAAAAAAAATCAAAAATCGACTGTTTTTTGACACGTTTTGAATCATTGAATAAGCTTATAACTATTCCCAAGCCATTTGCTTAAGAAATCTCAAAATAGTGTAATTTTTTGCATAATTTCATGAGCTTCGAAATCGATTTTAATTGTTTTGAAAAATATATATGCCAAAGTTCCAAGACGGTTTTTATTTTTTTTTTTTTTAAGATCCCATTGCGATTTCATTAAAAAATCATTCAAATCAAAGTTCATGCAATTCTGCAAAACATCACACTATTTTGATTTTTTTAGGGAAAACAGTTTGGGAGTTCAAGTGTTTCAACGATTCAAAACGTGATAAAAAACAGTTGATTTTTTAAAATTTATGACTGGAAATCGTATAAATCTGAAATTTTAAATTTCGTTTATATTTATGCATAGAACATAAATACCAAGTTTCACTCATTTTGAAAAAAATCTAGGAAGCTAAAATTATTTTTTTGATTTTTTGTGGAATGAAACGAATGTCTCTTCTATACAGCCATAAAAATATGCCTTATCAATTTTCACTTTTAACACTAGTTCAGAACTATCGTTTGGCAGAAAATTGAATGATGAAGAATATACTGACAGGACCTTCGAACTGTGCATGCATATTTATATATTTATTTATTATTTATACAATAAATGTCCCAAAATAAGTAGTTTGAATTCTTAATAATTTAAAGGAATTGATATATATATATATATCGGTTTTTCGGAGGCGGTCATAACCCTTTAAAAAAAATTAAAAGCTTGTTTTGACAAAATACGAGTATAGTGGTATTGGGTAGAAATATATAAAACATCAGTTCCTAGGGTATAAGGTAAATGAAAGAAAACGATATTATTTTAATTAAAAATATCTTCCGTTAGCATCAATAAAATACATTTCCGCCAACTCCCAAAAAGGTTTTTTTGCCCCTTGTTCGAAGAAAAATTTTGGCTTTGAATTAATAAATTCGAAAATGAAAAAAAAAATTTCTTGTAGTGAAACGTGTTTGGCCGTTAACTTTAAAAAAAAAAAAAAAAAAGGTGATCTGAAGAATGAAGTTCTATCACATTCACCATCTTTTCCTGACATGTCTCCAACTGACTACCAATTTTAAGAGCGCTTGACGCATTAAAAAAAACGAAAAATTCCAAAATGAAAACGAGGTAAAATTTTTGTTTCTCGGGTTTATTGATCAAAACCAAAAATTTTCATCGAACAAGGAACTAAAACATCTTGTTAGACATTAGGAGAAATCTATTGAATGTATTTGGAATGAAAATAATAACGTTAAAGTTTATATAGTTTGCCTCATACCGTAGGAACTGACATTTCATACGCTCCACCAAATTTATTAAACACGCATGCTATATGAGTCTGTAAGAGAAAGGTTGAGACCAAAAAAAATAAATAAATAAAACCATACCACTACAATCCATGAAGAGTCTTAGGTTCAGTATTTGGTAAGGACGGTACTGTTTCTAGGCCAACGGTTTTGGAAGGAGGTGATTTGGCCGGGATCACGCTCAACCGTCGGGTTTTCTCCCAATTAAGGGTACCCACTTAATAGAGGCTGAGTGAGCCACAGGAGGATGCATGATAGCACAAAAAAATAATTATCTGTCACAGTCAGTCTCGGTCTCGGAACCAGCAGAATAAAAAAAAAAGGTTTTTAATAATAACAAATAGCTATATACTAATTGTTTTAGTTAATGACTGCTTATATTCCAATATTCACACTTTTCGGGAAAATATCTTCTGGCCACCTTCTTTGGTCTTTGGGATTTTAACAATTAATAGAATTGTTTATTTTATTAAGGTCACAAGTCCAGTATTATAATTATGGTGTTGTGACATTTTTAAAATAAACGATTCAATGGTTTTGTTTTTTCTTGATGATTAGTAAAGTGTATGATTGTATATAACTTTTCATCATAGTTTATTTTGCCAATAAAGAAAAGAATATTTTTTTATTTAAACATAGCTTCCAAGATGTGCATTACGCAATGAATACCAAGCAAACTGCTAATGACTAATTTCGCTATTGAACATAGTATGTCCTTGACCTGTTTCGTCTTCTCTGTTTCTAAGAAAGCTGTCCAATTCTTCTTGGAGAATTCTTCAGAAGTACACCTGGCTCAGGAAATGAATGACGAGTAGAAAGTACGTTCTATTCTGCTCCGGTGCCAAGGTCTCGACGCAACCTTGGGGGAGAAGCTGCCTAGGGTCATAAAATAATCGGAACATGCTCAAGGTCAGGAGGTCCCATAGCCGTAAAAACGTTTTTTCCAGGACGCTATAACACCAGAAGGAAAAAAAGTAATAAAAATATCCTCAAGGATTCGAGACGTTCTCTCCGGTAGAGATACTTTAAAGTAAGGTAGGATTTCAGATTACATTAATGTTGAACAGAAGTATCATCATGAGAAGAAGTATGAACATTATTAAGAGGTTTGACTGCAGCAATATGATAAGACAGAAAACAACTGCAAAAAACCTGACCGCACAGGCCAAACTTTGGAAGTTGTAAAAAAAGAAGATCGATGTAAGACTTCTTTCTTGCCTTAAGGATTGATGGTTCTGTGAGCGACATGGCGAAGATGGACCACCGTATATCTGATGGACCATTGGAGGTAATATATAAAGTTATCGTACCATTAGCACGGTTGGGAGGTGAGCTCAAATGATATAGGAATTGGAAATATATAATAATACAAACGGCGTATAATCAAAATTAAAACGGAATTAATGGTTCTGGTACAGAAATATTTCATTATTCAAATTTTTACGTTGTTATTGTATGGTCGTAAAGCGTTAGGCTCTAATTACACTAAAGAGAAAAATATATTACGATACATTTTTCAAACTAGTAAAAAAATACCTACATTGAATTTCTAAATTTTCTTTTCGAAGGGTTTTCATTTGATTATGTATTTTCAGGAAATAATTAGAAACCCATCATAATTTGTTTCTTTATAAGCCACCTTCTCTTACACGACGTTTTGGACTCGTCTACCCATTCTCAAGTGTTCTTTGTCCTATAAGTATAATTATTATTATAACATGTTAATTAAAATATTGTCACGTGATTATTTTTCTTAAACACTTAATTTTATCTACTATCATTCTTTTAATTTATAATACTATACATAATTTACAATAAACACGTACATATTTATTTTATATTTGCTTTTTGGATATTAGCCAATACTAATTCTAATACGTTAATTCATATTGATTAAAAATTTGAAAATGATTTGTTCAAAGGGTCTAGCTGTGAGATATTTGAAACGAAAAACTCTCCGATGTACGGTACTTGAATTGTTTAATTCACTTTCATTTACACCAACATTGTATTCTAGAGTACGGAAAAGAAAATGTTTATTAATGTTTATTTGTTTTATATTGCTGATATTTAAATAAGGTATTGTAGTATTGCTATGATTTTTTTTTCTAAAAAATATCAGGATTAACACCCGGTAATTTTATTAGTAGTATTTTTCTCGAAAAAAATAGACAATTACGCAGTAACGAAGGCTATCAAAGAGGGGCAGGAGTGAATTTTATATCCATTTCATAACCATTAGAACCGGATTATGGATTTTTTTCCGAGATGCCCGATATGTGCATATATATATTCTTTTTTTTCCGCTACATTTGGGGAATTCAAGCGGCTCCCTTTGGGTCAAATGAACTAAAAATTCAGTATGCAGAGTTATTTTTTTAGGTAGAACAATACCATAAAAGTGATCGGGTGTTTACTTTAATATTCGCGATTTTTAAAGTTTTGCGCATTTCTTCACCTCTATCAAATTAAGTGAGAGCGTTGAAACTTTGTTAAAGTTGAGTTGGTGTTAAAGAAGTGCCTTTTGGTGGTCTCAACTTTTTTCTCCCACCACCGTGGTTTTTAAGGAATTTCACACTTCTAGAACCCCTCCAAATTTTGTTAGGCGGCTGAAAACACTGGTGTAACATGAGTGGTACCGGGCACGAAGGCAGCGCATTTTTCTCTGGTAGGCACCCACGCGAAAAATCCAATTACGCCAGAAAGTTGATCAAAATAGGACGATTTTTGACGGTTTTTAAATTTCGAGAACTTTTGCGTCCCACCAAATAAAATTGCCGATAAAACATCATTTTGTTATAATCAATTTTGTATTTAAGTGAAAACGACCTTAGTGGATGAGTTCTGCTTCTCACATTTTATTTTTTATGGTTGTTTATAGTGTTAAATTTACTTATATTCTCTGAATGGAGCAAGAAGCGAGATTTATTCCTTATGTCTGCAACTAAATAAAAGTCAACCTTACAGACCCGTATCAAACCTGAATCCGGTTCTAACTTGTGATTACTGGGTGTGCCGACATAATACAATCTTCCACTACGAACTCAAATGTATGAAGCTCTTTCATTCGGAAGACGATCGTTTTAAGCTGCTATTTGCTGTTACGAATCCGAATTCGTTGAGAGTTACGAATTCGTTGCATGAGAGTTAATGCTCTCATGCCATTGTTTCAACAACCACTTGAGGTAAATCCATTTTTGGAGCGCTCTAAATTAAAATTATGTTAGCTAAAATTAACTTCAGAAGTGAACCCGGTATCATAACTTTACTTTAAAATATCAATAAGATTTGTTATACTAAAATGCCTTAAAATTTATTCAGCAGTCACTAGAAGGGATAAATAAAATATAAATGAATAATAAAAAATTAGAATAAAGAAAAAAGTAAAATCGGGAGAGGGAAAAAATAACTAATATACCAAAATTTATCAACAATTTTTTTTTAAATATTGGATATTTTGAATATCGGTAAATCATTCCAGTAATAATAAAATTCTGTTAACTATTTTTGAACAAATATTTTTAATATGTCATATATTATAGGATAAGGTAAATTATTTATGGTCCAAACGCTGATAGAATTTCGGTAAGATTTTTATTGCATATTAAATCCGAATTTTCAATCTTCCGCTAGAGGCGGAGAGACCGCGTCATTTAATACCCCATTACAGTTAATGGAGACTTGCTGTGGCGTGACTGTGAAGGACAGGGCGCTTAGAGCAAAATCCTCCGGTTCGAATAAAACCGTCCTAATAAAATGCAAATAAGAGCACAAAGAGTAGATAAAAACATAAAGGATTCCGATTGCGGAGGCAGTAAAATACAAAACGTCGCACCTTCATATAGATATTTTTTTTTGTTTTACTCAGCTGAGCTCACAGAAGTTGAAGAGAAACCTGGGTTTTGTGGCGGCAATAAAAGCGGCGGTCCTTGAAGAGATGCCAAAGATAACTAGCGCTAATGAAATAAACTACCGACACTTGACTCGGCAAATTACCATACGTTCATGCAGTGGACCCCCAGCTACGAAGCACCAACTTTTTACTGAGGATTACTAAAATCTACGGAATGACTAATATATTTAATAGCTTTTACGACATTATAGCGACTATTAATGGTACTACTAAAAGGGGAAAGCTCATTTCACATTCAACAGCCAATATCCCCTTTATCTCCATTGACGAATAACGTTAAACCGACTGATTCTGGTGGAACGAATTTCTCGGGTGATTATTCATATATTTATTAATAATTAGTTTTTCTGGGTGGCGATTTCATGTAGTTATTTCCCCGAAATTCAATTTTGTTTACTTATTCCGTAATTCAATTTTTTCTTATAATTTGAGGTTTTCACTTATTGTTCTTTTTTGACCGCAATTCTCCTTAAATATTACAGAAGGTCGAAAAGTGAACTATGAACCTCTTAACTAAAGATGGGAAAAAAGTATTCTGAGTAACGTGTATCGAGTATTTTACTCGAATACTCTCACTACCCGGGTTAAATACGATTGGGGATGTAATTTCATACAACGGCCAAAGTATGCCAAACCATAAAATTGGTCCCCTTAAATAAAACCTTAAATTTTCGACTGAACTACTTGCACAGTCAGACTGCAGAGATAATTGCAAAATTCTAAACGTTTTTATAAACTGAAGGGACACACTTATATTTTCTATCGATGGGATAAAGACCACTTCAGTTGATGGCCTCTTCTACCCTCTTCACTGGGGTACAGTAATAAAACTGAACTTATTCAATAAAGAAAATTGATTTCTCTTATAAATCATACAACATTTCTAAAGTGTTCTCTGTCTGTAACTTGGGTGATTTCGACGAACCTTTTTTTTTCGCTATGTAGAGCCCTAAGTAAGTTTTTAGCAATATCAACCTGCCATCCGTCACCTTTAAACAAAATAGAGAAGAAACAAACACTTAGTTATTTTCAAAGAAAATCGGCTAAACCATTTTAGACCTAACTTCTTATTTTTATTATTTGAAGACGTAAACAAGTTTTTAGAATCGTTAAACTGTTATCAGCAAGCTGACACAAATTGACGGACTAGCTAAAGATTTACTTTATTTTATTTATCAAAAAATTAGATCAATGGGCCCAAAATTAATTTTGGTGGTCTGTCGTTAAATAGTTACACCTGCCACAGCCTTTCTTTGGAGGAACGTTTAGTATGTGAGAGCAACTAGCTACGACACACAAAAGTCTCTAGAAGCTCGACTTTATTATTTAAGACTTTTTAGGTCTAGAATCGGTTAATTTTAATTTATCTTTCCGTTTTATGAAGAATTCAATGAGTTAGGGTGCTTCCGTAGAATGTAGTAGATCCGGCTCCAGTGTAAGTAGATCCATAAGTTTGGAACTCTTATTGTACAACAAGTATGGAACTCATTTCCTTGTTATGCAGAATTCAGTGAGTTGGGGTCCTTCCGCAGATCGTGGTGGTCTGTAAGGAGATCCAAAAGTTTGGCACTCAATACCAGAGGAGAACGTACACCGAACATAGTTTATTAGGAGGCTATAGTAAAATAATACTCAAAAACCTTTTTCTTAAGACATTTTAAAGCATAATATATTTATGTTATAATTAACATATCATTTATTAGTTCATAAAAAAAAAATCGATATTCTAATAAAAAAAAAAAGATTGTATATAAAAAAAGCGAGGAAAGGTCATATAAACGATTTACGACAACCCTCCCGGTGTTTCTCGGGTATCTTAATGAATCGAGGGTGAATAAATAAACTATATACAGCGAGTTTAATAAATAAACTTAACTCCAATTTTCAACGATAGAAATATATATTTAAATAAAAGGGGGCTTCGCACCTTCTTGGTTTTATGCTATATTAAAACATATACATTTAGGAAGATCACCAAAAACATTTTCGACATATTCTCACGATGACACTACCTCAGAAAGTTAGAGAGGCACAAAACTGATAATAATGGATTGAAAAATAATATATTTTAAGCGATCGAAAATTTCGAAATTAAACAATGTTAAACTAAAACTGAGTTTTCTCATAAAATTATTGATACATATTCTAACCTTATTCTATTTATTACTTTTGATCGTTAAACTAAAGAAAAATTCCATCCAAGAGAGACAAAGATTCCGATTATGTCAGCCATATCTACTTTACGAAGCAATTAGATAATGACTTCTTGAGCCCAACTTTATTCCTGAGAAAACCATTAGCTTATCACTGCCTCACCAGTGTAGATTACTTTAACGTGTTTGTAGAGCTTCTCGCAGGCAATTGTAGTATATGTTTCTAATCTCTAAAAAAAAATGTATTCACAGAAAACTGAAGGTTATTGCGTGTTATAATTGACTGTGCAATTATCTATGCAAATGGTAAAGAGTTACAGGAAACATAATAATTTTAAGATTTTACTTGGATGAGCAACTTTTAATAACTTGTCGAAGAAGTTTTTCAGTGCTATCCAACAAAACACAGAATAATTTTATGATTTCGTTCATAAAGGATTAAAATACGAATGGAGCTAAGTTCCTAATATTGTAATTTTTTTTTTTACCAAACGAATTTATATTAGCACTAACTATACGGCATCATGAATGGCCTAATTAAGGACGACTGCACCCGAATGCAAGTGCTTTCTTTACCTGTGCATCCCTCTCTCCTCCTCCAGAAAAATTAGCAACTTTATAATTCTCCCGTAAGTACTATTTTACGTTGCAACATATAGTATTTCAAACTCACTCCTAAACATACTAAATAGAGCATAATTACGATCCACTCAAAGAAACAAAAAGTTCTTTTGAAACTTTTTTTTGGTTTTATTTAACATTTGGTTGAAATGTTTTCAAGCATATGCATCCGTTCATACCCTGCGTTCCACACATTGATTGCATTGGCGTTATTGACGCCACTGAGTATTATAATATTTATGTTATTTCGCGAATTTATTTATACTATTTTATTTAAATGTGAAGAATATTTAAAATTTATGTTTTAAAAACATCAAATGTAGTTTTGGAGATGTCAGATATATATTTTTTTTTTCTCCCCGCTTCATTTCAGCACCTCCTGCAGGCTCCTTTCGGTCAAATAAGCAAAAATTCTTTTGGTTTTCTTCTAGACAGAACGATAGCATAAAAGCATGGATAAATTCCAGTAAAAAGTTCGGTACGTTTACATGATACTTTGGATTTTTTAAAGTTTTGTGCATCTCGGTTGAAAATTTGTATGTGAATTGAGTTGGTGTTAAAGAAGTATCTTTTGGGGGTACTCAAATTGGTCCCCCACTTCCGGATTTTTCGATTTTTTAACAATTTGCACACCTCTAAAACTCCTCCATATATGCATATATATATATATATATATATATATATATATATATATATATATATATATATATATATATATATCAAGGTATTATGAAACGGATAGAAAATGCATCCCCGCCCCTCACCGCCGACCGTCGACCCAGTGCAATAGTCATTATATTCGGGGAAAATAAGACTAAAAAGTTTTTCAGGGAGAATCAAATATTAAACAAATAATTATAAAATATATATACATATATAATGTCCTTAAATATACTTTGTTGCTTAATTGATTTAACGTCCTTGCGTACTCAGGATAAAGCCAGGTTTATTAAATGCGGGTTCTCCAACAGATTAACAATCTTTTAAGCCATAGCGGAAAGGTCGAAATTTAATCCGCGAGTTCGCCATAAAATTTGGATTCGAGAACCAGGGCCGCTTCTGACTCGAAAACAACGAGTTACCGCCTTATTACCTGGGTACCTCTTAATATACTCCTGATTTAGCCTAAAATATACACCATCATTTCATTGTAAATTCAATATCCCCAACCCTAGACTTGTTTTCCATTCGATCTCTGAAAAGATACTAAATACAGTGATGTGTCAAAATAAATAGATTTAAAAAAACAAAATTATAAACATCTCCATTTGCAACTTACTACAAATCAATAGTTGTTTAATATATGCCATCAAATTCTCATGTTCAGATTTTTTTTGTTTTATAACTATAGGGATATAGAAATCTCTTGGTGTTCATCGGACTAATTTTGCATTCAGGGTTAGTAACTAAACAAAGTGACGGTTCGACAATAACTGAATACCGCCCATCCTAGCAGTCATTGTATTATGGCTTATTTATAAGTCCAATGTTTAAAATTGTCTGGTATTTGGTTTGAATTAAAAAAGACACATCTCTAATAACGAGGCATCACATTTATATTATATTAAGTTATATTTGTATGTAAGTAGAAAAAATTACTTTATTTCAATTTATTTTCTCAGATGAAATAGCCGAAAACTCAGAAAGTTACCCGAACCTATTTCGCTACCAAGACCATGAGTGGAGAGGTGACCGGTCGGTAGATTGTTTACCGGAACTGCCGTGGGAAGGAGAAAGCTTTTGCAAGGCCATCTACACTGGGGTCTGGTCTCGCGGAACTGGAGGAAATAGGACTCTCCGCTTACCGTTAACTGTCGCAGCTGGGAGAAGGAGTTTCCTTGGACATACAAATGAAAAAGAATTACGAAAAACATTAAGGGCACTTATTCAATTAATAAGTAAATTAAAAAGAATAAGTTTTTCATAATAAGGATCCAGGATATTTGAATAAATCTTAAATTTATTTTCAGGCCAGTTACCTCAGTTACTCTCCAAAAATCCTGCTTATTTTCGGTGTTTATAATTGACTATTCTCAGAAAAATGTGTTTCGAATGAACATTCATCAAAAGATTTATCTACTATTTGGGCGCCAAAAATGCTTTGGCAGTGTTTAAGTATGACGGTATAGCGTAGTAACTATTTCTGGAGAGGATAAAGTTAGTTTGTAATCATTATCGGCATTGACTGTACACAGTCTAAACACTGATCAATGTTTGCATAAACATAATTAATTCATTAAGGCCTGCCTAGAATAAGGAAACATTAAAACATCAATTTATTGGTATTATATTTCAGGTGTTATATCTTCAATTAAAAATAGTTGTTTCTTTCATTTCCAATTTTAAAATTATTTACACTGGCCCTCTCTCCCCTTCTCATGACCTGAAAATATTAGAAAGCGCTACATGGAGGGGTGGTTATCTTCTAATAATTGTATACGAATTTGAAACCTTAATATTTCCTCCATATTATAACGACTAGTACACTATTTTACTATAGCCTCATAACAAACTATAAAACATCTTAAGCAAAAGGTTTTTGAGTATTATTTTATTATAGCCTTCTAATAAACTATGTTTGGTGTACGTTCCCCTCTGGTATGAGTTCCATACTTGTTGTACAATAAGAGTTCCAAACTTATGGATCTACTTACACTGGAGCCGGATCTACTACATTCTACGGAAGCACCCTAACTCATTGAATTCTTCATAAAACGGAAAGATAACGTAAAATTAATCGATTCTAGGCCTAAAAAATCTTAAACAATAAAGTCGAGCTTCTAGAGACTTATGTGTGTCGTAGCTAGTTGCTCTCATGTACTAGACGTTCCTCCATAGAAAGGCTGTGGCGGACGTAACAATTTAACGACAGATCACCAAAATTAATTTTGGGCCCATTGATCTAATTTTTTGATAAATAAAATAAAGTAAATCTTTAGTATGTCCGTCATTTTGTCTCAGCTTGCGGACAACAGTTTAACGATTCTAAAAACTTGTTTACATCTTAGAATTTTTTTTTCTCACATTTCAGGTAATTGTAGACAAACTATCCATATATCAATATTATAAATTAAACAAAAATAATTATGTTGTTTGTATGTTTTATGATTTAAGTAATACAAGTTTACATTTTTTGGGTTCTTTCTGCACGATTTTGAGTTTTTCATTACAAGAAAATCAGGTCTCTAATCATGGGTGTTAGTTGGTCTATGATGCTTTGATGTTACCGATCGTAAATCTGGTAGATAAATTTTAATTAATCGCGTTCCTTCCTGAAAGGAATTCAGATTAAACCTACAAATAAATGCTTGTAGCTGCACCCACACTCAATTTTGATATTCGCGATAACAAAATGCGTTGCGAGGAAGCATCTCTATCTGTCTGTGATTACATATTTCAATAAATTTATCGTTATCATTTTCATAAGAACTTAATCTCATCTCAGGTCATAAGTACGACTTAAAATGTTGGCCGAAAAATTGGTGAAAAAATATATAAAACAACATGATGGAGTTTTATTTATTTTGACCATGAATGATTTCTGAAATTACCTATATATTCTTGTTCGACCATAGAACAACAAAAACAAAAGTACGAGAGAAGGAGAAGAACATTAATACAAGACAGTTCAACACCTAGATATACGTATACAGATGATTGGGGATTGATAAGTTATTTGCCACTTCTATAAATTTGTTTTATTGAAAACTAGTTTCGAATGTTATACATTCATCTTCAGTTCTAAAAAGACTCAAAAAATTCAAAAATAAGCAATTCAAATATAGTTTGGTATTAGTATAAATATTAAATTAGATTTAATATAAATCAGTATTATAAAACATTTATGAATTATGAATTTAATTAAGACAAGAAATCAAATACATGTTGGTACTCACCAAGGTTTAAATGGATTATATCAAACAGAAAAGTTTGTACTGGTTCCTTCTCGCATTGTACTAACACTGAAAGAAAATTAGGTAGAATGTTTATAGGTAAACGGTTTCAGAGCCGGGGTTTTTCCAGTAATTCCGGTGAGTAATTGGTTTCTCTGCTATATATGGGAATAAATTTAAGTTTGGACTATTGGAGATATTTATTTGGCCATTTAAGCAAAATTCTGGATTGGATTTGAAGGATTTTATTATTTTATTTATTCCCATCTATAACAGAAACGCCAATTACTCACCAGCATTACTGGAAAAACCCCGACCCTTAAACCGTTTACCTATAAACATCTTGCTTAATTTTCTTTCAGTGTTAGTACAATGCGAGAAGGAACTGGTACAAACTTTTCTGTTTGATATAATCCATTTAAACCTTGGTGAGTGCCAACATGTATTTGATTTCTTGTCTTAATTAAATTCATAATTCATCAATGTTTTACAATACTGATTTATATTACATCTAATTTAATATGTATAATAATACCAAACTATATTATGAATTTTTTGTCTTTTTAGAACTGAAGATGAATGTATTAACATTTGAAACTGGTTTTCAATAAAACAAATTTATAGAAGTGGCAAATAATTTATCAATCCCTAATTAGATTGATCCTTCTATACCATCATGCGGATGTCAACTGATATACAGAGTATGTGATAAATTTTCTTGAAATGATGTATTTAAACATACAAACATATATATATATATAGTGATCGGTTAGATGTTTACTGATGCTTGGTTTTTGGAATCATCCAATAATATTCTGATCATATCTTTGGCTTATATTACACGGTCAATTGTCATGATTACAAATAATTTTGATATCGTTATTAAGTTAATAGTGAGTGACTTGGATTTGACAAACGAGTCAATAATTTAGACAATCCATGGATAGGTTGTGACATGTGTCATCTTAAGAATCCATATTCATTACAGGTGAACAGCCAGAATATGAGAAACTTAATTTAAATATAGCTTTTAAACATGAATGACTTGAAAAAGACACGTGATGAATTGGAAAACTGTATTATCAAGTCTAAGTCAACTCTTCCATATTTTGTAGCTTTACAGTTACTAATTCATTTATTATACCTGAAGACACTAATCTGTACATAAATATGTCACCTAACTGGGATGTGTATGCCTGAAGAGATCAGTTCATAATAGGTTGAGTAAACCTCTTAGTTATGATTAAGGTACCTACTAGCACCATGCATTATAACATTTTTTTTAAGGAGAGGGGGGTTGAGAATCAGTTTGAACGAGATGAGGCAGGGTGTATGTGAAGGGAACAAATAAATCATTGGGCCAAAGTTAAAGAACTTCTCACTAGATGAATGATGGGGACTAGTGTAAAAATGTTCCAGTATCAATTTCATCAAACTCCCTTTAATGATTTAAATATCTGATACAAACACTTCAATTCGAATCCATCAATTCTTTAACATAGAATTAATTTCCTACATCTGGACCGTTGGGACAGAGAATTTTGAGACGCTTTTGGTATCATTTTCAAACGATCAGAATGCTAGAAAACAAGAAACGGTATCATTTAGTACAGAAAATGTACCGTTAGGATTCGAAATAATAATTTTTGGATTTGAGCTTAAGGTAGAAGTACAGTAAGAGAGTTTTGACAAATTTTGAGTATAGAGTTGATGACGCCATCGCTCACTACAATATTACAAAATTTGCAACAAATGATTAGGATCTTCATTGACGACATTGCTATTTAATAATTATACATTATTCTTAGCGATTCTCATTCTCACTTTGATTAATTCTACGCCATTAAAACTCCGCGGGTCTGCGGTAAATAATTCCTCTAACTGATTTATCTTGTAATCATAGTAGGAGATAGCAATAGGTAATATTAAAAAATATTCAAATATACCTCTATATTTATTTAAACAATAGAAATAGGTTTAATTGCGTTAGAAGATATTTATATATATAAAAAAAAAAAAAAAAACAAATTGTTATTGCGTAGATCCAGTAACTGTTTTCGAGATGTAACATATTTATTGTTATAAAAATAATTAATTGTTAGCATTTTGATTTTTGCAAATAGTTCTTCCATTGATTGATTCATGCTACACTTAAAAAAAATTTCGATGGGGTTATGTTAATTAGGAATAATTAGCCACAAAAGAATTCTAGAAGATAATTAAATATTTTTAAATGATAGAAAAACATAATCTACATCAAGTTTTGAAATGCAAAATATTATTGAACACTCCGAATTCTCGCGTGACGGCAACCTATTTGCTAGATCTTCTTACTCTAACGAATGCCGACCTACGAGTTAATTTATCAATAAAAATGCTGTACATTTTTAGGTTTGCTTGAATCATATTTATTATTTATTTTTGAATTCTATTTGTCTGAAGAATGATGAAGTATAAAGAATAAGATAACTTGAGATGTTCCCAGACCAGGTTAAGTTTTTCCTACTTTTTCGTTACAGAGCCTTTCTTTCTTATCTCATGATCTGACAAAAAGCTTTGTTACATTATTCTCTTCTAACGTCAGGATTTATTGTTCTTTTACGATAATAAATCCCAAAGGCTTCTGGTAGAGCCCTACCAGAGATATTTCCGTTCTCGGAAATAGAAAGACAAGAAACAATATTCTTTTATATTTTATTTATAATTATAATATTTCTTATTTAGTAAATATTTGTTTTACAAAAAAATAAGAAGTAGCAGTTTCAATGTTCGCAAACCCTAAGAATTAAAAACACATTGATAAATAATTAGGCCAGAAGATACTTCATTTAATTCCTTTTCTGTCAAACATATAATGTCGAATAACCTGGATTTATCTATGCATTTTCAGTTTGCGAATGCAATATTGTATTTGTCTTGAAAGCATCACTAAATCGTTCGAACATGATTTGTGGCTGAAGTTAAGAATATTTTTGTAAGGTTTCGATATGTACGGGGTGTTGAGACAACCGGCAGAGAGAGATGACAGAATAATCAAGTATTTATAAGACCAAAAAATCAATAGAAATAACACTTTGAAAACGAAAAAGGTGCAATGAACTGGGTTGCAATTCACACACCATACTTAACATCATATATACAATTTGTAAAACTTATAATAAATATTTAGCATAATTTCAATTTCCATTATACATAATAAAAATATATGTTTTTTATTTTAATATTATATAAATTCCACTCAACACCACAAAATTGTAATTTTTTTTTTGCGAACAAAAACAGCTTCCCATAAATCTATCTTAATTTTTATAATATTAAAATTTTTATTACAATGAAACCAACGTTTTGAAATCTTCTATCAACATCTGGGTTTTTTTTTTTTTTTTTTTTTTTTTTACTTTTTCAGTAAATATTGATGTTATTTTCTTAAAATAATCGTTGGCAGTAGTTCCCTAAGTCTGTTTTTGTCCATAAATAATTATTTCGTCTATAACTACAATATTAAAACTATTTTTTAAACCATTATTACTTAGGGATTGCCTGCTATGAGTGTATCTTTGGCACTAGAAAGATTATATATAAGAAAATAACAGCAATTTTAAGAGAAAAAGTAAAAAAAAAAAATAAGATGATTAAAGAAGATTTCGAGACGTCGGTATGATAGGAATAAAAATGCTATTACTATAAAAATAAAGATATATTTAAGGGAATTTGTGTTTGTTCATAAAAAAAAACATTATAATTTAGTGTTGTTTTTTAAACGATTTTCATTTAATTTTCTTCTTTCTTTTTTTTTTTTTTTTTTACTTAATAGATTCTGTCCATTAAATTCAATGGAGTTTGGACACAAAGGGATTACAGTGATAAATAAATGAGTTTGGCAAAGATATATTGTTATTAAGTTTCTGATGCGGTTATAAAAAATAAATATTATAAAATAATTCTAAGGCTTACCTCTTGTTGGAGGGCAAGTCTAGATCTCCGATCTTGTGGTCTAGATACCTCTTCATAGCGAACCTGTCCAAAGCCTGTTCTGGTGAACCGCATATACTTGAATAGTGCATGTACGCAGCCACAACAACACCGATCCTTTCCCTTTCTCCTCTGAAAAATAAATGTAACCAATTTATTTTAAATAAATCAACGAAGAGAACAAAATATAAACAGGATGTCAGAAGCTAGTACTGAATAGAAGTCAAACACAGTGCTAGTAGTAGTCAAAAGTCATCTAGATCGTTACTTTAATTCAATAATGTTCATTGCTTACTCAAAAATTGCAATGTACAGCTACAGAAGCTTTTTTTCTTGTTTTTAAATATCAGTAAATAATCAATCAACCTCCCCTCTCTTCTCCCAACTAAAATAATAAACACACACACACAGGAGGGTTGGTACAGAGTAGGTATATAAGGAACGGATTGATAAATTAAGACGTTCTGAGATTGATTTTTCTTTTGAAAAATTAAAAAATGTATTTAAACAAATCCATCAAAAAAATATTTATGGAAAATATTTAATTATTAATAAGGATAATATATATTACCTGACATGGAGTACAGCGACCCTAGAGCTGCCGCCCCCCAGCCAGGTGTCCATATCTTTGCAGACAGAGCAGAGCCGCTCGAGAGGAGGAGCCAGCGCTGGGGGCCAGCCGCACTCCTTCACCCGCGAGTGCTCTCGCCGCATCCCGCCTTTAGGCTCGCTCAAGTTGAACACCTGCGCCAAAGAAACAAGTTAGTAAAATGTAAATTCTTATGATGGATTAATTTTACAAGAACATAACTTAATGGAACGACATAACAACGAACATCGCTGAAGTAGCGGAAACTATAAATTTAAAAAAATAAAAAAGACTTTAATCTTATCTAGTGCCTCACAAAGAAGTATCAAAAAGTCTGAAGTATCAAAAATCAATTTTACAACTTCATTTAAAAAAGTTACAGAAAACATACAATTTTGAGATTAAAGATACAATTTTATGATTTAAAAAATTCATCTCCAAGTCTCCATAGTTATTACATTATATAGTAGTAATATTTTTTTTTCCAAGGTGAAAACGTCTTTTAAATTGGATACATACGGAGTGGGAATCCGAAAAATACGATAATAACAACATTGGGGGATATAGTTTGGCATTACAGCTTCTCATGCATAGTCTACATACGAAATTAAATTACACCACTTGATCGCCAAAATATAAATGGATTTTTAACTTGTTAATTTGTTATTTGGACTCACGAAGCAGTATGCAAGGCGAAAGAGGGTACACGCCATTTTTTATTTAGTTCATTTAGTTTTACTCGCTTTTATAAATTCCGTATACCTAATATAAATTTTGACTTAGCGAAGCTACAATGAAAAAATTAAGGCTCTCAAGCGCGTCTATGGCAGGAGTACATTCCATTGAGGAGTCGGCCAAGCTGGGTTTATGCACGCGATAAATATCGGGCGATATCGTGCTGCAAGACGTTGCGTGTTATGAACATAACGAAAACAAATAGTTCTGCTTGTATACTGCGATAAAATTTAAAAATTGATCGTTTCTTAGTAAAATACCACATGACGTGTCTCAGAAAACGTAACGATAATTTATCGAATGCGTATTTGTACACGTTAAAGTAGAAGGGCTAATATTTTTGCTTTGGACGATATTTCTTTCGTCGATTTCTCTGACGCCAGTGCTAACACCTACAAGCTTCATCTTCTCTCAGCAATCCGTAAAGGTTACGGAAAGCACCATCAATATCCCTCGAACAGTTTATCGGATGAAAATGCCATCTTATTGCTTTTCTTTGTTTACGAACATAACAATGAACAAGCGTTCAGTACAACTACGCGATCATGTTTATTGGTAGCACTGGAACCATATAATTCAACTCTCTCTACCAGTGCGATATTTTACCACAGAATATCATCCGATATTTATAGCATGCATAAACCTAGCCTATACAACCCGGTGGACGATAAAGCTTCTTCATCAACGCCAGAGTCTATGGGCATCCATTGTGTGCAACCGTCGATTATGAAGACGTATAGGGCAGCAACTAATGGATGTTTCACAGCATTTGCCAATAATCTATCTGTTCGGAGATAAGCGTAACGTATCACGAAAAATATCATTAAGATCATACCTTAACCATAGCAAGCTAGACCTAACTAAATCTATCGTAATTGTCAGAAAGTTTATCTCGCGAGACCGCTTGTTGCCTAACTTCATACTAAGATAGTTTAGTTAATTTTATATTGAAACTCCTCCAACGAGGCTTGTCAAAACCTATAATGATCGTTATTAAAGCTCACCAGAAATCTCGATGTATGGTTAATGCCATTTTTATCATACTTTCTTTATCATAGATCTATAACATAATGGAATACGATAATAACAGAATAATCATTTGTTTTTTCGATTTAAATCCATATGCTGACGATATGAAAATAATTTTTATTCCAATATAATTACTAATTAAGAAAATTTTGGTATAGCTTAATTACTAGTTTTAGTATAATTACTATAGTTTATTAAAATTACAGGTTAGATTTCGGCTGAGAGACAAAGAAGAAATATTATAACGGATGTTTTGGGTTCCTGATACTTAAATTCCCGTAGTTGAAAACTTAAAATAGATCTCCGAGTCAACAGTCAGAAATCTGAGTAGTGGGAAGCATGATGAAGTGATCTTTCCAAGAAGAATAAAAGTTTAGGATCACTGAGTAAATCTCCCTCCAAAAAACAACCTAAAATTGATCTGCCGTTCTCCTCCTATAGATAAATAGTATAAATCCTATAGTATAAATCCTTGAAATGGTCCATTCTGAGAGTAGTTTTTCTCTTCAAACCTTAAGCAACAGGTGACAAAGAACTTCGCATCGTCTTCTTTCGTTAAAAAAAAGCTTTCTTCTACAAAATCAGACAACGTTAATCTACAGGTGCTAATTGTGTTCTACAATTACGATATAAAATTTTAACAGGGAAGTGAATGAAGTCTTATAATACAAATCGGTTTACACTTAAACGTTAGTTCCCTTTTCCAGAAGTGTGTAATTGTGAACGAGACATATTATATCTCTAGTTAATCTGTCTGCATTAACGTCATTATCTTTATTTCAGTTCTAGATAAGGATATTGCGATTCAAACAGTTTTATAATAACAAATTTCATAGGAAATCTGTAATTGGTGGTTGTATAAATTTTATATCAGTTTTTTATTCCAAGAAATATTATTATTTTGACATCTCATGTTTTTAAGGTTTTGAAATATATATTAGGGTTATCAAATTATTATGATTCACGGGCCATATTGGAAAACATAGACATAATTGCGGTAAGTGGAACCTTAAGAAGCTGTTCTGCAAAAAACTTTGTGATTTACATTTCTCCTTGGCAGTTTTCTAGTTTTTAAGCACAAGTTAGTGTTACCCCGACAAACATGATATTAGGGGAGCAGATCTCAGTTATGGAACAAGTTAGTGTGGTGTGAACTTATCTCCTACTATCATGTCTTGCCTAGCCAACTGCGGACTAGTTATTAAAATAATTTCAAAGTCATTTTTTTTCAATAAATGTATTCCATTATATTTCGTATCTCTCTTTCATAACTGCCATTGGAAATTGAAAAATGTAAATATCAGGATACATGCAATGATACTCCGGAAACGGACTATTTTTCACTTTCCTCACAACCGTTATTGCTTGAATAATTAGTCTTCAGATACCTCGGACACACTTACCCCTTAAGACAGGTACTATTAAATTGAATTACCAATCTCATAAAAATGAGATTGTGATTGAAACATGGGCTTGAATATAATATTTAAACATAATCGTCTAGATAACAATTTTTTTCTTTTTTAAACGAGGAATAATCTAGTTTAAGAAATAGTAATTTAAAGTCAAGCTTTGTAAACTTAAGTGCGCACTTACCTTACCTTTTTTGAAACGAAATTATTTATTTTGGTAATGTATGTGTTAAATGCGATTAAAGAATGATGAGATTAGAGACTTACCATGTAGCCCGAGCCATGCTTGGACTGCAGCATGTGCGCGGTCTGCTGATGGCCAGCCCTGAATTCGGCAGCCGTCACCTCTCCGGGGAACCAGAGCGCCAGGATCCTCTCCGTGATGTAGGAGAGGTCCATCCCGGAGTCCCTCCTTCTGTTTCGCGGCGTCTCCGGCCAGTCATCGATACCCTGAGCAAAAAATTATAATATAACAATAATAATGATAAGCTATTTAAAATAATAAGCATATTCTTTTAAACATATAGAATTTTTTTACATAAAAAACTATTTTCACCCTTTATTGGAAAGAAATTTAATGAGGAATAATAAAATTAGTGGTTACTTGGTGATTTATTGAGGGGGTATCCTATATTCTACATAGATATGAGACCTCATTTTAAAGACTGTTGAGAAGATACTTCAACTTCAAGAAGATATAGGGCCTAGAAGGTCTAACCTCAAGAGTGGGGAGTACGTTCAACTCAACGGCTTCAGTTCACTACTAATGCTTACTGAGATTTAGCGGAGCGAGAGGAAGCGATCGTTCTCTCCAATCTAAATGGAAAGTCTGCGCCTATGTTTAAATTGATATTTTTTGTTTGCAAGCTTCTATTAGCAGCAGTACTTAATAGCAGCCTGCTATACAAATGGGAATAATGATTCGGCGGAACAAGCTCGAGGGCGGCGCTCACTACATACAGTAAAGGTGTTCCGCCGCCGAACTGTTTCCATGTGTGTAGTGGGCTTTAGAGTTTTCTTTTCGAAATATAGGTTGGATAAAATTTACGATTTTTTTTACGTTTTTTTAAATTTATTTTTTCTTTCAAACCACTTATAAACACGAAACTCGAAACATGTGAAACAGCACCTAGAAGACAACGATAATAATAGATGCATAACATCAGATTAGTAATCAAATGGCACTTGGAGCTTTATAAGTTGTGACATATACCAACCAGGGTATGTAAAATTAATTCCAGATATCCTAACACTTGACTAGGAAAAGAGCTTCCGGAAGAGGAGAAGAATGAATATTTCTTTTCTTCAAAATTTCGCCAAAATTGCATTCAGTAGTCCTGTATAGATCCTTCTTTTTCAACTGTCTCCTTTTCAATTCTTTTTAATCAATGAGCGAGTCATTGAGCGAATGAAAGATTTAGTTAATGAGATCATAATAATTGAGAAAGCTCATCATGGATAGTATTAACGAGATAACATTAGTCAAGGGATGTTAAGGGTTAAAGGGGACAAAACAGAAAACAAGATAACAGAAATACTTAACATTTCAAGTTTTAGCAAATTACTTATATTCATCTCTTACATCAGTATCACTAAAGCAAGATAATATTTTTTAAAATTAAAAATGGCTGGTAAGTATACTGGATACTTCTGTAATAAATATACCGTATATACTGGTAAATATACTGGAAATGTCCCCAGGCTCAATACTACTAAAATTGAAACTAAATTGCAAGTCAAAAGTAGTACTAAGTTGAAAAATTAAAAATCGATTTTCTTAGAATGAACTGTTTAGAAAAATTGTGTTTTATAATTAGTGGCGTTTAAAGCTTTAATAAATCTAATGAAAACATTTTATTTTTTACTAAAAACTTCATGTATATATAAGATTCAATTTTCAATTTTATATATATATATATATATATATATATATATATATATATATATATATATATATATATATCGCCGCTTCAGAGAAGAGCTATTCTATCTCCAAATTTGGCTTTTTCTGCTTATAATCACTAACACAGATTTAATGCATAAGTAGCTTGTCTCTATCTATAATACCTAAGAAAAAAACAAAACAATTTTAGCATTATTAGATCATTATTCTTTGTCATTTTAAAAATTGGTTGAACAAATTTTCATTCTGCAAAAATAATTATTTTTAAAGTTTCTTTAATTAATTATGAAAATTACCAACAATAATGACCAAAATATCTATAAATAAATTCATACGGCGATTCTTCATATTTTATTGAACCTGGAGGTCTTCAGGCTTGTAAAAATTTTTTTTTTTTTATAGTACAAATCATAGGTCTAAATAAAAGAATACTAAAAAATTATTTTTCTTTATGTATCACATTTTTAAACAACCTATCGCTTCCAATGATAGTAGCACATCAATGAACTGTTTTAATGATGCTAATTTTTAATTTAAAACAATTATATAGAAGAAAAGAGGAACTTAAGAAGTAATTAAAAAAAAAAAGCAATGAGTAAAAAAATATAAACTTATTTGATCTCTTGAGAACAGTAACCATTTGTCAGTAAGAATCTATACTATCAATTCTATACTATCCTTTATCTTAATACTAAAGTATAACGAAAGTTTTCTATGTTTAATGTTGGATAAGAACAATTGAGCACCTGTTAAAAAAAAATCGAAATTAATAAAAAAGAGAGCTGGAAGAGAGAGATCTCCTTTCGTCACCTGAGGTAACTAACTGTCTTATCAAGTTCGGGATGAGGTGCTGCTGGTTACTTTTCTTCATCGTGCCTGACATGGTGACTGTTTATTTCGTAAACAGTCCGGAAGTTTACTGATTGTTAATTATTATGATCGGTGAAAATAAAATAACTAGAGTTAAAAAGATAAAAAAAATCATTAGCCATTATGTAAACATGCCGATAACTGCGATCAATGTATTTAGAGATCATTACCAATGGTCAAACAAAATTTTAAGGCGATTTTTTTATTATATTATAAACTCAGGTGCTATATCAAAGGGGGGACTACATACATAGATGTATCCTAACATTGGTGCAGTAAAAAAGCTTCAGACTACCTGGAGACACCTCTAGAACATGATTTACCAATTCCCTCTTTCCTTATCTATGAGAGCGCCCCAGAGACGTAGGATGCATCCTATCCATCTCCTAGATAGGAAGATGAAGAGCAACAAAGAACGGATGATACGCTCGTAGAGCGCGATGGGTCTTGGCCAGAGCCGGTAACGACCAAACCGGTGGGTTAGTAATGACTGATGACCTAGGATTTGTCTAATGACCTCTTTTTGTTGAATGCCTGTTAGAGCCTCCAGGCGGCGGCTTAGCGGCGGGTCATCATAAAAAATATCAAAGAGAAAAGATCTCGGGAAAAAATCCATTAGAATAGTAAAAAGGGGAGGAGGATAATTTGAAAATTTAAAGAGAAGGTAATGACCCAGCGCTGGGAAAATGGTCTGTTTATCCCGTCTATCTAAGAGGAAGCCTTCTGGCTATTAGGAGAGTTGGTGATGATCACGAGGGAGTAGGCACGAACGAGGGTCAATCGATTCGTCGATCCAAGCTACAGATACTAAGTACTCAAGGCGATGGAATATTTTATCAACTAGCTATAAATATATCCGTGTTGAAGACGATGCTTTGTATCTTTTTGTACGTGTTTTTTCAACTATTTTTAACTACAGTGCTAAATTATTTTAATCTGTTTTCTTAAAATGTATTTTATATTTAATAGCGTTTACATTTTCAAAAACACCTAAGGATTCTGCAACAAATGTTCCACATGTTCCATTTAGAACTTTTTAATATATACACCATAATTATACACTAGTATCTACTACAAATTATGGTCAGCGATCATTATGATAATCAAAGAACTAACTAAATCGACATAACTACTGACTAGACACAAACAGGCAGGTCCATTTAAAAATTCTGATTTGGACATCACATAACTTCCTTGTACGCCTATTAAACTATAAATCGGTGGGTACAAAACGATCTCTATCTTGGATTGAAATTGAAAAATAAAATTTCCCACACTAAGTCGTTTTTTTCTGACTTCAAGGAACATTTATATCAAATTTCGGCTATGCTCGGTCAATCAGAATATTTGCAGAACAGGATTTCGCTTACGGTCGGTCAACAATGTGAAGTATGGATGTGAACGAAACATAGTCTGTTGGTGATGAGGCTGGAAGATAAAACCGAACCGTTGTGGTATAGTTAGTACCAATTAAATCACACAATTCGCAACGGCTATGTCACCCTCTATAGCAATTTAACGGATTATCCTGAAGACCACCCATGCTCAACGGAATGAATTAGTGACCAAAACTTAAGTCCAGACCAACTGTTCAAATTATAAGGAAGACGTGATGATGTAAAACCAAATTTTAATAAAAAACCTGAAGCATACTTAACAATTTACGTTATTATTTTTTTCCGTATCTACAACCTCTATTATCCAAGCATTTTATATTGGACCCAAAGACCCGAAAAAACAACGGCTCAACTTAAAGGTAATGAAATCCTTTTATCCCTACTTTTTGGTACTAATTTCAAAGTATAAATTAAATTTAGAATCATTGAATGGCTATAAGAATTAATGTAAACAATTAATTATCCATATCAATAAACATGTCTATTGATTTTTCTTTTAATTTTTTTACGAAAAAAAATATGAATAACACAATAATTGTAGTATTCATATATTTCATAATTAAATAGTTATGGTAAATAAGAGTATATTACAAAATAAGATCTAAAATTCTAAATATGTGTAGCCTCATTTGAGGTGAAATTTTTTCTGTGTATAACAGTTAATAATTTGTTTCTCAAATTACTCCTGACTTGGAATGAGACAAAAAAACAAGAAAAAAGTTTTAAAAGTTTTATCTGTAGGAGCAGAAGGAGCAGTATTCATCTGTACCCGTTCCTTACCTAATAATATTTAATGCTACAATTATTATTTGATATTACATTATATTATTAAAATATTATTTCATTATCTTTGGACGCCAGTGAAATTTCTCATGATATTTAATTGTTTACGTGCTCTCTGGAAGTTCATAGGTTGAGTTTGGTTTGTTGAAAGCGATATATAATAAATAAAAACATTTTCAATGAGGAAGTTTGTGATGCCGTGTGACTTTTAAAAATATCATCAATATGTTCAAATGGTTTCTAGTAAATAATGAAAATGACTGATTCTAGTTTTATAGATTATGTGGGCTGTAGGCCATAATTCTATATAAAGTAAATGCTAAATATTGGAATAGTTCAATTTTTAGATAAAGCTGCTAAGAGTTGATATCTATTTTTTAAACTAATCATGTACTCAAGTGTATTGGGCTAGTATTTCTTTAAATATTTGTTTCGGAGATTTGATTGACATGGTGCGATAGAGTTAGTCAATAGAGGTGCGAGGTAATGTTTCTTTGTGTCATAAAATACTAAACAGTTATCAATACATTTAATTTCATATCCTTCACCTTTATCTTTCAAAATATGTCGTCAGATGCCATTCTAAATTATTAATCTAATTACATAATAAGTTACGTAAAACATCAAGTAGGAGTGAAAATAGCCTTTTTAAATAATAATTTTAAAAATGGCACTAAAATATGAAACGATAATTTTCTGTAAATGGATTATTTTGAGAACAGATAAACTAGGTTTGTGATATCGCTATTAACTAAATTGAACTGTTCCTTGACTGTAGACTAACTTGGAATACAAATTCCAGATTAAAAAAACTAAAATTTAAATATCGCTATAGACTACTTGAAAATCATCCCTCACTCAAGTAATGTATAAAACAAAAAATGAATGTGAAATTCTTTACCGAAACCAAAATGGATATACGGAGCAGAAATTTGGAGTTCTGTAAATAATACTGAAATTCTAAAAATACTCAAAAATTTTTACACCCAGGTAAATTTCACATTAAATAATTTAAAAGGATTTATACATACCTCTAGTTCAACAGTACGAAAACAGTTAACACAAAACTTTTGTCTCCCCTATTCAACATCATTCTAATCTACTTATACCAAATGTATATACCAACAAACCATTCTGGTACAGAGAACTCCTCTTTAACTAATTTAAGTCTAATTTTATTTTTTATATTTCATTTAAATTGATTTATGTTCTTTTATATTTTCTTAAAGTATTATTTTAATTAATATAAATTAAGGTCTAAGTAAAAAAACAACGAAAAAATGGAGAAAGTTTATCAGATTCATTTGATGCACAACAGTACAATTGTGAATTTCATTTAAACACATAAATAAATAAAATTGCTTTCAGAGGATTGCACCAACGCTCTCTAGCCTAAATCAGTCGTTGCAGCTCTACCAATCTGTATTTTCTCGACAAGATTTTGTCATAGTAAACTATAAAGCATCTTATAAATAATATAACACATGTAAACTGTTGTCTGCGTGTCACGTATTCACAAGAAAACGCAAGAACTTCGACGAAACTTTTTTCGTTGTCGTATTGAGCCCTAAGAAGATTTTAAACAATAACAACCTGCCATCCAGCTCCTTAAAACAGAATGGTGGAGGATCAAAAACTAGACCTTATCACTTTTCAAAAAAACGGTTGATGCTATTTAGATCAAGCATGTTGCCTTCTCCATGGTCAGCGGATCCAACAATTTATTTCTCAATGCCCCAGAAGAACGGACACCCAACGTAGTGTATCAGCTCTTCAGTAAAACAGTGAGTTTGCGGAGGAGTGTTTCAAGTGGAATCTGGATAATTTCAGTCTCCTCAATTTGAGAAAAATATCAGATTTGCCAAATTGACTCTAGTTTTTGAAATAGAGGCAATGCATACTGTAACTAACCTAGACTTTTTTTTACAAAAAATAAGAGTCAATTTGAACAAAGTAATTATGCATCGTGTATCTTAGTACATTGATGTATCTATATTAACCCAATAGCTATTAAGAAAAAAATATTTTTTGTTTCCAACTGTTTTAAATGGTCAGATAAAAGCACTCCTGCCCTAGTATTCCTCGGCTTTGAACCATACTCAGTGTTACCATTCCTGTTTCGCAAATTGAAAAGAATCTGTTTTTCAATTAACGAAGTAGAGACGCATGTTATAATTTGTAAAATTAAATTCAATTTGATTTGAAGACCATCAGATCAAAAGAAACGTTTTTTTTTTTCAATTTAAAATATAAATATTATTAAAAAAAAAAGAAAAGATATTAAGTAGTCGTAGTAGGAACTGATACCTTGCTCTAGCCATAATCACTCATAATATTGACGAAGTTGAATTGTCTTAAGCTTCAATCATGTAAAAAGTTATCAAATAGTCCCATCGAGAAAAAAAATGAGTTAAGAGCAGTTTTAAAAAAAGCAAGATTTAAAAAAAGAAGGAAATTCACATGCTTAGTTTCTATTCCAGTTTTCATCGTGATTCCGGAATAGAAGGAACTTTTTCAGAAATTTTAATAATTTTTTTTTAATTTAAAACTAAATTCAATTTTCGTAATCAGTGGATTAATGTTTAACAAAAAAATAATAGTAATGTATAGCTATATAAATTAATTGCTTTAACCAACAAGCAAAAGATTAATTGGACATTGCAGCAACAGGGTTGTTACTGCTATAAAACTCTTCCACAAGATTGAACACTGACGGAATCTGTTCTCACTGGTTGGTTGGATATCAATCGCCTTAGTTACAAGTAATCTCGCAATTATACGCTAGATCGGACCAGTCAACATTTAACGGACTGAAATTCGAGCGAGGGGTTATTAGATTTTAGTTAGCTTCTTCACGAATAGCTTTAAGCATTTTCAGTTGTTACAATTTACTGAATCCATTTCTTATGCGATACGAAACAATTGTATAATATATTTCAACAAATTATGATTATGCTCAAATAAAAATTACTCTCTCATACTTATTCACTCAATTTTTATTTATTATCAATTTTCGAAATATTTTCTAATGATTTTTTTTTCCGCAAATGGCTTTTTAGGAGAAGTAAGTTCATTGCCTACCTTGACTAGATTACTTTTATTTAATTTATTTTTTTAACACAGAATCACGTCCCTCCATCTTAGGTAAGACAGAAAAAAATTCAGACACTTATAGCTCCTTATAAAAACAAAAGCTGGTATTATTTATCAGAGAAAATATGCCATCAGAGATTGCATAAACAATTGGACTTAAGGCGGAATTACATTAAGCGAGTAAAGTTGACCAATTTTGAGTGTGAGTTCATGAGGTCCGCGGGGATATGAGCGGTCATATGTTTTTAAAGAAATAAAATGTTGCATATTAATCGATTCAAACTGTCCGATTTTGAATATCTTAAACATTATCATAATCTTCACATGGCTCTTAATAACCATCCTTGTACATTAAGTTGTATATTTATAGATCTTGCTTTTACAAGAAACGTCTCACCAGAATTACTATCATCAGTAATTACTGATCTCCTATCATCGATCTGTTTTACATTAGCTAACTTTAATAGAATAAAATTTATTTCAACAGTAATGTTAAATTTTTTTTTCGCCTAAAAATAAGCGTTCGAATTTTCTGCCGTTAAAACCGCGCGGGTATGTTTGCTTCGTTCAGCTTTGATGAAAGATGTAAAGATTTCTTTATGACATCTCAGTAAGGAAATAATTCTAAAAATACCAAATATTATAAATTTCATCAGTTTATACAAACTGTAAAAATAAATTAAACAACATTTTGGCAGCCAATATCGCCAACATGCATGATTTTATTTTTGGAAATCTTTGCGGTCTTTGAGTCTTAAAATTGTCAACTTTATAACCACTTTAAAGTTTAATAAAAAATGGATGAGTAGTTGTGTAAAACGGGTTTCTCTTAAAAAAGCAAAAGACATTCACATTTTTTTTTAAGTTTACGGACTCGGGGACCATAACACGTGTAAATTAGATGAGATCTCGAGAACTTTTTTTTTTATTCAATTTATATTAAGTTGAGAAATTATAACCTAATAAAGTAACATACCCCATATTGATCCAATGGCTGTGAAATGTAATAATAATTTAGTAGTTCTTTCAAATAATTTAGTTTAATAATGGAAATATTATTGTTGAATTGAAATATTACATTCCATATTTGGTATTATCGAGTTCCAACTTTAAAATGGACATATATTGTTATTGTGCTTTATGAAGATATACGCCCCATTCCATACGGACTCCATACATCAATTCTGAACTTGACTTTTACTACAGTTGGCAGTAATAACCAAACTGAGACCCGGGAGTATAAACTTCCACTACGACTTATATGGTCACTAGCTCGGTGTCTCAAATTGAAGTACAGAACAGCACAACATTAAACCACCATTATAAGTTTCCGCGTGTTTAGTTCGCCTAATCGTAACCCCAGATCCATTTATTTCCATGGTCAAAAGCTCATAAAAAGAACGCTTAATTTGAATAAAAAAATATTTAAAATAAGAAACTAAATAGTGAACAGATATTTATTTCAATTACTAGTTCATATTAAGATGCATTACCTTCTTTAATTGATACAATTACAAATTAAATAGGAATATTTGCGCTGGCTGCAGTCCGATTTTAGTGATACAAGTTGTACTATGACAAACTATAATCAAGTAAAACAACTCAGTAATTCATAAAGCAATACTTTTAGGAGTTACTTGAGGTACAACGAACATATAATTACGATATTATTTTTTTTTTCATAGACAATTTTTAGTTAATAATAATACTTTAGTTATATTAATACTTAATAATAAATATTCAAAGTAATATTTCATCCGTAAAGTATTCTGTACGTCCCCGGTTGATTCTATAAGAAACGGTATCTTTCTACCCATTTACAGATTTTTATTCATACTATATATAACCTATACCAAAATCTTCTTTGGCCCCGGACTCTGCTATATGGTCTGCATAGCACTCCTTTAAGGAGTCATAAAAACAAAAACTTTTGAAAAAACAAAAACAATCGAAATTTTGTTTGTCAATGGCCAAGAAAACAATGAAAATCTGGATGTTAGCTATTAAGGAAGCACCTGAAAAAATAAATAAACCATAAGATTCGTTTTCAGAGAAGGAAGGTGAAGAACAAATAAAGGATAAAAATGTTGAACTCTAATTTGTAGAAATTTCTCAGTCATGACGAGAACTTCAGAAACGCTGATAGACCTGAGAGAGTGGCAGAGGAAACCATGTTTCATCTACTTCACCTCAAAAGGAAAGATAAGTGCCATAAGAAAGTAAGCTGAAATGGTACCTTAAAAGTATATTCTTTGAAAGCCACAATGAACCAGAACTCTCCTGGTTTCAAAGAAATGAAATCTAATGATAATAAAAGTAAAAGGAATTTACATTTCATTTGAATAATCCATAAACAGTGTTTAACAACAATTATTAAAATTAGCCAATACAAAATAACTGTACCTCTCATCAAAGCAAGATGATGCCCAATAGTCATTATTAGCTATCAACGAGTTATTATTCATCTCATCATTGGCTAACATTTAAATTTTGATTATAACTGCTCAATTAATTATTAAAAAATATTATCTGCGTCTAATCGCAAATTATTACTGTTCATTATGAGAAAAAAAAATCATACTAAGGAATAAATTGTATCATTAATAATTTAGCAATAAAACGTAAAATTTAATTTAATTTAAACGTAATCGACGGCCGAATTTGAAATTTATATTGCATATTGCAAAATATTCGTTAAACAGAATTTGAAATAAAATTTAACTTTGTTGCTTAAATTTCTCTCTGTCCATCCAATTCCGTCATGAATGGGTGGCTAAAATGTTGAATTTCAAATCTCATATACCTTCACGAGCTTGGTTTAAAGTGTACATCCCAGGCATTAAGAGACATAGAATGGGCAGAAAAGAAACGATTTCTCGACATGGTTGTATGTCATTTCAAGAACAATTCCATCCGATTAAGGCATCAGTACTGACAATAAGAGTTCTGGTTTTTAAATGTACATATAAAAGAGCTTTTCGTGTTTGCCGCATGACAGCGTTGTTTTTGGGCGAATGCTCGGCGATTAATGGTAGCAAAGTTTGATATAAATTAGGTGATTCATTGCCAAATCTTGAACCATGCCCAACTCAAACTACCAACGTTTGAGCCATTGTACGATGCCTGACTTGATTGATCCCGCAGGATAGGAGAGCAGAGACATGGATGGCAGGACGGCCAGGTGGGAGCGCTATTCCTGTCGTGGCCACGTGCTCCATCCAGAGCTAATGGAGCGGGCTATTGGAGCAGCTGCCTTCCATTGTGTACCTCCTCTCGATAATTAGGGACCTGCATTGAGAGCGGTTATACACTTCCATACCAGAGGGAGAGGGCTGAAGTCGGGGGAGAAGGGTGCCTCCGTATCTTCAAGGTATGTCGCTGATGTTACAAAGTCTCTTGAGGGATCTGAAGGTAGTAGATAGGAGCTCATAAGTCCACATTCACAAAAAAAAAAAAAAATCGCAGGAGCTATATACATGAATCGATTAAATTCTGCGGAGTAAATTATGAATGAAAGATCATATAAAGAAAACATTAAGTATCTTTACAAAAGGTTTATCCGAGTTATGTGCGAGAATCCTAAGATAATAGTTAACTTTGGTGATGATTGAATAAAATATATTTTATATTTAATTCAAGATAGTCTAATTAATTAAGAATACAACTTAAATTTAATTAATTAATATGCCCAATGAGATCTAGTAAACTGATATCGAGGAAATGATGTTGATATTTAATGAAAAAAAAAATTAAAATTTGACATTAGAAAAAAAGAAGAGCAAGAGGAGCAAATAACACAAACAAGTAAAGCTAAAAAAAAAAAAGAAAGTACAAAACAGTAGAAGCGTTTATGTTGGTAATAAACCTTACTTTTATTTAATAAATATGCATACAAAAAGTAACCATCAAAACACCTATAGAAAAGGAATTGCTTTATAATTAACTAACTATTATCAGTTTGTAGTGTTAAAGCTTGATTTATTAAATATTAATTATTTAAAAAAAATATCAAATGTGCCAGCAATCCAGCTGTTTTTGCAAGTTTCGAACACCTCCCCTGTGGCAGTAATCAAGAAATTATTATTGACTTATTGACCTATCTTGCTATAGGACTATAAAGGTTTTCCTAATCTCCAAGAGAAAAAAATCTTAGGATATATTACGAGTAATAAATTGTTTTTGAACATTTATTTTAAACTCTAGTTTCCACTGCATGATTTGTGAGATAAGACACAATAGATACAACCGGAGGTGCAAGCGAAACAAACAGTAGCATTCAAGGCTTATCAGCACTTTATGGTATCACACTGCTCTAGGTGTCAAGCATTTACTGAGCTGTCGGACGAAAGGATGGCCATGCATTTCATTTTCACAAATAGCACAAGGGAAAACGGTTTTCAAGGCAATATTCACTGTATTAATCTTTCGCCTAATTTATATTTAATTATAATTTATAATTTACTTTTCTATATTATGAATAGTCCATAATCTAGAAAAGCTACAACATTTTGCTTCCATATACACTAAAATTAAACAATTAAATATATATATATATAATGTTTTTTAAGATTTGTCTTCGGCACCTCGAGATGGGCTTATGTGTCGTCCCACCTTTACGGCGAGTTAGAGTGGCTCTTCCCCTGCAACCGTAGACAATATTTCCTCGGATCTTTTCTATACCAAACTATCACCACCAACCACCCTTCCTACATCTACAGCCTCCTACAATTCAAATCCTCGGTCCACGCACTGAAAACAAGGTCTTGCTTGCCTTTCTGACCTCCATACCGCTCCCACAGAACCAAAACATTCGAACGCTCCTTTCTAGCCCGCTCCTCTATCCTTTGGAATTCCTTTCCTTCTAATATCCGCCATACTTCTTCTCTATCCTCATTCAAATTCCTCCTTTTCCAACACCTTCTTTCTCTCCAAAATGATGCTCTCTAATTGCGAAATTTTAGTTTAGGATTAACATCTGGATCAGAAGTGAATAATAGTTTTTTAATGCACAAACTCCAACTTTGCTAATCAATTCATTATTTTTGTATTTTTCATTTTCTCTCTTTTTCTTTTCTTTTTTATCTTGTTTTTTTTTCTCTTTTTTTGTTTTGTTCAAATTAATTTTAGTTTTCAATAAAAAAACTTATTTATTTGTTTATTTATTTTACTGAAAATATTGTAAAAATTAACTGATCTGTATTTTGTAGTCTTATGGCCAGATAATGTGTTTTATTTGTTCATTCATGTTATCCTTAAGGGACCTAGTCCCAAAATAAAGTTCTTTTATCTATCGATCTTTCTATCTATACATACATATATAAAGAATTTTAACAAGCGTATTTCAACACCTTCCATATGTGAAATGTCATATTTTATAAGACTGGCCGCTACATGACAGCTACTTTCATAATCCATGAATAGAAAGAAATCTCCAAATGATTTTGGAGATAGCAAATATCGGAAAAATAATTGAATTCATAAAAAAAAAAAAAAAAAAAACACGCAATATTTTCAACAAAATATAATATAACACCAAAAGTGAAAGATTAAGAACAAATTAAGAAGGACACTAAAGACACAAGCAGTTTAGTGTCCATAAGAAGCTTAGCCTAACCTCAACAAGCTTAATCAAACCAACTAAACTGATAAAAACTAGAAAATTAATTTTTGATAGTCATAGCTGTTCAGAAGCAAAAATAATAACTACGTTGAATTAATATTAATATAGAACAGAGAGTGTACCATCAATAAATATCAAATTTACAAAGTTAAGTTTGATTTTATTTGGAATCTTCTAAGAGAAACGTATTAATAATGTTTTATTTTTTATCTCTGGTATTTATTTAAGTGATCTTATATTATTTACTGTTGGTTGAGAGATTCAAGGCCATTTCAGATTCATTTTAATCTTCCTATAATATATTATACATAACATATAATATTAGGTGTTATATAAATATATATAACGTCTACATACCTGTTTATGGGGTGTATTCGGTCTCGAGTAGTCCCCTGCATTCTGAAACATTAACATATTTTATAAGTAATCATGTCTAATATATTAATGATTAATGATTTTTTTCACTAGTTATATACTAGTTTTTTCATTAAAAAAATATTCAAATAAGTAGATGTTAATTATAAATATTTAAAAAAAAAATTGTCAGCAGTTAAGTATTAAAATATAATTTAGTAATCAATGACCCAAATTACTATTAGATTTACCACCTAGATATAGCTTATTTACAATTTTCAAAAAATAAATTGTACATAAATAAAATAAATTTTTAAAAAATACATCATTGGGAAGTCAGATTATAGAGGTTGAGTATGTATGCCTCTGACGGATCTTGCAGCTTACCATTAGATTTGATGACTCATAAAAAAAAAAATACGAACCTTTTAATTACTCCGGAATTTCTCCGACGTTACTTCATGATCTTAAGAACAGATAGATGTTAATGCAATTATCTTTTAACTGTCAAAATAAACTATGAAGTATTGAAGTTAAGACAAAACGTGGTTTTGTTGTCAATTAGGCCACAGAGTTAGTACAGTATATCTTCGGATCATTGACCCTAAACTTTAACTTTCAAAGTCCGAGTTTAACTTACCCTAAGCTCCTAAGTTGAAATGAATATCCGCTTATATGGCTCCAAACTCAGCATTAAGTAGTTGACTGAGTACTTAGACTTAAATGAAAATTTCAGTGTTAAAATATTTATTTTCTTTATCTGTAACAAGTTTAAGATGTAATCATCAGAATTATTTTTAACATGATATTTAATATAGAAGATATATCGATGTTCATCATCAAGCGCTAGAATAAGCTAAATTATTATTGATAATGTGTAGTGGGGAAGAGTAATTAGTCATGACGGCTTCATTAACCGTCGGAGATCCACTTAACTCCTTCACACTAATGCCATCATAGACATTAGTACGAAATTGCAGCCAAAGGAAAGATTGTGGACACGCATGCATTTTTCTTTTATTACTGCCATACTTAATCAGAAGCAAGGTGTTACCCTGTTTTAAAATCGAAATAAATTATTTTAAATGTTTTTATTACGAAGAACTTTTCATTTTATAAGCAGCCTAAAGTAGAGAGTTGTCCGCATGCCTTATAGCTTATATGTTTTGGCTATATTCTTCGATAAAATTCTTCCTATATTTTATGAGTTTTTTAATCCAGAAAATAGTTTTGGCCGAGCCCAGGCATACGAGGATGAGAATAATACGAGCTGAATAAGTAATATCCTTTTGTCACCGTGTGCAACTTAATCAAGTCAGGAACAAGGTCTTTCTTCAGTTAAAACAAGAGTAGATCTTTAGTAAGCTGTAAATTCCGTTTCTTAAATAATTAAAAATAAAATAAAAATAAAATACAAAAAAAAATAATATATATATATATATATATATATATATATATATATATATATATATATATATATATATATATATATATACATATATATCAATTATATTTATTGACTGAACCTCGAATTCCTTAACAAAAAAAAAAAAAAAAAATATATATATATATATATATATATATATATATATATATATATATATATATACCACATCTATTTTTTGTTAAGGAATTCGAGGTTCAGTCAATAAATATACATTATAAAATATAGTCAATAAATAAAAATATAAATAAAAATATAGTCAATAAATATAGTCAATAAATATACATTTTGCTAACGTTTCGAGATTTTATTGTTCTCATAGTCAAAAAAATAAATAAATAAAACGGTAAATAATTATTGAACACTAAAATTTCAAACAAATAGTATGGAAATTAAAAATTACTTAGACATTATAACTAAATTAAGTTTAAAAGGAGACAGTGACTAAATCGTACCATTTGAATACTAAATTATTTTGTAAACTCTAAATTCATAATCAATAAATTCAGAAATGGGATTCATGACATATTGAGATTTAGTTGCTATTTCATATGATAAAATATACGAAAGGATGAAAAAGATAAAGAAAATATCTTAAAGAAAATCGGATATTAAATTCTATAATAAACTTTAACTTTTTTTTTTTAAGAAGTGATAATTTTTCCGTAAAGGAAATAGAATTATCTCTTAGATTTTGAAAATACAAATTAAATCGATCATTTCATCTTTGGTATTTTATCTTAGTTTGGTATTTCATTGCTGCACGGAATGAAATTTCCGTTAAACACATTTAAGGTAAATAATAATAATAATAATAAATTTAAAATGGCAGAATTACTCAATGAAATAATTATTTAATGACATACTGTGGATAAACTTCTTTCGTTGCAAACAAAAAAAAAAAAATGAATAAAAATAATAGAAGTTTCATCTATAATCCTTTTAGATATGGCTAAGCTGGATTTTGCCAGTAATATGGAAATATATAAAAAAAGAATATGTTGTTACTCTATTGCTCATTTTATCATCATAAATAATAATTGTATGCAGTAATAAAAGTTATGATAAAAGTGGGCTTTAATGGTAATTTTTTTTTTAATATTCTTATTTCAATTAACAGACCTCTCAGTTGCTAAATGCTGTTGATGAGGACAAGGTTTTCAGGAGACCTTAGCACCACATATCAATCAATCAATAGGTATATAATTATTCATGTCCCTTTCAGTAACGCAATCAATTTTATTCAAAGAGGTAGGCTATTACATGGACGATAATCACTATTTTCTGCAACGGTTTTTCAAAAATATATCCTCATTTGAATAACATTTAGGTTTTACCATTAAAACCATTAGTTGTTGCTTTTTTAATGAAAATTACAAACGTACTGAACTAGCTGCAGTCACTAGCAGCGGTCAAACACTTTCATTAGTGTTTTTGTAAATATTATTAAAACGAGAAAATCTTATCTTCATCTCCATGTCACATTAAGAATTAACGATCCTTAAAATAAGATCTTAACGAAGAGATGTAATGTGTGCTGCATGATACACAAGTTACAATTACAGAGATTGTATCGCTATTGTAAAACTTCCATTCACGTTAGTGAACACGTGTTCGTGGTCACTGGTCTGTGAAGGACTTGCCTGTGCCTGATAAACACGACAGTACTTAACGTAGGTCACTTTGGAAACCTAAACACAACAGTATATATGTATATATATATATATATATATATATATATATATATATATATATATATATAAATTGATAATATATAAATATATTGAGAATTACATCAACTATAAAAAAATTATAACTACTATATAATATATTGAGAAATTTATAACTATTAAGCTTGACAACTTATTATCTTTCGTATTGCACATCTGGTTTATTAAGTTGGATATTTAGAGTTTATATTTTCTTCTCTATGTTTTAGTTTAACTTATAACTGAAAAAATATTCACTTTTACGTTTACAGAATTGGTAACGATCACTGTTAGTTGCTGACATATAAATGGTGTACCTATTCTATAAAAGATCCTTTTATTTATTTTTTTTTGGCTTATTTAATTTTATTTTATTATTACATATTATTTAATAAAAATATATGTGAATATTACCTAATTTCCTGGATTGTGGCCGATCTCAACATTTGTCAATAAATAAAAAGTATATAAACAGCTAGCACGGGTGGTTAGTAAAGTCATTATAAATTAAATTTGCTTGATACTCTTTGCTAAGCCACTAATTTTGTCATTGATAAAATCAATATTTACAAGGGGATTTAATTAAATTTTGTTCGAGAATAAGAGCTGGTTAGAATAAAAGATTCATTGTCTTTCTTAAAAGTTCTAACAGTTGACTTTGGTTCATAAAGTTATGAAACAGCCAACCAAAATGTAATCTCAACTACTGACCAAGAATGTGCTTCAAATTTAGAAATAATTATCTTTTAAAGATCATGAGGCCTATGTAAATTAATTTAATTAATGCTATAATGTCAGCCGATTTAGTTCTGAACTAGTTAATTAATGTTTGCTGATATGGTTTTTAAGCACGTCATCAAGTCAAGTGTGAATCGCAGTAACGATATGAGTTAAATGTAACATTTTACAAATATGTTTTAAAAGCTGTTAAAGTACCTTAATATTTTAACCTGGAAAAAAATCCGAATATCAAAGAACGTTTTACATTATGCAATTCAAGAGTTCTGAACACGAATGTGTAAGCTACATTTTGATTTGAAGGGCTTGGAGCAAGTATGTTAAAATCCTTTCATAATATGATATGATTATGTTTTTATATGACCATATAAAAAACAAAATCAATTAAAATTATTTTAGAGCTCATAGTTCTCATGTACCTTTTGAACGTTTGTTTAGAAGTTTGCTTGATTTAAAGGTGTTAGTATGATGCATGATGAGTTCATCATATGTATGTATATATACAGTGTGCCATGGAATGTTTTTATTGCCAGCTATAATGGAGGACGTTTCGCCACGAACTCTCACTCACGAGCTTGAAATTCAGTTGTCAAAGCGAAAAGCGATTCGAATACCATTGAAATTACATGCATTCCCTTACAAGAATTTTTAATATTGTTAATTCCTTTTAAAGCTTGCACTTTAAGATTATATTTTATAGAATCTATATTAGTTTAAGATAACAAATAAAAAAAATATATTAATTGTCTTAATTTACATACTTTCTTTTTATATATTGATCATATATAAATCGACATAAGCCTTTAATTACTTTCTGTGTTTTTATTTTTGATCCAGTTGTTTTTTGATCTATGTCCACTATTTCTGTAATAAATTAATTGGAATTGTTTTATTTATGAACATTGAAATAATCTATTATTTCAAAAAATCATTATATTACCTGGATCCCATATTGCCCGCTCTCTTAGCATTACAGCTTTAGACTAAGTTTTTTTTATATTTATCTTGACTAATCCACAAGAACCTAGTCCTACTCCCCATCCTCTTCTCTTTATTTTGATCCTTACCAATTAAAAATCTAACAATGCTCTATTATTATAACTAATTTAAATTTAAATTTTATTTAAAATGTCCACAAAGTGTTTTCATATGTTTTTTACACCTGTTTTAAAATTTACCTATTAATCAATTGACAAAACTGTTATATTAACGTTTTTTTTGGTTTTCACAATTGGTCCTGTGCTGGTTTATTCTGTTTTTTTAAATTTTGGGACGTTTCTTCTATATAACAACTATCATTACAATGTTTGCAATCTATTTTGTAAATCACATTTTGCCTGTCTTCATCTTTTATCTTTCATGTTTGTTAGATTTGTTTTTAATTTATTATTATTATATATTCCAAATCCCAAGTTTGTATGCTCATATTTTGAAAATGCCTCTCTTATTCCATAAGTTATTACTGGTATATATATTTTAATTTGTGATACTTTATCATATTATTTATTTTTATTATTTATTTTTTGCTTTGCTATCATTATTTTCTTTATCAGTGCAATTCATTTACGCAATGCAACCATAAATTGTTGACAAATCTAAACTGGTAAAAGTTATTATCTAATATTTTATAAATTTCTTTTTAATTTCACTAAAAATTGTATATCTGTCAATGTTATAGCTTTTTTGATTACATTTTGAACCGTGTTCTTTATCTGATATTTTGGGTGATTCAAGTAATAATTTATTATTACATCACAGCTGCTCTGTTGTTTTGTCCATTTAGTCATTATTTTACTTTTCCCCTTACTCATTATTGTATCTATGTCCAGATATCTCAATTTATTATCAATTGGAGTTTATTCTCCGTAACTACAAACCATTGCAACGCAGGTTGGATTCCCACTTTTCTATTTTTTTTTAACAATGCTTGTAAATTTTTTCCAAGATATACGAGAATAAATATTGGATGAACTGTCAACTGAACTGAGTTGCCAAGAATATCAATGGTTGATCTAAGTTCACATTTTTCCATACCCCAAGCTTTTGGATCTATTGAGCTGGTATTTTTTTTTGTCAGAGATTTGTTTAACAACGAAATGCATAGAATATGAGTTGAGAAAATATGATTTTCAGTGTTACTTTAGTGACAAATGCTACGTATTTATTTGCTACATAAATATTTAATATTTATATCCATAAACGAATATGAATATAGATGTTATAGATACAGCTTATATAGTTTCTCCAAGCAAAAGCCTTATTAATACGAGTATGTCAGTTCTAATTCTTTTTACTTACTTTTGAGTAAGTACATCATCTTTATTGCTACCGTTTTATAAATCGAAATAAGAAAATTAAGGAAGTTTTAATACTGTTTTTTTTTTTTTTTTTTTAAATACTTGGGGTTTATGTTTTTAAAAATAAATTTTACTTATCTATATTTTTAATAGTGTTTAATATGTGTGTACTAACCATTAAATTAAAAAGAAATTATGGTGACAGCGCTCTTCTTGCTTTTAACCCTCACATTTACATAGATATTGAGACGAAAATATACAAATAATGACTTCAAGGGTTTGAGTGGAAATAATTAATGGTAGTTCCAAGCATTGTAGCATATTTACGAAGGTTAGAATGGAAAGAGCAGAGGTAATCTTACAAACTCATTACATTATCGAGGTGAAATGTGCCTGACAACTTAACACGAAAATGGTCGAGCTTGTTTGTTGACACTCAGCGTTATTGGATTCAACTTAATGCTTTTCAGACCGGATTAAATTGGTACACGGAGATTCTGCAATGTTTGCATTATATAGTGTCTGCTGAAAGGCTTTTTTTTAAAATTAAAAAAAATAATTTTATAATATTTACATATAATCTTGTTTTCTTTTGAACATATAAACACAAATTACAATCATCAAAGTAATAAACTGACTGAAGAATCATAAAACGATAGATTATCTGCAGGGCGGTAACTAATTGATAAAGGCACTCATGGTATAATGCCCTCATGGTTTGGATGAAGGAATTAATGAGAACGACCCGACTTAAAGAAAAGCGGCAGGTTTAAGTCCTCTAACTACCTGAAATAATTATTTTTTCCGATTGTCAATAAATCTTTATATGAATACTCCCATTCACACCTTCCTAATTCGAGATCAGCCAAAGTTTGGAAGATCAGGAAACACAGATGATCACTAATTTAATTTTATATTTGGGAGAGAAGACGGCCAGAGATTATTTATTTCGACATAATTAGGAAAATTACACTAAAAAAAAATAATAGTTAAAAATGCACACGAGTGATCAAAAATCCAATCCAAAACACGGAATCAGAACTCTCAATTACCTAATATAAGATCCCTATATCGAAGAAAACTTCAACAGTTAGAGTAAATCGAAATACGCAAGCGCAATAAAAAATCCGATTAAAAAAACGGAACGAGAACCCCTGATTATCTAATAAACGATCTCATAACGATGAAAACTTAAAAATTGACAGTAAATCTGTAATTTTGGACGAAATCGGACGAGACGTATTCGAAATATACATGCCTTAAGAAAAATTAGTTTTCGCATGCGTAAGCAAAAGTAGGGAATAGAATCTGATATTATTGATATGTGACCATCTAGGTAATTCCAGAAAATGGTGGTAGACGTTATGCCCGGCATACAGATTTCATTACAGACAGACAGGTTCGAGGCCAATTTTGTTTCTTGATGTCTAAAACGTAAAACGGGAGGGAAAAGTTTTGATTCTGAGGACATAATTTTGTTTTCAATTTCTGTATGAGCCACAAGGCTTCCTTACCTTCAGCGGTGAATAGGCCAAAGAAATAGTTAAGGAAGCACATAAATAAAACGAACCGACGTTATTAATAATATAAAATTTATGTTATTTTGAAATTATTGACAACTATTTGGTAGTAATTCATTAACGAGGCTACTTAAAAATTAAACTAGGCGCTCTATGCAGTTACAGTGGCGCAAAGCAGGCGCACGCGCTGGATGGAGCTAGGAAATCACTAGCACTTGCAGTCCTCGTGCATTTAACTAACTCAAGGAATGCCACCATCTAATAATAAAAGCTTTTCAATTCAAGATTAATTCGCAGGATGATGTAGGTTGAATTATTGTACAGTCTCATGCACAGATGGATTACGCAATGTTTTGCGCATATCTTTCAGTAAGTATGAAAACGTAATACGTTAAAAAGAGTTAATTGCTCAGATATTGTGGTTGAATATATATGTATAATTATTTTGCATACATTTATTTATAACTTGATTCTTTCAGGTGTAATCTGTTAGATAATGCTCATAAAGTTTAATTATTAACGTTGAAGGATTATAACTTCAATGATACAATTATTTTGGTTTAGTGCGTCGTAGTACAAAGCGATGTATTCGTTCCAAGTAATATAGTAATTTAAATGCAAGAACGTCTTACTTCATATTACTTCATGTGTGAATTATGTTTATTTTGTGTATAACGTCATGTGACTAAATATTTAGGATACAATAAAAAATAATATCGAATAAACTATAACCTATAAAACAATGATGTCTTGAAAAGCAATAATAAAGAATGATTGGAGTTGGACAAGGACGATAGTATTTTTGACATCCGAAATAGTTTTTTTGACAGTTAGTATATAATGAATTCCTTCCAATCATGTTAACAACTAAAAATATTAATAATTTGGCTTTTTGTATTCTCAAAAATAAACATGTTTTGAGAAATGATCACAAGAACAAACAAAAGTTTTTTGACAAATTAAGCGTTTGCTTTGAAAGATATAAAGGAATTAAAAAATACTCGAGGATTTGACTTCGATAAGGTTTTCCGAGAAATCCTTCCAAAGATAGCCTTACCTTCTGACTCCTGAGATGTAGTGCAGTCTGCCAGAGAGTGAGGGCCAGCCTCTGACAGAGTGTCTGGACGAGACAGGCGGAGGTCATCTCCAAACCTTCCCTGCAGTCCCCGTCTTCCTGGCCTTGCATCCTACCTCCTGCACAACACCGGTCTAACTCTGGCTCTCCGCCCCTAGGGTTGTCATAGCAACACCCCAATACAGCATCCCCCTACCCCGCCGGACCGACATCGATCCCCTCTCTAGTCGATGTATCGAAAGTGCCATCAGCACTATCAATGCACTTAATGTTCAACCCTTACCCAACCTGCCGGACCTGTTTGTTGATTCCATCTCCCTCCTCTCTAATCCCTACCACCAATAGAAAAAAAAATATTAACTCATTTATTAATTTTTTTTATTTTATTGTTACATCTTTAACAACTGTACCTTTGATTATATTGATTGCTAATGTTTGAAATAAGTTTTTAAAAAAATAGAAAGTACTAAATACAAATTAACTATAAGAAATATTTAAATATATTTTAAAATAGAATATTAAAGACTCAAGAAAAAATTTTTTACACATGAACTATCTAGACAAAATATTTGATGAATTAGGTCTATAAATACAAATAAATTAAAACATCAATTAAAATTAAAAAAAATATTTTATTTTTTATATATAATAATTTACTACGGATTTGAAATAAAAAATTAAATTGTTCCATTAACTCCAGCTTAATATATCTTTCTTTGGAAGAAAAAATTATTACAAATATTGTTTCTATAAAAATCTGGTTAATTTATTCAACATTTGATTAAATAAAGCTATGCTTCTTAAAGTTTGAAACTATGAATGACTTCATATATTTAGTCAATAATTATACCAACGCTTATAGAAAATTATACTCGTTAATTAAATATACAACTACCGAAAAACTGCGTAATGAAATATTTTAAATTTTTTAAAGATATTTGTTTAAACAACAGAAGAAAAAAAGTCTATTTTTCATAAAACATACAAGGACGTTTAAATTATAATAATTTTTATAAGTCTTAACTCAGATTTTAATATTATAAATTAATGTTTAAAATATAAAGGCGGTGCATGCTCTAAAAATTCTGTACAAAAATTTTTTTTAGTACAACTTGAAACAAAAACTAAGAATGCGGTAAGTTTCAATACCGAAAGCATGTTTTCTTAATCTTTTTCTGTAACAATGGCTATTTTAGACTTAGCAAGTGATTTAAAATTGTATATCGTTTTTAAATTTGCTAGACACCATAAAAACCAATTAAAGTCGATAAAAAATATTTTATCGAGATGAAAAAACTTAAAGCATAAGCATTATCAGTAAATCATATTTATAAGAAATAATGTAAACAAAACATTATATAGCAATCACAGCGAGTCGACAGAGATACGTCAGAGCACACCTGGAAACCGCATGCAGCTTTGCTGAGGCCAACGGTAGAGCATGAATATCCAGACGTCTATCAGCTGCAGCTGCACAAAGGATGAACGGTGCTCTTTGTACGTCGAATTACAAATCATGAATGCGCTAAATCTTCAAATAGATCAAATTTCCAATGTTTTAATCTTACATTATAACTAAAACATTCAAAGCTGAAATATTACCAAAAATTAAAAGGTAGTTCTAGTTAATTGCTTAACCACTATGCAAAAATTGAATTTTGATAGGACATTTTAACGTTTAATGTTGATTTTGAATATGCCATAACATACCAAAAATTATAATCATGTTTATAATTGAAAAAAAATATTAAATTTGGTTGTTAGTATTTTCTCTATCTTTCTCACGTAGCTGATCAGCTGATTGAACAGTAACCCTTCCAGTTCTTACAAAAATAATTTTTTTATTATTTGAACTTTATAACAATCATATTAAGATGCTCTCCTGGTTCAAATCATTGTTTTATTGACTTTTTCTACAGTAGGTACTGCTCGATAAATACGCTTTGTCGCATATGACAAATAGTATATTTAGTGGTTGTAAAATGTTAAAAACAGTTCATGTATAAATGGTTTAATGAAGTTAGCTTCTATTTTTTATATTATGTTTTTATATAATTTACATAAGGAAGATTAGACTAAAAATAATAGCATTATAAATATAGCAGAATGCATTTATCTGAAGGAATTGGAATTATCGCTAGATGAAATATGTTTTCAAGGTTAGTCTGCATTCACACGGAATAGAGTAATGGATATATTATTTGCTTAAAGATTTTATTTAAGAACTAGGCGAGGAGATCCCAACCCAAAGACGGCTGTAACAAAAAAATACAAAACATTATTTGCTTAGCCTTAATTTATTATTTATTTATGTCCACCTATAACGATGCTGTCCACAGGTATTCCTCATATTCACCATAATTTGTTCATAACTTTTCTATGGATATAAAATAGACAGGGCGAGGAAGTCTAGGCAGTACCCGCAATTTTGAGCGGTTGTGAGGATTTAGCGGTTCTAAACACGGACACGGTCGGAAGCTCACGTTTATTGTACATAAATTGATATAATATAGCAAATGTCTATTTCTGAGATGTCTGAATTTGGCTAGACGTAAACAGGGCAGAAATCATCTTTGACTTAAGAGTGTTAAGTAAGGCTTTTATTTTTGAATTTTTCAAATATTAATCAATATCAATGTTTAAAATAAAACTTTTCCTATATATTAATCACTTAATCCCTTCTATTCGATTTTCAAGAAAAAAAAAATAACTAACGTGATTATCAATCATTGCAATCTAGAGAATTACTGAAAACCCCTGTAAGTTGAAGTTTGTTTTTGTTTATAGGCTTAAAATCCTTAGGTCATCAACGCCTATGGTTTGTTTGATCTATTTAGATTTTGAATATATTTGGTATATATTATAAAAAGTATAATAGATGATTAAAAAATAAATAAATTAGTAATGAAAAAAAACCCGGAGAAAATGTTAATAATGCTATAAGTTAGACAAGAGGCGATATGCTTCTAAAAACTTAAACACCAATGCAACTGAAGCTTCATTGCCATTAAGATCGCTAAATAAATTTGGGATCAGTCCTATTCTGTTTATTGTTGGGACATAGTGAGTGCATTTTTCAAAAATGCGTTCAACCGTCCGAAAGGAGTTACAATATTGGCATAATGGAGGAAAAAGTTTTCTGATAGGATGTGAGTGCGAGAGCCTAGTGTGGCCTATTCTTAAGCGGGTCTGGCGACTTCCTCTCTGCGGCTGCTGCGGTAGGATGTAGACCATGGTTTTAACACTTTTTTTGATAACTTTTCATTTACTAGGGAGGCTTGCGTCCCACATGGCTTGCCATCTCTCTGATATTTCCATTTTAAGAGGTTTCCGGAGTTCTGATGGTCATAAAGGTTTAAGTTATAAAAGGTTTAAATTATTAAATTATAATATGAACGTTTATGTTTAAGTTACATTAAAACTGTAGAATATATAATTTTAGAAAAAAAAAACATAAGATTACTTTGAAATTTAATTAACCTTATTTTTTGTATTACATTTTTTAATGAGAGATCGATTTTGTTGATAAGGAAACAATACTAATAAAATTGTAGCAGTGATTTTTATTGTGATAAGCAATGAAATTGTTGGTAATAACTACAAAACCATAATAAAAAATTGAATAGATTATATAATTTGGGATGCATTCACGCTGTAGTGGACTTTTAACAAACAGTTAATTCATTTAAAATAGCGTAGATGAGGTTAAAACGTTGATATATAATCAACACTTAATTTTTAAATTGTCGTGTTACAGCAAACATCGGAATGATGTGGGAGAAAGTTGATAAATAAAACATGAGAGGGTGCCAATTTTCATTCATCACAAATGCAAAAATTGTGTCCCTTCGCTATTGAATAAATAACAAACGATTCCATATTTTATGACAGTGGATGATAGAATGAGTACTCATTCTGTTCACAATCTAATTCGTTGAAATAAACAAAAGATCCTTGAATCAGATCGATACTGCTTGGCTAACCCGTGCTGAACAGAAATAACGAATTCTTGTCCATTTGCATATAAATTGGATACAATTTTTTCGGAATCGTATGGAATGGATATCAATCTTCGATCAGCAAACCTATCATATGATCTGATTTCTACATAATACATATAAAAAAAAGAAGAAATAAATAAGAATAAACGAATCTCATAACCAGTGTTGCCAGAATGTTTTTTTTTCACCTATATTTAGGGTTATATTCACCCTCTGGGCTATTTTTTAGTTTTCTAATCATTTATTCTTATCTTATTCTAGGGAGTAATATTGATTACACTAATAGATAAGTAATAATTAAAAATTTAGGGTTAAAGTTGGTGGATTTAGAGGAAAATATAGATAGGTTCAGGGCTAATGTTGATGAATTTAGGGAAAAATTTAGAAAGTTTTAGGGGGAAAATACAGGGCTGATCTGGAAACACTGCTCATAGCAACTCAGATGAAAGCCAGTATTCCTATTATATATACAGTCTTTCTATTATACTAAACCATAATATGAACATGAATTATCGATCCATACTAAAGTGTTGTTCAATGAGGAAAAAATATTCTTTATGAGAAAAAAAAAATTATGGCATTTCTTCACGAGAGATGCTCTTAAATAATTATTTTTAAAGATTCAAAATGGAAAATTACGTTTTACTAAAATTATTCTGTTATGTTAATATGGCTTGTGTGCCCTTTTCCGTAGTGGCCTATTTAATAAAACCTTTAAAAATAGTTAATTTTATGTCGTTTAAGTATGTGTAGTGTGTTAACCACATCAACATCCGAAATGCTTAACTTTTAGCTTTACCTAAAATCCTATTTGAAAAATTAATATTGTTTTTATCGAAATAAACATCTTTGATTATATATTCTTCGGTGTAATGAGTCTCAGATAATTATCTGAGCAAATTATAATTAGCTAAGAAATGGTATGCCTGACTTTAGTCAAGAGAAATTTTATTCAATCGTGAAAAGTTTGATCTCAAAATTATGCCTTCTATATTTATTTATTTTCATCTTGAGTGTGAAAATAAATATTTTTGACTCCTGACTGATAATCTGATAATCTTATTGGATCCAAAAAGTCTGGTCTTTTGTAGAGTCGCGTCACTTTAATGACAACAGCTCGTTGCAGGAAGTTACCCATTAATTTTCTAACATAAAAAAAAAATTGAGTGGTATATTAAAAAGAGATTACATGGGACTGTTATTTTATTTTTTCAATTATCATTTTTTTTTTCAATTTATAAAAACTTTTGTGGATAACTTTACTTTAATTAAAAGTATTATAACATCGAGAATCTGAAAATGCTGATTAAGAATATTCCGGTGCCCGAAAATAAACAGAATATATTATCAAGGATGAACATATAAATTAATCATTTGAAAAAACAAAGTCTTAGAAGACAGTACAGTTCTACAGCTTGTAAATCGCATATCTACTTCGTCCTGAGTCGTATAAATCACAAAGGCTGGTCATTAAATCTTTCAGAACTCATTGCTAACAATCAGTACGGCAGATGGAATGAATAACTGAAGCGTTTCATTGGACCATTCCACAACACACTCATTACCATAAGAATCAACTATATCAGCCGAAATTACCTGATGTAAAGGTCATTGCGTAGAAAGCATAAATATCCGGTGCGTCATTGAATCCATCACCTCGAATGGATAATTTTACGGATGATGCCATCTGAGATTATAGAGACACAATCATTCGAAAAATCATCATATTTTTAATTTAGTTCAATGATTGTAGCACATCGAGGTTTTATTTATATACTGCACAGGGCAACAGTGATTTTGCAGCGCAGAGTTTCAGAGTCGAATCTGGGTAATTCAAGTCTTCTAAAAGAGAAAAATATCAGACTTACCGAGTTGACTACAGTTTTTTTTAAATAAATGCAATTTATATTGTTATATTGAAAGAAAAAGGGACTTTTTTTTAAAGTCCACTTACCTATTATAATAATACTTTTACGTTTTATATTTTTTTACTTTCATTTACATATACTAAAAAGAAAATTTTAAAGTTTATTTTAAGTAGCGTGGTACTGGTACTGGTATAGGTGGGGCGAACTAATCTGGCAAGTGAGCCTTATGGTCCTTTTTGCCAATCCCTGACGGCTTCTTTTACGTCACCAGAGTGGGAGCCCCAAGATTCATTTCGCGGGATCGCCATGAAATAAATATTAACCGACCCAGGTGGGAATCGAACCCACAACGTTCCGAACCGGGCACTTTGGGACCCTCGCCCCAACGTGCTCGGCCATCACATCCTCAAGTAGCATGGTAGGTGGAACGTGTGACGCTCGTATTTCACCTGATTTTTTTTGTCGGGGTGGGGTGAATATTTAAAATAAAAGGCTGTAATCATTTGTTTATTTAAACCGTGTTGAGGAAAAAGAGTGTGCGTTTCGAAACGCTTACCCTCTCATTAGCACACCAAATGGAATCGCTTTGTATCCTCCTTGAAACCAGTATTGTGTCTCCCCATAGACTATCCTTTTATCCACGTTTTTTCCCAAACTATGTTTGATAAGCTTGTTATCAAAACTATTTCTATTTCTTCGTTGTTTTTCTTGACGGAATTAAGTAAGTAGGAAAATAACGAAATTTTATTGACGCTCGCGAATGTCTTTCTTCCGACGTAATAACAACATAAACAAACAAATAAATAAGGTGCTTTAAGGATTATTATATCTGAATAAATAGGACAAGAAGCTAGATATCCGATAACATTTTTTTATTTTCGATAGATCCACTTATAATTTATAATGTATAGTTTATAATTTATAATTTAAATTATACACTTAAACCCTCGGTTCAAAATGTATAATAAGTTTTTATTAAAAAATAAATAACTAAAAAGAAAAGAGTTAGTTTGAAGAAAGTAATTATACGTCATGTACCTTAGTACATTATTTGTCCAAATTTACACTCAAACCAATTAAACCAATTAAATTACACTCAAAATCAAAACCGCAAAAACAAATAATTTTTTTTGTTCTCTAGCGTTATTTAATCTGGCGTTATTAATAAAAACCAAATGAAATGTTGTATTCTACTTTTGAAAGTTGATCTTTCGCTTTGAGAAATCATTTCTTATCAAAATCTTTTTTTTTTGTTATGACCTCTTTTAACTTTCAAGTTTCGCGTTCCTCTACCAACTAAGACTATTAATCTTACGCTACTTTCTCAACAGCCCATTGTCACCTTTATGCTATGGGACTTTGTGTAAGGCCGTTGAAGAGTTACTATGAGCTCATAACTCACTGAGCTGTTTCAATATTGCCAGTTTTCTGAAATAGAGGCTATTCTACTTAAGAGTTATTCCTGTTTTCTAGTAAAAAAAATAAATAAAAATAAGATAGGTTTGAAAATGTTTTACAAAAAAAAAGGAGATTATACTAGTTGCATGATAGTTTCTCGGACGATTCTATCCAATCCTGAAGTTTTGTTTCCATTGTGGGACTTCACAGCCTTAATTTATTTTATTTCTCATTAACATGGACCTAATTAATGATATTTTTAAACGTGAAAGGTGGTTCTCTATATGATTTCCTGAACATGATTCCTAAGCATATTTTCCATTTCAAAGAAACGGAGGAGAATAACTCCGCATAAAATCCTTATTTCATATTTTATCATAATAGAATTCAATTTTTCACATCCTCTTTTGTACTTTTCTACTTCTTGCCTCTCGCTTTATTTTTTTCAGGCGTTCTCAAACAATTACGTTTTCGACCATCAATTGTTGAAATTCGTAATCAGCACCCTAAAAAACATAAATCAGCAAATTTTCACAGGTTCTCCAAAACCTTCCGCCGAGATCCCTTTCTGGTCCCGATTTGATTGGACCTTATTAGGACTGAGAGCGGAGCTCCTAAACGATGCCCAGGATGAAAAAAATTATAGATCTCAAAAATGTAATGAATTCACTCTTGTTTGATTTAGTATATATAGACTGATGCTGCTAAAAAAATACATGGTTTTCATGCAATGGTAGAGAAAACGAAAAAGGTCTAAAAATTTCCGGGTTTTTAGGCCACAGAAAGTTCTCATGAAGGAAATTTTGTTGGGAAACTCGGTTTTCCTGTTTTCTCCTAAATTCGGTCATTCCTCAATATATACAAGTCAGAAAAAAAGTCTTTTTACCCGACCTTTTGCAAGGTAAAATGTATATTTCTCCTGGTATATATGTGTAAAAGATGGTTTTTACATTATTTTTTTTCCTCGGTTGAACTGTTGGCTAGAAAATATTGGATATTGTAAAGAGAAAATATCACTTGAAAACTAAAAGAGGTTATTACGAGAAAAAAAAAATTGATAAGAGATTTCTCAAAGCGGAAGGTCTCCTTTCAAAAGTAGATATTCCATCTCATAAATTTCACTCACTCTCGCTCAAAATAAAAATCGTTAGAAGCAAAATTTTAGATAATTTAATGATCTGTAATTAAGGATGAAAATAAAGATTTATTCGAATAAAACATTTTTTTTTCTTATCTTTTTATATACAATTCAAAAATTCGAGGTAAAAATGTTGTAATTCGTAATCAGCACCCCAGAAAACATAAATGAGTAAATTTTGAGAACTTCTCCAAAACTTTCCGCCGAGACCCTTTTCTGGTCTCGAGTTGACTGTATGTGGACTACTTATATGTTTATAAGGCTCTAGGTCACATTAAACAACAGCCTACAGGCTAACTTGACAATGATTTTACCTTCGGCAGGATAAAAATAAAATTAAAAATTGTTTTTAAATTAACAATAGTTGGAAACTTATTATACTTAAGAAAATTTTTAGAAAAATTAGAGTAATAACCTAATTTTAGAAAAATTAGAGTAATTGCCTAATATTAGAAAATTGGTAACGCGCATGCTATTTACGCTATGTATAAAAAGTTTTACAATTAATAGTTGAATGAACAAACGTTGTCCTAGGAACGACGGTTGCCGAGTATTATGAATATGCCAAAAAAAATCCTAAAATTTCGAGGTTTTCAGGCCATAGAAAGTTCTCCTAATTGTGTTAAAAATTCGGTTTTCACATGCTGGCATCTAAATAAACTAGAAAGAAAAAAATCTTTTACCCGACCTTTTGCAAGATGTAATACCCTTTTTCATGAACATTTCCCCATGACTAATATTAAATATTACACTCACACACACACACACACACACACACACACACACACACACACACACACACACACATATATATATATATATATATATATATATATATATATATATATATATATATATATATATATATATATATATATGTAAGTTTGTCTTATGGTAAGGTTAGAGAACTTCAAATCAAGTTTCACTGAAATAATGAATCTTTATTAAGACAAAATAAGTCACTTTGATACAAAAGCTAATTACAATTAAAATAGGCATACCTGAAATAATGGAATCGAATTTTTAAAGTATCCAACTAGCAATAAAATATTTAATGAATATTCACTACTAGCTGACTCTCAGTAAATGAACACCTGGGTAAAATAATAATTATCAACCATTGAGGTAGGGTCCAACTAGGATGATGTTTTCAGCTCTTACAAATATATATATATATATATATATATATATATATATATATATATATATATATATATATATATATATATATATATATATATATATATATATATATATATATATGAAATATATATGAAATATTAGGTATTTTTTCTTATAACAGAAAACCGATGTTAAGAATTAAATTTTTCAATTCGTAAACGAGAAGTAAAGTATTGGCAGAAGAAGAACGATAGAGTGAGAAAGAAGGGCACTCAGGAAGACAACTAGTGCAGATGTGGCAGTGGAACCAGGGAGCAAACACAGCTGCCCTCCGCAGCCCCGTTGTCAACCACTCCACTCATGATCCATGTTATTACAACCTCATTACCAACCCCACCAGAGTTGTTATAGCGCCTATTCAACCCAACCCTACCGTGTCAATTGCTTTCCGATCAGGATCGCTCTGTTATTCCCTCAAAGAATATTCAATGGGCTTAAAAGTGCATTACTCAAAACCTGTACGGGATATAGAGTGGTCCAGGATTGAAAAACAAATTAATTATAAAAGTTATTATCTTTTATAATACACTTTCATAAATAACTTTCAATTTTTATTTTTTTTCAATAAAATAATATACTAAAGAAATTGTTATAAGTGGGCATAACTTTTATTATAATTCACAACTTTTATCAAAACAATATTTTCTTCCAGACTTTAACGAAAACTATTTTATGTTTAGCTGCAATAGGAAACAGCGGACCACAAGATAAATACACGCCTACTATGACAATATGGCCTCCCATGATTACACTCATTATGGATCTCTATATCCAATATCTAACCGAATACTTCCCACTCTGTTCTTCAAAAACGTCTATAGAATTTCATCATCAGATGTATTTCATAGTTTCAGTTTCTAATAATCATTTTCCAAGTGTTAGGCTATGAACACAAGCACAGGTCACATTGACAACATGATGTAAATGGTTACACAGAAAGGAGTCCAGTAGAACGCCATTGGCCATCAATGAAGACTTTATATATGACTCGTTAATTTCCCAAACGTACCCTAAACGATTTTTTATGGAAATCGCGGCTGATTTGAAATTTAAATGCTGTTTAATTAACATTAATATTTAATGTGATCAGGTTTTTGGGAATATGTGCAAAAATGAATATTTTTCGAACATATTTAAAAAAATATTGGTTTTGATAATACAATTCGATTCGAAAGAATAGTTTTTGGCGGAATCTGAAAATTTGTCAATGATGCTTAGGCTTCATTTTGGAAATAAACGAATCATATTCTAAAACATTACAATCTGAGCTTAACAGGGATTGCTATATACAATTTTCCAGCTTTGGTGAAGCTGTAGTCGCCTAAGTATCATTGTCTGTGCCAATTCATTAGACCAACGCTCAAGATACTTCACCAATATGCAAGTAAGAGAAGGAATTATTTAAGGACTTTTCGATTTCCAAGTATCTTCCCGAAAAATCTCAGAATCCCCTAAAAACTTCTTAAGATTACACCTTATATCCTGAATAATTTAATCTGGCCCAAAGAGTACAGAATAACATGGTTATTAAAAAACATTGTTATTCTGTACTCTGTAGGTCAACCACGGAATAGAAGTCGAAAATCATGGTCCTAAAAAACTTACATTAAATTTTAAAACCAAGACTGTCGATAGTTTTTCAAACACGTTTGGCTACCAGTTCCACAATTGTAATACTGAGTATTTAATTTTTTGATTAAACATAGAATATCGTTCAAGACGAATTAAGGTCCCATTGAATTAACATTTACAACGTGATGACCAGTCATCTCATCCTCTTCTGGCAAGATTACCGCATTTGCTTCCGATCCCATAGAGCGGCCATCCTGGGTACAGCGAGGGAATGCAGGATCTTCTCGATATGGGGGTGTCCGCTCCAGGAATCCAGCAGACTGACAGGCGCTCCCTGCACTAACGGAACGCATTCTGTAGTCTCTCGTCTGCTTCCTAGGTGTAATCAGTCCTGATTATTCCACTAGGTTACTTTCGAATCGCGTATTTGGACGGTTAAGAAATATTGTTATGCCAAAGTTAAATCCGTTTAAAGTGATATCAGATGTCATTTACGATATTGCAATGTGAAGAGACAAGATACATTCGTTTATAGTCCTAGGAGAACTCGGTGACCTTTAGCCGTACCCATGCATTACAATGCAAAATGGATTAATTATGAATAAATAATTTATTGCATATTACATTTTTTTTATTTAAGTCTCCATGACAATTATGTACCAATACGTGCATAGGTAAAAAAATAAAAGAATTGTTAAAATCTAAAATGTTGGGATTGGATACGAAATCTCTTATATGTCACTGTTCTTCAAAATATCTAAAATTTAATTTGTTTTCTTACATTTTTAAGAGAGGTACCGCATTTTAAAAATTAATTTATTATAGGATTGAATTAAAATGAGTAAGCATATACTCTTATGTAATACATGTATACCATGAAAAGTAAAAGCTGTAATAATTATATTTTGATAACTTTTATCAATATTGAAGCGTAAATTTGGTTCTGGCACAGGAAGAGATAAAAAAAAAATTGCAGTTGATCACTTTTACCTTCAAACCGACGACATCTTCTTACCGGTACTTCCCATCGCTTAACTTTCACATACATAATATATAGTAAGGGAAAGTATTGCGACTTTGAAAAATTTCGAACCCGAGTTTTCAAATGAAATTTACGTTTAAGATCCTCAGAGTCCAAATAACTAATTTTCGCACAACGGTACCTGTGTGTTTGTGTGTATGTGTGTGTGTGTGTGTGTGTGTGTGTGTGTGTGTGTGTGTGTGTGTGTGTGTGTGTGTGTGTGTGTTTGTGTGTGTGTGTGTGTGTGTGTGTGTGTGTGCGTGTGTGTGTGTGTGTGTGTGTGTGTGTGTGTGTGTGTGTGTGTGTTTGTGTGAGTGTCTCTGTCTGTCTGTCTGTGTCTGTGTGTGTGTGATAAGTCTAGCTAAAAAACAAAAAATTGTACGAAACAGAAATTACGTATTTAAGGGAGATAGATATATGCCTGGGAAGTTATAGCAACTTTTTCAATAAAATCGGCTTAGCTGAAGTGCCACTTTATATCATTGTTTTTAATCTTTTTTTAGCATTTTCTCCAAAAGTAATCAAATGATTTTGGTTAAACTCGTAATATAAATATACAATTAAATGGACTTTAATATCAGTTAGGATGGACTTACAATGCCGAATTTTCTAAATGGCTTCCTCTAAAGTACCATTAGTTTTGTTTATTTGAAATAATTAATCATCTTTCATTGTTAATAGTAATGAAAAATAGATATATATATATATATATATATATATATATATATATATATATATATATATATATATATATATATATATATATATATATATATATATATATATATATATATATATATATATATATATATATATCTATATATATATATAAACTATGAAAAAATTGATAATTAACTAAAGGAGAAAAAAATTCCATCTTGAAAGCTAATTTCCGGAAATAGTAACATATAATATACCGTCAGAAAGCTAAATATTTTAGAAAAAATATTATCTATCATATAAAGTCGTACGAGGTAATGGAGGGTGACGAAAAACGCATAAATTTAAGTGATTGTTGTAGTTTAACTTTTATAACTAATAACTTTTACTTTTATATTATTTAATGAAATCTAAATGTTTCTATGGAAACTAAATGGAATTCATATGGGAACCAAATGGAATCTTTTAAAATTTATTTCAAGTAAGGAGTTCAGTGAAAGTTGTGTTGAGCGCTCGCCATATTTTCAAATAAACTTTCTAGAAGATTGAATTTTCATTGATTGTGCTAGTAAAGATTTTCAATGATAACGCAGAATTTTTATGTTCCTTAAAAATTTTGGGAAATTCTAAACAGTTTCGTTAATATGGAAGTGACCATTAATAAAAACGAAAGGGCGAACAGGGGTAATCCGTACCAGAAAATAATGGAAATATATCCTGAAAACTAGAAGCAAAAATATAAAGCATTTTTTTTTTAATTAAACGATTTCATACACAAAATGTATAAATTGATGATTTGTGAATGTAAGCTAATGTAAAATAATGAGACAATAGCTTTAATAATTAAAAAAAAAATGAATAAAATAAAAAGAAAGCATTACTAAATGAATGTGATGAGAAACATTGAAAAAAACATTCCTGAAATTTCACTTATACGGTTAAAATAAAAATTATTTGTCTAGTAGATGCGTACATAACTTCACACATTTAAAACAATAGTTTATAGTAAATTAATAAAATAAATCCTAAACAGCTAGAGATTTAATTTACTTTTTAATTACTAATTTATTATTAATTTCTGCCGGATAAAATAAAAACTAGCTCACTATTCTGAAGATTTACAATTAGTAAAAAGGATTAATTTAAAATTGCCGTCAGGAAAAATTGATTGTGAAAAATAATTAGCTAAATAATAGTTAGTCCCAAATAGTATCACTCGAGGGGTAGATATTTGCTGTCCATTGCAGATTAATAACTTGAATTCAATTACGAAGCTCTGACATTATAAGTTGAGGACTGAAGTTTAACGACTGAAGTTGGTGAAGAGATTATAATAGTTCTGTAATTGCCAATACTGTTAATTGTTATGTTGTTGCTAGGATTTGTTCTTTTGACTAAAACTCATTAATAACTGAATCGCTTCTTGTTGAAAGTTGTATCATCAACTCTTGAAAAAAACTGACTTTTCGTTCGAACCTTAAAGTTCAAATTAAAGCAAATTGTTTCAAATAAAAATTATACCTTTTTAAAGTTAAGAATTTCACAAACACAATGTTTAACCTTTGAATTAACGAAACAGGTTTATTTGTAACAATTTTAAAAGACATAACAAACCCCTCGTTAAACAAATTTACACCCAAGGAACAAAAAATCACTGACAATCATTTAATAATTTAATAAAATATTAATTATATTTTTTTTTTAATATTAAGTAACAGCAACTATCGACTAGAAAAAAATAACAAGTGCATAACATCTAAGCAAAAATAAAATAACCTTAAATCTAAAATTTTGTACTTAAGTGGTTTCACATTGAGACCGACGATATATCAAATTTAAAAATTTCACTAAACCGTTTATTAGAACTCAATTATCAAAATTGCACTATTCTAAGTTATCAATTATTAATTGCACTAAACGCACTATTTTAAGTCCTAAAATTTCATGCTTTTAACACTTTAGCCCCATTTATTTCGAAAACGGAAATAGTTACAGATTTAAAATTTCAACACTTTTCTTTTAAAGATATTTGAACGAAACACAAGGAAAAACAACTGAACCGAATGGAAAATATTTTCCGATGAAAAAATAAAAAAAGAAATAAACAATAGTTTAAATTTCAAGATTCAAAATTTTTGTAAAAACCTCACGTATGTTTGTTTTTCAAACTTTTATTGATAAACTGAAAAAAGTTTTAGGTTAATAGCTTTTTAGTTTTTGAGAAAATGGAGCTTTTGCACGTAAAAACGTAGTTTTTCAGGAGACAAAAAAAACCAAACTGATTTTTTATTATATTTAGCAAATATTGAGGGAAAATTCGATCTTTATTTTGTTTTTCTATATGCTCGTGTTTGAATAATAAAACCTCGGTATTGTGGTTACTAAACTCGATATCGGTATTTTCACCGTTATTGTTTATAAAAATGTTCATTTGGCAAGCCATTACAACATTCTTGAGATAAATTATTAGGAAGAAGGATCAACTTCGCTAAAGATAATTTATTCGAGCTTTTTGCTCGAAGCTGCAAACCTTTTTTATATGGTAATGGCGTAAGTTAATTGAGAAAATAGTAGTAACAAGTTTGAATGGAGAGTAGAGCGGTGTTTCAAATGGCCCCGTTGATCACGGATATGAGGGATACCGACCGCTCTAATAGATAATTCTTCCGAGATAAATGACAGAGCTCAATACGGAAGAATAATAACCAGTCGTTGTGAATAAACTGCTGTATCCTACGCCCTTCCCCCTATCTTCCGTAGGGAGCGTCAGTAGCCATTTTTATTTGTTTATCCTCAAATCACATTGAAAAGTTAAATGTAAATATTAACTCCTTTATGAGTGGGTGTGAGTAAATTATGTAAATGTGGAGTGCCAGCTCTTTCTTTTTTTTTTTCCTCTCTTTTTCTATACTAATTTTCGTTGCAGAATCAGAAAAGTTTTTGGGTATTTCACACAATTTTGAATTGCAGGGCCCTCCTATTTTTCGTAAAGAAATCTTAACTAGCCCGCAAATCATAGAAAACTGTATTTTTAACACAGATTGTAAATAATATTCTTCCATAAAAATTACTTGTAAGAAGGTATGCTTTAAAAATGGGTTGGTCGGAGGTCATGCAATCCAGGATTGTGAAGCCGTATAAATTCATCTGTCGACTCACCTATCTTCTCGCTTAACATTCTACGCAATACTTTATTTTCTAAAATCTCTTCCCTTAACGTTAATCGCTCCGTTTCGGACGGAAGTTTAATAGTTTTGTCTATTCTAACATTCACGTTTCTGGCCAGTTGACGCAAAATGAGTAAAGTTGAGGGACGATACTAATTTATTATTTTTTTTTTTATAATTTACATGATTATGGCTATCAAAAAAATAAGAGCCATTCAGACTGAGATACCCCGCGTACAAGACATGGGTAGCTGAGTGGGAGGGCACATCTTGGATTACTTCAACTCATAATGGACGAATGAGATCTGGTGTGAGCGGTAATCCACTGCTGGGCAAGTCACGAAATCTAGCAGCTTCCTTGCCCTAAGGGTTCTTTTAGTGGTCTAACCGGCTGGTCTAAATCCTTTAACTTTTATTTTTTAATAATAGTTCTCAACTTAATAACTTCATCTTCTAATTTAATTGACCTGTCATTGTACATGTAATTCCTTCTTTAGGAATATACTCGAAATTATTTCTAATGATATTCAAAAGCCGATATTTTATTAATTAGATTTATCTTCGAAATTAATATTGAATTTCTACTATCTATCCCATACTTTATTGACAATAGCGATTTCCTAGAGTCCATTATCTTTAAATCAAGTATAAACCATTGTCTTACTATTAAGAAAGAATTGTGTTTTACTGAAATACTTTTTTAAAAAATCGGGTGCGGTGCACGCATCACAGAACTTTCACTTACCACCCTATAATTATCCATTTTTTACAGTTAAAATATATTCAACAGCATACTACTTCAAAGTATAATAAAATAGTTTTTTAAACAATTGCAATACTACAATTCTGAGTAACAAATATTTTTTCATTAGCTAATTTGTTATATGTTTCCGTTGGGTTTCTATGGAAATTCCATTTAGTTTATATGGAAACATCTATTTTCCAATAAATAATACAAAAGTAAAAATTATTACATGTAGCAATAATTTAAGTTTATGCATTTCTCGTCACCCTCCATTACCTTCTATGACATTATATGTTCGATATTAATTTTTCTAAAATGTTTAGCTCTCTATATATTGCGATATATTATACGTCTATATTGCTACGCTTATTTCCGGACATTTATTTTCAACCTGAAGAAATATTTCTCCTTTTTTCCCCTTAAGCTAATCATCAAATTCTTCATTACTTTATATTTATACATTTTTATTACTACCAACAATGAGGGACGGTGTGTTACTTTGTACTAAGAGTTTGTTGTTATTGAGGAGTGAGTTATTATTTTGGGTACTATTTTGTACTAGGAGTCATCAGCTTATACTTCTATCTATTTCTTTAAACTAATCTTGTTCAAGAAACAAAATTAGCTTGAAGCAATAGAAACAAGTATGAGCTGATGATTCCTAGTGTAACCATTATGGCAAAATAGTACCCTGTGGATAAAATATGCACTAGCTAAAAGAAAATTGTCCTGAGGATGGGGGAACATCAAAGAAACGTTGATGTTGCTGTAGACATGTGAAGCGAACACAGAATAAAATAATTAGGATGGTCAGAATTGCTACTTCTTTTAATTGAAAATGTTTTAGTTTTTATTGAAAACAATTGATAATTTATTTATAAATATAATTTCTTATAAAATCAAGAATTTTATTTAGAATTGTCAGTGATTTCTAACGCCTTCGAAGATTAACCCGCAATACACTAACCCCTGAATGGTATGTTATTTAGTCATACAGCCAAGCGTTACTAATTGTATCTGAAGGAGTTAAAAGTAAAATACTGTTCAGATGAGCTAGACTTATCACAAATACACAGACCAGGGCCGGGGCATAAATACAAAGGGGACACTTTCCCCGGATGGCGGATTTTAGGGAGCGGCAATTCAAGCGAAATTTTATTCATATTTTTTTTAAATATTTGTTTATGCACAATTTTAATTAATACAAAAAAACAAAGCTCAAACTCACGTACGCATGGCCTTGTGTTTGGAATGTTCCAATTCTAACCTCTCAATTTTAATAATAATAATTGTCCTGGATCAAAATGCATTTAAGACAAGTGCAATCAAAAAGCGATACTATACAATATTTTCAGTTGACAATGAGACACGAGACAATGAATATATTGTTAAACAATTTTGAGATTTGTTTTGAAGTGTGGACATCACAAGGCGAGGTTTCCATTTATTCTCTTTGAGCTTCCTTCACCCTATTTATTTTTTTATTATTATGACGTGAGCTAAACGGAGAGTGTTGTTGAAGATTTTCACATTTCACCTTTTTTTGTGGGAAGAGACTAATCCCAAATATTAAATTGTATCAAAAACAATTTTTTTTTCGAACAGCTGGTCCAAAAATATAAAGTTTTCGTTGTTATGATATAACTGCAACCATAACATAGACCCTTCGCAAAAATGTCACGCATCCACCTACGCCTCTTTCTATTCTTTTCAACCCATAATTGGAACTACGTAAGGAGCGATCCCAACAAGATCAGCTAAAGATAGCAACTTATCATATTATAACAAATGATAACAATCTTTTGCAAATTCGGTATCAGATACAAGTTCCTCACATTAAAAAAAACGTTACAGAACCAATTTTAATCGTAAAAAAAAATATTGATTTTTTATACTCGAACTTTTTATTTTTTCTGTTTATTTCAAAAGTGGTGTTCTAATTGATAAATGGAAATCAACTTAAAGGCCAAAGGAACCGAACTGGCAGATAGCAATGTAGAAAACCTTCATAAAGAAGAATTACTTATTGAAATAGAAAGTTTCATACACCACGCGCTGGCAATAAAGAGAGGATTTAGACCAGAAGCTAAGGCTAAGAAAATATTTGATCGTGTATGTCAAAAATATTCCCATTATAGACTGGAATATATGATCGCCTGCCTCCCTAGATCGGTTGCTATCAAATTTTATAGGTCAACGAATTCGTCATTTTCGTAACTTTTTTTGGCCCCAACTCCCAGTCTACTTGGAAGATGCCATTGCATCATCCACATTAATTTTCATTTATAAATATAATCAGGAAGAAGTGTATGACGACCTAACTACTGTTTCTTGTGTAGAAAGGAGTTTCAGCAAGCTGAAACTGATTTGAGGAGCACGAGTAACCGACAAAGATTAACAAATCTAAGAATAAACGAGCTGTTTCCATAAACTATGAGATCATAAACATTTTCGCAGCAAAAAAACATAGAAAAGTGAAATTTTAATGTCATTATTTGTATATGTTCATCATTTTAATATTTAATTTGTTTGTTTTTTGTTTATTTAGACCTTCATTCAGTGAATAAAACGTGTTAATGCTATGATATGATATTTATTTCTATATTGAATAAAATACAATTATAAAACTGTTGAATTTTTTATATGGGAGGAGGGATGAAAGAAAGGACGGCAAAATTACGCTTGGCCCCCTGAAAAAAATTTTAGATCCGGTCCTGACACAGATACAATAACAAACTCATAAACACGCGCGCACAAACACACAGACATTTTGCAAAGACTTGGTTATTTATTCTTAGGGCGCCTTAAAACTTGTATATTCGTTGGAAATTCGAATTCGAAATTTTTCATGATCGCAATATTTTCCCTTACTATATATATATTAAGGGAAAATATTGCGATCATATCGTTTTATCGTTTAGCACCCTAAATTATGTTTATTTGGTATAATTAACGTTTCTCATTGTTACTAGTAATAAAAAATGGGTAAATATACACTATGAAGGAATTTGAAAGATTATTAAAGAACAAATGTTTTCCCAGGTAGAAACAATATTTCCGGAAATAAAAGTAGTAATGCAGATTTAAGTATAATATGCCGTTGGGAAGCTAACGATTATAGAAAAAATATTTTCTTGCATAAGCAGTCATAAAAGGTAATGGAGAGTGACAATAAACGCATAAACCTAAGTGATTGTTGTAGTTAATAATTTATATTATTATATTATGTTATGAAAATAAAATGTTTCTATGGAAAATAAATGGAATTTTCAAAATTTATTTCAAATAGGGTGGTAAGAGAATGTTATGATAGGGTTGCACCAGATTTTTTAGATTGCTGTCTGTAAGTTTTTATGTTTTTAACACATTCATATGACACCAATAAATTAGGTCAAAATGGATAGTATTAAGCAAGGATGTCTAGATTAGAAAATTTTCAAAGGAATGTATATAAAAAATATGATCAAAGTTACAAAATAAAACTAATATTTAAACGTTTATGTAAATTTAATTGTTCAAATTATTTTATTTCCTATGATTCATTTTTTGAAACATTAACATTTTTATTGCTATAAATATATAGTATAGTAAATGGTCCCAATAACAAAGTTAATTTATAATAATATCCCTGCTACATTTCAGCCATTTTCAAAGATATTCTATTTAACCCTAAACATTTTGTCACTTCTTTTCAATGAATAAATTATAATTATAGTTTCCTTACTATCTTATGAGGAATATATTAATGCAGAATAACAGTACAAGAAAACAATAATAACACTTCTTCTTAAAATAACGTTTGACAAATACTTTTAGATTAAATTAAATATGCCCAAAAATTAGTGAATAGCCGAAATATCAAATAACTTCGACGATGTTTATTTTTAGTATAAATTCAAATCTGTACTTAATGTTAGTACACAATTATTACCAGCTCTAAATTCGCAGGCGTACTTAAAAAAGATGGAAAATTGTTTAAATCCTAACAAATTACATACATACTACCCTTACCCTTTTAGACTTCATTGAAATTCAAAAGTTACTTTAACTAACAGGATGACGTATTTGGGGGATACATTTAATAGAAGAATGACACCAGGCAAATATAAATATCAGTTATGAACCCAACTCTTTTGCTCATACTTCGACAAAACCTTAACCGACTACTTATAGCAGCAATAATTTGCGCGTTTCATATTCATGAACTAGCCAAAAAGACAGTTGGGGAAAAGGCATAAAGAAATAACGAAATCTTCACTGTGCATATTGAAGTAGACATTGCATAGATATTTATCGTAGCACACCTTCAAGAAGAACTGGTTAATTTTTCTATCTCCTTGATCATATCACGTCATTCTCTGTGATATTTATTCACAGATAGTATTTTTTTCAATGAAAAAAAAATTCAAACCCTAATGTATGTCATGTACCTATCTATAAATCAATGCTTAAATAGACAATTTCTTCTTCTTATCTTATCCATAATAATACAATTATAAAAAAAAATTTGTACCCAATATTACATGCATTCTATGATCATATTGTAGGGACCTACTATTTATTAAAATATATTGGTTTATCTCATACGACAATTTTTTTTTCTTTATTGTTTTAAATTCAAAGAAAATATTATCGTGACATGAAAGGCATGATAAAGAATAGTACCCAGCGGCATCTCTTCCTGTCGTGATTATCGGACATAGTTAGGCTAGGAGATCCCTCATCCAGCTTCTCTTCAGTCTTCTGCGAGTGTTGTCAGGCATGCTGATTGTCGCCATGTCTATACAAGTCATATACGGAGTGTGTTAGGATGTCCGTATATGTTATCGTGAAATCTTTTGTATTGGATCCGTAAGTGTTCGTCAACTGTTGGCAAATTGAGGTCTGTGCGTAACTTAATATTGTTGATGTACCAGGAGGGAGGGGGGGAGAAGGTCTTTGGTGATAATCCTAAAAGTTTTTGACTGAAAAATTTGAAGTTTTTTATGTGTGTTATTTTGGCTGCTCCGTAGAACTGTGAAGCGTAGATCCAGATGTGCTTGAGTAAATAAGAGTAAACGTTTAATTTAAGTTTCATTTTTGAACGTCCTAAAAAAAGTGACTATAATAGTTTTAGTCTTTGGTTTAGCGTTTTTTATTTGTTCTTGATGTGTGGGCCCCATAACATTCTTCTGTCAAATGTCAGGCCAAGGTATCGAATCTGTCTACGGAATAACTACATTGTCGAGATATATGGGACGGCAGGTTTCTTGTCGAAGAGTAAAAGTGATATGTTGAGAATTGTCTTGATTAAGTAGAATTTTCCAAAGTTTGCACAAATCATGAAGTTTTGATAGATGATGTTGTAAAGTCTATGAGGCGTGTGCCGGATTTTGATGTTTTGTTAAAATCGTTGTATCGTCTTCAAACGTAACTGTCAGAGTTTCGGTGCTGCATGGAATATCGTGTTTATATATGTGTAGAGAAGCGGAGCTAGTACCGATCCCTGAGGTACTCCTTCTAAGGCCGGTCTAATAGTAGACAGTTTTGTGCCTTGGCAGACAAAGAAAAATCTTTCAGAAAGGAAGGATTGAAGAATAAGATAATAGGTAGGAGGAAGTATCGTCTTAAGTTAGGAGAGAAGCCACAGATGCCAGACTTTATCGAACGCTTGAGCGACGTCCAAAAATACTCCTGTTGCATATAATTTCTACTCTGGTCACCCTGTGTAATTGCTGAATGATTGAATGTTGTGTTAGGAATCCAAATTGATGGTTAGGTATTATGTTATTGCTCGTCAGTATGTCAAGAAGTCTTTGTAGAATAGTTTCTCAAAAATTTTAGAACAAATTGGGAGCAGGCTGATAGGTCTATACGATGACGGGTTAGCTGTGTCTTTGCTTGGTAATTGAATCATGGTAATGCATGAGTATTTCTATTGTAGAGGGAATTGCTTTGAATTGATTTTTTTTTTGGATTCTTCTTACCTAGAAACGTAAAATCTCAAAGTTTGAAGGAGGGTTCAATTTTTTTTTCTTGATCGACTATAAAGCTTTATTATTGAAAATAAACCAAAAATATTTATAGCGATTTAATACTGAAGTAATTTTATTAGACACATACCGTCAAGCCACAATATATATAAAAAAATAAAAAATGATGGATTAAAAATAAGATAAACTTTTTCAATAATATTATTAATAAGCCGAACGAGGCATGGGATAGAGGATATGAACACTCCTATTTTTCTGAACCGGATGTTTACTAGAGGCTGTGTGTGTATAGAGCATGTCGCCCATACACAATTATCATTCATACATATCGGACATAGCTAAAGGCTCCAATATAGGAAGCTGAGATATCGGTGGCATTGAGTAAAAAGTAAGAAATAATACAATAAAACTATCAATGATTTTTAGTCATTTAATATAAAATTAAATAATTGGAAGTATAATGCCCCTTAAATAGCAAATCTTCAAAAACATGAATTATCAGACTATGAAAAAATATGGAAAAAAAGAAATTACATTGAATAATTTACTTAAATCTCCGAAAAGAAGAATATTTTCCGAAAACTTTTTTGTAACAAATCCAATTCTATATCTTTGAAGAAAATTGATAAATTGAGACTGTTTTTGAATAAAATATGTATTAAAATAGTATATATATATATATATATATATATATATATATATATATATATATATATATGTATGCATGTGACATCATCAAAAATATAAATGAACATTTTGTTTTGTTAAGAAATTATTTGAGCTGCGAATTTGGGGACACAAATTGTATCAACTACAATATATGTATTTTATTTATAGATTAATAAATTTATATACATATGTATAGAGGTTCCGCGGAGAACACCCTTATGCCTGACATATCATCGTTTTCTATATTTTTATAGTCAGTCAGTTTGCTAATTATTTAGTCTCTTGACAGTTACTAATTAATATTTTGATCTAAAATTTTTTTTTTGAGATTTAATTAAAAATCATCGAAAAATGTCCATCTAAACGCAAAAAAACAGAACTGCAATAAGACCGATTTCGGTTATCATTATAAAAAAATTGATCAGTGGAATTTCAAAACGCCTCTTGTCCATTTAATAAAATCTTTTATAAAACGGATATCCGAAAAAAATGTTGCTGTGTATTTAAATGCACTCTTTTGATGATTTCTAAATTCAATGTTCAATACATTTTGAACCTATTGAATTTTATTAATGAAAAAAAAGCTTTTATTATTATTTTTATTTTTGAGGCCAAAAAAAAAAAAAAAAAGTGCAAGAGACGTTTTGAAAATTCACTATTCATTTTGGCTTTAAAGGTTTCGCATTAAAATTATTAGGGTTAGTTTGATTCAGAACTAATACGCATTCCTCAAATTCAGTAGTTTGAGAAAAGTGAGTTTAATTTTCAGTTGGAGTCCAGAAGTTAATATTTTTAGACCTAAAGTAATCTTCCCATCAACATTTCGGTATCGCAGGAACGTTTTACGGTCGATTCAGCGCTGATTGACCGATTAGTGATTCGTCAATTACAGTCCAACCACTTTACTCGCCCAATCTTCGCGATACAATGTTTCACATGCATTGAATTTCACTGAGAGAAGGTAACTCTATTCCACTTTCTTTAGCCGTTTTGTACTTCGTCACGAACTTCCTTTACCTTAAGCAATATGAGAATAATAGAGGAAAAATGATAAACTGTCGACTGATAACTGTTTGATTGGAAAATAAGCTTTTAAGAACCAATTAAATAGATTGAAATCCATATCAATAAAAGAAATAAACAGGCGATACATATTTTAAGGAATATTTCCACAGACGTAAACAGAATGTGATATAGATAATTTTCTTATATGAATAAAATAAAACAACAGAAGAAGATGATGATAATAAAATACCTGAGAGTTGATGCAGGAGAGGACAACCCGCTTGGCCCTCTCAGAGAGCGGGGACAGCGACTGGAGCATCCCAACGACTGTGTTTATATTTAAGCCTGCTGAGGATGCCGCCAGGTCGCGGACCTTTACGATTCAACTATAGTCTGTCTAGCATCTAGTCTCTTCTGCTACACTGTCCCCAGTGCAATTGTAATATCATAGGCAGCAATACATAACCGTTTACATGAGGAAAACAGTATTAGAAATATGAAATTTTAAAAAAAATTAATAAAAAAGAGTAACCCTTTATTTTGATAACTTTTGTAAAATTTATCTCGATATAATTCTCTCACGGAATGGCATTGGACAATGTAGAAGATTGCGGTTTAAAGTTTAACATACTTCGGCAAATGTATATAATCAGAAGAATAGTGTAGAGGTTGCCAAAAATTCCACTAAGGTAGACCAAAGAGTTATTTTTCCTTGCCGACTTTTACATTATTCCTCAAAATTACCTAAACGAATTTCCCAGATATCATACTATATCCAGCTCTAAAGGTGTCCTCTATGAGTAAACTACTAAGACGGAAAAATCTAAAGTGTTCATATATTTAATGGTCGAATGAAATTTTCCTAACATGTAAAAGAACACCAGCCAAATGTGGATTTTATTTCCAAATCACAAACATCGCGTTGGTTCTATGACAATTAGATGATTTTTTTCTAATTTGATTTATAATATAATACGACATACATGTACCTCTGCACCTTTTTTTTTTTTTTTTTTTTAATCCTGTGGTTGTTACTATTGACTAAGTAATTCTGAGATACGAATCCGATTTAATTTGTGCAGAAATTCTGCATTCCTTTCACACGGTCCGATAATTGTCGGAGTCGGATCCTATTCTTTCTGCTGTTGGACGCCCTTTCGATAAATAAGATGCCCGTCTGACATCTGATTAGTCGAGCCCTGTGAAGACGCCCTTATATCGGCTCCACACCAGTGTCAAATCGTTTGTCAAACAACTTGTCAAAAGGTTGTGGAGTTTGAAATGTGAAAGTATAAACGAACAAATGGAGCTTATACACGCACGGCAAGCCATTTGACAAATCATTGGCCAACTGTTTGTGAAAATGTGAGGTTTAAAAAAAAAATACATATTAAGAAATATTATTTAATTAGAATATTATAAATATTCACAGAGAAATATTATTTTAATAGGAGCTGAGGATTAACATTTTTATTTTTTAATTCCATAACTATCTTTAATCTTTGAGAGAATAGAACTTGCTCTCCATTGTATTGAATAAAAGAGATTGATTGTCCTTCTATGCTTTATTTTATTTTTTTATTTTCTATCGCTAGTAGGATAGAATTTTATGTTTTTATTTAACAACAATATTTTGTAAACTTCAAAGATCGGGCGTTGAATTACGAAAATTAGCTAATTTTTAAGAATTGGTTGACAAATATTGAACAAATAACTCAGAAAAAAAGTACGAACTAAAACAATAAATCAAATTAACAGCCAAAAGTTATCGATTTTAAAATCCAATATTTAGGAAACAATGAGGAACCATTGGGCAAATATTTTGTCACCGTTGAGGATGGCATGCAATGACAATGGCAAATCCCTTTGAGGTGTGAAAGAAAACCGCTCAGGAACGGTCAACGCAAACATAGGTCACTACTTTCAACAATGAACAAACATTCACAAATGTCCGATTCACACCAATGGCAAACGATTTGGAGCAGGTATTATGAAAAATCGTCTGGTGCGGTATTAGAGGCACTTAAAACAAAAACCATTATAGAAATCAAATCCGATTATTGATATGCATCCAAATTTTATTATTTTGGAGTAGTTTTGGATGACTCTTCACTGAGATGATGTTTATTTAATTTAGAATCACTCAAATTATTTAATATCAATAACTTATTTGACATTAATATCTTAATAACAAAAAAACGTATTTTTTCCTTAAAATATAGTTATGTTGCTACATAAATCGTCCCAAAACAACTTGTTTCTTTTTTATAGAATGTTTCTTCTTTTTTTCCCAAATTATAAAAATTTACTAAGACAAATTCCGTATAAAATTTTGTTTGAAGTATACCCATCTTACTGCTTATTTTCAGCAAAATTTGTGTCTTTTTGCTTGCATAAATTTAAATATATTTTTTATAAAGACGACAAATAATTCTTTTTTATATTAAAATAAATAACAACTAGAGATAAAATCCATTGCTGATTAAGCATAAATCTAGTGAAATAAATATAAGCAAAAATTTACAAAATTGAAATCATAGCAAATAGGAAAATATGGAAAATTATAGTAATAAATTTTAAAAAAATACTTAACAGCTTCATGGTACCTTATTAAATTCTATTTTTAGATGAAAACTAAGGTAGAAATCAATAAAAAGTCAGAGATGAAATCAAACCATTCTACTGTTCCCTGGTCGTGTAAATCCAGATAGCTTTGAGGAAATATATTTAAAAATGGTGATAGAGAAACAAATTAAATTTGAAAGGCGGCTTCTCCGATCTGTCATTACCAAAGCAAACACAGAGAACGTTGAACTCCCGGATAGCTATGAACTTATATTAAATGCTGATTGAAAAAACGAAGATGATGTAGTAGGAAAGGAAATGAAAAAAAAAAAAAAAAAAAATCAGACGTTGAACTCAATCAGCATTTAAGCATCAATTTGCAATCTCATTAGGGTATTCCAAAAATAGTAACAAAATTTAAATGGAAATGATTTGAAAAATCTCCGTTGACTCTAAATCTCTTTTTAAAAATGTAATAACTTTGAAATTTATTGTAAGCTCCTGTATTTTTTTAGTTATATGCACAGCAAAAATTAACTTCTTTTTTTTTTTAAATATCAGTATAGTAAACAAATTAAAAGTAATATAAGTAATAATATATATTGATTATATATATATATATATATATATATATATATATATATATATATATATATATATTTTATTTATTTATGTACTTGTTTTTCTGTTGGGACTATAGCTCATGCAGATCTTTGACCGTGTTTTTCTTACAGACATTTTATTGCTTGCGGGAGCACACAGAGCCTGGAGGAGTTCACCCAACCTCAAGTTACTGAGAACCATGGTTTCAAGGTTGCAGCGGCAAGCTACCCATAGCTCCATAACGAGTCCGTTTGAGGCCGATTCGGTAGTGCCCTTACCACCTAATCACTCGGATTCAAGAACAGTGAAAAAGCGGTCTAGATCCACGGATTATGGCTTTATGGGGTCAGCAGGCGTACGAGGACCTATATTTACTTTCAGAAAATGCTGAGCTTGCTTGCACACCTAATTTGTTTTGATAGCGATAAACCTATTAACCTAACCAGGCTTTCTGGTAGCTAAACAAAGTCAATGTAGAAAATGCAAGCAATAGGACATGAGAGGGAGTGAGGATTTTAATGTTTTAACTTATGTAAAATTATAGTTAACATGAAAGCTAAGCCTTGATAAAACAATATCAGAACATGCTTTACCAAAACCGGGGACTGTGATTTCTCCATTTTAAAAGAATGATCCATACAAGAGTAATGGCATATATTTATAAAATTTATATATTAGAAAGTATTAGCTGAAATTTACATCTGGATTTATGGAAATAATATTAGAGATTGCCAAAATATTAATGGAGAGAAAATTATTTCAAGAACAGGGGCGATGGAAAATAAAGTAGTGAGTGATCCAATGGTTTTACCTCTATAGGCAGAAGACCCTACAAATTAGGAAGAGTGAAGTTTGTCGAACTCAAAGCATCTTCAGATCCCTTTTTTTACGTATAAGGGTCTACTTTCTTTTGAGCGCTCAATTTTTGTTTTCTGTCTTATTTTATTTTGTGTTATTAACTTAGTAGTATTGATTGCTTTTACTGTATTTCAATTAACCTCTAAATATATGAATTTGTAATATTTTTTTAATTATCAGTTTATAGTTGGATCAATTCAATGATTCATTTGGATTTGTCAGAATAATTGAGACATTGAGTTCCAAAACAAACCAAATACATTTTCCAATTTTTTGTGATTGGCATTTATGCATTTTATAACTTGTCTTAAGGGCTTATCTGCATAATATTTTATTTCATAACATCAGATTTATAATTAATTATGACAAGTTACTAGAGAATTTTTAAAATATTAACTTATTCATAGTTAATCAGACGACTTAATTGAAAATTATCTTTAACTTTAAATATTAAAAGTGATTATGTCTGTATAAGGCAAGACTGAAACATTGGATGTACGTTACCTCAACCATGCTAATTTAATCTATTGATTTTTATTTGAACTATTATTATCTTAAAGTTCTTAAGTCTTATTTTAAGTTACATCAGCCTTAGATCGACTACGGTCGGAAAGACTTTCTGGGGCCTCTATAGCTTGGGTAACTGACCTTTCAATGTGTTGAAGGAAACACTTGGTAGTAGAGTGCGTATGCAGACCACCATCACCTCCTCGTATTGCCGTTAGCCAAGGACCAATAATTATCAAATAAATTGTTGGTTTGAAATGGAAAAAGTTATTTTTCATGTACATTTTGGCATATGCACTGATTTAGGATTAGTAGTTCTTAGTATATATAGGATAAAAATTGTAATAAATGAAAAAATAAAGAAAGGAAAACAAATATATTTAAAAGAATAAACTGGCTTACATGAATTGACAACAGCAAAGAAAAAAAGAAATATACAATATACTATGAGTTTTTAAAAACTAACCAAACTTTCAATTATAAGTATTAACTTAATAAACAATTCTAACATTTTTTTACATGTCTCTACTGAACATATAGTTTTTCATAAGAGTAAAATCAAATTCTCACACGTCTGTCGAATTTAATTTAGAGCTCTGCAGAAGTGGTTTGTCAGATTTGAGTCAGAGTTACAAACTCGCAAATATAAACTGTAAATTATGGCTACAAACAGTTTGGACATTTCCATTGCAGCATAAGTTTATATAAAGACACATTTATTTAATTTCAGGATAAATATAACAGAAATAATCAATTAAAATGTCTATAAAAATATTATTAACATTACAAATATTATGCTATAATTATTCTTACTACTCACAATTCATAATTAGAAGAAAGAAAAAAATCAATATTGTTAGGCTATATTTTAAAATTCTCTACAGGGATTACCAAAATCGATTATTAAAGAAGAATAAGGCTCCTTAAGAGGGGCTTCCTATACGTGAGAAATTCCTTTAGACCATCTAAGAGAGAATCGAAGGGCACTAAAATACCCATGACCTCAGAAAGAATTCTTGGCCAAGAAGGTCCTGTTCCGGCATAAATTGAACTAGGACATGGCTTGAATTTACGACCTGCAGTTTCAGTGGGGGCTAGTTTCAAAAGCGTATCGTATAATCAGCCAAGTGGTATTACAATCTAACAGTTATATCGCCAGAAACTTATTCATTTAGGAATTCAATGATGTGTATTTGTACGTGTGTATATATATATATATATATATATATATATATATATATATATATATGTCGTTACATATATAACAATTATTAAAATAAAATTATTATCAAGGTGATGTGCAGATGTGCAGTAATATAGTAACTCACGTACTGAACAGCAACGGTTACTTTTCTAGGTTAAATATAAAAGTAGTACCCAGCTATAGTTTCATAGGAAATGACACCAGTTCGTTATGAACTGATAATAACAAAAGAACAGTTGAATAAATGCATTAAAACAAAAAAGTTAATGTATATATAAGTACTTTTGAAATAAAATTTCTTTCAAGCAAGTGAAGTTATTTACTTGTAATATGATTTATCTACATATTTACATTCCTTTAATTCCGTATTCCAAAAATGTACCGTATTATGTATGTACATAACACTTCAATATCTTGAGGGGTTTAGTCCAAGAGCAAATGGGAATCAGTTGGGGAGAACACATAATGTTAAGATCATCCTGTCCTTAGAAGGAATACACATCCTTCTAAGTCGGTATGATTTTTGAGATGGATTAACTTTAAAAGAATCCAGTTATGATTCCAAGGTAAAATAAATAAGAATGAAGGGGTGCCAATAACTGTGGTTTCAATTACTCATCCATAGGGTGTCAATAACTGATTTTATTTTACTGACGCTATTTATTCTTAATATATCGCAAAATTCCTTCCAGGGATATTTTTGGCAAGACATTTTTTACAATGCTTAAAGTAGAGTAATTCAGGAAAAGTTAAAATTTATTTTAACTTGACTGAGCTATTTTTCCATGAATTAATAATATAAATATGACCTTATAGGTGTTAATAACTGTCTAGTTTACCCTACATAGAATATAGATGTTAATTAATAAATAAACGGCATTTTTATTTTTTCACTATCATAAATCATAATTTCGTATGGTATGAAATAAACATTGTTTTGAATAATAAAAATATTCTTGAAATATATGAATATGAAGAAATGTGCCGGCAATACTCGGAACAGAGCCAACCTAGGTTATCAATCGGTATCTCTTCTGCAATATATCAATGCCCACATGTTGCCCGGATGTAATAATTTCTTACATTCCAAAGGATAACGGTAGGCAATACCATAACTGGCTTAAAAATAATTACGAGCCTATTGAGGCTAATAATATAATATGTATAGATATTAAATTTATATATCTATTTAAAAATAATAATTAGCTAATAATAAATTTAAAAAAGGACCTCTATTAAATCCAGGAATGAAACAATTTTATTACTAAAATTTCTCATAAATTTGATTAAAAAATGTATAATAAACATTGTGACGTTTCGGCCAATATTTGGTTTTGACCATTTTTAAACTTTTGCATTCATTTATACAATTAAAATACTAATAACGTCTGTCTAATAAAATAAAGTGATATGTAAGTACTTGTTTAACATTTAAAGCTTTTTTTATAAAAATGTTTCTTCCGAAAAACAGATATTATTTGACTAGCATTATTTCATTATTTAACAAAACACCATTCCTGGTTTAATAATAAAATAATTGAGAAAAAAGTGAAAAATATTCTGGATCAAACGCCCTGTTTGACTGTATTAGTCAAATAGTATTTGTTTTTTGGAAGAAACATTGTTATAAAAAAACCTTTAAATGTTACACTAGTACTTTCCTGTGTACATATTAATTTCTTTTAATAGAAAGATGATGTTCCATTTAAATTACATAAATGGATGTAAAAATTTGATAATGGCCAAAACCTACAAAAATAATGGTCGAAACGCCACAATATACATCATATTTTTTTAATAAATTGCGTACGGAATTTTATTAATAAAATTGTTTTTCTTGGGATTACTAAAGGTTCTTTTTTTAATCTATAATTAATTAATTATTATAAATATTGCAAAACTTCAATTTTTATATTTTAAAAGATGAACAGTCTAATTAAAGATGTAAATCACATATATCTATAAATATGTGTATATATATATAAATATATCTATAAATATGTGTATATATATATATATATATATATATATATATATATAATATTATTATTTATTTTATTTTTTTCTGTGGGCACTATAAACCATAGAGAGCTTTGGCCGCGCGATTCTTACTGGCATTTATTGCTTGCGGGAGCACAGACAGCCTGGAGAAGGTCATCCAACCTCACGTTGCTACGAACCATGGTTTCCATGGTGCAGCGGCAGGCTATCCATTGGTAACTGGTTCCTTTGGGGGCCAATTTGGCAGTGTCCTACCCACCGACTCACTCGGGTTCAAGGACAGTGATATACCAGTCAAGATCCACGGATTATGGCTGTTCGGGGTCAGCAGGCGCAAGAGGACCTATGTTTCTTTCACCGAAGCAGACCGTCCATGGTTTTACCTCCTGAAAAACCATAACGGGATTCACAATTTAGGTACGCGGTGTAGAGTCATCACTCCTACGACCTTTAAATCTATATACCCGAAAAGGAGGATAGGAATGTTTACCTTTCAGGATTATAATTGAATTACACTTTATATTCGGTAAAATTGTATTATCCATATCTTAATGTGGATAATATACATTGAAAAAAAAATGCTATAAGTGGAACTCCTATTTTTTTTTTTTGTTAGTTCTAAATTCCTTTTATCTGGATTAAAAAGTATTTTAATTTAGTTTTGTCAGTGAAGATTGAATAATTAACCATTTCTCAAAATTAATAATCAGTGCCGTATGTGATAGTGAATATAAAGGGGAATTGATCATTATGTAATGTGAATTTACCGGAGGGTACTTTCATTTTATCACAGTGTGTCCAATATCAAGTGAATTCTAAGTACTATGCCATGAGAAACAACAATTAAATATTTTATAAACTATACACTTTTTTTTTTTTTTACTCTTTTAGGATTTGTTATTTAGAAAATTCTGAATATTGCAAAAATCTATATTTTTGTTTGAAAACACTGATCATTATAGATATGAAAAACAGCGAGAGATTTTAGTTATGTAATAAACTATTATACAGAAAAAAACACTGACTTCCTAATTTTATGTTCAAAAAAGTATTTATAATTATATAGACTTTATAATTAACATGTATATATTATCTTATCACTATTTTTATCGTTACTAATTACTTATGAAATTTGTTTATTAATAAAAATGAAATTGTAAATTGCTAAGATTGGTGAATGTATATATTATATGAACACTAACTATTAATGAACGAAAGTTCATTTACTACAGACAATTAACAATTTCAAAGTAATGTTATATATTTTATATGTAAAAAGTTGATCTTTCTATCTAAGTATAAAGTGAATACAATTATTAATAGATTATTTAAAAATATCTAACTAAATATGAATAATGTACTTTAAAAAAACAATAATTTTTCAAGAAATACTTTCTTAGCTCTTCAATATACTTATAATATTATCACCGATAATACTTTTACTACGTAACTTAGGCGTTTTAAATTTCATCATGCTGACAGAATTTAAAATGTTCGCTTTATAAAGAGCATATGGTACGGTAGCTTTTTTTTAATAACTGTTCTTGCCAAATATTATATTCTTTCATGACAGATAGTCTTGAGTTATTTATTCAAAAAAGAATATTGCCGATGAATCCAATCTCATAAGTTCGAATTCCTCTTATTGATTCTCACTGAAAATGAAAAAAAAATTCTCAAGAGATATAATCAGAGTAATTTTTAAAGTTAAAAAACAAAAAACAAATATCTAATTTGTTTTTGTTTATGAATTGATTTGCTATTGATAAAGTTAACTTTCATTATTTGATCTTAGGTATATATGTACGTGTCAGGACCCTGCAACCGTTTGAACGGGTACAATGAAAGGAAAGACTGATGAATGGTTGTCATCACGGTACTTTGTCCTGGTTAGCCCCTCGGACACAGGATATTTACCGCCCGGTCTTTTAGGGTTCGGGGGTAAGGTCTTGAAATATTACTCGCCGTCCGAGGAAACATCAGTAAACCTGTCAGCGAGTAGCAAGCAAGTCTTTTCGTAAATGGAATTGAAACCAAGTAATAAATTTAACGAATAGAAACATTTTATATTTGTAATTGGATGAATTTGTTTTCTTTACTTTTTGTATTTACAGCTCTGCACAACAGCACAAAAAGTTTAATTTCTCTGAGATACATAAAAAGTAACATGGCAAGGCATGAGGGAGATGGCCAACCAGAGGATGATGTAGAAACCAGTGGTAATAGAGTGATTTTCCAGATTTGAGATACCAATAATGCTTAAGAGAGGAGATTCATCATCCAACTCGTTTTCAGATTTTAGCGAGTAAAGTCTGAGATATCACTAGTATGAGTATTTCATGTATGAGTTAGTTAAAATTTCTTTGTTCTAAAAATTTTGGTAATATGTAAACATTTAAATTGAAACAATTGATAACACTCAACTCTTTATGCAAAAAATCCTTAAATACTTGAGGTGGAACATTCATCGCAAGCCAGAGAATATTTGATTGAAAAGATTTTGTTTTCTGAACACGAGTCTTATTAATTTAGAAAGCGTAAGTCCACATGGGTAGGGTCTTGCATAGTAGATAAATGCATATAAAAATTTTAGTCCCCGAAGTATAAATTTAGAAGGCCTGTTTAGAATTCAGTGCAATTTTTAGTGCTTAGTGTTTTTTCTTAGTATATAGAACCTACGTCATAGCTCCATCGAACATAAGTTCCAATTATGTAACTTACATAACATATTACATCGGTTACTTATGTAACAGATTAAGGTAATTCGTATTTGGTAACTTATATAAGGGGGGAGGAAGTTTAGCGTGAATGTCATGAACTGTCTATATATTTTGAAGGTTATTATTGCTGTATCGTTGGAGTATGTTGCTATCGAAATGTTAATATCTGTCCTACTTCTATATATAGTATATGGTTGAGATGGGAAATACTCAAACTACTTTTATGATTTGAGAAGTTTTCAAGAGAATCTACTTACGCAACATTATAGAAGTACAAAAAGTACTTGGGATATGTCAAAAGTGTTTAGGATTTATGTCTGATTACAAAAAGTAGGTACTCAGGCTTTGACTTGATTTGAGTACCTACCATTTCTTCACACCTCCGTCGTTATTTAGGAAAACATATTTTCATTTCAAATTTCGCCGATATTAATTCGAAATCCATTATTATAGGGTTCCAATTTTTTTTTAAAATAGTATCGATTATAAGATTTAACACATGAATTCATTAAATCTTTTCTGCTTTCTTCGATATTGAGGCCCACTAATATGTATTCGGGATCAATGTTTCTGAAAATACAATCGATTTCAAGGTCCCGAGCTCACATATTGATTTATTTAGACTTTTTTGTTTCCGATATTCAGGCCCACTAATATGTTTTCGTAGTCGTTCTTTTTGAAAATACAATCGATTTTAAGATTCCGCGCTAACATGTAGATATATTTAAACTTTTCTGATTTCTTCAGTATTGATGCCCACTAATATGTTTTCGGGGTCGCTGTTGTTAAAAATACAATAGATTTTCAGGTCCCGTGCTCACAAATCGATTTATTTAAAACTTAAAATCGATTGCATTTTAAAAAATAACGACCCCGAAATTAGAGGACCTCAATACCTAAGAAATCAGAAAAGTTGAAATAAATCGATATACGAGCGCAGGACCTAAAAACCTATTGGTGGAACCTGAAAACATAGTGGAACTCAGTAATTGCCTATCTCTCCGAGTTCCTCTCCTGGCTGATTACTAAATAAAAAATATTTTTGAAAACAGTCTTAGTTCTATTCGTATTCCACTTTCTGATCCATTCCTTTTCATCATTTTTTTTTTATATACAAAAAGATATATATGAAGATATCAGTTTTGGCGGAAATTTGAGATATGAATGTTCACATACACTGTTATAGTTCAATAAGCTGTATCTTTGCTAATACTTCTAGAGTTTTTTTTCGAGAATTTAATAACCTTTTTCATAATTATACATATAATTTATCATAAAATTCATACTTTTTGAGTTCTGAGCAAATAAAATGTTCTTTTCATCATACGTTTTTCCCGTCCATTTTCTCGGTGATGTACTAAAAAATGAAAAGTTAAAGGGCTTTGAGGAGAAGACTTTAGGAAAGTTTCATCAAAATCGTTAGAGCCATTTTCGAGAAAATGTGTAAAATTGGCATTTCCGGTGAGTCGATTTCAGCAAAAAAGTTGGGGTAACATCTCAGGAATGTGAAATTGTGACGACGTATAGATAATGTAACAATTAATAATAATAAAATCTTTAATATGTATGTTATTTAAAACAATAAAATATTTATTTACGAATAGTTGATTTAATAATTAGCCATTATATGTTTTAATATTATAAACACTATTATAGCTATTGTATTATATTAAATGTTAGACATATATTGTTTAATTTTACATCATGCTAATATCTTATGCTGTTATAAATATTGTTTATTAAAAAATTGTTAAGAGTACTCACGTCTATTGCATTAAGAGTTCTTCCTAAGGAACTCGGACTAGCCTGAAATAGATAATATTCTAATTAAATTTTCATTTTAATTTCAGACTTCATATTAAGTGATCAGAAAAAAAACTAAAGATAATAAATATTGCGTTAAGTAATTTCTTGATTTTTTTAAAAATCAATAAAATATTAAGAACAGCATTCACGGATTTTAAAATCTTTAAACATCTTGAGTCTACCGTCAGAGATATTGTATCAGTAAATATAAAATATTTATATAAATTGTAACAAATATAGTCTTATATATATATATATATATATATATATATATATATATATATATATATATATATATATATAAAGTAATTCTTTCCCTTTCCACAGTAAGCCAACAGAAGGAACGTATCTATTTAAAATTGTCTCAAATTTCATGCAATAATCCGCAATACTTAAAAAATTGTTTGTGTAGATCGCAAGCTATGAACGTGTGTGTGTTTATATATATATATATATATATATATATATATATATATATATATATATATATATATAAATTACACTAATACTATATTTTATTGATAGATTATAGTAGTAGGCACTTAATACTATGGTTTTACAATACGTATCATACTATGTTATTTTAAAGTGTTCCTGTACAATGCTTATTTTATTATAATTTTTTCGTGTTCCTTTTTCCATTATGATCTTTTTCTCCGATTTGAGCAAGGAACTCACTGATTTGTCGAGATTTCTTGATCGCTACATGAGTTATACCTAAATTGTTTGAAAAAATCTAGCTCACACAGGTCGCAGGATAAATGATCTATGGCCAGGTTGAATAGCGAAGGCGACAAAGGTCCCCCTTGGGGCACTCCTTGCAGCACATTGATCTGGCTTGTTGAATGGTCTTCTACACCAATTTTGGTTTTATTTGTGGCCAGGAGAGCAAAAATCACGTTTTTCAGGTCTGGTGCCACCACATTAAATGTAATTAGACGACATCCCCTAAAATTGAATTAAAGATTTAATAATTGCTGATTTCAGAAAGAATGTTCTGGAAGGTGGGGCTGTTTTCCCCGAAACTTGAAACCCGAAATCATAGAATATTGAAGAAAAGGAGACATTAATAATATGTTGGTTGGATTAACAATAAAATATAATATCAGAACATAATTATATCACAAAGTACTCATTCGAGTTTATAGATTGTATAATATATCAAAACATTTATTATTATAATTTCTTGTATACCTATATTTGTTTATTTGTAAAAAGCAGATTGCATGTTTTTTGTTTTTGTTTGCATTTAAATGGTTATGTAGAAATAGGGATAAATAAATAATTTATAAATTTATTTTTATTTATACAGTACTGAACTTTTTTATATAGATCCAATTCATCCAATATAATAATCATCATTCAATGATATAAGAATGAAAGAAAGAGCAGGGAGTTATACAGTAATGTTTTATCTTTTACAATAGCTGTGTTATAATTATTATTTCATTAATTATATTTTTTTGAACAAATAAGTGTTTACTTTTACACTTCTCTATATGTCTTCGTGTTATAGAGTAAATTACAATATATAAATGTTATAATATGTAAATAATAATTTTATAGACATAGTGAGTTGAAATAGCTTCTAATCAGCAAAAAAGAATTTAAATTGTATGAATATTGATAATTTTTCATTAACAAAATAAGTATGAATTAAATTTCAATAGTTAACAGAAGTATGGATATAGAAAATACATAGGCCTAGTAAGTAAACAATAGTTTTTATTTCCATTGAGAGGTTGTAAAACATAAAATCAGTTTCCTAGTGGATCCGTGACACTGATTTATCCGAGCAATATATCTAAGTTCTGCTTTTCTTAAATATTTATGCTCTAGGTAGGGAAGGAGTTGGATAAGCTTTTTATCCCCCGGACAATCTACAGTAAACGACTTGGATCCCAAGCTCCACCTCCGGCTCCTATCTCTCATCCTACCTAGGCTTTAGGGGATTTCCAGCGAGTAACTCAACTGAGTAGTCACATCTCATCACTTAGCTTACTATTTCACATCTTATAATTACAATAATTTCGAGCTATTTTAAATTCGAATTATTTGCAACTTAAGTGTGAGTAAATAATATAACAACTTATTTGAATATTAAATTACTAATTTCTAAAACTAATTTTGATTTATGATTTCTAATTTGTTTCAATAAAAACTTTTTTTGATTCCTTCTCCTCATAATTTGAGGCTTTACGTTTCAAGATACAAAGAATCCAAATATTGAATAACGAAAAAATCCGTCCATCTAAAATTCGATAATTTAATATAATATAATTTAAATCGAAAGATAATAAGATTTCCTACAAAAGGAAATAAAAATCATCGAAATCAGACCAATATTACAAGAGATAAATGAACTTTGAAGACAAATTCTCCTCCTCTCCTGACTCCCCCTGAGTTATCCTTTCCATTTCTCTCTGTCCCGCACCTCTTCTTCCAATCGCGAACCCAGCTATCTCGCATCTCTTTCCACTTCACTCTTTCTTGGACCCATCCTTCACTTCCACCTTATCCACAGCTTATTGGTCTTTCCTTTTTCGTTTTCGCACTGAAGTGTGCCTGCAATATGCAATGATACTGTTGGAGCATCTATTTGACATACATGACACTTATGGGCGGTTGAAGGGTTTTTTATATGTATTTTTTGAACTGTTTTTGAATTGTTTAAATAGATTTTTTTTAAATTGTGCATCTTTTGAGCGCGGCCGAGCGCAGTGCTCTAACTTGTATTTCTTGATCTATTAGGCTTCTATATACGTGAGGAAATGGTATCCAGCTGCGTAAATATGCGGATTTTGTTGATGTTTTGATTGTAATTCGTAGAGGTTTGTTCTGGTTCAACGGGTACGGAAAGGGATCTCAGTGGAAAGTTTTGGAGAAGTTCTGAAAATTTGTGTTTATTAGGATGAATTTCAACTTTTCCACATCCAATTTTTTTTCACCTAATTTCCTGAAAGTATTAAAACAAATAAGCAAAAAACCTTTTTTTTTTTTTTTTTTTTTTTTTTCTCATTTCTTGATAACTTCTAAGATTCATTTCACATTAAATTAAACAAGAGTAAATTACCAACAGTTTTGATTTTAAAGATTTTTTTGTTCGTCTCCTCTGTTTTGAAGCGAAAGTGAGTCGAAATTAGGAGATACAATGTTGTTCAGCCAAATGGGAACCAGAAATGCGGTGGAAAGATTTGAAGAAGTTTTAAAAATCTTATTATTTGTGCTTTTTTGGGTACTGAAAGTAAATTTTAACTTTGCCACCTCAAATTTTTCCCAACAAAACGAAAAATGCTATGAAGCTCAAAAAATAAATTTCTACATTCCGAATCACAATTTTATGGTCATGAAACTGTAAAACTGTATGTAGAACTGTAAAATGCCAACTGCATGGTAACGCTATTTAAGACACTATTTAATCTATTGGAAAAAACAAAAAGCTAGAAAAAATATTGTAAAAGGGCATTCCCGAAATTTCAGTAGGGTCACTACCAAAGAGGATGTCATCAACATACTTCAAATGACTTCCCATGCTGTTGTTAATAAATTAAAAACAAACCGAAAAATGCGAAATATATTGCATTATATTTTATATTTAATTTATATCAAATATAAAAAGATATATTAATAATAAGTTAAAATTGTTTAAATGATTATTTTTTGGTTAAATTATATTTTATTAATGTTCATATAATGTTTTTCAACTCCCACTTTTATTTACCCAATTATTTTCCTTATCGTTTGAATTATTTCTTGAAATGTTTAACTTCTATTGAACCGGAGTTTGCTGCATTCGAATCAGTGTGTAACAAAATACATTAAAACTCTTGTAGTGTTATGCAGATAAAGACAAGACGAGGAACTAGTTTTTTTCTCGAAAAAAGGCCAGTTTTTGACTACTCTCCGGTGCCGATTGGAATCAAATCTAAAAGAATGAGTGTTATTTCGCGAGACACGGAATAAATCAAGATCTCCTCACTCTGGCTAGAATGGTTTTGTAACCTGAAGTAAAACTAACCCCTTTTATCCTAAATTGATCACGGAACGGTAGTTAACCTCAAAACATGTTTTTTTAATCTTAATTTACTGACCCGATTTCTATAAAAATTGATAGAAATAGTTTTAATCAAGCAATAATATCTAAACTCTAAATAGACCAGTCAGTAGAGGTACTGAATGATACAAAAAAGTGGGATAAAATCTTTTATATTTTCTATAAATTAGGACAAATATGTAAAAAAAAAATTCTTACACCTCGGGTGCCCTAGAGAGGTACTTTTGACAGCCTTAAAATATTTTTTGTTTTTTTTCGCCTTGAACTCCTGAATGGGGCATACTATCGAAAAAGTTAATGGATAGCGAATTTAAAAGAGTTAAATTCTACTTCAAATGAGCATCTCAACGCAATAATTCAGTCAAATCATGTCGCCGAAAACCATGGTAAAAAACTACAATTTTTTCAAACTGTCAAAAACTGGGACTGAGTATTATTTAAGGGTCTTCAGCCTTGAAATGAATACTCTAAGAAATTTAATTTTATTAAATTAAGAAAACTCATTAAATGAACGTTGTATAACATCAAATTCAGCATCAACTGAGACTATTAGTAGGCATGTTTAAATTCGATCAAATGCAACTCTCTAAATTAGCAATTTTCCGATTTATGGGTATTAATATATTAGCCCTGTAGAGATATCATTTTCGACTGCAAAAGGTGACGTAAATTTTATTTTCAGGTATGTTGTCCCTCTCGTTAAAAATACAAGTTTTCGACATTCTCTTACTTATGCGTTTTCCGTAAACTTGAAAAACCGCTGAGAAAAAACAAGTTTTTCCTCAGCAACTCGCTCCCAGTGCATTTCTATAATGCTAACTTTTAAACATAATTCTACGATATTTCTGACAGATTAATTATTTCTACCAATGATGAATAAATAAAATAATACACAATTAGTGGAGATCATAGTTAAGGAAAAACGGACGAAACTGGTTTGTTTTTTTAAGTACTAGCTATATATTACGAGGATTAACAGGAAGTGGCAATTATATCTTGGATTTTACAATTTTCTCGTAAACGACTCAAACGATTTTGATGAAACCTGCCTAATGTCTTCTCCTTACAGCTCTTTAACTTTTCATTTATGTAGTACATCACCGAGGAAATGCAGCGAAAAAAGTTGTAATGAAAAGATAATGGTTATAATGGTTGAGATCTTTCACTTCTCTGTGATGAGGCCACCAAACAGTGCCAGTATAAAAATAAGGGACATCTCCCCTTTTAGCGCAAATGAAAATTCCATGTTCCATTCAATGTTGGCAATTTCTATTGCTTATAAATTTCTAAGAGATAGAGCGGCATAATTTTATTTCATTTATTGACTAGTTCAAGACATTAAAACATATAAATGTGAATTTAAAGCAATGGTATTTTAAAAATATACAATGTTAAGATCGAAGAGCATACTTAAAAGTTCAAAATATAACATGTATTTTTCAATGATGAACTTTTCTTAATATTATACAAATTATAATCTCTATAATAATTTATCTCTACTCCAGGAAATCAGTGGTTAACAAGATTAATTAAATATCTGATGTGGATACCGTATGACTTCCTTGTACGCTCATTAAACTATAAATCAATGGCTCAAAAAGTGATCCTGAATTTGATTAGTACTTGTAGTTTTCAATGATAGCAGTATCCCAAAAACGAACTCGGCGTCACGACGTCCATGGTTTGATAAACACACGCATACAGGCAAACACGGATACAGGAAAACACACGAATGCACATACATAATTTTAAAAATGTTAAAAATGGTTAGTACGCACCTTGAAACGTGATTATCCGTGAAAATATCAAATTGTGATTTTTAACACAATCCACATTCCTCTCTTCTAAGAAGGCGGGAGGTATCAAAAAGTAGTTCTAGGTAACAAACAATGTGCGATTACAATACTTCCTCTACTGCGTACAATGAAGTAAAATCATAGGGATAGGTGTTTTAAACCGTGAGATAACATTGACTATATTGGTTGCCTCATATGCCGCAGGTGTAGCGTAGTGCAAATTTTGTAAGACAACTCGGAAGCTTTTATCTTCTGGAAGCTGATATGTGTGGAAGTCAGTCCTCTCTCCCCCTCTCCCCCTCCTGTTTTTAAACTTACCACTATCCTGCGATATACCCGTACATCAGCATTTTTGGGATACGCAACTCGTCTCATAAAGGTTTTCAGCCTGAAGCCGTTAGAACCTTGGCATAATGAAGGAATGTAACAAGTGTTGCATATTCTTTTAAATCGCTTAAATTAATAGGTGGGGGTTTATCATTAACAGGCTGCTTATAATCAGCTGAGTGGTCTATTAGGTTTGATAAGGATCCGAATCTGTTTTGAGTACTAATGGTATCACTAACCTTCAGATATTTCCGTGGGGTCTCTTTTCGTTATTATATGTCGTTTTCTTTCAGTAGGTAACAAGTTTCCATGAGATTTCTTCGTGTTCCGTGGCAACATTAGAGCTGTCTATGCCACTAGATAAAGCATTGGAAATCGACGATTTTGACATTTTAAGCGGGAGAACCCGCTGCAGACTTATTCTTCTGCTGCAGATTTGTTTAGCTCACAAATGGGAGGAAAACAGGTAGTTTACACTCTATTTTAACATTTAAAACAAGTAATAAAATTGTTTCATTAGAGTGAAAAAAAAATCGCGTTTGTAACCTTTATCACCCAACCATATGGTCTCGGTATTTAGTTTTAATATAATTTTTGTTTTAAGTTTGAGTGACCATCAGGTAAAGTACTCCTCCCAACTCACCAATTTTAACAAATATCTACTATATTATTTATATTGATTAATTTGATTAACTAAATTTGAGATGTTTTACATTATATTTTAATATACTTTTTTATGAAAGTATATGATGACATTCAAGTAAAGTACCACTTCCGGTTTTCTAATTTATACCAAAATTTGTATGTTATTTAAATCAATATAAAAATCACAAATACCAAATTTGAGAAGTTTTATATAATTTTTGATTATTGATGGAAATTAATTATGACATTCAAATAAACTACCACTTACGTTGATCATGTAGTGACCAAAAACGGATGCTCAAAACTACATTTTACGCCAATCCCAAATACAAAATTTTAATTTTCTACGATTAAATGTTTTTGAATTATGCGAGATAAGCACGAATGTAAGTCACGACGAAACTATTCAAAATGGATACAGGGACGGTCAAAATGGATTTTTTCGTTGAAATCTGAAAACCGAAAATTTGCGCGATTACAATTATTCCTTTACTGCTTACAAAAAAAACCACAACAAAACCGCTTTTACCACTGCAACCCACAAAGGTTCTTGGGCTCAGTATTTGGCCGTGATCAAACTCAACCGCCAGGTTTTTCCACCCAATTAAAGGTGAAAACTTTATAGAGGCTGGGTGATCCCTAGGAGGGTCCCCCGAGCCCAAAGGGTTGATACAAGGCTGATAACAGAATAAATAATTATCTGCTACAGCCGGTCTCGAACTCAGGGGAATAAGAGCACAGTGCCTTACCACTGGCTACTCGGCTCTCTTTACTGTGTACAAACAGTTAAGTCCACTGTGTTGTAAAAATTGATATATACATCGTGTATAATTGTTTCCCGGGAATAAAAGTGATTAGCAAGTAACATAATGAGGAATTACAATATTTGTTTAATCATACTTCAAACTTATTTATAAACATTAAAATTATACTAAAATGTCATACTTTTAACTATTTTCAGCATCCGCTATTAATTCATTTATTTGGATAAATTATTTAATTATTTTTCCACATTTCTTCTTCCACAATTCATACTTGAAAAAATATTTTATAATAAACTATAAATAAATTAAATTAAATTTTAAATACATAAGCATTGAGCAATGAAATATTGTCTCTAAAAAATCTAAATTTAATCTCATATATATTATTTCTCAACTCATGTAAAAAAATTGACTTTCCGAAGAAGACGAACCTGTTCGATTTTAGTAAATCGATTTTTACTGGTTGATTTTATAACTGTGATCTGTAAACAGATTAATGGAAAGTTTTCCATAATGTTGATTAGAAATTAGTTTTTACATTGCCTATGGATATAGTGCCGCCCATAGAAATGCCAGCCAACCCTTCCTCTCTCCGACAGTTTTTAAAAACTCGAGTCTCCCAAATATCAATTCATCAGCCGAATATTGACTTTGGTTAGTTCAAAAGTTGTAACTACCGATATTATAAATAATTTATTTAATTGAGGATATCGATTAATAAGTTCTTAATTATTACTAATATATTTATTAATATTCCGCTGAGGATAGGGCCCCTGAAAGTTTTCGGGCTTTTGGGCCTTGTGGGCAGCTCTGTACGGATGACAAGTGTGAAATCAGTTACTAAGTGGGTTTATCCGAAAGTAATTCCGATAGTAAGTTATTTAAATGACCTGTGCATAATTGTATTTTACATTTAAAAAAAAAAAAACCATAATGCCCTTACCATATTTAGCCATAGTGTTTTCAATTCTAGAGGAGTGGAGAGGGCCTTGGCATTTCTCGCTCTTGATATTAAATCGTAAGACTTATTAAGAAACCATGTTTTAATATAAATTGGTACAATATAGCGTCCTGTATAAATTATTCGGTAAATGGATGCGATTAGTTTAAATGAAGCAGAATCAGAAGATTTTTTATCAGTGAAATAATGCTTGTGAAATCCCCGAGGCCTCCAGGAGACCCGATAAGAGTTGTCTAAAAAAGTATACAGCTTTACAGGTTTATTGAACAACTAGATGAAATAAAATAATAAAAGAATTTCAATGTATAAGCATCATGTGATGTATGTATGTACTTTTATCATATTACGACAGTGTAGCGTAATTTATAAATATGTACGTAGTAGATCCATAAGATTCCGGCCTAAAGAGAAGGAAACGCGAAAGAAAAAAACTGTTTGTTGTTTTTCAATGAATTCTCCTCTAAGTTCTACTCAAATACAACACTCAGGCAACATTTCTATATCATGAAAAAAATAATTTTCTTCTGTTAGAAAAATGTTCTTCCACCGCTGCTTGTTGTCGGTGTTAAATCTCTTCCCACGAAGGTCAGATTTTAACTTTGAGAAAAGATAAAAGTCGCAAGGGGCCAAATCTGGGCTGTAGAGTAGATGGGAGGTTTTTCGGAATCCGCAGTCCTTCACAGCGGTCTTGGAAATCAATGCTGTGTGGACAGGGACATTGTCGTGAAGAAGCCGAACACCTCCGCCCAACTCTCCCTCTCCCCGCCTTTTCTCTTCGATGGCGTCTCGTAAGCGGTGAAGTATAGCTGTATAATACTCGGTATTCACTGTGATATTCCTTTCTTTAAAATCAATCAGCAGTATTCTTCTACAATCCCAAAAAATGAATAGCGATTACCTTTTTTGTAGACTGCGTGACTTTTGCCTTTAGCCGATGTGCATCACCTGGCCTTCTCCCTTTTGCTGAGTGGGTCATAGTACAGAACCATTGTCTCATCACCAGAAACAATTGAATCCAAGAAATTTTTTGGGTTGGTATTATACCCACGTAAAATTCATTGCAACAGCGAACACGTTCCTCTTTTTGAGTAGCCGAAAGAATTTTTAGACTTTTCTATCTTGCACTCATCTAGTTCAATGCAAATGTTCTTTAATGATCCTCAGAACACTTGTTTTTGAAAGCCTCAACCTTACTGCTATTTCTTTGGTCTTCAGATTCCGATCAGACAGCAATTCAGCTTCCACAAGTTGGATTGTTTCAGAAGTGACAGCTTCCAATGGGTGACCAGAACGCGTGTCGTCATCCCGACTTTCTCTCCCTGATTTAGATAATTTTGTTCATTCTTTTCCAGTGGAATACAAGACCCCATACACACCATCTAAGCGCTCTTTAAGTTGGGCAGGAGTAAGGCCCTCTTTACACAAGAATTTAATAACCGTATTCGATCTCGAACATTGTTAAAACGCACAGATTCCTTCAAGGTTAGATACGGACTGACAAGACTGAGGTACTGCGGGTGATAGGTATGAAGAGTGCAGGCATAGTCACGCACGGCCGGCAAGTCTTAATTTGCTTGAAATAGGGGCAGACATATAGTTCATAGTTTAGAAAAAAGTTCTGCAGAGCAGTGGGTGTGGCCTCTTGACAGATCGGCTAATGTTTTTGGCAGGATCTGTACATCAAAAACTGCGTCTGTTGAGGCGGCCATTGACGATCACTTTTTTTGTAATTATATGTATATATATATCTATATATATATATATATATATATATATATATATATATATATATATATATAATTTTTACCTTTCTTTTGAAAGATCATTGATCCCACCCTTTTTTAATCTTTGGGCGTGAATATCAGCCTGAACGAATTTCAGCTGCTTGTTATTTACTCGTTTATACTTTATTTGCCTCTTGCATTTTTGATTAATAATTTTATAAGCTATTTTATTGAAATTAGGAGGTTATAGTTTATGATACGAGTGCTTATAGAATTTATTTGTTTTCTCTAACTCAGTATGGTTATATTTATAGTGGGTTATCTTTTTTTATTTTAATTCTTTTAGTATTCGTAACTATATTTTAATTATCTTTCATTTTATTCTTCTAAATTTGTTGGCATTAAACTTTAATAATTTATTAAAATTTGTAAAGAGCCTGAAATTATATATACCCCTCAACTAGAATCCATAACTCATTTGAATTTTGTAAAGAAGTAATTTTACAAAAAAAAATATTTTGAAAAAAATAAAACTCACTGGATATTGCCTGGAAGTATTATTTTGCCCCGGGCCCGGGCTCAATGGAAGGCGGTCTTATCTCTTGTACATAAGTCCCCAGGATAAGTGTGGATATTTTAATTACATGTGATTGTGACTAAGAGCTTTTATTATTTTTTTTGTTTTTCAAATTCTTTTGTTTAAACTTATTTTTGCACAACCATTTACATTATTTAAATTAAAATGAGTTAAAAATATAACCTATTACCCACAGATATGGCAGATTGTAATAATTTCGATAAAAATTTGTTAAAAAAAATGAAGAAGTAACCTTTAGTCCTGAAGTTAAAGGTTGTCTAATTTTATAGTAGAACAACTTTAATCTGTAACTTCTGAAACTTTTAGTTGGGAACACCTGAAAATGCTCTAATAATATAACTTGGTATATTATCTCATAACAATGAACACATTGTAGTCTCATACAATACCTCATAAACCAGTAAGCGTGAAAACCATTATCAATTCAGATATTCTGCTTTGTTAGGCATACAAATGTAAATTTCTCTATACGTAGTGAATTTCGAACATAGTAAAGTACATTAAATGTTAATATTTACGAAAGAGGAAATGATTTTATTGAAACATTAAAATAAATGTATAAGGTATGCCCTAGGAACAAAATATAAAAAAAAAAAAAAAAAAAAATTGTGTACTTACATAACTGGGTTCCTCCCCCGCTCTCCTCACTGCTGGTGGACTAACCTGAAATTGAAAAAAAAAATCATAAATTTAGCTTAAGATATAAATTTTTTTCTAAAAAATACTCTGTACAAAACATTCTTTTTTTTGTAAAATCATTTTATATTATTTTAAAAATCAGACTGGTTTTATTTTTAATGTAAAATATACTTTTAAAATATAAAAAACATAGATAAGTGCATAGAAACTAATGAATATTAATATAGAATTACATGCTCCTATAATTATGGATTTTAACATACATTCCTTCACTCATAAAAAAAGAAATAAGAAAATATATAATTAAATAATATTCACTTAAATCATTAACTTAAATTGTTTCTTGAAATATTTTTCAGAAAAAGGGGTTTATTTTCTTCAGAAGGGAGAAGACTTAGTGAGCGATAACGAATCCATGAATAAATAAATACCTATTACCAATAAAAAGGAAAACAAAATAAATTCAGTTCGAGAAATGAAATATATGAATTTATTTAACCTTTAGAAAGCTATCTTCGAAATAGGTTTGCGAATTTTATAGAGCAATATCTGGGGGGCGAGGGGGCGGCTGAAGGAGAGGGGAAGCGTGGCTGGGGGCTTGAGGCTGAATATTGCAGCAGCCATCAGCAGTTGCCCTCCTCCCACCCCCGGGCTAATAGTGTATGACCTACATCTCTAGGTGAGGAGGAAAGTGGCTAATATCATACAACTTTAATTTACAATTAATTTTTACATCCTATTTAAATTCAAACTTATTAATATATAATACCTTGTGTCTACTGTCAGTGAATCGAGAGACAGCGAGAGAGAGAGATAGACAATACCTAACATTTCCCAAAACTTTTGAGCGGATTTCCCAACTACATTAATTATTGTTATTTTTCCTAACTGTTTTGGATTTGAAATTTTCACTTACCTGTTGCGATTGTTTATTCTAGACAATAATAATCTATTTATTCTTTTCAAACACCGTATTGCATCAATAAAATCCCTATTGCTTATCTCAAAAAGTATTGGTATTGGTTTTAAATAATAGTAAATTTTTCAGTAAAATGTTTTACCACAATTTTCGCAGTTTGAAATAGGTTCATCAGTCTGAAATTTCCCAACTTTTAGGGTTTTAAAATTATTGGAGCGGGTAATACACCTTCCTATCTCTCCCATAGCGACGTCCCACGAAGAACTTACATGTACCAAGAGTTTGTTAAGCGATTTAAAAAAGTTTACCATAAGCCTCCTTGATAAATATTTGTGTTTCACCAGAAAAAGTGTATAAACTAATAAACATATTTTTTTAAAAAATATTTTAAAGCTTTAATTGTGTTGGCCACATATCAGAACAAGTAGTATGTAGTATTGCGCTGCTCGGACATAAAAAGGTTATTCCGTGTAACTAGATATGAGTTTAGGGGTGAGGTTAGATGAGTGTTTGAACGACAGCAGATAGGCGCGGGGTGAAATCCCCTTCGTGCTAAAAATATTCAGTTACATAAAACAACTTTTCAAATGATTTTTTTAAGATATTTAAAAAACAATGTTTAAAAAAAATAATTATACTTTATTAATGTAATAACTATTTCATTCTAATGAAATATTGAAATACATGATAATAATGTTCAGAGAAATTTTACTTCCATTTCGGATACCTCCATAGATTGTTGTTTATTCTATTATTTTCTTTTTTGACTTTTTATTCGGAGTTATTTACTTTTACAATCATGATATGATGCGATAATATATATCTCATCTGATTGCAAGTGTCTTTTATCTTAATATTCTATGCTTAACCCGAGGTGATGTAGTTTCGTCCGACCATCTTTTTCTACGAGGGACGTGTATGATGGATCCAAATCATAAAATAGCGTCCTTTAATACTATCGACTTTATACTTAATACCAGATAATTTGAGGAGTTCTCAGAGAAAACTAATTTAATGTAAAACAAGAGGTGGAGTCAGTAGCAACTGGCCCGGGCTTGATTATCGTTGAAAGAAATTGTTTATCAATTATATCAATCTTGGTCGAACTCCGGGGTTAAGGTACCTTCATTGGTCTGGGAGGAAAACCTGGCTGTCGAGAATGGATGCTGACATCAGTTCTTTTTATAACTATTGGTCATGAAACAGAACGTTCTTACTGATGAGTACAGTAAAAATAAGTACAGAACTGAACCCAAGACGGATATGACATTGAAGTACAACGAATCTAATTGTTCTTGTAAATATTTTAGCAATTGCCTATTATTCCATAACCTCTTGGTTTTGATTAGATATTAATAGATCAATTCATTAGGATATTTACACAGTGGCTCCCAGACTCTGCGTAACAAAATGCAAGTAAGCTTTTTATTTTTTTATAAATAAAGAGTAGTATTAACAGATACTTTTTCTATCAATCACGGAACAGCTGAGGAAAGCAAAATGAGGAACCTCGTGGAATACTGAGAAATACCTGTCAACTGTTTGATAAGTGTGTATGCAATATTTTTACATATGATTATTAGAAAAATCAATTGCTTTCTATACGCAAATGTAAATTGATTTAGTTATTGAAATTATAGTGCGTTTATGATTATTGGTCATAATGCTTTAACATAAAAGGATAGCCCGTTTTTCATTTATAACCGCTAAAAACTACTAAAAAAACCCGCGAAAACTACTGTACCAAACTACATAACCTTCAAGGTCTCCGGAAGGTTTAGCAATAATAAAATTCTATTTCTCATTCAAATTTTATTCAAAGTTTCATAACTGTAATAAATAATTTTATAAAAAATTTATTCATAAATATCTAAGAGAAAAAGTGTCCAACTTAACATGTTAACATGTATTAGCCAAAACATCTTCATAACCGTGGAAGGAAATTGACTATAAATACTTTTTAATTGTAAAATTATTGGGAGAAAACATAGGCACCTTAATTTCTCAAACCAAGTAAGGCAAAGACTAAAGATGGCGCGGCAGAAATCTCATCGCTGCAACTACAAGCATGTAAGGCGGGCGTCCGACCTAGACTCCTATATGGTGCACCGCTTCTCCTCTACCTCTATAGGAATCCACATCGGAAACTGCAGAATCATCAGATCTCCGTATTACGGCGGATCGTCCGAGGTACCACAGCTCCTCTCTATAGGACGACGCCACATCAAATTCTTTGAAGGGGTGAAAAATGTCCTCAGTTGCGGAACATGGTCCCGTCTCCCAGGCTTGGAAGGTTGCAAGGTACTATCTCCTTAGCGGAGGTTTTCGTTGACGGAAGGAGCTTAGTCCCGCATTTATACGACTAACTGCTGAGTGAATCCTCCTCACTCGTCGGAAGGAAGACACGGCTCTGGCCATTGCTACCACCGCTGCACAAAGGAGACCTATCCCTTAGAATGCCTTCGGAAAAAGAAGGATAATAATGGGGGAGAAATGATAAAAAAAAAACATTTATTCGTTATTATATTATTCAGTGAATAAATTTATTTATTATTTTTCAATCAGCAATGAAATAAAAATAATTATTCGACATCGCCTTAACTTCCCTTTCCCGTTTGTCATATCGAATTGAATGTCAAACGAAAAGTCGAACAGTGTGGACATAGCTTTTAGAGTGAGATTTAACCGGAATAAATTACCGCGGTTCGTTAGTTCGTTTTAATGACGATTCGCGTTTAGCTCTTTTTCATTTACATTTTTTTCTACCGGACTATTTTTTTTTCTATATAAGAGTTTTCCTGGGCCAAAGAATTACACCAATCGATTAGTGAGAAAAATCAACCCAAACCCTTATTATAAAACTTAAAGAAAATCCTTCGGCTGGGTTTCGAGATCCATTCGCCTTATTAAGTACCTGATGCTTTAATGCGTAATTTAAAATTCAATTTAGTATTATAGTATTTAGTATACTAAATTAAAGGTCTAAGTATATTCATATTTATTTTACCAGCTATTACTGAGAAATAGTACAACAAATTGTGTTGAAAATAGGTTCGAATTTTAATCCTTCGAAAATATCCAATCTGTCAGTATAATACTACACTTCTAAATTGATCTGTCTGCAGAATACGATATTCTGTTGTTGTTTTTTCGTTTTTTTCCACTTATTTCAATGTTTAAACGTATTCTATTTGTTGTACATACTGACGTAAAACAGTTCGTATCTAGCGTAATTCTTACTTAATTGTTTGTTCTAACTGCGTTTAGGCTATTGTTGCTACGCTAAATTGTCTTTTAGATAAATAAATTTAGGACGGCTGAATGAGTATATGAATAAAACAAAGTAGAGGTTCAAAAATGAATAACCACTTAAATAAAGTAGAAGACAAATTAAAGCTTTGTTTGTCTTTTGGTTCTTAATGGGTGAAAATAATTGTTTTTAAACAATAATTATTATTTAACAGCACGTCGCTTCAAGCGAGTTAACTAATTTGCTTTCAGGTATATCATCACCAGGTATCGGTGCCCAGGTTGCTGAATCATGGACTCACCTAGCCGGAGAGGGCTGGGAGTGCTGAGTCAGTAACAAGAATAAACTGTAAAAATATTCATGAGCCGAATCACGAGTCTTGAGCAATGTAATCAGCATAAGCGAGCTGTAGAGGATTTCGTGTAAAATGGTAAAATAATAGACATAGTTGTCAAGGTCAGTGAAAAGTAAGGACGACCTGGAGTAAAATACAATGATGACACAGTTTGACATTACTGATTGATATTAACTTCGGAAACTTGTGTCTGAATCACAATATCCAAACTTAAAGAAAGCTACTTCTTCTCTTCTTCATTTATTTTTGTTACAACACATTGTTGCGAATCTTCGAACTCCACAATGGAGTAAGCGAAGTTAAAACAAATTAACATTTTTTAAAATTTCTGCGGAAGCGTTAACTTATTTTATTCCAAATTTTAAACATTTGACAAGATTGTCGTTAGGTGTTATACTTTTTTATGAATAAATTTATTTTCATTATATTTGATTTTTGTTTTACTTTAAATTTTAGTTCAAACAAATTGAAATAATTATTTTCTTTTTCATAATAATATTCTAAGAGTTTTACTTCTTTCGCCACATTGAAGGTAAAATATGTGTTGTTACGGAAGCTCAGGAATGAAACGGTACACCTTTTCAGTGAACGGACCTCTATCCTCGTCAAAGCTAGTATTATTTTAAGAGCGTTACAATATATGTATAATTTTTCTCCTTCTGCTCCGCTCTTACCCAACTCACTCTTCCTTACACTATTTCTTATAGGCTTTCGGGGCCAACTCGCTTCAACGGGTATGAACTCGGAGATTGTTAAAAACAGTGGCTATTCGTAGCGGATTGATTCCGAATTGATGAATTGATATTAAGACATCTTATTGTAAAAATAAGAAAACAAGGCATCTCCGTAACGTTAACTGTTGGCACTTATATGTATAAGGGTCACCTCCAAAAGGCTCCTCTCCAGCATATTCACTAGCGGATCAATCAATACCAGGCAAGAGCTGATGAGACAGGTAATTACATAGAGCGAGTTTTATATACCCGTCTACTGTAATTAACGCTTATAATCTATTCAGAAGCGGCTTCGATTCACAAAACTGCAATTGATTATTTATAGTTGGGTATAGAACGGTATTCGTTCAGTTTCAATATGGTATCTTGAGGTGCAATTTGGTTAAAATAATACCGTTAGAAAATGGGTCCGTTTAGAAATCTGAAATTGGTGTTGAAAGAAATCATGTATCCTTGAACAACGTGATAGCTTCCTATTTCAACTCTTCAACACAGTGGGTGTCAGACCCTCACCTGATTTGGAGAGAAACCTAGTTGGGAGTTAATGCTGCTCATCTAAGATCATTTTATAATTGTTGACAGAAAAATAGCACTTCTGTTACCAAGTATTGAAGCAAAGACCCTTTGTAGAGCATGGCTTAGTGTTAAAGTTTGTTTTGTTTTTTTCACAGTTCTTAGTAATATTCTTAAATATTTAAAGTGCGCCTGTAAGGACAACTCTAAGTTTAATAATTGGAGTTCAAAGACAAAGACTTATATTTTTAACACGAAGAACCTTTCAATCAAGAATTTTCTTAGACGCGAGCAGTGGCATTAAAAACGCCAATGCAACCCATGCGACGCAATGGGGTGAAGAGCTTCTAGTGGAAGGATGAGGGGAGGGCAGTGCATACTGCACACGGAAACAAATTTTTAAACGATTTTGAGTTCACTTAATTCTCTTTGGATAGTAAAAACTTGTTTATCCATCAAAGTCCATAGCTCCTAATTGACAGAATTTTTGCTAGTCATTTAAAAATAAACTAAGTCTTTAAAATAGTATACGTAAAATTAGGTGTTAACTACACCTTAAATTACTAAATGAATAAAATTAAAAACAGCGTATAAAAAATAAATAATTCCTTTTTAAGCCAACACTAAAATCTGATGCCGAAACCTAAATATTAAAATCACCATTAAAAAAATCTTAATAAACCAGAATCAAATTTATATATATTTCTACATCGAATTTTGATTATGAAGGAGCGGTAAGAATTACCCCCTCGAATTGGTTGTCGATCAAATATCTTAGACAAATTCTTGATTTCAAAAAAAATTTTTATTTAAAAATCTCCTATTTTCAAAACTAGACAATGTAAAAAATACAGAAAAAACGGAAGACTTGTTGGCCGAGCATGTTGTGACAGCACCTGAAGATTCTCAAATCGGAAGTGGCGCAGGTTTGAATCCGGCCTAAGAGAGTTTTTTTCCGCCTTGGAACTATACAATGAAGTTAGGCCTAACCGCTAGAACATATTGGTAATATAGTAAGATAACCCCGGTTTGTTAGACCAACAATTTTGGCTATGGAAAACGGCAGTGAGCTTGGAGGAAGAAGACCAATTCCTAGAAGGCCATTGGACAGAGAAGGCGCAGAAAAAACGGAGAAAGACGTCTGGAGACGAGGAATGGAATGAATAACATGGAGTGAGTGAAACTGGAGTCTTTATGTCTTGGAAAAGTCATGTATAAATAATCAGCATAATATGCTAATACTGCCGAAATAAACAAAATATAAGTTGAATAAAAAAAAAAAGAATAAACAAAAATAAAATATTCATCATTTAATAAAGGAAGAAAATAAAATCGGCAAGCAGATAATTTATTGTATGCATAATTATATTTGAAGATGTCTTTTCTGTTCTTCTGTTCCTTGTATTAAAAAGAAGGTTCTCTTCATTTTTCTATTCCTTATGTAACATGTTCAACGTTTTTATTTATTCCGCATATTGTTCTGTTAAGCATATACTAAAAATTATGTATTGAAATATAATTTTGATACTAAAAATAATACGAACTTAATTTTCAAGAAACATACACTGGTCATAAATGAATTATAATACACAATCGAAAAAATAGGACGAAAATAGTACAAGCAATACAAATAATTTACATTGATATTTCTATTATAAAATAAAAATAAACAAAAGGTAATTTAAATTTGAACACGCAAAGCAGAATCATGTTCAGAGCAACCAGAGTGAAGCTGATAGGTAAAAGAAAAAATAAATAGAAAGGCACCAGTCAGATTAAAGCAAACAAAAAAAAAAAAAAGAGGAAAAAAGTGTCCGCTTTTATTTATCGTCACAAAGTCTGAAATTTGACAGTATTTTTTTTGTTTTCTGTAAGCAAGCAGAACCTGGTCCACGATGTCAAATATTCCATTTTTTTTGCTACCACCCATCTCCATACTGGTACGTCGAAAATTCGGTGATCACCAAGTCCTATAACAGTTACATTTCCGTGTCAATCAACTTTTAAAAAAATGACCTTTTGAGATTAAATGTTATTTATAGACCGTTATTACTCACGTTTTTCTTCAACTCTCTTCTTTCTCATATATTTTAAATGCACCATATATATATATATATATATATATATATATATATATATATATATATATATTACTATAATATATTATACCTATATACAGAAAATTTTCACGAAAATTAATTTTTAAAAAACGGTGCTGAAGATATTTTGTTTATCTGTCCTACGTTTTTCGTAAGGTTTTTGTATGATATTTGTATTTGTATGAAGTTTAAGCTCCGATGAGTTTCAGTTAAATTTAGTTCTAAAGTTTAAGGAAAAGAATGTCGATTCATTTTTGCAAGGAATTTTATACCGAATAAATTTCACTTTTAGCAGTTGATGACTATTCGATAATTACCAAATGAGCGCCAGTCACCGCACCCGCGGTGAAGCTGAAGGTGACATCATGTGAAAGTATTTCCAAAGTATTTATGTGGTGCTTGTTGAGATTATTACTAACCAAAAAATAATCTTATAAATATAAAAATTTCAATTATTAAGTAGTTTTATACTTTTATATTTTTATACAGCTGAATTTTCATACTTCGGAAATTGAACTGGTGAGCTTTACACCCGCCAACATCCAGCTGACGGCGATTTTTATCGTTGGTAACAATAAAATTACTTTATATTTCAAATTCAATAAGTATTTTATATTTTTATATATTTTATTATATCAATTTAACATAAGCTACACCACTTTTTGCTCTGAATGGCGAGTTTTCATAGATTTTTCATCAAGTTCAAATTGTTTTTGAAATATACAGGAAAATATATATTTGAGGAATATTCCATCCAAAGTCAATACATCCACTTTTGGAAAATTATTACAAACAAATTATTATGGGCGCTTCTCATGGAGATCAGGAATTTTTTTATTGAAAATGGTGATTTTTAAAATTTATCTAACGAGAGACAATTTATGATTTGAAATAAACTGAATAATTTTTTTATGCTGATTATATTTTTTAGCACAAATTAGTCTTTTTTTCATTCATTTTATAAATTTAAATGTATTTTGCAACTATTACTGTTTTTACGTCATACAGTGGGAAAAATTGTCGATTTAGTGGCCAAATTCTATATGCTCTACGAGCATGGAATGTCCTTTATTACAGAGGGTCTCCGGGCCTTTGAAATTAATTTTTTTCTTAATTATTTCATCACTTTATTTTAAATAAAACAGTTTATTAGGTATAGGACCACCAAAAGGGAAAGAAATGGAATAATACTCTTCTCTATATAGCTTTCTACGCATATAATTGCCTTTTTCAGGTGTTTACTACGTATACAAGATTTATAAATAATTATTATTTGAAGAAAAAAAAAATTAAGTCAACAATATACTATTTTTTTATTTATTCGAAATTTATCACGTTTACAAAAATTATAAATGGCAAATAAAACAACTTGAAGCATATTTTAGGATTATGCCTAAGTTAATGGCCTAAAAATATAATGTAATGTTTAAAAATACGCCTTGAGATCATAACATCTATATAACACTGATTGATCCTATTTGATTGATCAAATTGTAGCATGGTATTTCAGTACCATCTACTACTGAGAAAAAAAATAAAACCACTTGTTGCCACCTAAAAAAAAATTATTATGTTTCCTTTTTTTTTGTTTTAGTAACTGGTATATTTCATATGATTGAAATTATATTGCAATTGTTATTTAATATTTTAAAAAACATTTCCACATTTCTAAAACTTAAATATTTTTTCTTCAAATAGTAATTATTTATAAATCTTGTAAACTTGGCAAATACCTGAAAAAGGCATTTATATACGTAGAAATCTCTATAGAGAAGGATATTAGTTCATTTCTTCCCCATTTAATGGCCCTATACCTAATAAATCGTTTTATTTAAAATAAAGTGATGAAATAATTTAGAAAAAAATTAATTTCGAAGGCCCGGAGACACCCTTTATACAATTTTTACACTCTCACTTATAAAGGAAATTCCATGCTCGTAAAAGAAAAAAGAATTTTTTGTTTATCGCCTTTTAACCAACTGTGCGTCATTGATTAATTTTAGCCCAAACATTCTGCACAGACATTTTTCGATCTTTCTTTGAAGTTCATCTAAATTGCAGTCGTGTATGTATCTATACACCTGCAATACTTTAATGTAGATCGTGATTTCCTTAAAATGTCAACAGACTTGTTACGAATCATTTTCAGTAAAAATATTCCTGATCTCCATGAGATGACACCATCATAAAATTTTTGTAGTAATTTTCCAAAATTGGATATATTTAATTTTGATAGAATACTTCTCAAATATATATTTTCCTGTATATTTCAAAATAAATTTAAATATTATGAAAAATTTATAAAAACTCGCCATTCACAGCATAAAGTGGTGTAACTTATGTTAAATTAATTTAATACTTATTGAATTTGAAATATAAAGAAATTTTATTGTTATCAATGATAAAAATCGCCGTCAGCTGAATTTTGGCGGGTGTAAAGATCGCAAGTTTAATTATGATGCGTTTATGACACTGTCTGACGGTCTAGCATGCTTTCTATATACAGTTGACGATTTCTTTCATTATTTTATAAGTATGAAAATTCAGCAGTATAAATTTCATAAAGTATAAAATTATTAATTTTCTACTGCAACTTTTTTTTTTAGTTTATATTTATTCATTGTTATCAATGCGAGTAAGTTTTGTTTACATGATTAATGCGGAAGTAGTGAAAAGTTATTAAAAAAAATTAGCTCATTTAAATGTAAATTATTATTATTATGTAAATGTTATAATGCTAAAGTTAATTTTTTTTTTTTTTTTTTATTTCTAGCTCTCCAGAAACTTTATTGAATATACAAATACAAATATATACAAATACAAATATATACAAATACAAATATATATACACAAATGTTTCCAGTCCTTTTTTTGCCTCTTGGCATTTTAAGGTTTGACTGCCTTGGTTCGCTGTATGCGACAGTACTTCTTCCTTTATTATTTCTTGAAGTGTGGAGGGAACACTTTGCTAGTAAGGAAAAGAATGATGGGTTCAGACTGCAGAGTCCAGACCCCTTCCTTCGGCGAGCACGTCAACCAAGGGGACACTGCCCTGGCCTGGGTGGTGGAGCTACCTCTCTAAAGAGGGGGTTAGCACAGGCCTTAAGCCCATCAAAGAACTTGATGTGCCTTCGGCCGATGTACTCAGGCACTGAGGGCAGCTGGAACTCCTCGTGGATAGTGGTGTTTTTGGCCCTTTGGAGGGAAGTGCCACGGACGATCCGCCGTAGAACAGAGTTCTGGTAGCTCTGCAGTCCTTTCAGGGATGTTTTATAGAAATGCCTCAGCAGTGGGGCACCATGGAACATCGTCGGTCGGATGATAGCTTTGTATATCTGTAGCTTCAGCCGAAGTGAGAGCTGCCGTTAAAGTTATTGATTATAAACACAAATAATAATTGGGATTGTAAAATTACATTTTCGAGTACATACACATCAGTATCATTTTGGTTTATTTTTTCCAATATGAATCTTCTTAATCGACCAAGAAAAGAAAAGAAAAAAAATTTAACCCTCCCTTAAAATTTCAGATTTTACGTTTCAAAATTAAACCAATTAACGAATATAAAAAATCCACCCGTCAACAGTCCGCCGTTCGTCGAACTATCTCCGAGATTACTGGGTTGATTTATTTTAGATTTAACACCTAACTCAAAAGTCATCTTGGGATGGTCCTCGGAACTCGACATTACTATCTCCAAATATGTTTCAAAATGGCGGTCGATTAGAAGTTTCTTAAGCTCATATCTCGGCCTATGATGAAGATAGAGGAAAAAATATGAAGTCTTTTAGAATCATTATACCAAACCCAATAAGAAAAAAAAATTATAATAAAAACTAGTTGGTAATAATAAACTATAGTGTGATAATTTGCAGCTTCTAAATTTGCAAATTTCTTTGAAAATCGTGATAATTATAAAGGAAAAATGTAAATTGGCCCATGGATAGGCGCGAATAGGAGGGAGTAATAGATTAAAATTAGTTATGAAACATTCTGTCCGTAAGCATTCAAAAATACGCTGTTCGAATGAATCACGGCTTATTCTATTGTTCTCGACTGGTTGAGCAGCCTCATTGCCCGTAGGCAAGTCTTTAGTGAAAGTAGACACTGTCAACATTAGTCAACAACTTAGCTGCAGAAAAGCTGTCTTGGAAGCAGTTCTAGCCTTTCATCTTACCCATTGCTTACTATCATTTATTAATATTTAATAGAACGAAAGGACATTCCATTTGATTTAAATATTAGCGAAACCTTCCTCGTGAATTCAAAATAACATTTAATATTTAAAAAAGAGGTTTTAGATATTAAGAGAGCGATAAATGCTTAAAAAGAGGGACAACCACGACATTTTTAAGATTTTTTTTTTAATCAAGGCAATCTGAAACTAGTAGTGAAACTAGCACATTAGGCGTAAATTCCAAATTGATATCAGCAATTCCGCTGCCTACTTATAACACATTGTTAGAAAGTAATACACAATGCGTGATGAATTTAGAAAAGTGCAATAAAACTTTTGAGTTGATTGTACTCATGGAATTAGTGGTTTTATTTTATTGACACTTACATTAGCTCCTCATTAACTTTAGTTCTGAGTTCTCGAAAATATGGCAAATTCTAAAAAACCACCAGCTACTCAGCTATCAGATCTTAGCCTATTATGCATAATTAAACATATTGAATAAAGAATATCAATCATATTTACTAATCAGGTGATAGAAACATATAAGCTAATTATATTCTCAACAATAGAAAGAACATTTAAGTTTTCATTGTAATAAAAACTAAACTAAATGATAGCAGAAGCACTATTTTGTTTTTGTAATGAGCATGATATTCCTTGATGACATCGCGTTAAAATAGGATTTCGTCGATACAAGTTTATTGCTAACTCATCCATAAAAGGAATTAAATTGATAGAGACGCTTGCGAAAGAATTCGTAAAATTTCTTAACATGATTTATTTATTTTATTTTTATACTACTATTAACTTAATAGTTTACAATATATTAACTTAATTTCAATGAATAATGCAATCGGTTATTTGTTCTAGTTTATAGTGAATCTTTCACAATTATCTGCTATATTCCGGAGTGAAGATTTTATTTGTTATTGGTGAAAAACGAACCTATTTATTTGAAAATGAGGATACAACTACTTAACAATAGTTATTAACAAGTATGTAGACAGTGACAAAGAAATCACATGTTTTAATATAAAAATTATTTGCGGTAGCGAAGTAAATAAGACCCCCGGAATTTTCTCTCAAATCTAAAGTAAAAGAAAATAATAAAAAGAGAGGTGTGAGAGGGACCATGATAATGATATGTGTTTGTATCAGAATGCAGATTAACGCATTTACCATTTTCATAGCTTCATTCGTATTTAAACAGTGAAAATAAAAATAAATATTTCAAGTCTGAAGATCTTAACTTAACTTAAAATACAAATAAATAAATTTAAACAAAAAAAGTATCAAACGAATTAGTATATTTTTTATAGATAGGATCCACGTGTCTTAAAAAATACGGTAATATTAATTCCTTACCTTAGTCTACTCAAAAATATCAAAAGAAATAACTTATATAAAGAATCAGATAAAATATTTATAATTACCTGTATCATATATTATTTGAGTATACCGTACGGAATTAACAGAAAGGCAAGTAGTATCATAGTGTGCATATAAAAATCCACTGAAAATTTCGGTTATTCTCTCACGTGTCTCAAAGTTTGCTAACGCAATTTATATTGAAATTAACCAAGGTCAATAAAAAAAAAAGATTGGTTGATGTTTTCTTATTTTCTTTATCTAAGAACCACCAATTATGTCTTTAATTACTGAACCATTTATTATGGAACCACATAAATGCATAAGTATTACATTAGTCTTAATAAAAGTTTACAGAAAAATATCCTGATGAACTGCATAATTTTTAATCGTTTAATGGTGAACTTTATCTAAGATAATAACACTAGAAAAATAGTTTATTTTTTAATTATGAACTTTTTTAATCGACCAAGAACAAAAAATTAACATTCCCTCAAAATTTGAGATTTTATTTTTCATGATACGCAAAATACAAAAATTAAATATAAACAAAAAAATCCGCCCTGTCGCCCATCGCTCATTTAAATGAAAAAATATTCATTCATTATTTTGATAAATTTTCAAATACAGAACCGAAAAATAATATACAATACAAAATAAAAAAAAATTAATTATATTTTGTATAATATTTTGTCAATTCAATATTTTATGCTCAGAATATGTACACAATAAAAAAAAAGAAATGAGTAGTGAACACACATGCTCATAAGAACTAATAAAGTGCCTCTGTTATAATTTGTATTATTTACTTGTTTACTTAAAGTCCATTTCAACAAATTTAAAATAAGTTAATTAAATATTTCCGGTCGAAATCAAAATTGTGATTATTTAATAATTGAGATCGAAAACTGCTATAATTTGGAAAACTGAACAGTAAGCAACAATTTTTATTTCCCTGTAGCTACAGATAGGACATAATTCATCATTTTTCATTCAGTATTTCTTACTATATAAGCAGAATAATCATCCATTATATTTGGTTAATGCAATTTGAATGATTAATGTGACTTAGGACATAAATATGATAATAGAAAAAAAATCAGAAGATCTTATCACAGAATCATATCGTCCCCACCACATTTAAGTAACTAATGTGAATATAGCAACTTTTCAGGACAAAAAAGTACCTATTATTTTACTTTCAACTTCCACATTGCGAATTTTTTTTTAATCTCGGATCTTTTTACTTCTCTGAGTCCTAGATTTGTGTTTATGAGATTTTATTTAGCAAATATACTCCTTGGTATATTTGCTAAATAAAATTAATAAAGTAAGGTAAATTAATAAAGCTGATGCATTTGGAAAATGCGATTTTTCATATGTTTTAGTTTAACGTGGTAGCGACGATATACGATCATTTTCATATTTTATTAAAATCTTTTTCAATTGTTTTTAGCATGAACAATTTCTGATAAGTCTAAAGTCCTAATGGGTTAAGAATCATCAACGTAGTCTTGTTTCCTCGAGCAAAGTGCAAAACGTAATGAGTTCCTTGCCTCCGATAGGTAGCCTTGGAAAAGCAAACAGTGAAGGGGGATTACGCAAGAGCTAAACGTGATTACGAATTAATTTTTATGAAATATTATGATCGCATCTTCCATTTATAGATAAAGAGGTTTATTTACAAAAAATGAAGATATAATTTAACAATCATGCTCACTACAAATGAAGGTTGGTTTGGTAAAATACTTTCATTTTGTGTGTAAGTGTATTTTAGAGGTGACTGATCCGCTAATGAACTGATTCAAATGCATTTTTACTGACCGAGTGATCAGTAGTTTGGAAAAGAGAGTGGAAGATCAGTTGAGTAAATCAATGGGATTGAGTGATATATGCCCACCTCCCCCACTCATTTTCATTGAGTCATGACCTTCAATGTCATCGGTTGATTAGTAAATCAGAAAGGTAGCATTTTTTAATAAAAGAGTGGGCTAACACGCTTGCAAAAGTGCATCTGCTTACAAAGCCAAAAATTGTGAGTTCGAATCCCGGTTCCGGGACTTTATCCACTTTAGGCATTTAATTACCCCTCCTCCGGGTATGTGAGGCCCGTCAGTCTACTGGAGGCAACTCACAAAGATCGGGCATAGGAGTGATGACCTTATCTCGTCTACCTAAATTGTGAATCGCGTTGTGGTTTTCCAGGACGTAACATAGCTGCTCGGAAGTTTTATCCATGGACATTCTGCTTCGAAGAAAGAAATATAGATCCTCGTGAGCCTGCTGACCCCGAATAGCTTTAATCCGTGGAGTTAGACCGATTTATCACTTTCATTGAACCCGAGTGAGTCGGTGGGAAGACACTGCCGAATTGACTCCAAAGGGACCGGCTAATAATAAAAAAATAAATATATATATATATATATATATATATATATATATATATATATATATATATATATATATTGTCAATATATATGTTATATATTGACAAATGTTAATTAATAAAAAAAAATTGTGATAAGCCTTTTGTGAATATTTAATTGTTGCTGTTACAAATCAAAGACTCGTAAAATTACATTACCCTATCATTCAATCCAATGTAAAAACTCTCTTCATCTTCTGCTTCCAAATATGAAAAATATCGAAATATATATATTTCTTATTGTTATATCGAACTACTATTTCGATATATTTGAAAACTCTCGATAAGATTTAAATTGATATTTTCGTTCGATATTTACAGCCCTAACCAGAAATGGTTAAGAAGATGGCTGACTTGAACACAGCCACTATAAACAGTAACACGAACACAACGCCCCAAATGCCTTTTTGGGTCATTGTTTGTCAAACCCGCCGTTCTTCGTTATTTTTATTTTTTTGTGGAAATAGTATTGGTTTTCGATACTAAAATTTTAATATCGATATTACAATATATTGGATAAAAGTCATCGGACAAAAATATCGATATTTTTGAAACATCCTTAGAAGTACTTCCTAAAGCAGAAGAAAAGAGAAAATAAAAGATAGGCAACCAGAAATCGAATGTTCTCAATGTCTGAAAATTAGATGAACGGAATATATTTCCATATTTTATAAATATTAGTCCCACTTTATCTTATTAATTCATTTAATTTTTACTGAATAACATAGATTTATAGTCATTCGAATGCAATTATTAATATCATCTAACGATTTATTTTATCGACAGTTTGGAATCCTGAATTTAAATAATAATATGATTAAGTTACTGAAAATGAATTAATTGGCTTTGTTGAACTTCATTTAAATCTCACAGAAATCAGAGGAACAAACCAACTGTGTCTGAAAGAGAATATTGATTCATGGTTAAATATAAATTTAATTGACCTAACTATTTGTATTCATGCACGCAAATATGATAAGAAAACCTAATAATAATAGCTTTTTATTCCTAGCTTACGATTCACTTCCCATTTCTTCTTCTAAATTACGCTTCACTCCCGAAAATTTTTTATTGTTAAGATTGCTAAATATAAATACAAATAAAGTAAGGAGAAAATATTTTCCTCAATCCCCAAAGAAACAAACAACCCTTAAGAAAATCTATTAGTACCGGCAGTTTTGCAATCTTCTAATGTACTTCCTCTGTTACTTACTTCATTTAATTTATAGGTTTGTGGCCAATTCAATTATTTGTTAGTTATTTATAGTAAAATTGTTATGAGAATGCTAGCAAAATAACAGCATTTACATCAATAAAATCATTTACAGCTTATTTGCAATAAAAATGGTAAAGATAAATTCATTTATTCATTTCAATAAATAAATAAGAAAAGATATAGCATTTAAACTTTTCTAGTACCAAGCCGTGCCACAACTATTAAATTTCAACCATTAAGTTGTCAAGAGTTCATGCTTTCGAAGTTCTCAAATTGATTCAGAAACGAATGACATACACTCTCACACACAAACACACAGACACACACGTGTATGGTCCCGTGAGGAGTTGCTAGTCTCCCATCGAGGACCTACCCAGGTGGCGGATGGGGGGGATTCTCACCAAATACGGTGGATACCGGAAAAATAAAATAACCCATGAGGACGAAAACTCAATTAACACTAACCAACTAAACTAACCAAAATCCAGGCGTGACGGTTCCTAGAATACGCGGCGAGTGGTCAGCGTTTGTTCCTCAGGTTACAGGCAACTGTATTACACCTGAAAGGAGGTATAAAATACAATGTACTAAATGTGATGGAAGAATTTAGCAATTACCTTACGGTGCAGGGGTCCGAAACCCCAGTACCGTCGTCGGAAGAGGTTGAGAAAGCGGGATCCCCGGCGTCGTCATCATACGATCGCAATGATACAATGATTCTACATTGGCCTTACCTGAGGCATCTTCAGCTACAAGTTTGGAGTTCTATCAGGTGGAGTGGACGAAACTTGTTGAGGACGTTCATGACCTACAAGTTTATATCCACTCAAGGCACAGTGTCCACGGAGAAATAAGAGAACATATTAGCAGAATACAATACCATCTCATCTCCCTGGAGACAGTACACAGACCGTAAAACTCTCATCGTTGCGAACCCCTTTACCAAAGAAGAAGCAGGGGTTGGCCTGCCAGCAACTGAAGTTAAGGAAGAAAGGAGCGACAGAAGGTGGTTGCGTCTAGAGAAGAGAGGCACCGATGAATGGAAGAAGCCCGGGTGCGAGTCCGACTGAAGGAAGAAAATTTATTTTATGCTATATCAGTCCTGAATAGATTTTGGAGTTGTGAGACCCCTCTCCCCCTCACCTTGGATACTCACCAATTCATCTCCTTGTAAATTGTTCGTCAAGAAACAGCACATTCAAGCCAAGTATTTAATCCAAGAAGCGTGACTGGTTATTGAGGTACAGGTTTATTGGTTATTTAATGACGGTATTTATCCTACACAAAAAATAAAATAAATTAGTATTAAAATCGACTAAAAAATGTTAAATGCAGAAAAATAAGAATGTACGAATTAAAATATCCGCATGTCATATTTTATTCTATTAAATAAATATATTGCCATTTATCACCTTATAAGTTTATACTTATTGTTTCACTTTATACATTTCTTAAATTATCGTATATTGTCTAATAAAATATTGATTCACAACGACCACAAAAAATTGTTACATTCGCAACTGATATAGTAGAGAAGTGCAAGTTTCCGAAGAGACGGGAGATGGGAAACTGTCTGAATAGAAGCGGACAGACTCGTCAAGATAAATGATGCTGGCAACATACATTATCTTCTCCGCAAGTTAACAACCGACTACATTATCCCCTCACATGTCCGCTCACGGTTTGAGGCTATCCACTAAAACTGGTCCATTATTTATAACTAAGGAATTTCAAATGTAATAGTAGTCTCAATTTAACTACATCTTTAATATTCAGTAACAGAAGGTAAAAAAGTTGAAAGAAAGAAATGTATGTTTTATAACCAGAAATTTATAATAATTATTACTATAAGTAATTATGATAAAATTTCATAATTTATAGAGCAATAACTGGTCCAATGCAATTTAATTTTTTTTAAAATATTTCATCATACGATTTTTATGATAACGTTGGTAATTTAAGAAAGGCACTATATGTTAATTTAATAAAACTACATTTCCAACTAAAGATATCCAAACTTTAGCAACAAAAAAACATAAATTTTATCTTCTTACAACTTCAACAAACCTTGAACTTTTTTTTATTCAGTAATAGTAATAAAATTATTTGTACTTTGAATATATATATATATATATATATATATATATATATATATATATATATATATATATATATATTCATTTTGCAATTAGTTTGACGTTTTCTATTGACATCTCCCCCTCTCCGGATTGAACTAATTGTAAACAAATAGATGAACATTTTCATTTTCAAAATCCAACAAATTAGTAATTAGCTCTGTAGTTTGTTGTTAAGTTTAAAAAATAGGTATTGCACAAAAGTTGTAAATTGAGTGTATTTTAATAATCTATACAAACACGTTTGAGCTACTTCATATAGGAAAACTGATGATTAGCTAAAACTAAAACAGTAAGTATGTTATTGGGAATTCACAAAAAAAAGTAGTTATTTCCAAAACTCTGCCCGAGCATTTGGAAATTAATATGTCTAATTTGACTGGGATGAAGGGAGCTCATTTATCCGCCTTGTTGCTCGTTTATCCGATCTTGGGAGACGATGGATGGCGATAAGATCCAGATATGTCTTAATATAAAATTTATTGAACCGTCTTTTTATTTTCTTTTATTATGGTTTTTACACCATTTAATGATGTAACAATCCGAATAAAAGTAAACTTAATTACACAATTAGCTTCAAAATCAAATAATTATTTCGTTGAACAAAATTTTTAGATGGTGATGCACTTAAGATTACTCACAGAATAAATAGCTCAGGAACGCTAAAATACATCTAGAAGGTTAGCATAACATGTTAGAAGAAGAGACCGAAGCGGAAAAACTGTTAATTTTTTTTTAAAGGTATGAACATTTATAATACAATTTTAAAATATGCTGAAGAAGAGAAACAGAAGATAGAAAAAATAAAATAAATCGGTATTTGATATTGGTATAGTAATTTTATGTTTAACTTCAACTATTTGAGGCGTAAATGTCATTAGTGATTGAAATACCAACGTTCCACCAATCCTGACATCAGGTCAAACATAACATAACATAAATGGAAACTTTAAATGATGTATTGTTTTCTCCATTAAATGCTCCAATGTTTTCTAATATTACTGCTCACACAACGAAAGTGCTGCAACAATTCCAGAACGGGGTAATTAGGAAAATATGCAAAATATCCTAATGTTCTTCATAACATTCTAGAACTACCAGCAGTGGAACAATTTATAACGCGACACCACGTCAAGTTTTTTTGATTCTTTAAAACATCTTAACCATAGGTATGACGCCTCCACCAGTCCCAAAACGGGGGCAGAAAGCTGTAGCATCTAATGGGTAAAATAAAATAAAATTAGAGATGAGATATGATTACAAAGAAATTTCACAATAAGAAGTGTGGCCCGTCATACCAATAATATTTAGGTATCTCAACAAAATACCATAAAATGTATCCAGGACACAGGAGAAGGATAAAAGCTAAGAAATAAATGAACAATTAAACAAAATGTAAGTAAAATGGGAATTGAAAAATTAAAATCTTATGTTTATCATCTTGATTTTACTATTAAATAACTAAAAACTTTTGTATTTACTTTCAGTATAAGTAGAAATATCTTGGAGTAAGGTGCTATCTCTATTTAGTTAGTGATTTTTAGATTGTTATTGTGAGATGTTCTTTTTGTGTGTCATAAAGTGATCAGATGGCTTTCTGTCTTGATGGTATCTTGATAGGCGAAACGTTGACTGTATAGTTATTTACTGATGTCTGAGAGACTTTGAATCATCCAATAGTATCCTAAAAGTAATATCTCTTTCCGTAGTTTTTTTTTTTTAAGTTTTGCTTTTATTTTATAAAACAGAATAATAATTACCTATTGATTTATAATTTATATTTTTAATTTTTTTTATTGGGGGAGGGAAGGAAAAGAGGGTATTAAAATCATCATTAATTATACTCGTTTTCTAAATACTTTATTTCTGACTAAAATACATACTTGGATTAAACAGTATGTAATAAATTTCAGGCTAGGAGCAGGCACCTTCCACATGATTCACTTAAGTGCTATTGATGCTAAGATCTGACCTCATACGCTTCTTATGACGCTCTGAGCTAGAGGTGAAAATATATTACACATATTAAATTAATGAAGAACTACTTTATTTACTAACAAATGCCGATCGAAACTTTTACAAACGAAGAAGGGACAAGGCTACAGTGCCGATGCATCCTTATCAGTACTGACGGCATCGAGGCCAAGGTTCTAGACTGCATTGACATTCCTGACCTTATGCCCCAATCACAGGAGATATATCTTTTCCTCCTGTCAAAGGCGATTGAGCAACTGCCTTTGATAAATATTGTAGGATACTTCAATTTGTTATGGACTAATTTAAATATGTCTTGTGCCAATATAGGTTGGACTCCGGTTCTTTCTTCGGTTCATTAAAAAAGAAAAGAAAGTTGTATCCTACATATCGAAATCCAAATTACATTTACAATAAAATGGTAATTCATAAACAGCCATTGCTTAAAAAAAAAAATATTTACAAAAAATAAAAATACAAACATAACAGCTCTAAACAATTTTTAACTGGCAAATAAAAGATTAATCGATGGACTGAGCCGTGGGCTTAAAACTCAAAGTACACTCATTATGCAGAGCTCGTTGGAGGAATATTGGCTCAACTTAAAAGTTAATGCTAAGTGATGGGGGGTAATAAACCTTAAATAACTGTTATCCAGCAGGAACCTGGACTTTATGCCCCTTTGCACCACAACTTTATGTCTTATCCACTGAAGTATATTTCTTCCTAATACTCTCACCATGCTTAATGCTATAAAATATATTTTTCGAAGGAAAAACGATTATTCGAAGAAGAACGCCTTATTTATTGTAATAAAAAGATTTATTTAGGATGAATTTGCCCAACGCTGATACAAGACTGAATTATTGAATGAGAATAGAAAGATTCAGCAAAAACGTTTAAGATAACGATAGTATTATTAATAATATGGAAGGAACCGAATGGAATATTAGCCAATTAAAAGTGTTAATTGCGATTTTATTTTAGCTTCAGTTAAATATAAATAATAATTTCTATACAAACAAACAAACCATTAACAAAGCTCGTTAAATGTTCGTAATTTCTTTAACTTTATGATATATTTTTTATTTGATCTGTCTTTTTCATTAATTTGATAATTTACAAATAAAATGATTGAGATAGTTACTTATTTAATTAAACAATTGTATAGATAATTTTACTAAATTTTGTTTGCAGGATTTACGGTTTATAATTTCCAAATAAATTATAAACCGTAAATACTGTTTATATATATTACCTATGTGGAGCAAGGAAAGTAAAAAGAGTAATTATTATGATAGATAACGCCATTTTATACTTCTTGAGGCTAAAAGCCCATAGCAGCGATATGGAGAATTTTTTTTTTTTTTATTTCAATCAGTTAAATTTCCGATAACTAACTTTAAATAATATTGTCAAAGTAACTTTCACTGTCATTTGATAAATTTTTTTATTTCTCTCTTCATCTATTAAATGATAATGTTAGTAATTGTTAATAAGAATTGAGAAAAGATAAATAGATCTGAACATCTCACACAAAGTACTATGTTCTCTGTCCATTATCTTTAGTTATAATGGAACTAAATTTACCTATTTATGTAACTCCATTTGGACAAGCAATAAATATCATAAATTCTTTGCAGGCTGCTTGAGAATTTTTTGCCCCCGATATGCCAATTAGAATCCAAAAATCGTTTAAAAAAAAAAATGTCTTCCACTGTCCACCGTTTGATTTTGTCCGTGACTACGGGACCGATTTTTTTAAGGTTTTACACGAATGTACCAAGTCACCTAAGAACGATCCTCGGAACTCGACATTAATATTCACCATTTATCTTCAAAATGGGGGCCGGGAAAAATTTTCGTAGTCCATATCTCGGTCATTTATGAAGAAAGAGGAAAAATATAAAGTTTTTTTGTAATCATTATAACAAAATCTTAAATGTATATTTACTCCATACATGTATACATGTATATATATATATATATATATATATATATATATATATATATATATATATATATATATATATATATAGCATTTCCACGTCAATTGTAACCTTTTGCAAATCAATTGTAACTTTTCCATTTCAAATGTAACCTTTTCCATTTCAATTGTAACCCTTTCCAAATCAATTGTCACCTTTTCCAATTCAATTGTAACTTTTTCCATTTTAATTGTAACCTAAAAGGACATGAATTAATTCAATATTATTTATTTAATTAATGAAAAACAATTACATTTTAATTTTACAATTTAAATTGCATTAATGACTTTTGAAGTAATTTCAGCATATTCTTTCGACATTTTTTTCGTTTATTAGATAATCAATATTAAGTGATAATTTCAAGTAGTTTAAGTTTTTGAAATAAAATTGTAAAATTAAAATAAATTTTTTGAAATTAAATTTTTAAATATTTATTATTTTTTTATTTATTTAGTGTGGATGGATGGATTTCATCGATTTGGTGATCGTTCATTAGGTTTTCGAAGTTGTTAATGCCTAATTTACTACCAAAATTTTGTTCGGCCACGAGTATTTCTACTTAATTATTAGTTTAACTGTAAATGTATCGTTTACTAATTTTTCAAGGGCGCTATTTCCGAATTCACTATCGGTTTCTGATCGCGCATGCGCATTTCGCTTTTCTGTTGCTATTGAATATTTCTATGATAAAGAGATCGTTTATTAGGTTTTGGATGGTTCTGATTCCATTTCTTGAATTGGATTTAGGATCGCGCATGCTAGTTTTGCATTTCCATTACTGTTGGAGTTTTTTATGATACAGGGGATCGCTTATTAGGTTTTCAAGGGTTCTGATTCCATTTATTGAATCGATTTAGATTCGTGCATGCGCGTTTTGCATTTCCGTTACTGTTAGCGTTTTCTATGATATAGGGTTCGTTTATAAGGTATTCAAGGATCCTGATTACATATTTTTAATTGGATTTTATATATATATATATATATATATATATATATATATATATATATATCAAATAGTGCAATTTCGAACATTACGGCTTAAGCCTTTTAATAAATTATTGATATAAAAATTAGGAAGCTTGAAATATAAATATGCGAATATTATTCTTCTAAAATATGTCCATGAATCGTTACAAAGTACGAGTATGTAAAATAATTCAATCTAATTCATCTTTTTAATGTTAATCGGAATAATAGCCGTCTCTGATAATTATTCCTTCTTCTATTGGAAATGATTCTTTAAAACATTCATAACAAAGGTTTTGATGTATTTCCTTCTTTTATTCTATATATAATGCTTAGAACTTTCCTATCATCCCTAGTCAAGTGCCAAACTGTCAGGGTTATGCTTTGTTTTTAAGCATTGGAAAGGAATTCGCGTGAAGTGGTGCAGAAATTTGATAAGACAGCCGCTTTAGAGCTGAGTGCCCTCAGACCTCCGACTGGAGAAATATCCAAGTCGTTTACTAGAGGAAAAAAAGCTCTGCATGGCAACATAGCGCATCCCTTCTTCTACAGTTCTTTGAGGAGAAATATATATGAGAAGCAGGAAAATCTATAAAAATGTGAAAACAAGAATAAAAAAAAATATTTTAAGCATGCTATTAAAAAATTACCATATCAGTTGTCAGTTCACTTCTAGGTAATTAAACGCTTATATCTTAATATAGTCTAACTAAAGTAGAAGTAATCTTTGTGTAAGTGGTTTGTTGCGTACTTCAACCCGCTTTTTATGCACGTGCAAAATAAAACGATATTAACGTAAACTTATAACGATAATTTAATACCACCATGACGGAATGTGTAATAAAACCAGACATTAAAAAATTATATTTGTCAATTAAAATTGCAATATTAATTTATTTTTGTTATATTTTAGATACTTTTTTTTTTTTTGGTGAAATTATTGAATATATACAATAGTAAGAGTTTTCAATTGATATTTTCTGGTATTATCGTCTATTTGGCATGTTAGGAATAGGTAAATTTTTATTGCCTTTTAGATTATTGTGAATTTCATATACAATAAATTCATTTATATTGACTTTTGTCCCGCTAGATTATTTAGACATGGGGGAGTGATATCCTCGACAGGAACTTTTTTCGTATGTATAGAATGATAACTTAATTGTTTAAAGATTTAAACGTTTATTATAAGGTGATGAAAGACTAGCTGACTGTAATTAGAAAAAGGTAAAAATTTCTTTGGGGAAAGGGGGATGTCAAAAATAAATCCGCCCCGGGTCTGAAATGGTTTACGTACGGCACAGACCTTTCATTACAAGAAAAAAATTATAACACTTATAAAACAATAATTATAGTGAGATGCTGTGTATCATTTCGTTCCTATTCTGTAAATTTTATTTTATTATGGAAAACGTTTTGAACATTAAAATAAAACAATATTCTCTATAGTGCTTCAACATAAGTATTTTCTCATCGTAATATCACTGATAGGTAAAAATGGATCATGACGACTCCACTGTCTAGGGTTAGGTTGCAACATTTTCAATTAGTAAACGCACGGAAGCATTTTTAACATTCGTGAGTGAGATTTGGTTCCAGGACGCAAGGAAACAAACAGTACAAACAGTGACAGGGCAATAAAGACCTGACTAATATGAGAATTCCTTGAGGTCTTGCTAACCATCCTCAGGCCAAGTTAACCTCTAAACTCAACATCTGAGGAACCGCCCCGCTCCAGTCAAAGCCCACCGCCTTTGTAAACATTTATTTTTTTTTAGCTCTCAGGCAGTGAGACTTTACCTCTCCTTCCTGTCGGCTGGCCTTTGAATATCAATTTTTTAAAAATGCTGATTACTCAATGTCAAATTGTTATTCTGTCCATTGCCGTTGAAGGGTTGCAATAAGGGAGAATTGACAGTAAGCGAAACCCTCACAACTGCAGATTTGGTCATTTTTTTTTTCTTCTCTTTAAAATTTCAATCATATGTTAAAAAACAACATCGATGTTTTTGACGAAAAAGAGTACATAGGTTATGCATGATATCAACCTTTTTTTATTAAAATTTACAGTAAACTTCACGGTAGAAACAATTGGTTCATTAGACATCTTACGTTACAATAGCTTGAATATTTTTTTTTGTAGGTAGATGAGAGAATCAAATTCCAATTTTAGTTTTGAATTTTAATTAAAAAGAGAGTGAGCAGTCTAAGTCCCAGATTAAGGATCACTTGATTCATCTCAATAAATGGAGCGCAAACTCTCTTTCTGTTAAATATACGTAATGAGATAATTTATTTACAATAATTGTAATTGAATATTTGTTACAACTATACAATTCAGTCGCATTATCAGTGTCTGCACTCGAATTTGCCCGAAGGCCGCCGCGATCTCCGCACTAGCGCTCTTTATTGTCATTTGTGCTAACTCACTGCTTTGTAATTTCGTCTATCGACTGTCTGTTTAAATTTAATTTAAATTACGATAAAGGCCAGAGCTCAACTAAAAAGAATCTTTTAGGGGGTTGTGTATCTCTTAAGCGACCTGAAGTCGACAGCTGTAATTTAAGCAGTAATAATTGAAATTATAGTAAGACCTCGACCTCAACTGAAAAGGATCCGTTTGGATTTTATTTATCTCTTGAGCGATCTTTGTGAGCGGATGTCGACAGCACTAATAATTTTAAATAATATCTAATTATAGCAGTAATATTTTTTATAATTCTAATGAATAAGAATATTACAAAGCTGTCAGCATAAATGGCGCTAGAGATTGCTTGCCCGGCGACCTTTGGGTAACTTCGACAGCACACAGTGATAATGCTACCCGATTGTAAATTTGCATTAAAAATTTAAGTAAATTATAATTTTTCCGTTGGACTTACAATAATAATTAAAAATACTAGAGGGGAAAAGAAAGGTAAGATAACTAGGTCGTGAGTTCTTGCTTATTAAAGAAATAAATCTGAAGAAATAGGAGGCTGTCAAGAAGCACGAACACAGCGATATCATCCCCTCATACTGGCTGATGTCACCCTGACGTATATCAGATCTAAAACCACCCTTACTCAAGGATCGTATTCAATTTCCGTACCTCATGGACACCATCAAGGTAGCTTCTTTTCCTAATTGTTTATTTATATTAGTAAAAATTATAAATATTATAATTTACAATATATTTGTAAATCATTTACCATTATGCTGAGCAGTGGCGAAATTCATTTTTATGGGGGCTTTCCCCCAAAACAAATTATCAAATAAATAAATAATATACAAGCATAAATTAAATTAAAAATAGAATAACCGATATAGCTACTCAGGTATATAATGGTATATATTATACCATGATGCATATTATCATGGTATGCTAATATTTAGTAGGTACTGTTTTATTTATTTTTTTTTAATAGATATAAGACTGATTATTGATGCTTAGGATAAAATTTTAGAAACTTTGCCCTCTTTCGGTGAAATGACTACGACCAGTAAATATATAGCAAATCAATTTTGTAAAAATATTTCTGTATTTAACATCTGGCTGTATTTACGTAACATCTGGCTTCTGTATTTACTGGCTTCATGAATATGTTTTTGAATGCATGATGATTGCACATGCTGGAGTATTGTACATTTTAAAACATTTGATTATATTTCAATCCGCAGATAAGATTAAAGTTTATTTTCAAAAATGATGTAAGCTGGTGATGAAATAAAATGCTCAGGGTTAATGTACTAATTTGAGAGAAAACATGAGCAAAACATATTTGCGAGTCTTCCGCTAGTTCAAAGTTATGACGTAACTATTTCGTGCGTAGAATAATACATATATTAAGCACTAGAATATTTTCGACGACAAATCATAAAAACTTATTTGTTTTTTTGTGTCTTTAAGTATATCTCTGTATGCCAAAAATTCATAAAAACGTTTCATTATTAGTGTAAAAAATTGGTTTGTCAACGTTGGTTAGATGGTTTTTAGAAATGGAGAATACTATGAAATCATATGAGTATGGTTTTATTAAATATAAAGGAAAACATGGAGTAGGTTGACTTTTTATTTATAACCTCTATTTTCTTGTATTATGGACTTGATTATAATAAAAAAATAAATAAAAGATCTATAGCATTAAGGGTCTTAGGTTCAATACTTGGTAGTGACCGTACTGTTTCTAGGCCAACGGTTGTGCAAGGAGGTGATTTGGCCGAGTCCACGCACAACTGCCTGGTTCTGGTTTAGAGGCCAGGTGAGCTGCAGGAGGATCTCTCGACCACACAGGATCGATTCACGGCTGATTATAGAGCATATAATTATTTGTCACAGCCGGTTTCGAACTCAGAAGAATAAGAGCACAGTGCACTCCATAACTGTGCTACCCCGCTCCCTGGCTATAAAAAGAAAAGGGATTGATAAATTATTATAATTAGATTGATCCTTCAATACCATCATGCGGATGTCAACTGATAAAAATAAAATATATTCCTAATAAAAGGATTTAATTAGGGATTGATAAATTATTTGCCACTCCTATAATTTTGTTGTTTTTGAAAACTAGTTTCGAATGTTATACATTTATCTTCTGTTCTAAAAACACAAAAAAATTCAATTTAAAAAAATAAGCAATTTAAAATACGGTTTGATATTATTATACATATTAAATTAAATGTAATATAAATAAAATGTTTCAATAAAAACAAAATTATAGAAATGGAAAATAATTTATCAATCCCTAATTAGATTGATACTTCTATACCATCATGCGGATGTCAACTGATAAAAGGATCAATCAAGAAATGACCAAAATAATTTTCCCTTTTTATGTCCAAATCTTCTATTTTAATCATACCAAAATTTTATCTGTTAAATATGGGGCTCAACTTGTTTCTTTTGTAAATAATCCTGCTTTCGAGTGGGTATATATTAAGATTATACAAGATGTCCCATAAGTCACTTGAAATATTTAAAGAGGTGACAATAGACCTCAAGAGCGACAAAAAAAATATATATCCTTAAAAAAAAAATATATTCTATAAATAAATTTTACAAAACGCCACAAAGGACTCAGCTCAAGCTCTCGATAAAACAGCATCAGTCGCTGCTTTATTTTCTTGCACATGATATATTTTTTAGTATGTTTTATTTTTAGAATAAATTTTTAGTATTTAAGCATAGAATAACTTTTAAGTATTTAAGCATTATTCATTTTTAATTTTCAAAGTTTACTTTATTTTTATTCTCACGGGCAGTTTCATTTCTATTTAATTTCAGAATTGTTTTAATTAAATTACAGATAATTTTTGTTTTATTTTACTCAGAAGCTTTTTCTTCTGCATTACTGTTTTATTTTATAGACTAGGAACCATGTAAATTTGATTTTCATTTACAAATCCTTATTTGTCGCGGAGACCTAATACCACCCCATACTTTTTTCCAAATCAGAAGCTAATTCTTGACCAATCCGAGAAGAAACATCGACTTCATTTGTACGAAATTAAAGCTTAATAAATTCAGAAGTTTTTCTAGGGATGGGGTATCTTTAGTTCAGCAACATGCTGAGAAAAACGTTGGCAAGAAAAAATGATTTAAGAAAAAAAAATACAATTTTTCGCTATTGGCCACCTCGAAAGCCCCCTTACAACGGATTTAGTTAAGCCATATATTAATTTTTTTGTTTCTACTTTAAGATGATGCAATTAAAACTTAATTATATTGAATAGTTTTTCAGTGATCGCTTCCTATTCAGCGAAACACGTGACTTCTCTAAAAAAACACAAAACTTAAATTTCTGGCTTTTTTTTGTTTGTGTAATCGGTCCATGGACCATGTAGACTTATGTTTGCTCTTGGCGTCTATAATCACTTATTTAAAATTTTCCGGTGACTTACGGGACACACTGTATACAAGCTCATTTTGAATTGATTTTCTCGATTTTCATTGGTAAAAAATTGTGACTAATACTACTAATGTCTTATGAGAATTTTCTCATCAAAATCAACTGCGGGCGATGACTCGCGGTAGAAACAGGTAAAGGAAGTTCCATTTGAAAAATACCTAAGAAAATGGTGCACTATAAAAGTTAGACCACCCACGGCTTAAATAATGTAATAGCATTTACCTTACTAATTGAACTTTTTGTTCGAAGGAGCCATGAAATAGTTGATTAAGTGAGTTTTTCTGAGTCTAGGAAGCAGTGAACTAAAGATAAAAGAAGAAAGGTGGAGGAACTGAGAAACTATACACGAGGCAGTTGTTTACCCAAGCCCTGGCGGCCGCCTGCCCGTCTCTCCCTCTTCTTTCCCGTCGAGTATTTTTTAGTCTTCATTGTTTCTAGGCTAAATATGCACGGGATAGGTCATCAGCATTCACAGACAAAAGGCAGATACACTTCAAGGATGAAAAGTGACTAAGGGGATTAGAAGTCAATTTATAATACGAGGATAGAATTCATTTCTGGATGCATTCAACATGTTTAGTAAATCATTGGGTTGAACCTTTTAAAAAAATTATTGTTTAATCCTATCGGCCATCATAATGTAAGAAGTTAGGCAGGAGAGAAAGTAATGCTGGACAGTACCTTCTCTACTAATGAATCCGAAATGTTTCATAATTCTTCAGATACCTCAATCAATACCTTTTAAGCCTTCTGAGGATATTTCTGAGAATGGGTACCGGTTTAAGCATAACTAATTTATGAATCCCAATATGTCTATTATTGGTTCATTGATTTACTAGATATCAATTGAATTATCTGGAGTAATTTAGACTCCAGTTTATATCGACACAACCAAATTCCTCAGACGGACACCGTACTCTATCTTGGACTTATCTTCGATCGAAAGATGACATGGAGTCCGCATGCTAAAATGAAACGAAAGACTTAACAAACGACTACTTCACTCACTTTTTTTCCAAATATTCAAAAATGAGGCAGAAACAAATTATATAAACATACTTACTTAAAACCATGTTGACATACCTCCCACAGATATACAGCTAAAAAAGAGCCACTTCAAAAAAATTGAGCCGTCACAGGACGCCTGGCAGAATTGAAACATCGAAACTATTTTGTATAGAAAATGTGCATGAAAGTAAGGTTTATTAAAGGAAATATATGTAATAACCAAAAAGTATGGTATATCAAAAAGTATGACATATCAAAAAGTATGGCATAATCAAAAACAAAATATTCAGATTATTTTAAGAAAAATAATTCTTTATTTAAAAACCACTGGCTTGTGCTCCTAGCTATATTTTCCCCGAATTCGTAATACCTTCTATTGAACTATTTAAAAATAGATTTATTGATAAACGGGCACATTATCATTCCGATTAAAAGATACAATTCTTACATGCTGGGTACAATTCTTTCTCATGTCTCACACGTTTCTTTCTCTGTTATTATTCCTGTCTTTATTATTATGCCATTAGCTGATTGTCAAATAACTGTTGACATGTGCAAATTAATATTAGAAGAGAAAAATAAGAACTTAAACTGGAAATTCAACTATGTAAGAATCAAAAACATAACATAGAGATTTACTATTACAACTAAATTAAGAAGGATCCGTGGTTAAAACTGGATACCTGGTCCTTCGTTGGTTCAGAGCAGTGGTTTCCAACCGCTGGCCGCAAGAGCTTCGGAGGGTCCGACAGCACCCTCCTGTATCTTTTTTGTTAGGGCTAGTTGTTAAAATTGTTTTAATGCTTACCTTTTCCGAGACTTCAGTGTTAGCTAAAAAGTTATAACAGGTAAATGCACTACAAAAGTACCTCTCAATGCACTTTTAAGCATCCAATTCGGGAGTGGAAAAGGTTTGCACATGGTTCAATTTCTGACTTTTCCGGATTGAGAACCACTGGTTTGGAGAATAATTTTTGAATCGAGATGAAAAGAGGATAAGGTTCAATCCGTAAAACTTCTGAGGATTAAACATACACCATACATTTTCCCACAAACTTTTATAATTCTATAACAAACGAAATTTATTCATGTAGACAATACAAAAGGAAGCTCATCCCTTGAAGAGGGAAGAATAATGAACAAGTAAAAAGTCAGATTACCAATTTTATTTATTTTACTATATTCACATACAAATCTTCTAGAGAACGACTTCTAATCAAAATCAGGTGTTATGTGACACGAAATCTACGTTTAAATGGAATTAAATTAGTTACTTGGAATGCAATAGATAAATTATTTTCTCAGAGACTTTATTTAAGCATCCGAAGTATCATCAAATTACGATACCGGATAATTTTTTAAGTAGGTAAAAAGCTCACAAATGATTAATTAATATTAGATTAAGGATGGTCATTAACTCCATTCAGACTCATTAACTCATTCAGAATTTTTTGAATGAACTAATTCTAACATTTGTCTCTGATTTGAGTATTATCTCTCATTTTATACGAGATGTGGTGGTTAATGCTAATGGAGCTACATTGTTATCCTACCATATTGGACAAGATTTTATGTGTATGGAATGAAGTTTTATAATAATAGGAATTCAACAAGTCCTCAGTTATAAATAATTATAATAGGAAAGAAACAAGTATTAAAAAAAAAATATCTGATGTGGACAGCACATGACTTCCTTGTACGCCTATTAAACTATAAATCTGTGGCTCAAAAAGTGATCCTGAATTTGGTTACTAGTTTCCGAAAGTTGCAGTGTCTCAAAAACGACACTCGGCGTCTAGACATCCATCTATAGACAAACACACACATACACACACTCACACAAACACACACATAGACACACTCTTGTTTCTGGAGGTCTTATTCCGTTATTATATGTCGCTTTCCTTCAGTAAGTAACTAGTTTCCAAGAGATTTCTTCATGTTCCGTGACAACATTAAAACTGTCGATCTCACTAGATAAAGCATTGGAAATTGACAGTTTCGACATTTTAAGCGGAAAAACCCACTTAACTAATATCTTATTCTCCTACTGCAGACTTGATGATTTCACAAATGGGGAGGTAAATCAGTATTTTAAACCAGTACTCAATTTTAACATTTAAAACAAGTAATAAAAATGTTAAATTGGATTGGAAACAAAATCGCGTTTGTAACCTTTATTACCGAAACATATATTTTTTGATTTAAATATAATTTTTGATGTAAGCTTATTATGACCTTCAAGTAAAGTACCCTTCTAGGCTCACTAATTTTAAGCAAAATCTAGTAAATACATTCATATTGATATAAAAGTCCTATTTACCAAACTTGAGATATTTTACATTATATTTTAAAACAATTTTTGATGAAAGCCTAATATGACCTTCAAATAAAGTACCGCTTTCGGTTTTCCAATTTAGACCAAAATCTAGTGTTATTTAAATCAATATATAAGTTATAAATGCTAAATTTTAGAAGTTTTGCATAGTATTTTAATATAAATTTTGATCTAGATCAATTATGACCTTCAAGTAAAGTACCACTTCCGGTGATCAAGTAGTGACCAAAAGGGGAGGTTCACAACTAGATTTTACAACAATCATAAATACAAAATTTCAACTTTCTACGGCTAACCGTTTTTGAGTTATGCGAGATACGCACAGTTGCCACGACGAAACTAGTCAAAATGGATATTTTTCCGTTGAAATCTGCAAACCGAAAATTTTCCCGATTACAATACTTCCTTTACTTCTTACAAGGAAGTAAAAATGTAAATTTAAATTCCACAAATAAGTAGTAGTATGCTAACTGCATAACTGTTATACCAGTGTGAGTATTTTTAATGGAAGAGAGGGCGTTCAGAATGAAATATGGCTAATTAAACATCTTAAATAAGGAAACTAACTAAACTTTCCCAAAACCACTCCAGCAACGACATTGGGTAATTTAAAATTTATCTCGGAAAACTTGCATCTTAAGGGAAATGAAACTTTTAACTTTACGAGAAGAGTTGCAGCTTATGAGACTGGAACGTCTGTACCTGACGTAATTTAAGATGACTTTCATAAATGACAGAGTTCTGACATTAGCCCTAAGGATATTTCCGGCTCTTATGGAAATTTGTATAATAACTTTAAATATGTATAATGGAACTAATAAATAAAATATTTAAAAAGATAGATCTGAAGTAATTTTGAACATTCAATTAGGTATTATTAATACAATTAATTCTAAAAAAAAAGAAGGTAAGAATCTAGGATTGATGGTTGTGTAGAAACGTGTTGTGATGTGAGACAAGTTTAAGATGACTTTTACACTCTCAGGTGAAAGGTTAAACAAGATAAGAAAAGAGCAACTGGTTCTATTGCTGGATAGAAAACAATGACCTATAAAAAAGATTCTTTAATGTTGATGCATGATAAATTTTTTTTTTTTAGAGAATCATATTAAAATAAAATTTATTTATGTGCAAAAAAGTAAGATTCTGAGACATGATTCGAAGGAGAAAAGACCTACAAAATCAGTTTTCATAAGACTGGTCGTTGTTCATCAAGGTGGCTCGTGGTCATTTCTACATGACTACTCAGAACCATAATTTTGTCTTTCTATATCGGAACCCTGCCTTTCTATTCATGAAGCTACTCAATTATCGTAACGAAGTTGAGTAGTTGTTAAACTCAAGAAGGCCTAATCCTTCGGAAAAAAAAATGCAATTCGCAAGAAAAATACTCTGAAGATTTTAAGATAAGGTGATTTGGTGTAAGTGCGTGATTGTCTCGTTAAACCCAAATCCTCAACTGGTAAGAGCTGCCCGTGGCGGAGCATGAAGCCTAAACACTGATGTATCAGAAATCATCCATGAAGGTTCCCTAATGTGATGTATAACGAGTTGTCAATATATTGGTTCCAACAAGTTGATAAAGTTGTGTCTTTCAAATTTTGCAGAACAGCTGTACCGGTGTTTATCTACTAAAAGGCCTTTTATTTTTTGACGTAAGCGGGACCTACAGAAGCTGTTCTTCAATACTTCGTGATTTACATTTCTCTTTGACAAGTTTTCTATTTTTTAACCATTTGTCCGCAGTCACCCAGAAAAATATGATAGTAAGGGCAAGTGCAGACCTGTTATATGACAAGGGTGCGTGGTGTATACTTATTCTAACTATCATGTTTTGTCGAGGCAACTACGGATTAGCGAATTAAAAAAGACAACTATTTTATGTCAAATAATTATTCAATTATATTCTACATCCAACTTATATAGCTCAACGAGGATTGCAGTAAAATGTGAATCTCAGACAAACTTTAACTTTTTTCGATGATTACATCAATATAATAATCATCCGGAAACCGAACTATTTTGCACTTGCCCCAAAACCGCTCCTGCTTGATGAGTCTTCCAGATACATCCAGATAAGTACGCACTTATCCCCAAGGGCAGGTGCGTAAAAATACTATTCAATTAAATTATCAATCTCATCAAAATGGACATGGTTGAAACGTAAGCTTGAATGTAATATTTAAACATAGTCATTTAAAGAGAGGAAAAATCTTGTAATAATGATTTTACAATCATTTAAAGTCGAACTTTGTAAAGTCTAGCGCGCACTTACCCTATATTACATTAATTCACGTTTAATTGTCACGATTCCGCTGAAATTTCATAAATTACCCTTTTTATTAACTAACTTATTCCATGTAAAGGAATACAGAATATTTGTCTACGTTAAACTTTATTTTTCCAGTTTAAAATTTTCAGAAACTAAAAAAGTGGTTTAAAAAAACAAGTTATCGTTGCCGGTAACAATTGAAAAACATTACGTTATCCTTTAAACTGAGTTTTTGATGAAAATATTTCTATCGTGTCCATTATACTCGTTGTGAACACCAATATTAAGTAGAAAAAAATCTTTCGGTGTGAAGATGAGGCAGTCAATGTCATTGCATTACTTCTTTCTCAGAAATCAGTTCAAATAATTTCTTAATACCAGATAAACTACATAAAACAGTATATGAATTTAGTTAACCTATACGAAATATAGTATTCATATACCATATCGTATAATATACTATTCATTAAAATGTTAAAATATAGTAAGGCTAAAAATGTTTTTATGAAAGTCAAATAAAATATAAATGAATAGGACTGAAGTTAAACATACAACTTTACACACACACACACACACACAAATTTTACTTTGAAAACAAGTGAAGAAAAATAAATAGACTACATTTGGCCATGGTCCCGTTTTAAGAAATATGGCACCTACTATCTACAACCGAGTCACGTTGTGTACAAAGCCATACCTTACAATTATCGCCATTCATTTCGTACTCAGAGAGAAAACCGTAGGAAAGTGCAGACACCGGGTTTAGGGATCTCTCCGACAACTGCTCAGATTTAAAAAGAGTTGTTTTCAAGTTACGATACTTTACTAAAACCCTCTATAAATTATATCTGAGAATATAAAATCTAAAGTAAATAAAATTTCTGAATAAATTATTCATATTTTTCAAATTTTGTAGGAAGTATTTTTCTAATTTACTTGGAAATTTTGGAAATTATACTTCCAAAATGGTAACTTTTATTTTCCAATTTTATGCGTCAGTTAAAGTTTCGGGGCATTGATCTTCAGAAACTAAAATCAATATTTTTAGATTATATTAAACGATTTCTTTAAAACAATTTTTGTAATAACATGAAAATTAAATTATAAATCAATATAATAATTCCAAATGAATAAATTATTTTAAGTGGACCCTGGCAGAAGAATATAGTAAGGATAATTAACTAAAGAAAAAGCTAAAATCTAGGTTTAGATGAAGTTATTCTTTTAACCAAAAACTTGTCATTTTGCTCGTTCCAGAGAATGCTTGCACATCTTGACTATTAAGATACCTACTGTTTTTTAAAACTTTTAAAAGCATGTTAAAAAAAATAAAGAAAAATATTCATATTCAATGTTATTTGAATTAATTTAAAAATGGGTTAATTATTCGTATTGAGTTATTAATAATATAATATTAAAATTTACAACGCTTTAAACTTTTTTTAGGAAATCCTTTAGCATAAAAGAAAGTACCTGTTGTTTTGTCGAAAAAAAAAAAAAAAAAGTGCAAATATAATGTGTGAATATATCTTTTGAAATTTCATTAGACAAAAAAATATTTAAAAAACCTGACTCTTTATTAAAATTATCTTACTTTAAAAAACTAATAATAATTAAAAGTTATCTTAAAATAAAGTGCATCTATCTAAAAAAAAAGAAAGATTATTTCCGGACCTAACAAAAATAAGAGATCGAGTTTAACAAACAATATGTGATTCCACTGAAATTCTCTATTAATACATTATATATAAGCTCTGAAGTTTTAATAACTAAACAAAACTCTTTCGGTTTGCGAAATTAATAAAAACCAAAAGTTATAGCCAACTTTTCAGCGAAAAAATTATACGCTAAACTTTACCAAACCGATAGTTAGTTATCGTGTTCACACACATCGAAAAAACACAAATACACTGTATTTTGGAAAATTCCAAAAAATAAAAGGAAAAAAAAAATCATAATTTACTTATTCTGCAGTGAATGAACAAATTATAGTAATTATTCTTCATTTTCATTTTTATTTTACTCACTTATCTTGGAAGAAGAATATGAATTGTATTTGTATGATTCACTATTTATTTATTGAGAAATATTACATTCCGTCTCAGCAGGGACAATGGCAATAGTGATAAAATAAATCATTCATACAATAATAAATTATATTAGAATTTATTATGAACTTCATTTATTTAGTAGAAAAAATGAATGTTTCAATATACCTGAATTCCAAATAATGATCATATTTTTTTTTATTAAATACCTACGTTTCTATTCTCAATTTTTAAACGTTACACTTAACGAAATGCCCCTTTGAAATCATATGACGGTAGAATAATAATAAGTTTGCTTGGCGAACACGAAGGAGTCATTTAGGAGGAACCGGTTCTACAACAAAGATAAAAATCAGATTACATCTTATTCTTCCCACGAATAATAAACATAGGCTATACGAACTGTATCATTTGGAGATCTGAAATGAGTGCGAGATTCAGAAACAACTTTACAACTTAACTAGTTCCGACGGGTACTTTATAGGCACTGGTAGATGCATATATCATCAGAATATGCATAGGTAAATGTATTCATTTATGAAAGCATACTCGGTATTCCATGCTAAAGTTTAAAAAAATAAGTTTATTAAGCCCTGAATTTTTCACCAAATGAGCTAATCTACGTAGTCATTTATATATCACAATTATGTTCATTATTGATAGATAGATAACAAGAGTTATGTATAGGATAGCCTAATTAAAAACTCGGCTAGATCCTTTTTATCAAAAAATGAGTTGACATTGTTTTCGTCAGATGATTTCATCCTATATGTAGTACTGTAGCTATATCGTTACAAAACCGGCTAGAAAAATCTTAAAAATGCATTCAAATACTAGACGTCTTCACAAAAAAAGGCCATATTTTTGCCAACGAGGTATTTACAGAACTGGGATGGGTCTAATAATGAAAATTTTATTGCTCAATTTTTTTTTAAATACCAAAATGATTCACCAGAGAGAGATAGAACAATGTTTTTGGTAAAAGTTGCAAGAAAATTTGCAATTTGCTAATTACTATAATTTTGCTGGATTCACTAACAATCAATCATGTTAGATGCGAATCTGTTCTGTGTTGAAGCTGGTTATGGCTACAGACAATAGCTGCGGAATTACGGCTTAATAAAGCTTTGAATACCTTTTGTAGGATTGGCATTCAATGCATGTTTGACCAGAATGCACGGTGTCTCAATAGAACTGTGCTCATTAGCATTTGTGTACAGAGTAAACTACACAAATTAGAACGACTACGACATTGTGTAACAGTATTCTCTTCGATTATTACTACACAGCGAACTCAAGTGAAATTAATAAAAAACTTATTACGTAATTATAAATTTATGTTCCAATGTCACCAAGGGCATAAATAGCAGGTGACAAATCCCAAGGACCGAGGCCCAAGGGGGGACCTCGAATTGGAGACGGAGGTATTTTTTATTTTCATGTACACATACCTAATTTAAAAAAGTTATCTATTTTCCAATTTAATTAATATAGGGAACAATGTGAAGTCTTATTTGTGTTAGATATGTCTAAATTTACGCCTATTGCATCGCATTTAAGTAAATGGTGGGTTTGCAGAAGTCACCTGGTCTTGGTACAAGATTAAGTTCCGTAGATTGGGAGCACACTGTAAGGCAAAGAGGCTATATCGAACTCAAGCCAACCTGGTAAAAGGCAAAAGCCCAACAAAATAACAATAAAAAACAATATCATATTACATTATATGTGATTATTAATAATTAATACAGTGTTATAATTTAAACACCCTTCTTCAAATCTTGAGTAAGAATAAAAACTTGGCTACCACGATACGCCAAAATCATACTTACCCCACTGTTTGGCACATTCAATGGAGTAAGTAATAATATATATACCAACATTATATGATATTTTATTTGCCACGTTTTAAAAGTGGTTTTCCCAAAAAGATTATCTCGGCTGTTTCGCCTTATTTTCGAGTTAACTGTAATGCTCTTTCTCACTCACTCTCTATCTCTCTCTCTCTCTCTCTCTACCCATTCGAACTGTAAAAGAGAATAAAACTACCTACAATAAAACGATAAATATAAACATTTTTTATTTATTGGGCATATTTCATTAATAAATAATAAAAGAAAAATAGAACGGCATGCTGCATCTAATTGATTCACCATAGAAACAAATTAAAATAATATTTTTTCTCTGCTTAGTCATGTTTTAAATTTAAGATAAGGAACCTAAAAAAATCCTAATTTTATATTAAATAAATTTTTATTTTAGTTTGCGAAATCTCACTTAGAAAAATAATTGAATGATTTCTTTGATTCTTGTGCAAAATATCCCTATGCAATACAAAAATAGTTTTATTTATTTTTTTCTTATTTCTGGGATCGGAAGTCCCGTATACGATACTTATTCTCTATAAATTTATATCGACTACAACACTTCCTTATACAACGGTTAGTCAAGAAATAATACGCCTTTAACAAATTCTGAACTAAAAACCCTACATGGTTGTAGTGATACAGACTATAATAAACCCTGTAAGTTAACGTTTCTTCCTTAAAATAACCTATATTTATCCTGCGACCCAATCTAAAATTACCCTAAAACAATTACATCACCTTACTGCTTTAATACAAAATGGAAGCCTACACACGCATACTTAAAGTCAAGACTGCTAAAATTATTGCCGTCGTCACAACAAACTAAAAGAGATTATTCAGTGTGACATAGGTCTTCCATAAATCATACGGAAAAATAAAAATGAGTTAGAAGGAATCATGATACATTTAATGGTGACTCGTGCGAGGTATTAAAATTATTTTAATAAAAATTACATTAAAAATGAAAAAAAAAAATAAAAATATATTATTTCACCAACGGATAAAGTTTAGAAAATAAATGTTGGTTGGATGTTAGAGAGTGCTGAAAAACGGGGAAGGGCATTGAGACACCAGACAAAGGCATAGAGTATCGGGATCTTGGACAAAACAGAGCAATTTGGGACCTGCCCTCCGGCTTCCAACCAGGATCGTCTATTTAAATTCAGCTTTATCCCAGCAAATATTAAACCAAATGTGCAAAAGCTCCTTATCTGCATAATCTTTAAAAATATAAGACTTTTAATTATTACACTTTATTGATTATAGTTTTGTTGATTATATTTTATTCTTTGAATTATTATTATATTTTTCAACATGAATAATTCGCTACATATTAATATAACTCGAGAGAAAAAGCACATTTTGATCTAATCCAATATTCACTGATCTCTTAATGCAGAATGAATGTATCTACTGATATTTTTCAAAACATAATATGTTTATAGAATTGAAAATTACAATTTATTACAGACACTGAAAACCCTATGCACTTTTGATTCGATGCTATAATTCTAACAGACATGATTAATACGAGTTAATTTCACTTAATTACCAGGACCATGATTGCCCAATTGTTCAGAAGATCAGAGAGGATTGAAATTAACCTTGAAAATGGTTGATAGAATCAATGTTTTATTTTATCATTTATCCCGAAATAGGGGGCTCTGTTATTTCGCTATCAACCAGTTTGGAGCATCTAATTTTGAACTTCCTTCTCATCGGATCACTGAACTGGAGAGATCCAATCTGGTTATCATAAGATAATGTTACGTCGAAGAAAGTGAGATGAAAGACCAATTATCCTGATAACACCTAATATATATAAATTCTATAATACCTAATACCTAAATAATACTAATATATAATACCTAATAATACAGATAATACCTAAATATATAATTTTAATAAAATTTGTATCTCATTAACTTAACATCATATTTATAATTCTAAAATTAACATAATATAATCAAATATCAAATTATGGTTCAATTTTTTTTCTGTAATTTAAATAAAATTGGAAAAATGAAAATTAATATTTTGTTCTAATATTTGGCTGAAAACAGTAATTCTATCGTTTTTTTATCAACTAGAGCTAAACGATTTTTTTTATAACTATTTTAGTTGTTTTTAAACTATTGGATTGCAGGAAATTTTGCATCAAAATTTTGAAGGTTGGAGTGGATTCCGATAAATAATCCCGTAAGATTTTAAATTTTACAATTTTAATATTTTTTTTCTTCAAAAGTTGGTGTTATTTGTGTAAAACCACAGTATGAATTATTGTTCATTCTATCTCTTTTCGAAAATATCGATGAAAAAAATTTGAGAAGAAAGTTTCGGATATGGAAAAAAAAAAAAAAATGCAAGATTATTACGTAGCGTATTACGAATTTATTGGCCTAGCTGCATAAGTTGACAATAATGTAAAACTATAAAACAAAACGGGTTTTTTTCTTATACTTACAAATATCTTTGCAAAGAGACTACAAATAAACATAAATAATAATACAGCTCGTCTAAATTCCAACATAACTTAACCAAATGAAATCGTTTATCCCTCTGGTTTAATCTGTTCTGGATAGACTAAGCATTGCGGTTTGGATTTTCGGGTGCATTTTTTCTAATAAAATCTTCGTATTCATTACTAATGTTAAGCTTGTAGTCTAATAATTTAGAATTAACAACCACTTCTTTATATTTTATGAATTCATGGAAAGTTGAATAATTTATAAGAACGAAGAGTTTGATAATTGGTGACATCAAAATGTACATAAAGAAATGTTTCTTAAATTACATTTTTATATGTAATAAGTGAACTTTGAAACAAATAAATTGAATTAGATTTTCAAAATATTTTTCAAAGCAATAAGTATAAAATGTCGTGCATGAATCAAATTTACGAAGTATTGACAAAAGGAAGCAAAATTTCAAACAATTCTATTTGATGTATCTGAAGGGGATATTAGTCTTTTGGCTTTCGTTTAATTTATCTCAGGATTAAAACATGATTCAACTATCAAAAATAAAATATGCTTGTTAGAATTACTATAAATCAGTAACTAGTATAAGTTACTATAAAGTAGTGTAGCTACAAAATCCTACATTTTAATATGTTGTTAATAGAGTTATTTAATTTAAAATACAACAAAAAATTTATTGGATATGAAAGAAAATATCTTGATTTGCCATTTATAAACAAAGCCATAGTTCTTTATGCAGTCTTAAAAGCATAAGATCGAAAATAAGAATTCCGACCACTCCTTCATGGAAGCGATTTCCCTTATAGCTGCTGAATGTAAAACAGATTCTGATACATTTGCTGGCTGCATATCCTGCTAAGTGATACGGACCAGTCCATTTTGCATATGAAAGTCCACATGCAAATCCTACTCCAACCATTAGCACCGTGATTTATTATTGTGTAATAGAAACCAGCCATGCCAAAAACTAGAACTCGACTCGTTCATAAACGTTTTAATGGTTTTAGATTACCAAACTAATGGAATAATAACGATAATATTGGAATGATGGAAAGACAGTGAGATATAACACATTATATGTACTTAAATTCACATATGTAACTTGCAATTTAATTACCAACAGAAGTATTGAGAAGAAATGATATATATATATATATATATATATATATATATATATATATATATATATATATATATATATATTATATATATTAATAATTAATGCCATAATTAATGCTGATTTTATATTTTCAATTTATTAATTTTTCGTAATTCACTTCTATATGTTTTTTTAAAATTAATTAATTTATTTTTATAATTTTAACCATTCATTACTCTTTCAGATTTTAGCTAAGTAACTAGAAAGTACTAGAAAAATGACTAAACTATAAGGGAAAGTAATGACTCCAAAATACTTTATTCCTCTGTCTTCATAATAGACCGAGATATGGGCGTATGAAACCTCTAATCAGCCGCCATTTCAATCAAATGGGGGATGGTAATGCGGAGTTATGAGGATTATCCTGGGGTGACTAGTGACTTTGGTGCCAAATTTAAAAAAAAAATCCGTCAAGTAGTCTCGGAGGATCTAGGATTGATGGTTTTTTACTTCCTTGTACGAAGTAAAGTAAATTGTAATCGCGAAAATTTTCGATTTTCAGATTTCAACTAGTTTCGTAGTGGCGTCTGTACGTACGTACGTGCGTTCGTATTTCGCATAACTCAAAAACGGTCAGCCGTAGAAAGTTGAAATTTTGTATTTAGGATTGCTGAAAAATCTAGTTGTGAACCTCTCTTTTTGGTCACTGCTTGACCACCGGAAGTGGTACTTTACTTGAAGGTCATAATTGATTTTTATCAAAAATTATATTAAAATTCTATGCAAATCTTCTAAAATTTAGTATCTGTAACTTATGTATTGATTTGAATAACATAATAGATTTTGGTCTAAATTGGAAAACCGCAAGTGGTACTTTACTTAAAGGTCATATTCGACTTTCGTCAAAAAATATATTAAAATATAACGCAAAACTCTCAAATTTGGTAAATAGGACTTTTATATCGATATAAATGTATTTACTAGATTTTGGTTATGATTCGTGAGCGGAAAAGGGTACTTTACTTGAAGGTCATAATAAGCTTACATCAAAAATTATATTTAAATTAAAAGAGAAATCATATGTTTCGGTAATAAAGGTTACAAACGCAATCTGGTTTCCAATCCAATTTAGCATTTTTATTACTTGTTTTAAGTGTTAAAATCGAGTCTAAAATACTAGTTTTCCTCCCCATTTGTGAGATCAATAAGTCTTCATCATGAAAATAAGATATTAGTCAAGTGGGTTTTTCCGCTTAAAATGTCGAAACTGTCCATTTCTAATCCAGTGAGATTGACAGTTTTATTGTTGTCATGGAAAATGAAGAAATATCTTGGAAACTAGTTACCTACTGAAGGAAAACGACATATAATAACGGAATGAGACCTCCAGTGACAAGAATGTGTGTTTGTGTGTGTGTGTCAATAGATGGATGACGGGACGGCGAGTGTCGTTTTTACTGCAATCTTCAGAAACTAGTAACCAAATTCAGTATCACTTTTTGAGCCACGGATTTATAATTTAATAGGCGTACAAGAAAGTCATGTGTTGCCCACATTAGATATTTTTATTCGATTTTTTTATTCTACTTGAAACTTAAAAACTTGGGATGCCTACTTTTTTCTCTCGTCTATTACTAAGCCTAATTATTGAAAATAATAAACCAAAAAATTAAACTGGAGTAGTTGATTAATCCATATAAGTACGTAGTTGGGTTAGGACATAAATTAGAGAGACGAAGCAATGATTTTGTTTTTAATATTTAGATCCAAATATTCAATTCTATTCGATCTTCAAATAGAAATTTAATTTGATTTTGTAAACAAAATAATATTAGATTTTGAATTGGGAATGAGAAGCAGCACAATTTCGGGACAATATAAAAAACATTACCATAAAGCCTTAAGCCATAAATTAGAAGGCTAAGAAACAAATGTACTTATCAACTAGTAAACATTTCTACTCGGAGAAGAACAAACTCTAAGTGATGAAATAAAAGATAAAGAACAATTTATTACAGCTACAGTCTCCACGTGGCCATTCTATGCCTTCATGAATTCTGAAAATACCGTTCTGTCTTAAAAGCGTAGAGAACTATTGAGCTATGTGCGGCGTCTTTAGTGCAGAATTTACAGCTCAGAATAATTCACGCTGAACGATTCCGAGCACAATTAAGAACTACGTAAAAAAACATCTTTAAAGCAAACAAAAAAAATGTTTGTTTAATTAAAAAAAAAAAAGCAATATTAAATTTTTTTTTCATGAAAGCACAAATAACATCCATCAAGATAAAATTGAAATTTAAGATTAGAGGATTACAGTGTAAATGCAGAGGAAAATAAAAATATTTGACGCAAACTATCGGATTTGAGGGAGTCGATACCGCTCACTGATTTGGTAAGTTTCGTTAACAAGCAATACGTGATGATTAAACTTCCTATTTCCTACTACAGGTGATGATTAAACTCCTATTTCCTCCTGTAAAACTCCTGAATTTCCTTTAAACTCCGCAAAGAACTATATCCTCGATGTAATGTTCCGAGAGCTAACTTTGATTACGAAAGTTTAACGAGCCCACATGAAACGGGCGGATAGGGAGGTTAATTGCGTTGAATACAAATTTTAATAAACTTTAGAACTGCTCAAATCGACTAAAAGTTTTTATGGTCATTAGTATTACTATTTTTCTTTTGTAATTAATGAAAGGGAATTCAGAAAACTTAAAAAAAATAAATATACTCTAGTTTCTGATGGAAATACAATAGCTCATAAAATGCCCTACTTAACACAAATTGGTGATTCTATTTCCGGTCTATGGTTAGCAACTACTACTGAAAGTACCAAGAAATTTCACCTATGCAATGATACAATAAGCCGGCAGAAATTTTCAAGAAGTGGTTATCTTTTTTACAGTACATCATAACAGATAAAATGCATTTATAGTACACAAAATAATAAAAAACATTAAATTATGTATGATTCATAGGAGGTAACGCTATAAGATACGTATGGTAAGAACAAAATGGTATGTGGTAAGATACTTCATGTATAAGAACAAAATGTTTACAGATTTAGAAAGAACATAAATATATACAAGCAATTCAAATACATGTTAAATAAAATGATCATCGATTTTATTTGATTTATTCAAAAATAAATTTATTTTTAACCATATTTTTTAATTATTCAAAAATCAAAGAACCTAACCAAAAAAAAAGTTGTACAAATAAACCATCGTTTCAAAGTTTATTGTTAAAAGTTTTATATAGCAAACATTCTTTTTTTATCGAAATGTATCACGATTTTGATTTCATTTTATTAAGAATTTTCATTTAATTCAGTTAAATAGTTTAGAAAAAAAACGCTGATAACAAAACATTAAATTTGAAGAAAAATACCACAAGAATGAATGTTAGCTCAATTTATATCGATTAAAATAGTTTTCCAGGGTTTAATCTGACCCTGAGAAATAATTTGAAATGATTGATCAGAGAAATAGTTCATGACACAAATTGTGCAAACGAATGCGAAACGTTGCAGTGTGTTTATAATGCCTCAACAACGTGTCAAAAAATTTATGTTGTTCCTATCCATAAAAATACAACAGAAATAGTTATATATTTAATCGAATAAACTATGCTTATGCAACGGATTGTATCTTGGCTGAGTTCTTCGCGACATCTAACTAAGAGCCATAAAATCCCAAATTTTGGAAAATAGAAAAGAAATTTAGACGATCGAAGAATGCATGAAGATAGGAAGAAAAAGAAAACTACATTATATAAAAATATACATTTTTGAACCCATGAGATAATAAAACTATGCTTTATAAATTTGTTTTCACTGATTATAAGATTAAAAGTTGAAAAATTATGTCGGGAACAGAATCATACACGACTCCTTCCAGTGGTCCCATGTTACATTATTTACAGTCATAAATTAGTATTACGAATCAATATACCTATCGCTCTTAAGGTAAAAGTTTTTTTAAATTACATTGTTCATTTTATTTTCCAACGTCCACAAGTCTTATAAGTAAGAGTTTACAGATGAAAAAAGAATGAAACTGAGTAACACCTTCGCTATTTTGAAATTTTAAGTTGAAGAAGACTGGAAAGTTGAGGTATTTCTCAATTAAATTTTCAATAGGATGTTTGAAAGAAATGTAATATATTTAATTTTGTTTCGTTTTCGACGGGTATATATTAATTTAATGAAAAAAAAAAACAGGAATAAAACAACATGAACCGTGCAATGTTTAAATGATGATGAATATAGTTACGGAGAGAATTCATAGCAACAGCGAATTAAAAAAAAATTACAACAATAGTATATGAGACGAATAAATAATAATTTATACTTTATAAGAAAATGGGCAACGAAGTTGGTAAAGAAAATTAAAATCAATATAAATGGATAGTTTAATAGCAAATCAGCAATAATAGAATATTTAAGTTAGTATGTACAAGTAGGCTTATAAATTAATGAGATAAATATAAATAATTACGGTTAAAATGGTAAAGTAAAATAAGATATTTAAGAAAAATGTGTGTTATGTATAATCATTAAATTAAAATTAATTAACAAGCTGTAATATTTGAAAGATATTTAAGTTATAGAAGGCAATTGAAAATGGACAAATCGGTCCGAAACGTAGTGTAGAATGAATTGAGTGAATACAGGATTTTGAAGTATGATGGGCTGCTTGAATGTTTCAGAAGATAAATAACCTATTATAATATATTGGAAGATTTAAATATTTGATTGCATATTCTCAACAGTTAGTTTTTATGATATATAACTATATGGTATTTTATAATAATATTTACAGTTAATTTATAATTTTTTTTTTCATAATAAAGTATGTTAGTTTATCGCATAAATAATCATGTTGGAATTATTAAAGAATATATTAGTTAATATTTTGCAACTATGACCAATCTTATTTAATAGACCATATACCGCCGTTGATTGTAACCAAGCTCTCACACTGATAAGTGAATGGGATACGAGATGTCAATAATCCAGTTGTCAATAATCCTTGGACGGAAAGGCTTGACCCCTCTAAACCATTTCTGTACGCCAATAAACTCATATCGGATTATATACAAGCGAGAAAGAAGAAAATGAACATTAGATTCTAATTAAATTCCAGAGTCCCCATTAACTCAGTAAGGAATAAATTATGTTCCAGAACTAACAGCCTAACTGACACATTTAGGAGTATAAAATGGAGAAGAGTCGCCAGCTGTTCCGCGAGTTAGACACTAGATTAGCAAACTTTTAAATGCGACTTCAGAAATTCCTCTAGAAATCCTGCCGCTAAGGAAAACAAGAAGGGAGAGTAATTTTAGATCGATAACCTTCCTCCCTCCCCCACTGTGCACACTTCGAAGGATCAAGAATCCTACTTTAAGGACTTGATCAGAAATGATTTTTTTATGTTATATTATGCAGAAATAGTAGCTACGCTGCACTTTAGTACCACTCTACAAACGTTACTCTAACCACTCAGGCAATTTTCACTTAACTACCTGTACAAGGTCGAAGCAATTATGGCATCAATAACCGGTTACCGCTTCGCTGAATGTCATTAGAAATGATCGAAGAAAATAGGAAAATACTCGGCGATTCATTGTCACAGAAGAGAGTAAATCTCTTGGAAGGAGTAGTTAAGCATACTTCGCTCGTAAATAAAATGTTGTGTGACCGTCGCTACCATAACGTTATTCTCTTTCTGTTAAACTGACGCCTTAATTTTTAAAAACCTAACTTAGAAGTTTAAAAAAAAAATGTAAAATCGACGGTTCAAATTTATTGATCAAAGTCATTTTAACGAAAAACGAGATTCCATTCCGTATTTTACTAAAAAAAAATCTATCAGGAGTTTCCGATCAAAAGTTACATCCACAAAGCACATCCACTTTAGGAAATTTTTAACAAAAAAATTACTAGGAGGGTATCTCTTGTAGTAAAGCAAATTTTTATTGAAAATGTTGATGTGTAACACCTATTTGACAGGGGAAAATTTAAAATGTGATATAAGCTGAATAATTTTTGGCTCTAGAACAATGATTCTTCAAAAAAATTTTTGTTTTTGAGAAGTGGATACATTAACTTTTCGTAGAAAACTTCTCAAATGTCTTTACAAATTAGCTGGCATATTATTCCATTTATTTAGGCAACTTACGACTAAATCGAAATTAATTGATTGAAACTTTTTATCAATTATAGTATCAATTATATTATAGTTGCATAAAAAGATGCAATGGACCTAATTTATAGATTATTTGATTTGGAAACGTATCATTGTAGTAGTTATGAATTGTTAAATAGTGCGCTAAAACTGTCTAGATTACTAAGAAAAAATATATTTTTCATTTATGACGTTTTTATGATGGTTATCTATTTTATCACCAGTAATATTATTTTAGCTCATTAAAGATATATCTTGATATGTATACATGTGGCCTTCTTGAAAAAATCATTAATATTCTCTGGAAAACGTTTAGAAATTCTTCATTACTCCAAATCTAAGTAATTACTCAAATTTCGTACAGTTGAAAATCATTTTTTTTTTCGAACCATAAAGTTATTTCTTTCTGTAGAAATGTGATTTAAGGATTGATTTTCATATTGTGAAAAAAACTCATTTTTTCACTTTTTTTGCGATCGCTATATTGCACGACAAATGCACATCCAAATGTTTAGAGCCGTTGGATAAAGTAATTTGGTCAAAATATATTAGAAATTGAAATTATACAAAAAAAAAAAATGACTATTTTACTATATTATTATTGATGAGTAATGCGCTCGGGTGAAAAATACTACTATATATATCCAAGATCCACCACAAATTATTTATTGCAGATTGCATTTTTTGTTCAAAGCATATGGAAGCAGCGGTCAAAATAAAATGTATTCGAATTACGCTTAACGATTTATTACAAATAAATTAGAACGCATAAATTCTATGTTCATGTTAGTTTTCGTGAATGACAGAACCTGAAAAAATTACCAGCGAAATTAATATAATAACTTATATGGACTTATCCGATGATGTATTAAGTGGCTTATACAAAGAGACGAATCGGGCGGATACATCCCTTCCACAAAAATGAACGAAAAAATATGATTTTCATACCAACCAACATAAGGTTTGTTATTTGAATTATATTTTTTGTAATTTAAAAAAGCAATTTTTGATCCAATTTTCATGTTTATCCTAAAACACATGCCCAATTCGGCGATCATAGACATTTGGGTGATTATTTTTCTTGTTATTAAATTCCACCCCAAAAAAAGATTAAATCCCACCGAAAAAAACGTCTGCGCACGCCTCTGAATTTATTTAAACAATTGAGTCACTACATAACGAAATAGGTTTAGTCATTTTTAGTAATCTTTTGCTTCTAATTTTTAAAGTTATGCGTTGTGATTTAATACACGAAATGAAAATCTTCTTTGGGCGTGCCTCCTTTTATTTCAGACTAATTTCAAGCTTAAGAGAATTTTTTTTTTCTTTCCCTTTATAATTAAAAAGAAAACAGATATAATTAATTTACAATTTTCTTTTCATTTTATTTCTAAATATCTTCGGCCACACACTAAACTAATAAATTTGAAAATCACTACTTTTCAGGAGTGCAAAAAAACTTTTGTATCCTTCTCTGCATAAGGAGCACCTTCGATAATTTTAATTTTTTTTCTTTTGGTGTAACATTTACCAACAGATGAAATTAAAATTATCCAAGATACCCCTTATACACAAAATAATACAACAGTTTTTTTCTCTCTAGAAAATTAGACAGTTTCATATTCGCTAGCTTAACATGAGTGCGACGATATTATTCGACTCGACATGACAAGCTGAAAGGGATTCATTTGTCCTATTAAAACTTTTCGTGAAACAATATTTCATTCGGAGGAAAATTGGTATAGGCCATCAAGAATTCTATGCACACCAAAAGCATTTTCCATCACCAATTACGAAAAAATTATTATTTTTTATTTTATCACTTCCAAATAAGGTTTTTCTAGGGTAGGACAAAAGCTGAAAGTGTTAAACAAGCAGAAACAATTGATTACAAATGGTGTGAAGTTACGTGTAGGACTTACACGGGGCAAGCGGCTGCTGAAAGACATGTCATGACGGTTGGCTGCTCCGCGCGGAACTAGCCAAAGGAAGGCTACACCAACGCCGCCTAGCCGAGGATCGGTGAACTAGTGCACTTTTAGGTTCGTAGTGCCCGATCAATTTGCATCGAGATTTTTCTTTTTTATTAAATTCAATCATTTTTATTTAGTCAAAACAATGTCATACAGATTAGTGCCGAAACAGTAAAAAGAAATGTAAACAATGGAAGAGTGGCCAAAAAAATCTTCGTCCTCTAAAATGACCATTCCGCTTATGAACTCATCGAGTGAAGTGTTTTCAAGTTGTTTGAGCATACTTTGAGACTATCATCTATCCTTCTTGCTGCTCTTGATTGATGGAAACCATGACCGCTTAATTCAACAGAAGAACGTCTAAAAGACTTCGAAAATAAAGTATTGCAAAGAAAATTTGAGACTATGAGAGCAAAAGTGGCCTACCCACAAAATCTAGCATAACCCAAAATATTTTTTTTTGTAATACAGTGCACTCTGTAAGTGTATATAGGGGTTTGATACCTTTACAAACCTATTTTTCTAATATACCGGTAGATATAAGCACTTGGCCTATTCAAATAATTCTGTTATGAAGAAGTGGCCTAACCTAAATGTGGCTTAGGCCACTTTCGCTCTCAAGTAAGAAAAATCCAATGAAGAATTAGGGAGGCCACAAAACGCGGAATTGTGGGACAGTAAATATAATTTACGTAATAGCGTCACGAAGTTTTAAATAGGTACGTAACGTTGTTGGGCTTGATGGATGGATTCTTGAAAGATAAATTTGCGCTGAATCTAAGGATACCATGTTGTGTTAGCGAACAATATTCCCAAGAATTGTGTTAGCGACCTGGTGGACTTGGGATTTGACAGGATTCGGTGGAAAGAGGGAATTCAAGTAGTGATTGTTGGTGGAATCGGCATAGAATCATCGGGTTCGCAATGCCTTTCTAAGTTTTAGTGATTTTTTCCCGAAATTAAAAGACTTTTTTACCGTTTCGAAGGTTATCGGAGCAGATTGGAGGTGCATTTCAAATCCGTTTTAAAATCATTAGAAAATATTTTTGGTGGTTTCGTGGATGTCTAATACTTCAATATGTCAGGCATTCCCGAAGTAGATATATATAATTTTCTTCTATCTCTAATAGGTACTTCCATTCTCTTCGGATTGTTTTCAAGGCAGAAAATAAAATAGAAGTTGGGTTAAATTTCAATAAAAATTTCGGCATGTCCAAATGTTTTTTCTCGTTTTTTAAGTGCACTTCTACTTATAGTGTTATAGAAGTACTATCTCAGGATCTCAAATTTTTTTCCACACCCTCGTGGTTTTTAAGGGTTTGCGCAGCTCTACAGCCTATCCATATTGCTAGAAAGGGTTGGCAAACTGTATGTGAATTGAGTTGGTGTTGAATAAGCGCTTTTTGATGGTCTCGATTTTTTTCTCCTTCCACTGTCATTTTGATTTTTCAATTTTTTATTTTAGTTTAGTAAATTATTTTTATTAATAGTTTAAATATAATAAATAATATGACTTTAGAGACAGAGCTCTGCTGCTCAAGTTTTAAAATTTTATTTTATTTTTTAAGATTCCAAAAGGAAATTGAAATTTTTCTTCTTTGCCTCCCACACTTAGCGCCTTTCAGTATGGGGATGCATTAAGCCAGGTTTGCCTATCCTCCCGGTCATCGAAGACCATACAACGTCTCACCTCAGGCTTTTCTCAGCCGTTCCATTTGTTCGAGAAAGGTCATTCTTGGGCGTTCTCTTAGTCTCTTATCTCTCTTGCCAAATATCCCATCGTCTTGAGAGGATCTCTGTGTCTTCCCATTCATCAGAAGTGTCCAAACCATTTCAATTGCTTACTTTCCATCGTTTCCACGATGGAGCACATCTTGAGTTCCCATCTTATCCGTTCATTTCTTATGCGGTCCCTTCTTGTTTTCCCAGCCGTCCGTCGTAGGTACTTAATTTCCGCTGCGGTGATTCGGCTGCGTAGTAGGTCAGTTAATGCCCAGCTCTCTGCACCATATAGGAAAATAGCGAGGTAAACCGTCCTGAAAATTAACAATTTCACATCCAGTCGCACTTCTCTTTTTCCTACCACTGGACTACATATTTGGATGTAAATACCATTTGCCTTTGCAATCCTGTTTGAAATTTTGCTGTCCACTTTACCCGAAATATATATTACAGCCCCTAGGTAAGTGTAATCCGACACGATTTCCATATCTTCACCATAGCAAGAGATATGGATAGTCTCTTGGATCCTGCCCACCTTTAGTATTTTACTTTTAGCTATATTAATCTTCACACCCTTCCTTATAAGCTCTTCAAGCCATTCTGAGACCACTTGTTGCAATTTTTGCTGGGAGTCCGAAATTAGAACTATGTCATCCGCATAAAGAAGTGTCTGTACCAATGTCTGTACTGCTGGTATGCAACAGGGCTTAGGTTCTATTGTCTAAGATGCATTCTCTGTGTTCTCCGGATATGAATTGAGACAACTTCATCCATATATAATATAATGAGTAATGGACTCATGCAGTCTCCTTGTTTGACTACCTGTTCTGTATTATATACATTTGACCCCTTTCCATTCAGTCTAATAACTTCTTTTGGTTCGGAGTAAGTTGATTTGATGGCCTATGCTTGGTTCTTTGGCGTTTTTTCCTCCTTGAGGCTTCCCATATTTCCTCTCTTAATACCGAATCGAAAGCCGCTTTTGAATCAAAAAAGGCTAAGAATATATTTCGATCCCTGTTACAGCTCTTTTCAAGAATCTTTCGCAGCGATAAGACATGGTCCTGAGTTTGTCTTCTAGGTCTAAATGCTCCTTTTTTTCCGCCCATGCGATTTTCTACTAGAGATCTCAGACGATTTTATAGGATAGAAGTGTATAGCTTATATGCTATAGGAGACAGACAAATAACTGATTTAAAGCTAATTTTCTTATGTTTTTCTAGCTAACTAATATGACCAAGAGTTCTCCAGCAAGTTTTTATAAAATAGTATTAAAATTGAAAACAAGTATTTTTTAAGAATACCGATACGGTCATTTGTCAGTTTGGTTGCATTTGTAAAATAACCTTATGAAATTTCTGGTATCAATCATATTACCTACCATACATTATGCGTATTGGTATGACCTCAATCAGAGGTTTTATGTTTCGAAATAGATTTTGACATGTAGTAAAATGCCTGGCAACAATGTCTAATATAACTTTTTTTCCGTTACTAGACAGTCTAAAACACATCAGTGTCAAGTCGTTGGCCAATCGTTTACCACAGGTGTGAATCGGAGTATTTGTGAATATTATAAGATTGGCCGATGTTCGCGTTGGCAATTGCGTTGGCCATTCCTGAGCGGTATTGTTTCTCCCATCAAAGGGATTTGCCATTGCCACTGCGTTCCATCCGCACCAGTGAAGAACTGTTTGCCCAACGGGTTCCTCATTTTTACCTAAATATTGAATTTTATAATTGTTATTAGTTGATAAGTTGTAAAGTTGATATTGAAATAATCCATGATTCATAATTTGATAACTTTAGCTTAATTATTGGATTTATTGTTTTGATTTTTCTGCTTAACTTTTATTTTTTTATTGTGTGTGGATGCACCATTTGCATATGTACTTTTACATTTCAAACGTCACAAACATTGGACAAACGATTTGCCACTGGTGTGGAGCCAGCATAACTTTTAATAAAAGCTGATGACCTAAGTGGAGCGGAAATTACATTGTTTTTATTGATTAAACTTAATACTTATAATTTAACTATTTAATTCTGTCGTGACTAATATTTAAAAAAAATGATATGCATTATTTTTTCCTCCACTTTCCACTCGAGAGCAAGAAGGGAAGGCATTAGCGGGAACCACCCACTTCTAATTATTAAGCGGTAATTGAAATTGAATTGACCCACCCAAACGATACTTAAGTCCACTCTTCATGTAATTGCAGGGCAAATTACAGTTGTAAAAACAAGCGTTTTAATATACAGTAAATAAAGAGTTTATGGCTGGGAAACAAAACCTATTGGTCCAATACTCAGAATACTAGTGCTAAAAGCAATGTAAGAAAACGTTTCACAACCTTCAATTGCATGAGAACTAGCAGGTTTTTTTCTGGCAATAATTTCTATTAGCTAGAGTATTAACGAAGCTATAATTTTAATGTGAGATCAGTTTATCACATGATTCGAGGGAAAAAATAAAATAAAATGTGATTATGGTTTTAGAATTATAGAGAAAATTGTTCATTTAACAGGTCAACAAAATTACAAATAAATAAGCTGTCTATTATTTTCAGTTGCACGGATTTTTTTTTTTTTTTGTTTCCCAATTCCATAGTAGCTCTGACTGAAAAGTGAATCTTCAAATTAAAAACGCAACATCGTCCGTAAGCATCTAAAAGCCAGATGAATCAAATATAAGAAGACTTGTAGTATTTTGGAATTTTTTGTTTAACCGTTCTTAGTGTTATAGGATGCATAAAGGTTCGTTTGCTTGCTTTATGTGCAATAATGTGTTATTAAAATCTTATATCGTATGGAGTGAATGAACGCTTTGAACACGTTTGTCATTGTCCTCAGTAAAAAAAGTTAAAAAAAAAATCATACGTACCTAATGTAAATTATACTTTGTATTATTTTTCAAAGCTTTAAAATATGTTTTCACTATAAATGCAATTTGTAGATTGGAACTTGAAAATGGGCTAATTGATCAGAAACGTTGTTCATATTTGTTAATAAACACTGAAGGATCTACTTTGATTTTTAAATACTATAACATATTTTAAGAATAAATATACCCCAAAAGTAGAAAACCAAACAGAAGAATTAGCAACCATTACTGGCGTAACTTGAATGGGCGCAGCACCCACCCGGGGAGGGCGCCAAAAAAAAAAAGAAAAAGAAAAAAAAAATATCAAGAAAAAGATTAAGAATTCCGTTTTTATCAATTTTACTGAAAAGAAATCTATAGTTTAATAAAGAATGAAAGCTGAATGTAATTAAAAGAAGCAATAACAAAGGGATGCGCTGGTAAAGGGAATCTTATGAATTAATGTTTTTAAGAAACCGTGTTATCTCATTTGTTTGTTGTAGAACATTCTAAAACCTATAAACTGGCGTAGCACCATGACTTCCCTTTCACCAACGCAACTTTCCCCTTTCGCCTCTCCTCTAACACAGCGGTTTTCATACTAGGGTTTTCTTTTTAGTTAAGTTTCGCCTTCGTAAGGGTTGGGCTAAATACTTTATCCCGTTTTTGTACTGAGGGCAAACAATCTGCGAAATATATTGTACTCTTTAATCTGTGAAATATATTTAGAATTTTTTTTTCTAAAATATTCCAGATTTTTTGACAGTTTAGATCAGCCTTTTATTAACTCTTTAATCTGTGGTTTCCATGTTTATCATACTGTCTCATTTCTTTACCAAAATACCGACGTGTAGAATTATATATGTTAAGGGACTTTTTCGCAGTTTGCACCCAGGCGCAAAAAATCCATTTATGCCACTGGTCCCCATGTTATAATATAAATTCAAGAAAAATTAACACAAGTTTATTTTTCAGAATAGAAGACCTAATTATCACCTTAAAGAAAGAAATTATAAATTCCATACAAAGATTAGTCAATAAATCTGACGGAGATAGGGAGGCAATGTGAAGAGCAAATTAACGGAATTCAAAAGAGAAATAAAAAATGAAAATTTACGAAGAAACAATAAAGCGAGACACAAGTAATATTTGTCCTAATGAAGAACCAATTAAAAGGAAGATAGTAAATAAAATTCCATATTCGATTGGAAATGCAATGCCAATAGTGCGAGAGATTCCTTCCTTTGAATGAAAGATAAATAATACCAATATTGTCAATATATATATTTAAACATTTTCAAAGTTTCATTGATTTATAGGGCACCCTTTCCAATATCAACAAGCAAACATTTCACGAATAGAACTCCTACGAACCTCTCTTCGTTCGTACGAGTTCTATCACGGCTACAAATCAAACGAAAAGTCCTTGACTTCTTTGACTTTCGCGCCAAACACGTTTAATATATTCCTTCTGCAGTGGCTCATTTAAATTTAAAGAGGACTTTACTAGAGGAATTATGTTTACTTAGATTATTTAGGTAAAATGTTTTACTTATTTCGCCGGAGAAGTTGAACTCATGAATTCAGCTATCTCATGAGCTGATTTGACCTTTTGACCACAAACTATTTTAACATTTTTCTATTTAGAGATCTCACAAATTAAAATGGAATTAAGTTATAATTTTTCAGACCAATAATTGAAAAAACTTATTTATTTATTTTTATTTTGGGAAGTTTTATGAAATAAAATGTCTACCCGGATCTTTTGTTTTATTACAATATATCTTACATTATTTTACTATTTTTTGGGGGTATAATCTTTTCTTCAGGACAACCTCTGAATTATAGAACAACATTATTAGTATTCACATACTTATTAAAAAAAATGCTTAACAATTATCCAATAAATTAACAATTAATTTATATATTGATGTAACTTATTAATTTCATGCCTTCCATCACCATATTACAAATATCCTTGTCCATTATTTTAGTCATGATTATTACGATAATAATTAAGTTAATCAAATTTTGATTTTGAAAACAATAAATCCTGCTAAGACAAAATGAACAAAAAATACAAGAATAATCGAAGCTATACACATCGCAAAGAACCCAGTCAAATTTAAAGCAGATACAAAAAACCTTAACAGCCATTCCAAGGATACAATCAACAGACTAAATACAACATAATTCAGATAGTTAGAAAGATACAATTTGATTTAATAAAAAACAAAACAATCATGTTGAATCCGTAAGTTTAAATGATACATTGAGAGGTCTGGGAGAGGAGATAAAATAAGAATAATAGAGTTTAGAAAGTACTAATAATTCCTATTAAGTACATTGTGACAATGAAATATATGAAGAATATTACATTCTTTTTAGAAGTTTTAAAAAGTTGTGACAATATATTTAAATTTTAAGATGATCTAAACTGCCATTAATAATCATGCCAAAAAGAGTGGAGAAGGATATTTGTAATATAGTGATAGAAGAGATGAGAAATACATAAGGTACAAACATATATAAATTAATTGTTATTGTATAATTGTTAAATATGTTCTTTTTTTTTATAAAGTAAATATGTGAAAACTAATAATCCTGTTCTGCAATTCAGAGGATGTCCTGAAGATAGGATAATACCCCGAGAAGTTGAAAAAATAATGCAAGATATCTATTAATAAAAAAGAAGATTCAGGAAGAAATATTACTTCATAAAACTCTCCAAAATAAAATTTAAAATAATTCTTCCAAAAAAATAATATAAAACATATCAGTGTTAATTTATTTAAAGTATAATAGCAAAACTAATTAAAATATATTCTCTAGGCTCAATAGATTTATGTTTTTCATCTATCTATACATAATAATCATATACATTATTTCTGTTGGAAAGATCCCTCCATGTTTCAATTTTTGATAATAATTTGCTAGGAAAACTAGTATTTTATTAACATTGTAATAAAACTAGTAAGGTTTACTCCATGGTATAGTGAACATTTTATTTATTACTGATTACAAAAAAGAAATATAAAATCGTGAAAAAATATTACAGGATGCAAATAATTAAAGTAGTACTAAATCCCCTAATGTATTAAAATAAAAAACAAGCCCATAGTTTTTGCGGAATTTCCGCACGGGTCCAGCTAGTCTTCATTAAATATGGAATTATTATTCCATCTTAATTGTTACGGTGCGGTTTCTACCTATCGACTATTATCTCCACTCTATAAATCCCCCATCATTATTACACTATAATTTAATCCACTGCCACACAAATAATGAAACAACAAACTTTAAACTAGCATTCAATAATTACATTTATATTCACCATTAGTGTATAATTCTTTTAGAAAATCACGAAAAATAACGATGAATTTCAAAAATCCACAACTACTAAAAGAACAGGATTACATTTAATCTAAAATTGAATAAATAAATCAATGTCATTTGATAAATATTAAACGTTATCTGACAGATTTATAAATTAAATAGACAATAAAGTAGATGGACTTTTTATTTGTGAAAAATATTACTGTTATTATTACAATATAAAATGCCAGCTTTATTGGTTGTTTTATGATTCTAAGTGAACTATGATGGCCACTAGACTATTGTCCTATAAATTTTTCTATAGGAACCTCAGACCCACGATAAATAAAATTTGGTGCCTTCTACTCGAAGAAGAGGGGGGCATCGACCCATTTTCTCAAACCTTTGGGGGCTTATCCTTTTCGAATAGAACTTTTGTCTTCCGTTCGTTGCCTTTAGATTGCGCAACGATAATATTTATCTCATTCTGTCTTTGTTTTTTAATTGTCCCCGTTCCAGATCGAAACTTCGGACATATATAAATTCCCATAAAGCAGTCAATCTAATTAACATAAACAGGATTTCCATTTTAATAAAATAGTACTCCTAATTCGTAATAGCATTATTCCTATATAAGATTATCACAGAGTAGAAATTCGTTATTACTAATAAGGTGTATAAAAAAAAATTACCGCTTCACCACTTCAAAAAATGAAGTTTATTTTTTTCCTACATCTCTGTTAATTCCAATTTTGTTGCTGCTGGTATCTTTTTAATCCTAATACTGAATCATTTAGTAAAAATAATGTCTCTCTGTAAGGTTCAGCACTTGTTTAACATTCTTTCAATCAAAGTTACGTTGAGATATGAAATTCAAGTAATTCAGCAGCATTACTGGAAAAGGAAATTTCACCCGCCGATACTTCGCGTTTAATACGGGAAGATGAAGAGGAACCTAATCTTAGTGAGCGGACTGTGAGGAGGTGGTTCGTTAAATTTGAAAGTGGCGGTAAAGGCTTGGAAAGGCAACTTGTGGACAGCGAGGCTCTACGAAACGCTATTGAAGCTGATCGTACAAAAAGTACTCAGCAGCTATCCTCCGAACTTGGTAAGTGTGCTTCATTTAAACCAATGAGCTAAAGATACCTACAAAAGATATCTAGGTACTCTGTAGAGAAATTCCACATCAGTTCACCTTGCAGGAAGGCGAACGTCGCCTGGAAATATGCCTCCAAAAACTTGTTGAAATGGATCACTGATCTTGCACCTTCGGACTTTTATCTTTTCCGAGAAATGGTTTACTTAGGGGAAAACATTTCAAACATTGGAGGTGGTAACAATTGGAGTTGAAGACTATTTCCAGTCGAAACCCAAAGAGTGGTATCGGCAGGGAATCGAAGAGGTTTCTAAATGGAAAGTAACAGTAGCCCATAATGAACTGTATTTCGAACGTTAAAAGAAATTTTATGTAAGAAAAAAATAAACTTCATTTTAACCCAGACACAGACTTTTTTTTTATACAGCCTATTAATAATAATGGCATATGCGATTTTTTTTTTTATCTCTCACAGTAATTCTAGGAAAGGTCATGTATTTATAAATCTTATATGTTCCATGCTGCAATAGGCATGCTATCTGTATAATGATGTTTTAGTTACATTATGTAATAACATTGATTGTTGAAGAAATATGAAAGAAAAATAAGCATAGGAATACATAAAAGAATAAAATATTAAATGTTAGTTAAAACTATAGATAATTTTTCAGACTTCTCATGTTTTTCTAAACAACTCCAATTCTGGCTCCGAAACACAGAACGCGATCTGTCGCGACGATCTGTGATCTCTTTAGATCGCTCTAGTTGTATAGAAATGGATCGCTGCCGGGCTTGATTATGACTGACACGCTGCGATAGATCGATATTGAATTTTTTGGTATAGTTGGTAAAAATTATTTTTTGACCGTCGATTTCGACCATTTTACTGAACCAAATTTTTAATGTTAAATACTCATCCGATGCATAATTTAATGTTCTTTAATTCTTGAAAATAAAAGTTTTCTCTAGGAAGCGCCGTTTTGTAGTTGTAAATCAATAACTGAAAATACCCAAAACACTTTCATGTTTGATTGACCGCCATTTTGTATTCAGGCGGCTTCGTGGCGGCAGACTTTTTTTTTAGCTCTTTTTAATAATTGTCTGAAATATGTGAACATTTGTGAAAAATAAATCACGTTTTTCTGCATTGGCTCCAGGACAATAAGCAGCTATGTTTCCCGTCCGTAAGGAACAGGAGGAAGTATAATATTTATTTATTGTATATGCATATATACTAATTGTTTTTCTTCATAAATATTTAGAAGAATAAGACACACAAGGAAATGCAGCCGAGCTATCTGCTAGGAGTTTCAATTGAGACTAATCGCTCATAACTTCTCGCATCACACGTTGAAAAGTGGCCAGCAGTGCATACTCAATGGACAATAGCACACCATTCTTAGGCTAGTTGTCTTCCACCATTCATATTCAGGAGTATGAACTATTGCCAACGGCGCGATTCAAAGGCTATCTCGATTAGCACAGTGCAAACGACATCGGCAATGATGGTACCCACGAAATGGGCGAAGGATATCCATGAAAAAAAAATTTAAAAACTTCAAATGTTACAATTTGTATTTACATTGTTATGATTTCGATATTCATCTTTTATTATGAATGATGCCAGGAATTTACAACGAATTCTGTTCAGTAATTTTAGAGAAAAAAAGGAATACAAAAAAAAAAATAGTTTGTTGTGATTTTTTGCAAAACAATATTTTTTTTAAATTAAAAAAAAACACAAAAACTAATAGAATCATATTACATATAGATTTTTATAAACTTTATCCATTAATCCAGACCTATGAAAATATAAATTGAACATCAGCGGTTGTGTCAGGCACAATAACCAATTTAATAATGGAATATCAGATATTAGATCAGTAACCCAGCGGTAACCAATCCTATTGATCGACGCGCAAAAGGTTACGAGAGTAGATCACTCACTGAAATTCTTTTTAATCACCTTCTTGTATTCTCAGGCTTACATTTAGTGGCCATTGTTTCCATGTTCTATTAATTAGAGATGGAATCGTTTTTAGTGAGTCCGTATGTGTTTGTGAACTGCTAGCACACGTAAATAAGTATGTAAAGGAGCTAGTTTAATAAACCTATGAATATTAGATCGAAAAATCTTAAAATCTTTGAAAAGTGCCTTTTTTTGTAACACAGAAAAAAATTTTAATAGTTAAAGAAGATAAACAATAAAAATATTTTTCTAATTATCAATGTTTTAACAATCTATCGGTCAGAAAAAAAAAAGCACAAAATCAAATGAGCAACCAATCAAGACTAAGCCGAAATAATCATGTCTTGAAAAACCCTAAAGCTTTATTTTGAATACCTATACCTTATATAAATAATTAGTCTTTCATTGAAATATTTACAATATACTTTTATAGCCCAAACCGTTCTGAATTTGTGTTCGAGGCCAAGTTGCTCTATTCCGATTTTTGGCGCCTACAAGTTTTAAGTTACTCTTGGCGCATTGTCCGTCGAATTTTGAGGACGTGTAGAAAAACCCGATGAATTGGCAATCATACTGGAATCAATCAGGCAGTGTTATGATGGAGTTTGTGCCACTTCATTGTGAAAAAAATGAAGACATAATCTGTCTTAGATTGCAAGCTCCCAAAATAATTGTACCATTGCAGTACCGGATCATCAATCATGTCAGTTCTTTGTACGGTTGGGTTTTTTAGACCACATCCGTCCCTTTGTATGGAAATAACTGCTCACTTTTCCTGTTGACTGAATGGCAGGCTGGACTCTGAAAATACTTTTGGGTCTTTCAACAGTAGAGATCAACAGCATTGCTCTTAGAAGTAAAGCAACTCAACTTGTTTTTATCCACACTGATTTTCGTTAACTCACAGAAACCAGATTTTCCATAATGTACAAGCTTATTTTTAGGCCTTCTTCAGAGCTAAGAAAACACAGTATAACAACAAAGCTAGTACCAATAACAGTAATAAACAGAAATGAGTAGTATGATAAAAAATGAAGTATAAAGTAAAACCTGTTAATACATATTGTAAATAATGAAAATTAAAATAATTACTTCTACGTTGAAAAAATCTCTCAGCAATAAAATTGTATTTTAGTAAATATATTAACTCAAACATAGTAACCAAGAAATTCTAATAGCATGCTATTGGTTTGACCGAAAAAAAGATATCAGAAAAATTACGGAATAAGCTATTTTTCGTAAGAAATCAATTAAATACCATCAAGTGAATTTTGCAAAGTGATTTCATAATTAAGCACTAGCCTTCGATAAATTAATTAAATTAAATTTCAAGTTGGAATTATCCGTCAATTTCATGTTGTATGGAATAAAATATATTAATAAATTATTTTATTCCATAAATCTTTAATAACTCGTCGATCCTTCATTGAATCGAACTTTCCGAATTGTATGGGGATTGTAAATTATAAACAGACTTAAAGAAACTCAAGAATATTCTTCTATTTAGTACTTATTGTTAAGAAAAACATGGAAATATTAACGAGGAAAAGGAAATCAAATTTCTGAATGTAACTCTGAATTAGTTGCTAATAACTTAAGTAAATTAAAAAATATATTTATTATTACTAAAATATTAGGAAATAATATATATTAATTTGATTAAAAGAGACTCACCTTTCCTTCACATGTCTTGTGGCAAACATACTTGCAAACTGAAAAAAATGATTACATTGTTAGTTGAAGAAATTAAAGATAATATTTTTGTAGATAATAGAATATAGAAATAGAATTATATTTATTATAGAATAATACGAGTATGATGTTTATGGTTCTTATATTTGAAAATTTATCATGAATATGTATTAAAAAAGAACAACTTTTCTTATTAGTACGAATGCTTTCTTGAGCTAACATTTTTTACTTTGAGGAATATAGCCGATGAGGATTTGAGTGCACATGCATATAACGGATCTTTGAATCGTGAAGTAAATGGATCTTGGATTTATATCGAAAAACTTTATTGGAATCCCTTTTACAGGAGGAGAAGAAAGCTTTCTGGGGTCGCTTTTACCGAAAGATCCTTTGTTCTTACTGATTTCTAGTCATCTGTAATCCTCAACCATATAACCTGTATTTCAAATGGTATCTGAACATTTTATAATTATAATGATATTATGATTCACTTCATTATTATAATTCAAAATTATATTAAAAATGTATATATATATATATATATATATATATATATATATATATATATATATATATATATATAGTATATAATTATACTGTAATCATTATACACTAAGTTTTCGAATGAAAGCTCAAGGTGTCTAGTACTACAATTCTTTTTAAAAATAAGCATAACTAGCTGTTGTCCATGGCTTCGCCCGCGAATATTTCTTTTTAATTGATATATGTTTATGGTAAGAATTATATTATGCATCTAATAATTGTGTTACACATTGTGTATGCATGAAGCAAGCCCCGCTTCTGCCACTTCACAGTAAGTATGTAACATTTATCTGGACCCAAAATGGGACCTTCAGTCAAAACATGCATCATTTGTATTAACTTTCAAACCATGAAACTGGATGGTAACACAAACATCTTTCCAATATCCGAAACCTTACCATTCATCTCCCTTACACATGACATGTTTAAGATGAACATAGTTTTTGCTCACAACTTGCTCTAGTTGAATTTGTTAAGTTAAGCCATTCTGTCTCTATCTTGGCCTAGCTCTTAACCAAACACTGGTTGAAAAGACTACGATACAACAAGATATAATTAATAATAACGTTTTAGCTTCTCAACATAACCGTTGTATACCATCGTATCACAATTGCAACATAAATGGGATTTTTCCCATCCGCGGATGAAGCCTTCTGTCCGTAAAAAGTGAAAAAACTGAGTTTTTTTATGCTTTACAAATAAGTATTTTTATGTTTCAATTTTTTTTTTTTTTATTACTTAGAGTAAGATTCTTTTTCTTCAAATTATGCCTTATTGCACAGCTACGACATAAGGGGAGCCGCAATTAAAAATTTGAGCTTCGTAGGCATTATCGTTTTTTGATATATAGTGATTGCTAAATCAGTGAGTGAGTGGTATATATCTATCACACTGATAATTTAATTACTTTTTAAATGAGCATCTGTGTGTGCATTTGAAATGTAGGTATAGTTTCCGAAATATTAAAAAAAAAAAAAAAAAAAAGAAAAAAAGATTGAAAGGGTTTCTATGGGGGTACAATGCCCTATATGCTTATTTATGTTGTTTTTATATATCTAGAATTTTACTAATACTGGCTCGGTTTAGATGTTTTTGTTTTCGTTTTGTATAGATTTTAATTATTATTCAAATGAGTACCTACATTTTTTTAGGAGAACCATAGTTTTTGAGTTATTCGAAAAACTAATTTTATTTAGGCTTTAGAAATAAATTGTTTTCAACCACTAAGATTATGAATTTTTACAAAGCTACTAGCCTTATTGTACATCTAGAACATGAGAACACCAATAAATCAGCTTTTTACCTTCTTAGGCATTGTCGTTTTTGAAACACACTGATGACTAAATAGATTTAGTCTATTTAGTCTATTATACATGCATTTATAGATAGAATGGACTGATAGCCTTTTTCGGGTCGCTGCAATATATATAAAAATTTGGATTCAGATTTTGGAAATTAGAAATTTAAAATTATATACGCCAAAGAAAATTCAAATAACTTGAATCTATCATCATATAAATTTTGAGGCACGTGTTTCCGAATCCGTTGTCAGATTAGAAAAATATAAAATAAAATGACAGACAACATAGAGACATATGCAATTTAAAAATCTCTTGGAAATTAATTCTGTGAGGTTATCGGAGTCCCAAATCCGAATCTGGTGTTAGATTTACTGAAATGTTAATGGACGATTGAGTTGGATGCACTGACACTCTCTCACATTCCAAAGTAGGACTAACTACAGACAAAAAACAATTGACTAACGGTTTTAAAAATGGACTAACAAAAAAAAATATAAAAATAATTATTAAGTTAAAAAATAAAATATCAAGAAACTCATTAATAAGGTAAGCCTACGGGAGGGGGGAGGGAGGGGAGAGCAGGGAGAAATATTAACCGGCTAGATAAAGTACGATTTTGCAACATAACGTTAATTAACTAATAAGTGTTACTAATGTCGATTTTATTCAGGTAAAGTTAATTATGTAGAATTACTAATGAAATAAGTTAGTAGCCATTAGGAAATTACTATGGTAGTTATTATAAGGAAAAGCTGGCGCTGAGTGTGTGTGGGCGAATGCAGGGAAAGGAACGCATTGTGCAGCTCCTCAGAATAGATCGTGGCAACTACTTTTACAGCATTCGAATTTCAAATAGTTTTTATGATTCCAACCGATGGCTCACCGTAAATCGTTCTCTGCCACTGGAATATAAGATCGGATAGCTGGCTGTGGAGTGCGTGCATTTTTTAAATTGAATAAATGAATATTTTTAGAATATTCGGTTATGCAATAACTAAATAAAGTAATGGAATAATTCTAATATTACGAAATAAATTTCAATCATTTACAGCTTAGAAACATTACAGAATAATCTAAGATGGACATACATAAAAATATTTTGTAGAAGTTCTGAACAGTAATGCAGAAAAATTTGAAGTTCCATTAAAACCCTTTCGAATTTCAAAACACCACTTACGAAGCAGTAATCTATGAATGGGCACCCACTATTACTTACGTAAGTTTGATGTGGCTTTAAGCGTTAAAGAAATCCTTGGAATTTAAGTTACAATTTTTAAACCTATTCCTTTATAACAATAATAATCTACAAAATCCACACCTGTAATATATAAAAGAAGTTTCAAGAAATTTGATTGCTAATTGAAAGATATTCGGCGGTGTCTTGGGCCACTCTTAGTTAGCTAGTGCCAAGGCTGCCTTTTTGAATACTAAGTACTATAGAACCAATTTAAACTACTGCAATTATGCCTTATGAGCTAGGACTAATTGCAAGCGTAATTAGTCTCGTTTGAGATAACAGCCAATATGGTTTCCATTACGCGGATGTGATGTACGATATAGTAAATTATGTACATTTATGCAGTTGTCAGTAAAGTTAAATAATACATATAATTTCTAAGCGAGCTTTTTAACATTAGGAATCCCTACTTTTAATTCCTTTTTCCGAAATCATATCTACTACTATAACCTACTATATGCTGTAAATGGAAGTTTCTAATTTTTGTTTTGTCTTAAAATATATAAAACATGATCTTGACGTCAGCAAATCGAGTTTAAGGCTCATAAACAAATTATTCTTACAAAATTTGTTAATTAACTGCGTTCTACAGTATCTAAATCACAATGTTTTTAATTTAGTAAGTTCCGAAAACAATTGCAGTTTTCTGAGAGAGTTATCTCGACAATAAAGAAGTCATATTAATAAAATATAGCAAAAACTCAAAAAAAGGAGGAGGAATATCGTTAGGATCACAAGTGTGCATTTAGAGGACCCAGGCAAGGACGCAAATTGGGCCTCCATCATAAATCTGTCCCCAATAAAACAGTAATCTATTCGATTTATGCATTCCATTCACTGTGATCTAAAATTATTATTTACTATTTTACAGTTTTGACTATACTATCAATAGAACTGTTAATAGATACAGTTACAATATTAAATTGGAATAAGCATTTGAAATGGAAAATATCAGAAGCATGTTCTTATACCAAATAATATTATGGAAATTATAAGGATGAAAAAATAAACTGAATTCTAATAGTTATTTTATATAATTCTTTTAATTCCATAATTTATAGAGACAATATAAACTCGTGTTGCTTAAGATTAATCGATTACACGAGCTTGCAGGGTAGCATAGTATAACTATTACACTTCTGGCATTGTAAATCCGTACGGGCTATGTTAGAGTATTTAAATGACTTTTACCTAGATTTTTTATATGAAAAAATATCAATTGATATTACTTTGACAATCTATTCAGCTAGTTAATTTTCAATTGAAAGGGGTGCCAAACCTTCTAGTCGATCCTCACTCATCGTTAACCCCACATAACTTCTTATTAATTTCAATTTAGAAAAATAATGATAAGATTCCGAAAAAATCCGACGTTTCTTCTGACCAAAGAGAGCACATCTCAAGAGCCGGATTTAAAGTTTGGGCGCTCCTAGGCCAACAGTTTTTGCAACCCCCTCTTCTTACAATCGGAGGAGATAGGGAGAGGGGGAGAGCGATCCGAATCAGTTCCGATACTTTTCTTAAGAAAGTAATCTTTACGATGAAAATTTTAATTATATAACATAATAACATGACTTATGAAAATGAATAAGAAAAACCTGTGGCATACCACAACAACCCGTGAAGGTTCAGTACTTGGTAAGCCAACGGTTCTGCAAGGAGATGATTCATCTGAGATAACGCTCAACCAAGTTTTTTTCTTCTCATTAAGGATTTTTATTTAATAGCGGCTGGGTAAGCCCCAGAAGGGTTTCTCGTTTCCACAGGACCGATCCACGCTGTTAAATAATTATCTGTCACAGCCGGTCAGGAATACGGGACCTAGAGATTAGTAGCTCATTGCCCTACCCACTGAGCTATCCCGCTCTCATGAAAAGTAATACTAAACTAGAATCACCCTAAAATTTTTCAATGTTATTCAAACAAATATTTTTTAGCGTGAGCCTTCTGGCATTGTACGCCCCTAGGGTTGGATCTAATGGGCCTGGTGGTAAACCCGGACTTGCAAGTCTCGCATTAGCAGTCCAACTTGGTATAGCATATCACTCCGAGGCAACTCATACTGATGTGATTACTATCTTTTATCTGATTAATCTTGCTTTTTTCGGAGGATTCTGAATTGGCGAAAAGTTCTCAGAGATTTCAGAGATTACTGGTATTTGAGAGACTTATGCCTTTGTTTTTCGAACATTCCGGTTATATCCTAAACCATATTAATAACAAAAATAGGTAAATTTTTTAACTTTTGACCGATGTTAACACTTAATATTTAATCATTTCAGATATTATAAATATTGATATTTTTTTTTCTGCTGGCACTATAGACCATGGAGATTTTTGGCCGCGCGATAAATGGTATTCTTCTGCATTTCCATGTTGTAGCGGCAGGCTATAATTAGATTCGGCAGTGTCCTTCCCACCGACTAACTCGGGTTCACGGGAAGTGACAAGCCGGTTAAGATCCACGGATAATGGCTGTTCGCGGTCGGCAGGAGGACGAGGAACTATATTTCTTTCCCCGAAGCAGACCGTCCATGAACTAAACTTCCGTGCGGCTATTTCACGTCACTCCCATGACCGATATATATATATATATATATATATATATATATATATATATATATATATATATATATATATATATATATATATATATATATATATATTATATGTTAAATGTACGCCACGTTTCAAATGGTGTTACGGAATGTTTTCATCCGTAGCAAAAGTGGAGAACTTTGTGATTTTTGTTTGGATGAATAATGAGTCACATCTTTAAACAAAATAGTCAATAATCAAATCGTTTTAAGTATCTTTATGCAAATAAATTTCAAATTTGGGTTAGGGAGACGATATTTGAGTACCATCTCTAATTGTTTTTATAATATACCTTTGATATCATTTATTAGAAACAAATCTAAATAAATCTAGAAATTAGTTAATAGATAAATTAGAAACTTCGAACTACTAACTGTAAAACAAAAGATTTAGGCATATTTTTAGGGCGTATACCTTAACTGAAAATCAAACTCAATAAAAGAATTTTTAACAAAAAACATTATTAGTGTTTTTGTTCCAGACTACGTACCCTTGTTTAGCACTTAAAAAATTTATTGGTTATGCAATTGTTTTAAAACTCGCCCCATTGTTTAGATAAAAAAATCCGTGGTTAAAGAAAGAGTATTGTGATATTTAAAAACGGTATACCAATTACCGGTGTTATATGCAAATTTGGTCTCAACGATGGAAGAACTTAAGATCGATGTCTCGGAATAATTCTTGGATCCAAATTTCTTAGAGGGGCGAAACCTACTTTGGTCCATGACCAAAGACTAATTTGGTCGGCACCAGGTTTGTTAAAATATTTTTTATAGCACTGCGGTCATAAAATATATCTTTATTTTTAAAGGGAAAGAGGGAGGCTTTAAAACATTGGAAAATTTGGGTTTGGAGTCTGTTTAATTAAAAATAGCCTTGAAGTTTATTTTTGCTACGTTTATTATGTTGCAAGCTACTATGCAAAATTAAAGCATCTCAACGTGAAGACGCTATTTCGAAACTAGTTGTGTATTTCACACGTAACCAAATAAATGAAACCCAATTTAAGAATATTTAATGAATAATATTATTATGTTATTTTAACATTTCATCTAGATAATCAAGATCATCGCTCAGTTAACTGCCATTAAATATTTATAAGTTCCCTTCAATCAGTAAAACGACACGGAATGATTTTCTATTTTCCACAACCCGGAAAAGTTTCGTCCTAATTATCATAATAAATCATGATTGGAGGATTTATAGAGATTTCGTTGGAGATATAAAGTTTTACATCGGATTAATGCTTTAGCTAAGCTTTAAGGATATCCTACATTTCCATAATTTATTGGAAAGCTAGGAACCACTAGCGGAGCGAATAGAGGACATATGTCTTTAGAAAGGCCCTTTAAAATCCCCAGTTAAATACGATCATCCAAGAGTAGAAGCCTAATAGATGGAAGTGATTTCGAAAATATAACAGCCGTAATCATTTGAGCCAGTTAAAAAAATTTGGACAAGCAAATTTCACTAATAATAATTATGTAATGTCTCATTATAAATATCTCATCCAAAAATTGCAAACAAAAAATGAACAATTCATCTAAAATCAAAAAACCTTACTTCATTGAGGATATCCGCTAAGTTTTCTCCTATTGGAGTTGACTACGTTAAACCAAATGAAGAACAACAAATTATAGTAGACCAACGAATTTCAACATACAGATATATAAACAAAGCTTCTAAATGCTTCCTTTCTAATACATACAATTCACCTGAAATGCAACAATACAATACACAATAAAACCTGAAAATCAAGATTATTCCACTTTTTGCAATCTAAAATATATTATATTACATATATATGCAATACAACCCACTAAAGCCTTGAACTGAAGATGAAGTATGACACTCGAAACTAGTTTTCGATAAAAAGAAATTTATACAAGTGGTAAATCACTTATCAATCCCTCATTAGATTGATCCTTCTACACCATCATGCGTACTGGCGTATTAAATACATCAAACCTTTTTCGATTGAATGCATCGTATAAGAATTACAGGTAAAAAAATAAAAAGGGTTCCGAAATTTCGAATTTTTTGGCCACCATTCTGAAACCCGCCCGCTTTCAGTTGGCAGATAAGTGGCAATTGAATACTGAGGATGGACATTATATAGATAACTAATTATATATTAGTTATACTAGTTAACTATGACATTATATATGACTAAATGTTTTCTTCAAATAAGTCAACAAATTTCGTCTCGGCTCTTGGACTATAACAAGAAACAAATTCGCCGAAACATGCTGCGTCTGTAAAAGATTATTATGACGAATATTGTTTCAGAGTGTATCTGATTGGAGTCGATTTTTCAACAGAGAACAAAATTAATTTGTTCTCTGATAACACGAGACGAAAGCCCCGTTTACACATTTGCCAACGAACAGCGAAACATTCATATATTTTATACAGCTTTTTTCGAATTGTTAAATATTAAACTAATAATTATTAATTACCGATAATTATTATAATTATTTTCTTAGGAGTTAATTGTAATTATACCAAATAAATAGTTATTGTAACAGTTATCTGCTTTCTATCAATTGATTAATGATCTGAAAATATGATAATTATTGATGACTGATAATTTATATTTATTATTTTTTACTTTGGCATTAATTATAATAATACCTAATCAATAAATAGTTGTTGTAACAACTACCTTGCTGCTTTCTATAAATTTTAATATTCAATAGAAATTTTCTTTTCTATTACTTTTTGTTTTAATGAATTGAAAATATCAATAATTGATTTATACTTTTTTTTTAATCAAAATTTAAATTTTCATACATTTTTACTAAATCCAAAGAGAAAAAGCAATAATTTAACAAGATTACAAATACTTTTTTAATTGTTATTAAAGTTCGAAGAAATATATTTCTTATTTATTTCTATACTGCATTATTAATGTGCTTTCACTTAAGAGCAGAAGGCGATCGTGTTCTTATTTTTTATTTAATTTAATTCTTTTGTTATTTTTGTTTTGTTCTTATTTATCTTTTGGAGGAGAAATATACCACTTAAAATGACGTAGGCAGCAACAACTTCAACCAGTTCGGTGCCCGTCATGATAAAGAAAGCGCTCTAGTAAATCGGCGGTCTTTCGGCATAAATTGGAACATGTATTCGTTTGTAGGATGTTTCGTCGAAACACTCTAATGTGTATATGGGTGACTTACAGTGACTTACCTCTACAAGTGGATCCTTCATTAAGTATAGGCTGGTGACACATATGACAAGGCCTGGGTTTCTTGAACACTTTGCTTCTGAACGCATGGCACTGTCCACTGTCCGGCGAGTCCGAACCCTAAAAGAAAAAATTGTAATATTATATAGGTTATTTTTTATTTTTAAATATATTTTATTAATATTGGCACGTAATGATATTAGATAAACTTATTAGCTGTCTTTGTAATACCTACATTTTTTGTGTAAAGAATTAAATATAGATACTATGAATATAATTGTAAACATAAGATTTTTTCTTCAAGCGAGAAATAGTTGTATATTTAAGTGAATTAATAATTTAAATAACTTATATTGAGTAATGCGGCTTATTGGATAAGTCACATGACTCCTAAATTCCAAAAAATCACTCCAATCCATCGTTCCATTTTTTACAGGTAATTGGTAATTCAAGCTCATGTTTACACGTAAAACTGTATTTTATAAGAATTGCAGTTTAAAAATATTTCAATTTACAGATTAATATAACTCTTGAGAATTGATGGGATATAAATAGTGTCTCTACAATAGCATGAACATTAAATAAATTAATCTTTACTAAAAAAATATAATTATATGTATATAATTGAAATGCTAAGCATTTTATTAATCCACTAATAATATTTATTTCCTATTAATTTATATTTATATTTTTTAACATAATTAATAGTAAAAGAATAAACAAAATTGTAAATTATCCATATCAATATTTTTATATGTATTTTATACAATTAAAATTGTAAAGTTTAACTAAGCTACTGACTAACGATTTTTATTATTATAGCACAACCTAAACATTTTACAAAAAGACTATGCAGTTCATCGTTCTACTCCATCAGTTTTCCAGACTCAAAATCGGTTGGAATGATTGGATTTTGGCATAGCGTAATGGAGTTTAGGACCGGAGAAATTCAGCTGCTCCGTACCACTCTAAACAAATCTGGTGCGGTGCCCGCATCACACAACTTTCTCTTACCGTCCTATAATAATTATCTTTTTAATATAATTTTAAAGAGTTCAATTAAACAATACTTGAAATAAACTCAGCAGCATTCACTTCTTCACATCTTCTCCCACTTAAATAAAAGAGAACAGTTTTTTAAACAACTGTAGTACAATAATTCTGTACACTACCTATATATTTTAAGTTTGTCAATCGAAAATATATTTTAAAAGTTACGTTTTAGTTGCCATCGAAATATTTTGTTTCCATTAAGTACAAAAGTAGAAATTAACATAATAATTTCTACTTTTGTATTCTTAGATTACATTATTACAAAGCGAATTGTTGAAAATAGATTGGCAGATTGGAGGGTGGAGGTTCGATCGCTTTGGGTGCGCTTTTGGATGCGCTCGGTTATCCATCTAAGGTCTTGTAATCCTCATAAGATACGCTGTATCTTTACTGATTCCGGTTCGATGTTTATGATTTTTTTTCCTTTTTTATATAATTTAATTACCCTTCATAAAATTCTCTATATAATTTATCATAAAATGCATACTTTTTAAGTTATGCGCTAATAAAATATTCTTTTCATCATAACTTTTTTTCATGCATTTCCTCGGTGATGTACTACATATGAAAAGTTAAAGGGCTTTATGAAGAATAATTTAGGCAAGTTTCATCAAAGTGGTTAGACCCGTTTTCGAGAATATTTTAAAAAAGTGTAAAATCGATATTATAAAGTGGCACTTCCGGTTCGTCGATTATGACGAAAAAGTTGCTATAACATCACATGTATGCGCCTTCCTTAAATACATAATTTCAGTATCGTTTTTTCGTTTCTGAGTTAGACTGTTCACATACACACTGTTCACGCAGGCACACAGACCATTTTGCGAGACTTGGTAATTTGGACTCAGGGAATCCTAAAACGTGTATTTCCGTTGAAAACTTGAATTCGAAACTTTTCACGATCACAATACTTCCTCTTTATATTTCATATAAAGGTAAGGAAAAATGAAAATCCACATAGGATTTCGCACTCAGTTGTTCTATGTTCCATCCAGACAGAGACCTCTTTAGATTTAACCTAGGTCCTCCAAAACAGCTATTCCGATATTAAAACAAAATTTCTATCGGTTTCTTTTAAACGGTGCATCATGGGCAAAATAAATCCAGATACCAGTTTATTCTGAAACTGACAGATAGATTAAGCTTGCCCTTAATATATTTAATTAACAATAAAGTCACAACTGTATCGATTCTAACTTAATTCAAAGTTTCCTCGCTTTCCCCAGATATATTACTACCCTAGTTTCAATTTTTTTGTGAATCGCTTCATTAAACATAAACGTAAGTTATTAACTATAATGAAGGGTGTGTGCTGATGAAATGGGTGGTAGGATAACCCCTTCATCTTCGTAATGGGTGTTGAGAAGTAGGACAACAACGGCTGGGAAGGTAGGATAAAACTTTAACTATTACTTGACTTTTGTTCGTCAGAAGCTGTCTATGGAACGTCAAGAAGACTCAAGACCAAGTCCAACTTTGTTGTTAATTTCTCCCTGTTACCAGAGGGTTATACTGGGAGAATAATGATGGTGGATCTAACACAGCCTGTACGATACAGGAATTTTATTTAAGAGGCAATTTTAGAAGACAGAATCAAAATAAATAATTTATAATTGGAATCAAATATTTTTTTGTTTTTGTTTATAATTATTACATAAGAATCGAATTTGATGATTCCAAATGAGTTTCAAGCGAGTTGAATTAATTTTGGAGTTTTAGGCCACTATAAAATAGAGAAGGTTTCATATTCGATTAAGAATATCCCAAGTATACATATATTTTTGTGAAAATGTTTCAATTTTGACTAATTGTATAAATAGAAAATAACTAGATATGTGAATGAGGTTATCTATTTTCTATTGTGTAGATTAAATCCGTCTATTCGGCATAAAACTATTACGCATTATGAATAAGTTTACAAAACTTAAATACATAAAGTACTGGATTTAATTCAGTTATTAAACAATACTTTTATTTCGACATGAATATAAAAGTGCATATAACTATGTACAATTGAAGATTATAGAACTAGATAAAAAGGTAGTTCAATTTTTATTTTAGAATTTTGATAATAGATTTAAAGCAGAACTATTTTGTAGAATATGATAGAGAAAATGAGATTTAAAATAATGATGAAAAAATAAGTCTATATTTTTTTGTCTTTTACTTTCTCTAACCAATGCATGAAATATATAGTAAGGGAAAGTATTGCGACCATGAAAATTTTCGGATTCGAGTTTTTAACGGAATCTCATGTTTTAAGGTCCGTTGAGTCCAAATAACCAAGTCTCGTAAAATAGGCTTTGTGTATTTGAGCAGCCCAGCTCAGAAACGAAAATTTGTGCAATACTGTAAATGCCTATTTAAGGTAGGCCTTGCGATGGCCTAACTTCCATGTGATGACATGCAACCGGACTAACCGGAAGTGACACTTTCTATAATCGATTTTATACTTTTTTACAATTTTCTCGAAAACGGATTTCGATGAAACCTACCTAAATCATTCTTCATAAAGACCTTTAACTTTTCATACATGTAGTACATCACCGAGGAAATGCAGATAAAAAAGTTATGATGACAAGAATATTTTATTAGCACATAAATTAAAAAGTATGTAAAAATAAAGGCAGTTTGCAGCTATTTCACCAATTTATTTATTAAGATGCAAAGTTTCGACCTACAAGCTATCCTCAGGCATCTCTGTAAAAGGCTCTTATTTAGTTCAATTGATAACATATCACAGAATTAATTATACTTAAATATTCTAATAAATACCTTATACATACTAAATTTATTTAAAATGCATATACTGCATTTTCATATCATATTTAAGCCCAATCCGGACCAAGTCGAAATATACAGTAAGTATATTAATTAAGTATAATTAATTCTGTGATATGTTATAAATTGAACTAAATAAGGGCCTTTTAAAGAGATGCCTGACGATGGCTTATAGACCGAAAATTTGCATCGTAATAAATAAATTGGTGAAATAACAGCAGCCTGCCTTTATGTTTATTTATTAAAGTATTCACCTGAATCAACAAACATATATTTAAAAAGTATGCATTTTATGGCAAATTATGAATAAAATTGTATGGAAAATATATTATCTAAATATGGAAAGTTAAATTATCTAAGAACGGAACAAAAAAACTATCAAAAGCGGACCAGTATTAGTGAAGATATAGAGAGCATCGTGCTAACCGGAAATGGCAATTATATAATGGATTTTACAATTTTTTCGTAAACAGCTCTGATTTTGATGAAACCTACCTAAATTATTCTTCATAAAGACCCTTAACTTTTCATGCATGTAGTATATCAAAGAGAAAATACAAGGGAAAAAGTTATAGCAAAAAGAAAATTTTATTTACGCATAACTTAAAAAGCTTGCATTTTATGGTAAATAATGTAGGGAATCATATGAAAGGTGATTAAATTCTCTAAAACAAAAAAAGGAATCATGGAAATCGGACCAGAAGTAGCAAAAATAAAGCGTATCTTATGAGAACTTCAAGACCCTAGATGGTTAACCGAGCGCATCCGAAAGGAGACGGCTGCGACCGATCCTCCTCCCACCAATCCGCAAACAGTTGTCAGCAATACGCTCTATACTAATGTAATATAAGAATACAAAAACAGAAATTGACTTATTAGTTTCTACTTTTATATTATTTAATGGAATAAAAATGCTTCCATGAAAATTAAACCGAAACTTTTAAAATATACTTTCAACTTGACACATAGGCAGTGTACAAAATTGTTGTACTAAAATTGTTTAAAAAAACTGTTTTATTGTACTGAAGAGGGAGAAGATGTGAATAAGTGAATGCTGAGTTTGTTCCAAGGACTGCATTAAAAACAAGAGTAATGTTTAAGTGAACTCTAAAATTATATTAAAAAGTAATTATTATGTTAAGGAATATAATTGTTTATAAAAAGAAAAATTACTATTTCGGATTTTCATATTCTTCATGCTATTTTTTTTTTAAATTTAATTATTATAATTATCACAATAAACATGAAGTATTATAAAAAAATGTATAAGCTGCATTGAATTATACGTTAGTAAATTAATATTATTCAATTATTTATTGACAGTTATTATTAATATTCCGCGACAAAAGGTATATATGGGAATTCTAAATGTATTATTTTTATCACTGTAATTATAATTTGAAATATTTAATTTTTTTTTCACCACCATATATTAGGCCAGTTAATCTGGGACTCTGGTTGGAAGTAAGTGTTGGAAAGCTGGAAATGGTTTTAATCTGTTTTTTAGACGTCAGCTAATAGTTTTCCTAAGTTTTCCCCGTTCTAATTGGTGAGCCAAGGGGAGGGGAGCGGGGGAAACCCCCAAATTTTCGGACTTTTTTCATTTAAACGGCGCACCTGAAATTATATAATATAACAAAAAAAAAATTCTCAGAATCGCAATTTTAGGTAATTTATTTTTTTTTTAATTTAGTATGAAACAAATATTGAAATATTCGAATAATACATGCTTTTCAAGATATAAGCAAAATAATTTTGTTTTTATACTTCCAGAGAAAATTCAAGGTAATTAAGTTGAAATTCGTAATCAGTACCTTAAAAACATAAATTATCAAATTTTCGGAACTTTTCCAAACCAGAAGTTTTTCTCAAAGATTAATTGAGATATTTCGCCTCATAATTTCGAATCGCGTTTGCTTCAAAACCAAGTGTCCAAAAAGAAAAAATATTCTTTAATTTGGTATAAAATTATTATTAGAATTTGTTTGAATAATGCTTGGTTTCCAAGTATGAGCTAAAAAAAGCAACAAAAAAATTATTTGTTTTTGTATTGTTTTACACCTCCGAGGTAACAAAGTTAAAATTCGTTATAAGTATCTTAAAAAACATAAATGAACAAATATTCATAACTTCCTCCGAGATCTCTATCTGGTCTCAATTGGAGTCTATATGTTTTTCGATTTTCAATTTTTATTCTCCTGTCAAATCAAATTCAAAGTTTGAGGTACTCATTTTACGCATAATTTAGTGTACTTTAATTAATAATGGCATATGGAATACAATTTTCTCTACGGTGCGCCATTTACATGTTATAGGCCAAAAACTGAAAAAGTCCGAAAATTTGGGAGTTTCTCTCGCCTTTTCTCCGCCTTGGCTCACCACTTAGAACGGAGAAAACTATTAGGAAAACTATCAAATATAACTATAAATATAACTATAAAAAATCTGACGTCTAATAAACAGATTAAAACCATTTTCAGCTTATCAAAACTTACTTCCAATTGAGGTGTCCGAAAGGTCTAGATTAACTGGCCTATATTCGCTAATATAAAAATAAAAAATTAACATTACAATGTAGATTACTCGTATGTATTATCTAAGGATAGGGCATGTTTAAATTATAATAGAATTAACATTCGTTGACAATGAGGAAAAGAGGAAACTTATAGTGTTTATGAAGGAAGAATATATTTGAATCTAATAAAGTTCTGGTTAAATTCATCGCTTATTCACTTCGCTTGCTATGAATATCTGAAGTACATATAAAGCCTATTAAATCATTCATGGATACCTGTTATGACATAGGTTTGATTATCACACGATATTCGTTATATATTGTTTCAATTAAGCTATAAATCTTAATAAAATGCTGCTCTATTGAAATAAATGTACAAATCGTAAACTTTTATCTAGTTACACGACACTAAATCATTCAGAGAAAACATGGGCTGGAGAGACAATAGGATATATTCCACGGTCCGGAAGAGCCCAACCCATTGGCCCAACTTATATCTAATGTTATCAGGTCATCACTGTTTTATAACTGTTTAGATTTATACATATTGTTATTTCACAATCTATATTATGACCACTGTAATGAAGCAGTGTTGATAAATGGAGATGAGAATTAAAAAAAAAAATACAATAAAGAAATCTTTAGAAACACCAAGCTATGCGGCTAAAACTTATAATCATGAAATCATAAAAAATAAATAAAAATAATAATAATAAAAATTAAAAAAAGCAAAGAAACGAAGAAAAAGTTATGAGCTTAATGTTAATAATGTTTACTGCAAACGATTTTTTTGAAGAGCTGCTAATATCGCGGTATGACTGAACAATTTATTTTTAACTTTAAGGTATTTTACTACATTCAAAAGCCAGTTAGTTATTTCCCAATATGAGAAAGTAAATAATATATGGAGTGAAAATACTCCAAAGAGAAAGAATTTTTATGACTTCAATGAAAAGCTTAAGGAAAGACTTTAAAAATTAATTAATGTTTATTAAAAATTAATCAACGTTTAGATAACTTTAACCATCTCCAGAACTGAAACTTACTATAAACTTATATAGTAACATAAAATCAGCAATAAATAATTCTATAATTTCAATATCGAAGCACAACTCTATTAATTATGGTACCCATATATTTCAGAGTAATAAAACCTTATAAATCATACTTCATCTCATTTCAAAAATGTAACCTTCTAAAGAACACTGGAGAATGGAGCTCTGTAAATTTAATAATTTTACATGAACAACAGCCTATAATTTACAACTTAAGAAACGTATATGTAGGATTTGAATCAACCAAAAATAAATTAATAGATCATTGCGGCATGTGGCATTATGGATTGTAAAGCGGGGCTTGTCCACTTAACGGATGATATACCAGAATGCTTTAGATGAAGACAGTTTCAAAGCGACCTGGTGGGAGTGTCGTCAGCTGCAACCGGAAGAAATTTCAACCCGTCCGTCAAGAACTGTCTATGTTTCGAAAAGTGTAGATCCTTTTCATATTGGACCATCCGTTCATGAAATAATTGATATTGAAGATAGTTGAAAAACTTCACATTTTTGTGTCAATCTTTCCTTCAGCAATTCTATTTTCTTATTACAAAGAAATGACAATTTACTAATTTTTATTACTATTAACTAATTTTGTAAACAATTTAGAAATTGTAAATAGTTCCTATTTTATTGAGTAAGAAAAAAAAATCGTTAATGATAAAAATATAAATTATATAATATAAATTATAAAACTTATGATAAAAACAAATTTTGTTTGTGTTTTAAATCGTAACTCCATATATAAAATCATTTAATAAATTAATAAACATATTTATTTATTATAAAAATTATTATAATTATAATTATTATTATAATAATACTATCAAAAGTTAAATTATTGCAATAAATACTATTCAAAAATAATATTTTATCTTATTTGAAATCAACTACAACCTCAAAAATAAAAAAACAAATGTTTGTTATTTATTAGATAAATTATTATATTAAATATATAGATATATGGATGTATATTGCTTGGGAACGGAATAGACGGAAGAGTTGAAAGGTTCTTCCTGTTGAAGCTTTAGTCCAGGCGCGATAGAGTAAATAAATAACTTCTTGAAAGATATCCTTCATTTTCATACGCGTGAATCTTACCAATTTCGGAGGTATATTTATCATAGCGTTGTAGACTTCATTCCTGTTTACGGAATCACATGCCTGCTGGAAGTCGACAAATACATGATCTGTGGTAATACTCTCTGATTTTCTCCAGAAGCATACGGAGAGTGAAGATCTAGTCCGTCTTTGATCTGCCTGATCTGGAACCACTATGGTATTTTCCTATCTCATTGTCCGCATAAGGGAGGTGCATAATGAACGGTCAAGAGCACTTTGCAGGCACAAGGGAGTAGACATTTTCCCCTATAGTTTTTGCACTCTAGACCATCACCCTTTTTATGAATGGGGAATATGGAAGTCTTCTTCCACTCCGAAGGCAATCTTTTCTCATTCCATATGTCCAGAAATAAATCCTAGGAACATGGTTAGCTCATACCCACCATGCTTCAGAAGTTCGGGTACTATGACATCTATGCCTGAGGCCTTATTATTCTTGAGCTTTGACAGAGCTTTCTGGGTCTCCTCTTCATCTGGAGGCTCCACATAACGCCTCATTCTGCAGGTATTCCGGTGGACAATCAATTGATGTTCCTCTGTTTAACAGAGCATTATAATAAATGGTCCATCTATTCAGTGCTGCCTCCCTACAGTTATAAGGGAACCATCCTCTGCCTTGCAGGCATGTGCTCGCGGTTTAAAAAGCTTTCTTCCCTCATTAATGAGCTGAAAGAACTGGCGACTATTCTTATCATAAACGCCATCTCTGTTTCATCGAGTTCTTTGTTCTCCCATGCTCTCTTCTTTCCCCTTCTCAAATGCGTCTCTTCCCTTCGGAGGCGTTTATACTCCTATTTAGATGCTATTATATGCTTACGTGATAGCATTTTTCTGTAAGCTTCGAATTTTCTTTCATTTAGAACCTTATATTCCTCGCTAAACCAAGGGTTACGCCTAGTTAACTTAGTTGCGGTATTTTTCTTTTAATTCTAATAACACATAGCCTTGGGCTAATTGGCTTGAATCCTATCATTAAGTTTGAGAATCTTTTACCAATGATAAATCCCGTCCCCCATATGTGGAGCCTTTCATCGCAGCTTTAGTTTATTGTATGGTGCTCTTTCTTAAAGCTACCTTGTCCTTTCCACCTGGCTTCTTGAAAGGCAGCAATGTCTTTTTTATAATTAGTCATGTTATTAAGGAGTACCTGAAGTGCTCCGGGTCGGTATAATGACAATGCATTCCATGCAACTATTGTAAGGTCCATTTGACGTTTCCTGTGTTGTTTCCTATGGATCGGTCCAGCGAATCTTTGTTGAGAATTTGTGATTTGGTAGTTTAGGAGAACTGGGATATCAGCCCACATCTCCGAGCCAGCTGATAGGGCTGCTACATTAGAGCCCCCTGACCTGTTCCCCCATCCGGGGCGGCTACCAAGGGGAGGCGACCCTATAGTGTGTACTGTACTTGTTTGTAGTGTGGAGTGTGTGCAGTGTGCTGTATTTAGTGTACTGAGCGTGTGTCAGTGTTTGTGTCCCCCAAACTGGAGGAGCAGTGGCTGACTGCAGTCTGACGACTGGGCGATAGGGCCGGCACTTCTCGACGCCGAATTTCTAGTAATAAATGCATCAATAACATTTTAGAAACTCTAAGAGTATCAGGCTTGCGTGTAGCGTTAATCAAAACTAACAAAACAAATTTACAACACATTAAAAATGTTTTTTATGTATATTTTCAACAAAAAGAAGGTAAGTAGGTCAGTAAAGTAATTGACGCCTGGCTCTTTGGTCCAAGTCTGGCATAAAAAATCTTCGGTTCTATATGCAGTGAACCGACTTTGGAGTCGGGTAAACTCAGCCTGGATACAAAGGATACTTTGGCGAAAGAGCGTAGATACTGACACCACTACCAGGAATAATCATTGGTATAGGAATAGAAATTCATAATCAATTATTTATTACAAGACCCTTCATGAGTCTTGTGATGCAACCCTTCATTAATGATACAGATTTTGATTTTTTACCAAAAATGAATAATTTCAAATCTTATTTTAATAAAATATTTAATATGTAAATGATCAATTTTTGTTTATTATTTCAATAATGAACCTTTGTATTCGATGAAAAAAAAAATAATAAAAATAAATTTCTCTCAAAATATGAAGTTTAATGTTTCAAAATACTATAATCCAAAATTCTGATGAAAAACATCCGTCCGTCCGCTGTTTGCAACTATTCTCCGAGACTACTGGATATTTTATTTCAAAATGGCGACTGACTAAAGTTTTCATATTACAGCGTTCATACACATATCTCCGTACACATATCTTCATACACATATACCATATCTCCGCCATATATTTATATTATATATAATATAATCAAAAAACATAATATCACATGAGATCGTGCATCACTAGACATAGAGATAAATTGGCAGAAGAGTGTATAGAATACAATTAGCTCTTGCAACATTGAACGTTGCAAGAAACCAATCAGCATTGAGTGAAATTCATTCGTACACATTTATTATTTTATGTCAGTTGTTTAGTGTGAGAAAAGTATCGACTCAATCTTCAATCTCGAGGTGAGACTGATTAATGATTTTTGTAAGATTCATCTTCAGTCCTCAAGATACTGTCATGCCTCATTTTTGTGTAACAATTTAAGGTGGCTTTACTCTTTTTCTGACGACATTATTTCCTCGTTTTTTTTTCTCGCAACAATACATTACAATCCCAAAGCTTTCCTTCTATTCTTGATCTTTCTGGCCTTGGAACGTAGCTTCAATACAAAATCTCGACCTCCATACCTCCATACTTTCTCAAATATATTTCGAAATGGTTTAAAAAAATACTCCGCTCGACTATGGAGATCTGTTGTATATCAGTCCCTGAATGTTTGCTCGTAAATGCTATAATTATCTATATATATATATATATATATATATATATATATATATATATATATATATATATATATATATATATATTTGCTGGACTATAGGATAGTTTTGCTGGACCTTAAATTTTTTATTGACATTATTTCCTAACTTTTAGATATATAAATGTGCTATTGTATGCTCTAATTCTTTATTTAAACGTTTTTCAATCTATATCTTTAGAGCCTTAAAATCGTTATAACCTTGACTAAATATTGTTGTATTTTTTCCTTTGAATAGAGCCGGCGTCACCCGAGACCTGGGGGCAAAACAATATTTCATGTTTATAATTATTGTTAATAATATTAATACATGGATTTAGATTTTATGGAAACGAAACTTGCTACTGTATTATTATAACAATAGTTTATTGTTTTACTAAAAATACGACAAAATTTTGTGAGAAAAAAACCAACAACTTTATAATGATAGTATAATTTAATAATAATTACTTAAGTAAAATGTTCATAATAACACTATTCGGGCTCCCTGGATGCGTCAAACCCAGGACAGGCTCTTGAGTGATTTACATGGAACTGAATTAGTGTTGGGATGAATATGAATGGGATTCGGTTCTTTGGCAAGCTAAGTGAGTAACGGGTTAATTTTGTAAGCTTCTTTTTTTATGTTACTGCATGATATTTATTACCAAGAGCTGTTGGGAATAAAGTCAGTGGTGGATAAAAAATATATATGAAAATAAAATAAATTTCAAAATAGATAATTAGATCTACAAATTAGAAAATAGATAGGAAAAGTTTTCGATATCATATTATCATGAAATCGTAGAATTAGCTTCCAGATGTCAATAATTAATTTGAATATAAGAGGGGGTGATTTGTACAAGTGACAATTTAGTAATTTTGTGATTAATATTATGGTTCTTCTGTATATGTCTTGAATATTGAGCATTATTGGTTTTGAATAATTCTTATATACACTAACTGTCCATAATCGCACTTAACTCTGCATATATATAAAAAAAAAAATCATTTACCTCTTTAGAGTTCTCAATCCTTATGACTCTAGAGAATAATGGATCAGTAGAACTATAGGGTACACGAAAACACGACATTCCACGACAATACACAGGTGTATTGTATATCCGAATCGTCAATACACAGGTGTATTGTATATCCGAATCGTCAATACACAGGTGTATTGACGATTCGGATATACAAACTTTCCTGTTGACGATTACGTAACAGGTGTAACTAAATCACGAATAAATGTTATTATATCTACTTTTACAGTATTTTCTCTTATATGAGTTAATTCATTCTGCTTTTAAAATATATAAGATAGTTGTGCTGCACCAATTAAGAATTATTTTTTCAAATGAGGATTATTCAGAATAATTTAATGAAATCTAGCAATGACTGAACAATTTAGAAAAATACCTGCGGACTAGAAACAAGATATTTGATATTTTTTAACAATAATTTTTTTTTTAAATACACCTAGACCATACAATATAGGAAATAAACCATGACCATTGTTTATGAACGCACTTAAAATTTTTTTGAACCACAGAAGTTTCGAACTTACCTTTTAATCAATCGCCTAGGAATACTTGAGGCGGGTCCATTATTTTTATATTTGCCATATGTAATAGAATTACTTATTGTTTTTTTTTTTCCAAACACTTGACCGCGCAGAGAGATATGAATCAGCTGCTAGGAGGGTAACAGAGGTTTGATGAATTACTGGCCGCAAGGTGTGGCTGTATCGATTCTTGCACAGTTCAGTCGGCCACCAATAGAGTGCTCTTACGTCTAAATTTCTTACTTCAAGAACGAACAGAAATGGGCATAAAATTTCTAGCTATTATTGTGAGTATATAAAAATTATAATTAAGTAAAAAAATATATACAAAAAAAAATGAGATTGTATAAAAATGTACTTAATACATTTAAAAAAAAAATGATATAATAATGAAAAAATATAAAGAAAGTAAGAAAAAAAAATAATTGAAAAATACATCGGAAAAGTAGAGTTATAGATGTTTTCTAGCAGACTTAGGGTGTATCAATTCTGTGATTAGGAACTAGTATGGTCATCTTAAAACCCCTTAAATCAAAGAAGATTAAATTACAATACATTTTTAAGCGATAGCTATTGACTATAGTTCATTCATGGCAGTTTGTTGGTAGTATCAACAAGTATTCGGACTTGATAGAATCACATATGGTTGACCATTTTTATAGCGCAACTATTAAGTTTCGATATGAATTGAAAATATCTGCAGCTAGGTAGATGTTTGGGTGAACCATTGTAAATTTCACAATTTTAATGTTCAAACATTCACAAGTTTTTTATTCTAAATTTTTTAGAACAGTTCTGTATTCTAAATCAAGACCTTGTAAATAATTAAAAATCAATAAGTGAACGTGAAAATTTAAAACTAAGCCTGTTAAAAGTGTATTAAACCTTTCAGTGTATCAAACTAAACCGTTTAAAAGTGTATTTAAACCTTATTAAAGGGTCTTGCACCCGTCTTAAGTATAACCTACAGTTATAAATTCAGCAATAAATTAATTAGTACATTTTTTAAGTGCATGGCAATAAAATGATAACACTTATTAACATTTATAATTTAAAACATTAAAAATGCTTCACCTTATTATACCAAAAGTATCTAAAATCCAAAAGTAATTTATTATTTATATGTTTATCGATAATATCTTAAAAAGGAATATGAATATCTATTTGTTTTTAATTTCAATTTTTTAAAATTATATCTGGGTAGTGGTTACCTAGATTTATAGTACTTTTTATAAATTACAGTAGATATTTGAAGTGGATAAAAAGTTACACTAAGATTTATTATATGTTAAAATATGCGAGGAAGATGAAATAGACAATAAGAACAATAATAATAAGATTCTCAAGCCTTCATAAGCTTTGAGTAAACTTGCAATATTTCTTAACACCAATTGATTTATAAAATTATATGTTATTAAAATAAGTAACGAAACAACTTTTTAGGGAATAGTTTATATATATATATATATATATATATATATATATATATATATATATATATATATATTATATGTTAATTATGGTAGGGCCATCAAAATAAAATGTCTAAATAAGTGTTATTAGTTTATTGTTATGTTTCTTGAAAAATGTAATAATTAATTTACAGCTGGTTTGATATATTGTAGTGTATTCCTGAAGATGGGGAAAAAAGCCTAAAACTTTGAATAAAAATGTGATGGGCTCTTTATTACAACCAGTTAAGAGGAAGTTTTAAATTTTACCTTTCACTTATTGATTTTTAATTATTTACAAGTTTTGCGTTACATTGGTAAGTAACAACTGGGTTATATAATCGACAAATCGATTGAAACAAGATGCTGTGTCGTGTAATAATTATAAATATCTGCTCTTATTAGATAATTTTTGATTCTCTGAAATAATTAAAGATTTAATTAACGGCTGATTTTTGTTTTTTATTTACTTTACAGGGTTTGGAGACATTTGTTACTTTAGTCCATAGAGCTTCACTTTATCTATCGGAGATTAATATTAATTATTATATCTTTTATGCATTATTATATTATATATTCATTATTATATCGGAGATTAATATTTATGTATTAGGAGAAAATTGTATATTTTTAACTATTCAACAGGATTAAGTTTGACGATCCTCAATGAATATTAATTGGGTATTTTTAAAAATTGATAAACATCGCCGGAAAATTATAAAAATATAACTCTTGCTCACTTAAATTATTAACTTGTTAATTTTTTTTTATAACAATGGAAGTTACTGACATGGTAATAGATTGTCAGAATAATATACTTGTGTTTTGTACTCTAGTCATGATTATACACTCTGTTGTATAATTAGTTACTTACAAACCAAAACGTAATTGTGATAGACTTCGAAACAATATTCGATTATGTTTACCGTAAATTATTATGTTTTAATTGGACCAGAAAGGTTTACTTATTGAGGAAATCAAGAACGTCTTCCAGGTAATGAAGCTGAAATAATAATAAATATATATATTTTTTAATTTAAAACAAATATTTTTCTTTCATAATAATTCATAAAGTATATATATTAAAGATGATATTTTCAAAGACACTTTAACAAAAACAAAATTGATTTTTTGTGAGCAATTATCATTATTTTCACAACGCCAGAGAAGAAAAAAAAAATAAACAAGTGAATTCTATTTAGTATAACGCGGCTTGTGTAAAGAATAGAAATAAAGAATGGATTACCTTCAGTGATGTACGTGACCCGGCAGTTAAACTTATTTTCAATGAAAATAATTCCGAAGAGCACACTGTCGACAAACAATGGCTTGTATCGAAATTTAATTTAAAAATCGATGGACATTGTTAAATATTTATAAGGAAGCCTTGTGTAATCAGCAACATAGAATTACAAACTCTTTCAGTATTAAACTTCATGATTAACCCAAATATAAAATACGTTGATAATAAACTGGTTGTTTAATGCTAATGTTTAATATTAACGGTAAGAAACACGTAAAGCTTTAAATTACATATTTAAGAATGATACAAAAGAATTTTTATAATATCATAATAATATTTTAATGATGAATCGTAAATAACAATATTTAAAAAGGGCCAACCATTCTAACTTATGTATTAATATATAAATATTTTGACAGACGAAAGATTTGTTAACATTTTTATTTATTTTTTTTTTATTTTTTATGTCCCTCTTAGCTGGGAATATAATTTCTTTCTTAAGTATAATTTCTTCGAATTCTTATATTCAACACGGAAATGCATCCTAACATTTCAGGTGGTTATGTTTCTAATTTTTTTTTCTAAAACTTCTAAACTAAATTCGATGAAAATAAGCAGATTAACTTTTACATATAATCGTAGATATTTTATATTAAAAATTTTCGAATTTGAAATTCTAAAATATGAACATAAAACTTGGAAATAATGCTTAATAAACATTCAAAGCAAAATTTGGTGTTTTATTTTTTTAATTTAAAAAAACAAAACGATTTTTATGACTTAAAAAGAAACGAATATTACGTAACCCTGATGTTTTTTTTTAAATCTGGGTGTGCTCGTTTATTGATGATTTTTAGAATAAAACGAGAAAAGAGAATAAGTATCAGATATTTTTACCAATACATTAATTACAAAAGTAAATATTGGATTAAAAATTTAATCCGAATTTAATTCTGTACTAATTCATTCCTAGCAACCTGAATTTATAATTTATGACTGACAGTTAAAGTTTTTCCCTTTTTTGGCTTGCAGATAGCACGGTATTCCAATTCCATACATTTGATAGGGGGAAAAATGCACGTTGTTTAACAATGATCATTTAAATATTTATAATTGACTACTAATAATTGTTTTCGGTTTATTAATGATCTATATTTGAAAAAAAAATGAGATAATTTTAATAAGTAAATCTTTCTACACTTTCTCAAATGAATAGTTAAGATTATTTTCCTTTTTCCCAAGGTCTGATTTCAACTATCCATTTAGTCACAATTAAGAATGAAAATTCAGAGGAAATTTTAAAATTTCTCGATCATAGAGTGACCATGCATTGGAATACTATAGCGCAGGGCAGGCAGGCTGATGACCCAAGAGAACAGCTTGGAATGACTAATAGCTGTGTCCAGGTTTTCATCAATCATTGTAGAAGCTCTGCCAGAGGTCAATTTCCGAAGCAAGAGGCGTCCCCAGTGAATCATTAATGTCATTTGTTTGATGGCAGACCATTGCTTTCCTAATCATTTTCTATCACCGCTGAGGCAGAATGAAATTGCAAGTTCAACTTGGAAATAGTTTGGAAAGTTCATAAAAATAAAATGCAACCTAAAACAAATTGAATGCATATGTTTATTATTTAATGAAAACATGCCCTGTTTGTATACAAAATGGATACCGAAATCCCGCGGAAGGATTTTGCTAAAACTTTTAGAATATTTTTTTTTTTTTTTGGCCTCAGAAAGCGATTCCTTTATCCCAAGAAAACAATAATTTAGTAAAATAAACTAAGCAGGCAGGTACAGACATGAATAAAAAAGAGGAAAAGACGTGTTACAAAACCGATCTGGCGAACCGCGGAAATTTATTCCAGTCAAATCTCATTCAAAGATTTTTATTTTATTTAATATCGATTCGCCATTAATTATTTTATTTTCAATTTTACGCCCCTTCATTTTTGTACTAAAATACGATATAAATATTTTATTAAAACAAAGAGACAATAAAATAAGCTTTGGTCGATAAGGAAAGCAGAGCAAATAGTTTGTTTTATATTTCAAACTTCTCTTATGATTATAGATATCATATATTATAAATTTGTTATAATATATTTATTTTACTGACATTGTGATTAATATAAGAAGTAAATGATTGTTTTTATTGTTAAGTAAATGAATGAATAACTATTGCATTTATTCCTATCACATGAAATGATTAAATATAATAGCCTCTCTGAGTACTATTATATTATTTAACCTATATAATTGCATAAGTTTCAATTCAGATCTTTTGTATTTATACCGTACTGTTTACGTCATAAATATTTTCCACAGTTGTAGAGAGTGTATTTTCCTTTAATTATTTATTTTTAAATATTTAATAACTCTGTAGATATTTATTTGTATTCGATATAAGGGTGAATTTGATCGAAAATCATAATTGACTTGAAATCAACAACCCAATAGTGGGCCTGAAAATATCTGAAGATATAACTTCCATTTGTGTTTTTTTTTTTTTAGTTACAATCCTAATAAACAATTATACATAATGCGGTTGTCAAAGTTTCCAGTTTTTCAATACTTTTCATACTAACAAAAAGTTTTTAGTCTAAATTTACTGTTACATGTGTTACTATAAAATGTTTAGTGCCAGAAGTTTTTTTTTAAGGGGCGATACTTAAAATTATTCTATCAAGAGTCTAATCCAAAATAGTGTCGTTTTGAAAGTATTCGGTAATACTAGGGTACGTTGCACTAGTAACAATTTTTAAAATTAAATAATTTTGAATTTACAATCTAACAATGTCGGAATCAGTAGTTACTGTTTAAAATGTTCCTCTACGGATGTTCCTTAAAATATAATGTACCGTGGTATTTTCTTCATTTCTTTAAAATCAAAAAAACTCGGTAAACGAATTTATTTTAACAAAGGATCATGCAAATTATCATTTTTCATAAGAGTCGCTCGCAAACATTAGTGGAAAATAAACTGGAGATTTTCTGTTAGTGTAAATTGTTCACCAGCACTACATAATCAGGTAGTGACCATGTGGTTATCAGTTGATCCTAAGCAGGTTATCTACACCAACACACTGACGGTTGAAGTAGTACTTCGGATATCAACGGATGATATAATTTTTCAATCAAAAAGGTGTAACTAATTATATCTTTATTCGTGTGAAAACTCAAATTCTTCAAATTCCCTCATTTTGAAATCGAGTTATTCACTCGGTCCATTTGCATCATGAACATTTAAAAGTTCAGAAACGGGGTACGATCTTTTTTTATCTGTCATGAACGAGAGCTACCAACCGAAAAGAAATAAACCCAGATGAAGACTAAGCTATTAAACGGTAGTCTGTGGCTAAATCATCAATCAACATCAAATGTCTGTCGCTACCTGGGCCCAGGGAAATAATCCTCCGCGCAGGCGCGCTCTTCGGGATATCTTATCGCCTCCATCCCACTGCTCCACATTCCAGAACTTGGATGATATCAAAGAGCAGCTCATAGTACGCCAAATGATGATATTTTTATTTTAAATACTGATGGATATAATCAGGGCCGGCCCGTGATATTATACTTGTGTATGCAAAAATATAAATATAATTTTCCTTTCTGGAAAGTGCCATACTAACTCAAACTGGAAATGAAGTGGAATGAAAACTACATTATACAAATATAATATTATAATTTTAAAAATTTCTTGTTTACAAAACAATAAAACTCATGAAACTATACGAATAAAGAATTACGAAGGATTTTTATGAATAATAATGATTTAGGCACAACTGTTATCAATCACTAATACATTTTTACCTTAGATAAAAATAGTTTATAAGAAGGATTTGTTAACATTTTAGCTTCTGACTAAAATGCGACAAACTTAAACAAATAATTTAATTGCGGGTTTATTTCGTTAAACGTAAGAAAGAAAGAAATATTAAAAATTAAATATCTAAGTCCTAAATTTTATTTAATTTTTTTTAATAACTTAATATTTAGAAACGTTTTACAGAACGATTATTTTCTAATCTAATCAATATAAGATATTTTGTAGGAACATTGCATGTGTGCCATGCATAATTATTTCTAACATATTTTAAAGAAAACAATAACAATCTTTCATTTTCTTTTACAAAATTGCAAATTAATAAAAAAATTACCTTTAATTTGGGACCAAAGATAAGTTATTTTGAAAATACTTTGTTTCGCTAAGCTTCATATAAAGTTAATTTGTTTATAACATTTCCTTATAACATTTTTTTTTAATAACGATTGATTTTGTTTACCAATTCTATGAAAATATTAATATAACATTTCCTGATAACATTTTTGCTAATAACATTTGATTTCGTTTACACCGATTCCTTGAAAATGTTAATAACATTTCGCCATTGACCGGTGTAAACAGTAGCTTATATGTTAGAAACATTTTTGTTAGTAGCATTGTTATTACCAATGTTAATAACATTTCTCTATTGAATGATGTAAATGATAGGTATCGATATTTTACTAACATATTTTTTCAGAAACTTTTTTGCAAGAAACATTGTTCTTAGCAATGTCTGTTGACTGGTGTAAATGGTAGGAACCAAAATGTTATTATAATAACAAAGATGTTATTACTATTTTAATACAGATTAATTAATTAAATATTTAACTATATTTAAAATAAACTAAAAATATTTAAAATGAACAAAAAATATTTAAATATATAATATTTAAATATTAACTAATTTATTTATTAATTGTCCAATAATTAATTGTCCGATTGTTAATATGGGAGCAATTTGTTTCTGTTAGATGGCTGATACTCATAAAAATATTTTATTTGTTGTAAAATTTTAATTAATAGTAGATTGTTTACGAACAAAACAACTAATTATAAAACAATAATTAGGCTAAGTTAAACCACTAAAACATTGTTTTTTTAATTAATACGCTAATTGTTAGGCTATTATACAATATAGTAAAATATAAATTGTTACACTACGCTGAGGGTAGATTGGAATACATTCCAAAGGATAGTTTGAAATGGATTATTCTTAACTATAGTAAAAATAATAATAGATCGCATTTATTTCTATCACGCAATTGATAATAGAATTACCATGATTCAATTTTCATCTCGTGAGACTCAACAGGTATTACAAAAGCTAAATTGAACTCTCTCAAAAGACTCATTGACTTTCAATGCATTTTCCAAACCCTCACAAAGAACCCATTCACCTGTTTGAGTAAAGCAAACCCTGTGAAGAGGATTTAAACCAATGGACCAGGAATTTTTCATCAGCAATTAATAAAATTTAAAAAAAATAATAATCAATACTAAATTTATGAAAGAACAATACAGCTTTAATTGCCATTAATAAAATAATTTATATAAAACAAGCAATATAATAAAATATGATTTAAAAATATTTGTGGTCTGTTATATCTTCATTAAACAAAGCGAATAGGGGTGAAAAATTAGTCTTCGATAAAAATGACAATTTATTCATTATTTATTAAATTTGGGGTTTCAATCAGTACTCGAATAGTGAATGATTAAGAAAATTGATTAATGATGTTTGACTGAAGAATTTAATCTCTCATCTGAAATACGAAGAGTGTTACAAAACAATAGATTATATCTCCAATACCAATGAAGATATAATTTCAAGAATGCTAAGACCACCATGAGAGATATCAAAGATGAAATTATTCATGCATCGTTAAGTGTGAGGTTTAAAATATTTTAAACAGAATGAACAATTTTTTTTAAAAATTGTGTATAATACTCCGAATAGCAAAAGCAGAACAGATATCATACAGAACAGATTAATAATTCCAAATTTTAAAAGATAATTTCTTACAAAATTAATAATTTGTTAAAGTACTAAATAGCAATAACACCTGCAAATTTGAGGATATTATGTTAATTAGAGAATGCTTTGAATATATTTTTTTGTATAAAAATATGATTTATATCGTAGTTACTTAACTGATTAGCAACTGAATGCTAAAAAAAACTGAATGAGCACATATAAAAAAAAAAAAAAACTCAATGTTTTTAGTAAAAAAATATATTTCTTTTACGTTCAAAATCCAATATTTTTTCATAGCAATCTGTTACAATTATGACACTCTTTAAATTAAAAATGATACCAGAAGTTTAAATTGAATTAATTTTGGTAGTTTTTTAGCGGAAAATTGCTGAGGTTTTTTAATAGGTAAAAGTGCCAGAGAGTTTGAACCATTACTGTTAGTCTTTAATTTATAAAAATTAAATAATACGTAATCTATATAAATAAACAAAAAAGTAATATCGAAAATATATAATAATCTATCTAATAAAAAGCTTCCGTGTGTGTGTATGTGCAAGTTACTGTAATTATTGAATGACAATTTTTTACCCGTGGAAGCAAGCTTACTACTTTATCAGGTTAACGTTTAAACGTTTTTTAAGGTTTAGAAGAAAACAAAATAGTTTACAGATGTATAATTAATTACTATAAGACAGTCATTAATACAAAAATAAGTGAGTCCCATCACCTTAAACAATTCACATGCAAATAATAACATAGCCATATAATTATATAACCATTATATGACCAGGTCTTAAAATTTACTTTAATTAAATTACGTTCAGAACAACCTATTTTTATATGCCATACATTAATACTTTAAAAGATTTATTGTTATTCTACTATCGGAGATATGAAAAAACCATAAAAGCAAACCTTTATTGAAATATCATAATGTTTTTTTGGGAACAACAAAAACTTCCCTTATATATATATATATATATATATATATATATATATATATATATATATATATATATATATATATATATATATATATATATATACATATATATTACTATATTTTTATAACACTAACACATTTTTCCATTGAACCGAGGTTTCGAAATCTTTCACCATCATGATTTTTTTTTCCTTAAAAAATTGCTGTATTTTCTTATATTTAATCGCAGGCAGTAGTTCTCTAGGTCTGTGCCTATAAGTCCAATTTTAACTAATTAAAAGAAAAGATACATAGGGATTGATTTGAACTGATTTCGATGTCGATTTTTCACAAAAACATTAATAATATCAATATATTATTGATACTATATGATATATATTATTGATATTATTGATACACGTCAATACGTTAAACTTCCGTAAGTGAGTGGAATTTATATAATATGAACCTTAATTAACTTTATTCATTAGGCTTTTTTTTATCGTAGAGAGTTAATAACCTTAAAAAAATATCTTGTATTATCATTTTATTTAATTATGATTGTGCGGCTATTGTTGCTGCAATCTTTTTCTCTTCTTTTTTAGTAAAACGAATTAGAACAAATAAGTAAAAATTACGTTTCATATTTTTTCCCAGTGATTAAAAAGCATCTTTGAAAAATACTCCTCCCTTTCCTCCCAATTCTTATAGTATAAAACTGTTTGAACCTATATTTATCTTTCATTCTACATCTTTGAATGACATACATATAAATTAAAATAAAGAGGTTTTTGATAAACGAATTTTTCATTTTATAGAATTTGTTATTATTTTGTCAAACTGGTCATTTTGGAGGAGACAATAAAATTAAATAAGTTTCATTTG